>CM062818.1:234430844-235137364 GCA_031772625.1 Pinus tabuliformis
AAAACACATGGGAACAAGTCAAAAAAAAGAAAGCAAACCCCAAACAGTCTGGCCCAAAACCAAAGCCTCCCCCCAAAATCCAAGCTGCATCCTTCTCCTCCCCTCCCATCTTGACTCAGCCATTACCCTCTACATCAAACCCTTCAAATCTTTGGAGGAAGAAGACCCCTCATCCCCCCCACTCTCCTCCTGATCCCAGGAGCCCCCTCTCCCTGAAAGCCAACGCCAAGACACTATCGAATCCTCATTGCCTCTTACTATTTCCTCTCAGCCTCTTCTTGATCCTCCCCTCAACAGAATCACCAGAAGCTCATCTAAAGATCACGGGGGTTCTAGTGAACCCTCCAAGAAACCTGGCCCAGGCAAGAAATCTGCTAAGCAGCACAGGGATGAGAACGCACAAAAGGACATAGCAATGGGAACGCAGACACCCATAGAAACTTATATCCTGGGCAACATGACAAAAAAGCAATCAGCAAGGACCAAGGGGGGCGAGCACCTCCCCGCATACCGCATATCCAATGATGAAAATATTATCTTGGAACATCAGGGGACTTGGGCACCCCTCTAAGGTAGCAGCCCTAAGGGATCTTATCATTTCTGAGATGCCAGGAATTATTATGTTACAAGAAACAAAACAAAACCACAAGGAAATGAATAAAGTCATTGAGCAGCAGAGACAGTATAGAGGAAGCATTAGTGAGGCAAGAGGAGCCTCAGGAGGAATAGCAACAATTTGGAATCAAGGTATATGGAACTATATTTCGGAAACAATAAATCAACACTGGATCAAAACAACTCTGGAAAATAAAGCAGATCAGCAAGCCATTATCATCTACAACATCTATGTGCCGAATCACTGCAGAGATAAGGATAGTTGTTGGCATGATCTAAAAGATAGTCTGGACGCAGAAGAGAACACTAACATTATTCTAGGAGGTGACTTTAATTTAATCCTCCACGCCAATGAGAAAAGGGAGGGCAGTTTTATATGCCTAATCCATATAGAATACAGTTGGAAAATATCATGCAGGAGCATGATCTTATGGATGTCCCTCCAAAAAACGATGCAACACCTGGAACAACCACAGGATGGGTGCTGGTAACATCATGGAGCGGTTGGACAGAATTCTCATCAATATTACACTTCTCTCTGCTTTCTCCATCAGATATGCTAACATTCTAACGTGCTCTGCCTCCGACCACTTCCCAATAACTCTAATGCTGGAAAATCATAGGCCACTTGGGCCCATTCCATTCAGATACAGTTCTCTCTGGAATGATATACCAGCAGTTGCAGGAATTGTTTACAGCTCTTAGATCCAACACGTGGAAGGCTCTCCCGTTTCATTTGGGAAACAAAAATATGGAAAACAAAACAAGCCATCAAAGAATGGGCTAAAACAAAGTATCAACAACTAGAGAAGGTAAAAAAAGAAATTAAGAACAATCTGGAGAGTATCCAAAGACCAATAGAGGATAATGGCCTTTCCCCAAGAGAACAAACAACAGGAACATGACTCTACTTGCAGCTATATACCGAGTTAAGGAATAATGTTAGCTCACACCCAGATGCAGAAGGTGATAGACAAAGGACTCAGGAAGCCATTCGAAGAGCTGTTACAGATCACTATCAGGACTTGCTATAGATAGGCTTAGGATTTCTTTCATTTGCTTGCATTTAGATTTAATTCTACATTCCTAGAAGTCCTCTTATCAAAGGGCAAAATTTAGTTGTGGCTTGGCTGAGCCCCAAATCAGCTTAAGGATCACTTTCTTGTGTGATCAGTAAGAGCGTTGATCTGACGTCTCTTCTCTATTGGTAAGTAAAAGGCATACTTTAAGCCATTAGCGATAGAAAGAAGGTAACTGGACCTAGTTTAACCAGTTAGAACCACCATTTCAACGAAAATGAGCTGCTTTAAGTTCCCGGCTAGGTGGTCTCCCTTATAATGTTGAGGCAGAGAATTTCGAGCCTTCAATAGGTACACAGACACAACTCACAACTATCGTGTGTACTCTCCTTGGGTTGGAAGTATGGAAAGGAGATGGGGAACTGTTTGTCTCTCAGGGCAAGTTGCTTTTCCTTAGATAAATCTCTGTGTATGTGTGTTGAATCTTGATGCGTGTTGATGATATGAGTTCTCGATCATGAATTTACTTCTGCAGATCAGTAGAGTAGCTTCTAGTCTTGTGATTTAGAAAATTTCATGAGCAGTTAGAATTTGCACATTAATTTCTACAATCCCCACTTTTAAAAGTAGGTACAATAAAGCTTTGAGTCCAGGGTTTAGGGAAGTCTTGCTTGATTGTTAAATAAAAAAGGACATGCAAAGCAATTTTTAAGATTTTTGTTTGGTAGCTTTTGATGTTCTTAAATTTTCCCTTTACAAGTTTTTTAATCTCAAACTGTATGTTTTCTAAAGAAAAAAAACTTATTTCTTTATAGAAAAGGTTTGAATATTCCTCAGATTAAGGGAAGTGAGAATTGACTTCTTTAGCAATGGGGGCCAAAAGAGATTTAAGGTACCAATCCATATAGACACAGTCTTAGAATTCAGGAGCTTTACATATGCTCCTCCTTCTATGTCATTCTTGAACATGATCAAATAGGCCAATGGAAAAAGTTTGACGAAAAGAAGTGAAAATTTTGTTACTAGTGTCATAACAGAAAGGTAACTTGAAATAGGCTATAAAATCTTTGGCAAGAGTCACAAAAGTGGAATGAGTGGATCTGGTTTGATCGACATACCACTTAGCAGTAGCTCCAGTAAGAGTGCAGTAGAAAAGGCGAAGACAAATGGAGTCTTATATGATAGAATTGGATGAACACCACATATGGAATGAGTGAACATGATTTGTGGGATCTTCTCTAGGATTACCTTCAAAATTGGGGATGTCGGAAGGAATCTTGGTAGGCATAACTGGCCAATTTGGGTCATGAAGAACGGGTCGTTGATGAGTTGGCTAAATTAGGGAGACTCAAACTAGCCATAAAAGGAGGCAATGGAGTAGGAGTGCCCATATTAGTGAAGGTTACGCTCATGGGGTTACCCTAGTTAGTACTTGGGTTACCACCTTGGTTTCCCACACCCGCATTGGTGCTTGACATGGTGATGGTATAACATTGAGAAGATGCGGAATGAAAGGAAGAATTGGAAGAATCAGTAGAACTAGAGTCAAAATGAGGACTCAATGGAGGACTCAGAAGATGTACTTTAACTTGACGAGGAGGAGTAATATGTCCTAATAGAAACTGAGGGTGAAGGCCTCAAATTCTCTGTGACAAATGCCTAGGGGGCACAATGATGTCAAGACAATGATGACCTTAAGGACTAAACAGTGATGATAGGAGAAAAAGAGAAAAAAATAGCAAGCAAACACCTAGTGCAGTGGTGCCAAGTGTAAACCAACTATATTAATGATGCTACTCCCGCAACAGTCATTGCCCGCTGAAACTACACAATTATTCTCTCAGGGGCCATGAAGATGATGACATGATAGATGACTCTCAAGGAGCTAAGGAGAAAAATAAGAAGACCGAGAAACCGAAGGTATGAGAGAATATCAGTACCGCATGAAGAATCCATTTGATGCATAACCCTTTGGAGGCTAGGTATGGAAAACAAAGCACATCTTTTGAAATACACCTCTTAGTGTAGCTTAAAATGTTTCTTATCATTGTCGAATCATTCTGTCTTCAATGACATGCATGGTTGAAAGAACTGAAAGTCATTCCATGTGTTTCCTCTTAATGTCTTGCTCCCTTTCACTTGTTTATTACATAACTTAGAAGATGAAGAGTATTACCATTTGTTTATTTAAGCTACGGAGGTTGTGACCAACATGATCTTATGACTAACCAGGCATGATGCAAGGAATCCTAAGTGGGATGAAATATGTTTGATGATATGTATATAGTCAGTACACTCCTTTGCATTAATCCTTGCTTTGTATCTTACATGTACCCTCACTACTTGTCAGATTTGGCTACCTGCTGCCAGCAGTCTCTTAGCTCTTTCCTGACAAAGCAGGGGAAGGAATTTCCTTCAACCTGATTTATTCAAGGCTCTTCATAGAAAGTATAGAGCTAAGAGAAGGAGATGTAGAATCTCACTATAAAACTCTTGAAAATACTTTGCATGTTCAAATCTATCCAAACGATTACGCTGCCACTCAACAACATTGTCAATCTTGGAAGACTCAAGAAAGATCACATCTCTAGATATTATAAACTTCTTATTCACTTTATCATAGAGATGGTATTCTTTGGAGGTATGAGTATCCAAAGAAGATACATTTGTGACTCCTTGCACTAAGTTTTTTTATCTGTTCCTTAGGTATCAAGGCATAACAGGAGGAACCAAAAACCCTGAGATGCCTCACTGAAGGAATGTGGCCATACCACATTTCATAGGGAGCCTTGTTTCTGATAGCATGAGATGGACACCTATTCTTGGAGATCAGCCCTTGAATCAGATGGCAGAACTGGAAAATATCAGAGCTTGGCTTCAGGCCAGCAATCTGGAAACCCTTTGGGACATCTCCAATTGGACAAATGATGCAGAAAGTCTATGGGATGGTTTGAATTTGGGGGAGGTCCCTCATTGGCTGGATGTTGAAGCCAATTTATTGTTGGATTTTCTCCAAGGAAAATCTCCCTTAAAGGCCTCTTCTAAGGACAAAAGAGGGTGGGGTTCTCTTTCAGGCTCTTACTCAGCAGCAGAAGGTTACAAAAGTATGATGGTTGTCCCTAGCGTCCCCCAGAGCCAACTCAATGGAAATTTATTTGGTCTTTTCCTGCTCTCCCCCAAAATTGACTTCTTTTTGGACTCTGGCGCATAAAAGTATCCTCACTAGAGATAACCTGAGGAAGCGTGGAATGGAAGGTCCCTCCAGGTGCCCTCTTTGTGCATTGGATGAAGAAATGGCTAACCACCTGTTCTTATTGTGCCCCTTTGCTCAAGAAGTTTGGAAGGGTGTCCTAATGTTAGGACCTGACAAAATAGAGCTTCCAGGAAATATTCAGGACCTGCTAAGAAACTGGGCCAAGTTATCCCCGTTCTGTCTCTCCAAAAAAAGATCCCTTCTCAGGTGCAGTTAGCCCCCATCCTCAAAAAAATCAGATTACTGTTGCCCAAGTTCCACAAAATCTCCTTCTATCATGTTCTGAGGAAGTTAAACTCACAGGCGGACTTGGCAGCCAACCTAGGCTCTCTCAGGAGCAGGAGATCTCTGTTAGTAAATTATGTTGAATCGGATTGCAGCATTCCTTAATTTTGGAGTTGTCTGGGCCTCTGCTCCTTTGAGCATTTCGCTGATTCAGATTCTCCAGACATCGGGACCGTACCATTTTGAGCTGGCTGCTGTTAGGAAACGCGGACTCATCCACAAGGGAAAATTCAGAATGCAACCGTGGCATTTTCGATCTCTGTTCGTCGTTGGAACTCACTGCTGCGTCTGGGTAGGTGCTGGGGAGTTCACGAGGGCCTCTTCAAGGCCAATTTACCGCTCTTGGCATTCTTGAACACTATATAACACTCTGACAGACATTTCAAAAAGAAAACGCAGTGATTCTTGGGATGATCCGGCACTTCGGCGCGTTGGATCTTCTCTCTGCAAGCTAGGAAGCAGAGCTACGTCACGGAAAGCAAAAGCAGCAGAATTTCAAGGCACCATTCTAAAACCAATTCAAGTTCTTTTTCAAGCCTCTATCTGCATTCACATTGTAACTCATTCAGTGGACTATTCAAAAGCAAAATCTTCTTTCCCCACCGACTGTAACAAGGAAATACAAGGTTTCAGTGTTAAAGTCCTCGGCAGCTGATTTGCCGAATTTTAAATAAAAACTAACTGTTTATGTCAAAAAAAAAAAGAAAATGGAGAGCGGAGCGCTTAGGGTTTGATGCTGCTCTGGAACTGGCAGACCTTCACAGACTGCGCTGTTCTGCCATTAACCTTCAGCCATAAGGCAGCTACAACACAATAAGGAACAACTATTGCGCAATGGAACCCCCTCAGGGGAGGACATGATGCCTCCCCCTGCTGATACGAAAACGGCCTGCGACAGACTGAAAATGTCAGGATGGACCATCCAGAAGATACAACAACATAGAATGAAAATACGCCAACAAATAACAACACAAATGAAGAACCACGAGTGACGTCAAACACCTGCAAGCTGGTAGCAGTTGACAGACCCAAAATCGAGCTCCCAAGTCAGCGCATCAACACTCAGATCCAATTTATGAGAGATCATGCTTTGATAGGAAAGTTCATAGGCCTTTGGCCAACGGAGAAAGCTTTGCACGGCTGGATCGTAGCCAAATGGAAGCCAAAAGGGCACATAACACTGCAGTTAGGGCCTAAGGCTTCTTTACTTTACTGCCATTTTCAATTGTCTGGAGGACCGAAACAGGGTATTGGATGGAGGACCATATTTCTTCAACGCAACAGGGCTATACCTAAGAAGATGGATCGAGCACTTTAACCCCGACATCTCCTAAACTCATGTCTGTTAGCAACCCGACTTTGGAGAAGGTTAGCTTCAGATGTCAAAGAGATGGACGAAATAAGGAGAATTCAGCCAGCACTATTCATTCTTGGGCACCTCACCCTTATAAAAGCAAAATCTTAAACACCTTATGGAAGCTAATACCAGGGTCCCTCATGTGGACAATCTGGAAAGAGAGAAATAGCCGCATCATCAAAGACCATTCCTCTCCCATAGAAGTTCTATGGATCAATATATGTCAAAACATACGAGAAACCTTGATGCTCCAAACGTGGCTTGATGATGATTTCCCATCCACACCACAGAACAAAATATATGGCTGAACTGGAACCTTCAGTGGAACCATGAGCAGGTACACCTAAGGAAAATCCCTCCCTCTGGAGATACACCTGACAAATGGACTCCACCCCCACCACACATGGTACTGCTCAACTTTGATGGAGCGTCAAAGGGAAATCTAGGTAAAGCAGGATTTGGGGGAATATTTAGAAATCACAAGGGCAATGTTCTCCAAACATTCATGGGGTCAATAGGTTGGGATACAAACAACTCATTCATCGAATTAGAAGGAATTTGGCAAGGACTTCTCCTGGCTCAGAACAATAGATTCTTCCCACTCATAATTGAAGGGGACTCTCAGATCTTAATTAACATGATCAACCAGATCTTACAGGGAACTCTAGCACATAAAGTGGGTAGCAGCACTTAAGCAATAGGATATATGTAAAGGAGCACTTAAGCAATAGGATATATGCAAAGGATGTACATTACAAAAGTACATAAAATCCACATTCCATGATGAGGACAACAAAGCACATGCAGTCCTAGAAAGGATCCACTATGATGTTTATGGACCTTTCTCGACAATCTACACTGTTAGACACAAATATTTTGTCATTTTTATTGATGACTTCTCATGTAAGTGTTGGATATTTTTCATGTGGAAGAATATGAGACATTCTCCAAGTTCGTAGAACTCAAGGCACTGGTTGAAAAAGAAGCTACCAAGAAGGTGAAGTCTCAATTGTAGCGGCTGCAACACCCTCGAAAATTTTGGCATGCACTTAAATTTGGAGCCTAATATGGATATTGTGATCAATCGTTCCCTAGTCACTTATTTGTAAGTTGATCATGATCTCAATCTCCCCTTTTCGATCTTAAGAGTCATTCATGCTTTTATTTTTACATAGAATCTGTCATCTTTGGCATGTGGGTATCGCTTGTCATGCAAAGGGAGGTTTGTTTTGATTCAAGCGGAAATATTTATGAGAATGGGTTGTCCTCACCACATAGACATGTTTCAAACTCATTTCACACAATCTATCATCATCCCAAAGTCTATCATCGGAGCCACACTTGTCGTAAGATGCCACAAACATTGTTTCATTAAGCGAAGTATGTGTTATATGTTCTAGATGGTTTATGTTGTATCGCTAAGTTTTCAAGTGTGTGATCGTAGTCAAGTTTTATCATTGTTCACATCAGTTCCACTGCTCCCACACTTAGCCAAATTTCGGAGTATCCTTATCAACCTAGCCTCAACCAACTTTCCTAAACTGCGCACTTCACATACGTAACCCTCAAGATTCTCCCTTGCCTATTGGAATTGTGCAACACACACAAATCCCAACCTCCCTTAGCATTCAAAACTGTGGAGTGGTTTCCTCCAATGTCCTTCCCTCAACCCGAACCCAATGTCTCCAGAAACTGTGCAGTTTTTTCCTTGACTACCCAGTCTGCCTTGCATCCTGAAATTGCATAGATGTGTCCTCCCATGACCTCATCCAATAGTAGTGCCTTTCATCCAGCTAAAAATTTGTAAATGTTTCCTCCCAGGGCCTCATTCCGCAACGGTCACTTCTCGCTGAAAATACACAATTATGTCTCTCAGGGGCCACGAAGAAAGATGACATGATAGATGACTCTCAAGGAGCTGAGGATAAAAATAAGTAGACCAAGGAACCCAAGGTATGATAGAATGTCGGGACCGCATGAAGACTCCATCTGATGCATAACCCTTTGGAGGCTAGGTATGGAAAACAAAGCACATATTTTGAAATACACCTCTTATTGTAGCTTAAAAGTTTTCTTATCATTGTTGTATCATTCTGTCTTCAATGAAATGCATGGTTGCAAGAACTGAAAGTCATTCCATTGTTTCCTGTACGTGTCTTGCTCCCTTTCACTTGTTTATTACATAGCTTAGAAGATGAAGAGAAATACCACTTGTTTATTTAAGCTACAGAGGTTGTGACCAACATGATCTTACGACTAACCAGGCACGATGCAAGGCATCTTATGTGGGATGAAATATGTTTAATGATATGTATATAGTTAGTACACTCCTTTGCATTAATCCTTCTTTGTATCTGGCATGTACCCTCACTACTTATCAAATTTGGCTACCTGCTGCTAGTAGTCTCTTAGCTCTTTCCTGACAAAGCAAGGGTAGGAATTTCCTCTTCATGTCTTGCTCCCTTCACTTGTTTATTACATAACTTAGAAGATGAAGAGTATTAATTTTGGTCATGCACATCCTCACTAACTATCTTGGGAGGTCTGTAATAGTTCCTTGCATGCACGTCCTCACTAAATATGTTTTGGGATGTCTACTAGTTCCTTGAAAATTCTCGTTTGTCAAGGCTTAACTACTTATGATCTTAGGTGCTCAGAACAGTGCGACAGTTTATGGCACTCTCCAAATCACCATTCTGGAAGGATCCAACAAAACGACTTGAGAGGAAGATGAGAAGGGCACACTCTTATTGGAACTAACCTAGAACTAGTGGAATTGGTTGGTCCCAATGGTTTTAGAGTTGTACTGGTCTAATTTGGTGGTTCAGATTGGCTAAGGTTGGTCTTGTATTGAACTGACCTTAAAACACCAAAGTGACTAGTTCTCTACTAAACTGACCGATTCTAAAGAATGTAGTGCAACATAGATTGTAGTTGTGCATATTAATCCAAAGTTCTTATGAACTTTACCATGTTCATAAAATGATTGTTGTTCTCAACCTATCAATTTATCAATTTAACTTTGAGGACCAATAAGATAATTGATGGTCTTATTTGGCCTCTTCCCAAGGTAGACAAACCATATCATTGATATTATTCATACAATATCTTTTTTCCATTCATTTATTTGATTCATATTTCCAAGATTTGAAACTAATGCTAGCATTAGTTTATAAACATTAAATGCTACCTATAACCATGAAAACACTGACCATAACCATGGAAACACTGAAGAGGGCCAGATGGTTGTGTGCATGTTGGTGTGGTGTATAAGGAACAAGACACTTGTTAGTCTTCTTATTCTTCTCCTGAGAAAAATCAGCGACTACCTTCAGATTTAGTTGCAACTTCAGACTTCTTTGCAGGGTGCACAACCTCTCCTCTACTTTAGCTTGACAACCCAACTTCAACCAAGTATGCTGAGAAAATGTCATATTTTGATTCTTGTAACACTTATCCATTAAGTAGAGCACTTACTGGAACAAAATACCATTATGGGGATATTCCATTCTAGTTCAACAAGTTATATGATGTGGAACTGTCCAAATAGAGAAAACAAAAGCTTTTTCACACTTATCAACTCTCCAGTTTTATTAACCCTTCAATCTTGTCTTCATGCAATCAAGCTTTAAAACAAAGCTAGACCTAATCCACTCCCATAAGGCATCATAGCCTATATGGGAATCTCTAAACCCACCCCATTGGAGGTGTCAATCCTGATTTCATGCATCTATTGGACTCAAGACTAGCTCGCATATTGATTAGTCCACTGATATATCGAACTTATCCTCATGCAAGTGAATTGGAATAGACTAGAGCTCATGCAAATGTTGAAATGAAGGTGTCTTGGATGGTGGATTCCATGCACCAATCCTATTTCATGTTGTTGTTTTTGGTACTTGCAGTATCATTTTAATGAAATGAAACACTAACCTTCAAATAATCAAAATAACCATTTTCGATGTCAACCTTGTCAATATTATAACTTCATTTGTACTCTTATCACATGCTTATGTCTTTTCTTCATTGTTGTAATGCAATCAATTTAGTGTTTAGTTACAAGTCATCACCATAACAAAAACCATAGCAACTTTTAACCTTTAAGCCTAATTATTTCCAACACTAGGATAATGTTGTAATTTGCTCTAATATCATCTGTAACAAACCCAACACCTTGAGTGTTATCCAAGCGATGGGGTCAACTTCTTTGGAAACACACAAAGGGAGAGAGAGATATTATCACTTTAAAAGTTAACTTCCTTATGATAATGGCTATGGGTATCACTTGAGATGAACCCAACACCTTGAGTGTTATCGAAGCGATACGGTCAACTTATCTCAAAACACAAAGAGAGAGAGATATTATCACTTTAAAAGTTAACTTCCCTGAAATAATGGCTACAGGTATCACTTGAAGTGTCATTTATGTAGTGATGTAGGGTATAGTGTCACATAGACCAAGTGATGTAGGATAGGGTTGAAAGGCTAGGTTAACTCAAGGGTTGGGCGCCGAGACTAGTGGATTGGTTCCTGGGGTCTTGTAGCACCTGAGGGAGGTCTATAAAGAGTTGGTTAGTCGGTTCCACTTCCTTAACTGCACTTAGGGAGTTTAATCATATCATAGTAACTCTTCATCACATGTTTACCCCGGTGGACCGATTATCACGGGTAAATGTGGGAGGAGGGTTACATAATATAAATCCTTTATTCAAGTAGAAGCTTGTGTATTTATTTGTCTTATATTTGCATGCTTATAATTTCCTCTAACTAATAAGAACTTATCTCCACTTCGTCATGTAAGAAAATTGTGTCCTGATTTGTGCAATGACCCACTCAATCATGCTAGACATTGGGTCATGACTTGTCTTACGGATGCTTGTTTACAAAGGGAGACCCCTCTCGACTCCTTTAATGCAATTTCTACTCACAAGTCTATGAAATATATGGATGACTATATGGATGACTATCAAATTATCACAATAGATTAACTTGATTGTGTGGATATTTGTCTTCCACACTATGTTATTTGTCTTTACTGGACATATTATTTATATGCAAGATGGATATTTTATTTCCCCATGGTATGTTGGTTTCTCTTGGATGTACTTTCAATGGTAGTTTTGGTGCCATTGACAAAAAGTGTGGTCCTTGGTGCTCCTCCAATTGACCAATGTACTTCACTGGTTCCTTCTTTCAGACTTCAGCCAAAAGACCCAATTACCAGGTTGTCGAACGATGTTGGTATTGGTACTATATTGTTCGCTAAAATAACCTTTATTGCTACTATATCGTCGCAATTTTTTTACTCTTGGCTAATTCAATTTCTTTATTTCCTCTTGCCCCAACTTAGATACATATGTGTCACATTTTCTTGTGAGATTTCAGTTATGAGATGAAGTAATAAACATACATATTTGTGAACACTAGGAAATCTATTGCATCCTCACTTATTCAGAGTGTGACAACACAGCTCTCCTCTTCGATCTTTACCCTGACTGTCCCATGGGAATAATCCTCTTTGCGAAGTTGTTTAATGGGAAATGCAGACGTGTCTGTCTTCCTCAGGATCCTCTCACTCAGCGACGGCGAGGAACCATGCTCTTCCATCAAACGGCTGGAGGGACTCCTGGCGGGTTATCAATCTCCTAGGCAAGGAATGAGGGTTCATTTGTTGCCCCTTGACGTCAGAGCTCAGTTTGGGGTTCCTGTTCTGGATGTGGGTTACTCGGGTCGAAGCTTGGAGGCCTACCGCTGTCTGCAAATACTGAGGAAGTCAGGTGCTGCCTCAACCTTGGATTTTGGTCTACTTTGCTCACTTTCAGGTGGATAAAATTTACCCTGTCTATTTTCTAGCACTTCTTCTTTGAAGTTCGTTTTCCTTTCTTGCTATGGAATTGGCCACATAACTTCGGTAAATGGTTCACGCAGGTTTTGGAAGCGGTGAGACCGGAAAGCGCTATCGATTGTATAGGTGGGGCAGCATTCCAGTCGCATATGGAGCGAGCAGTCTCTCCGGGTATTTGTCCCCTGTACAGACTGAGCTGTGGAGAGATATTCGGGTTTGCTTGTTAACAGTGCTTTTGCCTTGCCCTGCCTTTTAAGAGGGTTTCTTCAGTTTTGGACCTGGAGGGTTTCGTTTTTATTTATTTTTTTCCTCTTCCTGGTTAGCTTCTCCAAGCTTGCTCACTACCGGTGGGGTTACCTTTAATTTTTGTAATACAGTTGTAAAAGAACATCAATTAGTTCCATTTTACCTCTTGGGTTCTCTTGGCTCGCTCATTTATATGGGCAGGCTCCTCGAACTACTAGATCCACCATCGTGTCCTTCCTTTTTATTGCCAAGAATTTCTATATCAACAAAATACTCTTCATTCATATATTCATTAGCATCATCATTCAAATGAGGTATATATGGAATATCTTTAACATTATAAGTCTTTGATGTTTTAAAATATACATAAAAAAAATTAGTTGATTGACCCTTCCTTTTTGGAGGCATTTCTATTTAAATAATTTACCTACATGCAAAACAATTACAATAAATCGCAATAATCAAATAAAGAGTGAAGGATTGATAGTCATTACATAAGTAAAGATGTCAAGATAATAAGGTGTAATTACTAAAGAATAGCACATTCCACCTTGAAGTGTTTATGAATGTGGAATGAATTTTTTTTATCTATTTGTAATAGTAGAATTTTATTAGTCACTCAAATTACATTTTGGTAATTTATGATGATAAAATCCCTTCAATAAATATGATATTTATTATGGTTCATTAGATTTCTTTGTTTTGATGAATGCTCCTTAAAAAATTACTAGACACTACCTATAGTACAATGATTACTTACTATAAAATAGATACACTACCTATAGTACAACAATTAGTAGATCAATAATACCTATAGTACACCAATTAGTAGATCAATAATAAGTCAATTCAAAAAGCAACTTCAAACGGAACCTTAACCTATGTAAAATAACATAACATTTTAAAATTCTTATGGAATTTAACATTCTTAAACCTATAAGAAATCAAATTAAGTTAAATATATGTTTGTTATTAATAAATTTAACATAAAAGATTTAAATTAAAATATATTAAGTATTAAGAGCCCTGGCCGTTTTGCATGGTTCGACTGCCAAGGAGCCTCCACTTGGTACCCTGGTTGTCGCGGTATGCCTAGGGTTATGCATGGTTCGACTGCCTGCAAGGAGCCTCCAGTTGGAATCATTCCGTGGGAATATGGATCGGTTCTATGGTGCAGATGCCAGCCTCTTCCAATTGCAACGGTCGTGGTGTTAGATCCTGGTACATTGTGTGTCTTGAGGTGATCTCCCAGGGTTGTCGAGCCGGGAGGGTTAGTCTGTCGAGTCCTCAAATGGTTCACTTCTGTCTTTCTCTGTTATGGTTCTCTACCCGCTGCTTTACCTCGCCACAGTTTGCCTTTGATCAAGTTGCCCACTTCTGGTTGCCTTCGAAATTGGTTCTTTTCAGTGGTACAACACGATGTGCGCTGAGACACAGTCTCTGTTTTCAGAAAGGGTTTCCAGCTTGGATAGTCTCTTCAGGTAAGCGCATATTCGTTTTAGGTGTTAAACATAAATAGTTTTTGAGTTTTATAGCTTTTCTCTTGTTTTGTCATCACATACTCATCTTGTTTTCTACTTGAATGTGCAGCCCTGGTTGGCTATGGTGTGGGTCTTCGGAGTCATGCCGAATTGCGGTTGGGTCTACCAGTTTCTTGCACCCCCACTACCAGGTATGTGTAATTTGTTTGTCGAACTAGGCTAGGGATATTAGTTAACATCCTTCATCTGTGAACTGGACGGAATACTATCCCTGTAATGTATTTTTAAAAGGTTTCTCTGGCCTAAGGCTGAGGGTTTTGTTATAATAACTCAGAGGGACTGGGCCGAACTCAGAGGAATAATTCCTCGTTTTCAGACTTTTGGTTTTGGTTATGAAATTGCAGTCTTGTTGCCAAGAATGCGCTTGTGTTAAGTTATTGATCTATTAAAGCCACGAGACTAGGGTTTCTGTGATGGGCATTAAGGGCACGAGGCGCAACGGCCGCAGAGTACATACTCATTTATTCGTTCGTGGGTGGCGGGAGATAGATATTAAGACCCTCATTCTTATGAAAAGTGGGAGACATACGCGGGAAATAGCAGGAAACAGCGGGCTAGGCCATCTTAAAATGGAAACAAGACCGCTGAAACCACCGAAACTTGTTTGGTGTAGAGGCCGAAAATCTTTTTGGCACTAAATTGTTTCAGTTTTTATATGCTGGGGCTTTCACTATTATTTTGCAAAGGAACTCGAAGCTCATGAGCTAGAAGTTTCAAGGAAGACAACAAAGGGTTTATTTTCCATAGGTATTTTCCGTTCAATTTGATGTATTTCCCTTGCAAAGATGTTGGCCTTAAGAAGTATTCTCTGCCACGAATTTAAAGAGTTTTTAGCTGCACTATCTCTAACTTCAAATAAAAAGCAGGATCTGTGATAATCTGATTTCTTCATATTGAAGAAATGTTTTGCAAAAGTTGTCTTTCCTACGCCACCTAACCCCACTATCCCCAATATCTGAGATTTCCCCCTTTGTTGTTGCTGCAACAGGACTGTCTCTTCAAAATCTTGAGGCTTAAAATTCAAGCCTGTTGGATAGTCGGCCACGGGAAACTCTGGCTTTTTCACTATTTCCGACAGACATTTAACCCTTTCGTCCTGAATTTGAGTGTAAATTTAGGGCAATAATGTTTATTAGGGCATAATGTTGTTTCTCTTTGTAAATTTATTAAATAACCTGGTGTTATATGGAATCTCGTTACATATAACATAGTTTTGAGCACTCATATTGTTAGGTTGGACATGGAAGCCTGGTTCGATATGCTGAAAACCATCTACGAGGTTGAGATGACACTGAGTACATTGACTTTTAATCATTTAATGATGGCCCATTTTACGCTCAATAGGTATAAAGAGATCATGAGGATTTTCAGGTAAATGTTAGAGAAATTCCACGGCTTTGATCCACCTAATAAGTATGAGGAGGTCATGAAACGTTTCAGGGAAATGTTAGAAAAATGTCACGAGGCTGATCCTCCTACATATGCTACTACAGACCAGCAGCACCCCCAGAATCTCGTGTGTCCTCTCGAAAGGTTTCGATGGAGTTGGTTGTTTTTGGATGTGTTTTGTTCATCTTACCTTATTGTTGAGTCAACAAGTTCTTTCTCGTGTTTCCAGCAGTACTCGATTTATTTCCATGGAAAAAACTTATAATTTGCTACAGTTGAATCGTGGATTACGAGACAAATTTGTGATAATCCAATTTACTATCTCAATCTAAATTTTTGGTGGCTTTTCTGCATTATTATTATTGGCCCCTCGAAGGGTATTGAGGTTTTGTTTTGTTTATCAATGGGAACCTTGTATTCTGGGGACCTTTATACTTACATAACTACTCATTCTCAATCTGTTGTGGGTTTTTTTGTAGTTTGCTCATAAACCCATTTTAAAAATTTAGGTTGCACCAATTTTGTGGCCTCTCGGTCTTCCATGAGTTCAACACAAAATGGGCAGAATTGAAGTTGGTAGTACATGGAAGGTCTATTCCCATCTTTATTTTCGTCTCTCAGGATGGTTATGTATAGATGGAAAAAATGGTTTATGAAGTTTTCTGGACAATGGAAAGGAGGAGAGCTTCAAAGATGCAACAATCTACATGCAGTGGTTTCTGAGAAAAGAATTGTTTTAAATGATGCCATATTTCCCTCTTTCAAACCTCTTCCCACACTTCTCATGCAAGATATGCTTGTAAGTTCCTTTATATGTTCAAACTAAACAACATAGCATTTTATATTTAAGTATTGTAACCATGATTTGGGTTTTCAATTTTATGTCATCAGCCCCTCTCTAGGCACTTGGGTTTTCTTTGAAGTACATTTCTATAAATTAACATATACATTAGCCAAATCTATTTAAATTTAGGTTGGATATTTAGAGTTACAATAATGCATACATCGACCATTTGTGTGTACTCAAGATAGATATTCATCCTCGAGTTTCCTATGTCTAGGTGCATTCTAGATCTTGATTTACATGAGATTGTGTTGGTTTCCTTATTTAATGTGCCATGAAAGAGATGATGGCTCATCTCATTTCCATGAATGTTGTAGAAGGAACCTAGTCTCTTTGGTGCAAACATCATAATGGTTAGATGTATCTGAGTTTACAAATTTTCTAACATGGATTTGATATTTCACTTGGGAATTGGAAAAATGTAAATTTATTTCAACTTGAAGATAGTGTTAATCCCCAAATACAAGGAAGGAATTGGACTGTCTTTTTTATTCTTAGGACTATTGGATTTTGTCTCTTGAAATTGATTTCTGAAACTAGTTCTGATCTCAAAACTTTTTATTAAATTGCTTGGAATATTATGGAGGATATTTAGATGTATCTGAGTTTACAAATTTTCTAACATGGATCTGAAATTTCACTTGGGAATTGGAAAAATGTAAATTTATTTCAACCTGAAGATAGTGTTAATCCCCAAATACAAGGAAGGAATTGGACTGTCTTTTTTATTCTTAGGACTATTGGATTTTGTCTCTTGAAATTGATTTCTGAAACTAGTTCTGATCTCAAAACTTTTTATTAAATTGCTTGGAATATTATGGAGGATATTTAGATGTAGTTGGGTTTACAAATTTTCTAACATGGATCTGAAATTTCACTTGGGAATTGGAAAAATGTAAATTTATTTCAACCTGAAGATAGTGTTAATCCCCAAATAAAGGAAGGAATTGGACTGTCTTTTTTATTCTTAGGACTATTGGATTTTGTCTCTTGAAATTGATTTCTGAAACTAGTTCTGATCTCAAAACTTTTTATTAAATTGCTTGGAATATTATGGAGGATATTTATAAAAACATTTGAGTACAATCGGAGCTAAATTTATTAGTGACATTCATACTGGAAGGTTACCAACACTAGTTCTACTACAAGTTTCCCTATCTCATTTTTCTAACATATGGGTTCACAATATTCTCCATATTCTTACCCATGTTATCATCTAGTTTTTTCTTAAACATTTGGCCTCAAAGTACCTATTTCTTTATCTATCACTGGGTAGTGAATTTAGGTCATCTAGTCTAGATTTGGGGACATATATTTCAATAGTATGGAAATATTGATTGAGTTAGGTGCTTGTCTTTTCATTGTATCTATTTTCAATGTTTAGAACTTAGTGACATCAACATTATCATTTTGGTACTAGTTGTTTTGTATGTAATAGTCTTGATATATACTCTTTTCCATTCCTAGTAGAGTAGTGCAAAGGTTTCAACATGTTTACACCAAATATATTTGTCAATTTTAAAAGGTATGGGGCCACATGAAAAACAGGGTTAAAATCTCATCTTTTTCAATGTTTTGCAAAAGTTGTCTTTCCTACGCCACCTAACCCCACTATCCCCAATATCTGAGATTTCCCCTTTTGTTGTTGCTGCAATAGGACTGTCTCTTCAAAATCTTGAAGCTTAAAATTCAAGCCTCTTGGATAGTCGGCCATGGGCAACTCTGGCTTTTTCACTATTTCCGACAGACATTTAACCACCTTATCTAGCAGCTCCATCTCCAGCTCCTTGCTAGTTATTCAGAAGAAAATAAATACCCTCTCTGCCACCAGTGCTCTACATTATTTTATGTCTTTTCATTTTCCAAGCATATTTCAGGGTTCTTTATTGCATATTGGTGCTCTTCTAAGGCAACACACCATATCGCTTCATCTACCATAATAATTCTTTGGACTCCGATTAGTAGTTTCCATGCATGCTTAATATGCTTCATATGCATTTCTTTTCAAATGTTGATTTCACAGATTGTTTGTGGCAACGAATCACCCCTAAGGTTTTTATGTGGCAGCAAATCATCTCGAGGTATGGTCTGGGGTTTTGAGGCAAGCAAGGTCTGGTTTGGAGTTGATTGTGGCTGCAATGAGATAGTGAAGTAATGTTTATAGGCAACAAGGAGATATTCTACAGAGATTACTTTGCATTATGCGACAACAATTTAAGACAGTGCATTACCCTTTGTAATATAATCCAGAGAACTCCTCAATGAAATTAGTATTACATGCATAGATGTTTAAACCAACATATTTTAGAATAATTTTATGGTTTTACACGTTGTCATATATTTCAACATTTATTTATGTAATGATCCTAACGAGTGTCCACAAACTTTTCTTCGTAGATTTCTATTACATTATTCTATACAAAATGGCAGACCAGGTATTTATGTTGCTTATGTTGCTTTTGGTATTTGTATTATTTATGTTGTTGATTTAGTTAGAGGTTGGATTTGTTTTTAGAAATTAACTTTAAAATGATACTTCAAAAGTTTGTTTGTGACTAGTTAAATGCTTGTCAGAACACTCTGATAAGCTTGCCTCAAAGTGTTTGACAGATCTTCAATGCTCACTCAACACATATTTGGTGTTACCGATTCTATTTTCTTATCAATTTTTTGATCAAGGTTTTCTTATTTTTATGTTATTATGTGTTTTTTTAAGAATGTACCCATGGGTGTTACTGATGCTACCATGGGGGGTTCAATGATATTCACTACTTTCATGGAAATGTTAACAAATGCACGAGGGAAGACACCGCTATGATGATGCATGAGGTAAGCTTGAATATTGTCTTTTATATTTTCAATTATCTTATATTCCTTATTATATTATGCTAATTTATGTTTGTTGAATGCAGACAATTGCTAAAGTGATTCCAACCCCTATAGCACCTTATAAAACATCTAAGGTAATGATAGTGGTAAAACTTGTTCAATATTTTGTGCATTTAGTTAACTTATTTCACTATATATATTTATTAATATTTGTGTTTTTACTAAGCGTGCATTTTGTTGGCATGCAGGATTCATTTATGCCCCTCAATACAACCAATGTTGGCATGCAGGGATCGTTAATGCCCCCATATACATCTAATGTTATGCAAGATGTAAGATTAAACCATTTATTTATGTGAGTTTGATTATGTTATTTGTTGAGAAATCTAGGGCATATATTTAATAAAGTTTTTGCACAACGACTCCATGATTTATGAGGTGTTACGAAGAGCTACATCATGCCTTCAAATGGATCACCCCATCTGTTTTTTTCTTCTTGTACATACAATACTATTTTAACAAGTAACCCAAGCAATATGTTATTCCAAAACATGATGTCAAGTTACTTTTTTAGGGTTTTTATGTAATCAAGAGGCCTTTTTAGGGTTTCTTAAATTCAAACATTAGATCATACTCTTTTCCCTTTATGTCATTCTAGAGTTTATCCCATGCCCTAGAAATCAAATCATAGGGAACAAATACCTTAAGATTAAGGTTTCTAAATACTAGGGTATTTCTTAAAATATAAAACCATAAATTCAACCCTACTACATCTTATGATGGACCCTTTAAAAGAAAATTATATACATACCTCATGGACACCTATCTGTACTGATTAGTATTTTGGTTGCCATGATTATTTGCAACTTTACACTACATTTCATTGATCATTTGCCACCTTCATGACCTTCTTTTAATGAGTCTTCCGAGATATTGTCATTCTATAATGGGACTTGCTTCTTCATGTGTTCATGAAACCCATGCCTCAGTCATAACAAAAATAATCTTCTTTTTCCTTTTTTTTACATAAATTACATAGAATTGTGATTATATATGTCATTATGAAGACCGAACCTAGTTACATATTTCAACATTATTCATCTGTTATCCCATCTTATTATTTATATTTGTGCCTTGCAGGATGTTTCTAGGGTGACTCCAACAAGTATACAATCTGTTGGTATAGAGGGTCATGTTATGCCATCTACACCTAGACCAGAACCCCATAACATGCCCTTTACATAATCTGTTGGTATAGAGGGTCATGTTATGCCATCTACACCTAGACCAGAACCACATAACATGCCCTTTACACAATCTGTTGGTATAGAGGGTCATGTTATGCCATCTACACCTAGACAAGAACCCCATAACATGCCCTTTACACAATCTGTTGGTATAGAGGGTCATGTTATGCCATCTACACCTAGACAAGAACCCCATAACATTCCCTCTACATCAAATGTGGGTCTAGTCAGCATTCTCCCACCAGGACCAGAACAAGTTTCTTTGAGGAGTCTTATAGACTCACAAACAAGAATGTTAAGGCTCCTACCAGATATTCCTGCAAATGTTCAAATCAGACAAGAAATAATTGAACAAATTCAGTTATGGGAAATGTCATTGTTGGAGAGTGTAGCTCTTACAACAGATCAACAGTTAAAATTATTTTATTTTTTTTATAATTTCATTTGTTATGTTTAGGATCATTATTTTAGATATGAAAAATAGTTTCATATTTTGGTTGGGTTCTTAAAAGTTCCACAATTTCATTGTAAATGCAGGAAGTAAGTGACACAGTGCCTAATGTATCTATAAGGCAACCTTCCTCAATCCCCAAGACTACAACAATATCATCGGTGACCACAAAAGGAATGCAAGAAGTTACAATCTTGCTCACTTCAGAAGGAAATGTCTTGAAGGATGAAAAAGGGCTGAAATTTTATCACTTTATTTTTCGTCGTGCAGAAGAATTATTTGGAAATACCATCCAAATGGATTGGAGGAAACAAGCCAATGCCAAAAAGGAGGAACTATTTAAAGATGCAGTAATAGCATTTGGTAATCCTAGATTTGATAAGGAACTTATTTTACAGATTGCAAGTAAATACATGCACTCAAAGAGGTCCAATTTAAGGACAAAGTTGACAAAAAACTTTATGTATCCACGTCCATCTTGGATCAGAGACCAAGTGACGTGGGATGAACTTATGAAAGATGCCAAGTTTAAGAGGAAAGTCCTCAGAAATCCAAACTATACGCCATCTGCACAAGGAGGAGCTAAGAGACGCCTACAAGATACAAGAAAAGCAACCCAAGCTAGGGTGTCAAAAATTGGATCTCACAAATTAGGCTCTGGTGGATATAATAGTATTCGTGGTGGTATGGTAAGTGATATTTCCATCTATTATATTTTCTATTTTAGGCAAAGTAGCCATGGTCACGTTGAGTTAATTGTATCTTATTAGTTATTTTACCTTATAGATATGATTATCTTTGTTAATGTAGGTTCAGCGTTTCAAAAGGAAGCTTCAGAGAAAGACCTAAAATATGTTGTATTACATGGTTCCCAAGGTCTTCGCCAACACATGATAAATCGAGGGGAAAAAATAATTACTGGTTATGGATCCGAGGTTAGTTTTTTAAGATATTATATGAATAATGCAATAAATCAATTCGAGGTTTTAATGTTATTATAACAAGTTAAAGTGTGTTGTGTATAGGAATCAGGTGAAACATCTGGGAGTGAGCATGGGGAGGAGATACAAGCACATGATGATTTGCTTGTTGCACAAAATCATCCAATAGTCATTCCTGAACCTTGGCAGATTGTTGAATTTCAGTGAATGGGAGACATAAATAATGAGGAGGGTGTTCAATGTGATGAGCATTCCACACCCACAATTAATGTAGCGCCTCCCAAAAAGAGGACAAAAAGGATTGATATGTGTTAAATTTTAAGAGCATTCCACACCCACAATTAATGTAGCGCCTCCCAAAAAGAGGACAAAAAGGATTGATATGTGTTAAATTTTAATAACTTGAACGTGCATCGCTCTAGCTTCTAAGGAGTGCACTAGGTTGTGAGGGTCCAAACATAAACTAATTATGTGTGCAACAAAACAAATTTTGAAGATACTTTGTTTTTTTTATGAGTACTTACATATTAAGGGCATCACTAAGACTGTTTCAGGTCCTAACTTGTATTATTTGTTTGATTATGATCAATTTGATATGCTTATATTTGTGTTGTATGTAGATGACCTGGTCCTAAAAGTTAGTTAAAAAAATTCTAGTTAGTTAAAAAAATTCTATCCCATGGTGCAAGAAGAAACTGGCAAGTGAAGTTGACATGAAGGATATACACCTCATGTGTTATTTCTTGGTCTTGGAGGTTTGGCTGAGTTTAGGTGAGGTGGTCCTCGAATAGGGGTAAGTAAGCAATTGAGATTCTGAAGAAGTTTTAGATAATGGACAATAAACCATAGGCTACTTTTATGATACATATTTTGAATTTATCAGTAGATTAAGATTCAAATTTGGTTTATTCGTCAGCGTACAAAAAGTATTTAGGTTCCCTAACATATTTGGTAGAATTTAGCAGTCAAATTGCTGTGTGCATGAGATCCTTTGTCTCACAAACAAGGGGGGCGCAGACACCAATGTATTGTCCAGCTTGGTTGCTAATATATGGTTGAGCTGAGGTTGCTGCAAATATGCTCCATGGTATGAGGTATGTGAGGTACTTAAAGGGCACACTGGCACAGTGCTTTGAGCTGCTGCATGCTTTAGTGGATTTTGATAGGGCCAGAGATGTAGGTGATAGGAAGAGTGATTCATGGTTTTGTTTCAGCTTGGGTTCAAATATAATATCTTTGTTAGGATGGGATACCCATGTGTGCAAGTTGAAGAAGTCCCTTTCTGGGCTAAAGTAGCCTCTTGTGCTTGGTACTCATGGATTTATGAGTACTTACAGATTATGGGCATCACTAAGACCATTGCAGGTCCTAAATTTTATTATTTGTTTGATTATGATAAATTTGATATGCTTATATTTGTGTTGTATGTAGATTACCTGGTCCTAACAGTTAGTTTAAAAAACTCTATCCCATGGTGCAATAAGAAACTGGCAAGTGAATTTGACATGTATTATTTCTTGGTCTTGGAGGTTTGGCTGAGTTGAGGTGAGCTGGTCCTCGAACACGGGTAAGTAAGCAATTGAGATTCTGAAGAAGTTTCGGATAATGGACAATAAACCCTAGGCTACTTTTATGATACATATTTTGAAGTTTTCAGTAGATTCAGATTCAGATTTGGTTGATTCGTCAATGTACAAAAAGTAGATAGGTTCCCTAACATGTATGGTAGACTTTAGCAGTCAAATTGCTATGTGGATGAGATCCCAATACACTGTCCTAGTCATCCCAGCTGTATAATGCACAGTTGTACCATTGTAACACTAACATAGGCACCAGAAGCTATGCTACTAGAAAGGATTAAAAGTAAAGTAGGATGCTAAGACCTTAATGTCTTTGCATGTCAAACACTATGCTGATACTTATTTCATTATTTACTTTTTAACCATCATATGCTGACCATTTTCGATGATGCTAAATTGAATGCTCTTTTTCCTGTTTCCTAGGGCATATTACTAGAGATCCTAGAAGAGTTACTGGCTGCCAGGAAAAGAGCCAAGGCAGACCTAAAGGTGGTGAAGTAAGTGCTTCCTATGTTCATGTTACATGCTTGTATTTTTTCCACTTAGCATCTCAGTTTTTAACTTCCTGTAATCATGTTTAGGAGGCTAAAGATTGGTTGGTTGGTGGAGGTACAACTTTGTTCCTATGCTAGTTCCAACTTCCATTTGCTGTCAAACTTTGATCTAAAAGAGATTTATATGGTCTATCTCTTAGGCCTAACATCAAAATCTTAAAATTTTCAGGTGCATTTGGAATTGGAATTAATGCCAGAGACATTGTATCTCACTGTGAAGATCATTGACAGATACCTTTCTATTCAGAGTATTGCAAGGAAGAATTTTCCATTACTTGCTATCGCTGCAATGTTTATAGCTAGCAAATATGAAGAAGTTTGTCCTCCATAGGTAGGATGATTTGCTGACATCTGTAAGAAAGGATGTGTATATATCTAATTAAAAGAACACTTTGTTGGCTGTATAAAAGTACATACACCAGCAATATCTACTCCTACAGAAGATTACGCTTTATGCTGGAATCAACACAAAAATTATATTATAATAGGTAACACAATATTGATAAGAGCTGGTTTATACTTGGCTACAGGTCAATGACTTCATCCGCAGCTTCTCAAATGAATGCACGTCAGAATAGATAGTGGCCATGGTAATTATCTCTAACTGATAATTCTTTGTCATTGATTGCAACATAGTCTCCAAACATTTAGATTGACTGATCAATTGATAATAACTCTTCGCAGGAGTTTAAAGCAATTGAACTTCAAGCTTACAGTTCCCACTCGGCCATATGTATTCCTCCTTAGGTTTCTAAAGGCAGCTGATTCCAACAGTGGTAAAGTTTTGAATGACACCACTTTTTATATTGTTGAAAGCAGCCTGTGTGGCATTGATCAAATCTACTTTCGAAAATGCCTCATAAAATCTAGCATTCATGTTTTAAATTACTTTTCTTTATTGTATTCCTAAAAATACCCTGTTGTACTGACAAGTTGTACTATCTATTATTCAGATTGAAAATCTAGCATTCTTCTTGGTTGAACTGTGTTTGCTTCAATACATAATGAGCAAGTGCAATCCATAAAATTTGTGTTAAGGGCTTTGAACACTTATCCGCTATGGAAGGCTTGTTTGTTGATGTGGTTTTTGAAATATTCAATGTATTTTTTAAGTTGTTTGTGCAAGCGTTTTCCATAACAGTAGTGAAGGCTTATCTGGATCTCAAAATATTGTGCATAGGTGATGCTTTACTCTCCTCTAGTTAGTTCATTCTTGTTTATTGTGTGTTTTTACAAACATTTTGCAGTATGGTCCACTTTTTATCGTTTTTGATAATATATCTCATGTATTTGATACCTGTAGACCTTTAATCCATAAAAAACAGAACAAAAATCTCAAAAATAGACACCTATAAATATAAACTAGTCATCAAATTTCAAGGAATATTTTTTCATGGGGCTGAAATCCTATTAAAATTTGGAACAAAATGCATATTTTCATATTTATGAGATGTATACTTTGTTTACTGAACTAGATTTGTATGTGTTCATATTGAAATCTTGTTACTATGTTTTAAATTGCGAGAAGCTTGATGGCTAAATGTTGTTTGCTTTATGATCCTTAGTTACCATTTGTGAAGTGTTTTAAGTAACTGGTTACGGCTGATGTTATGCTGGATCCTTTATCGAAGGTTCTTAATGTAGGTTCTGATTATAGCCGGTGTGATAACTTGCCAGGTACCGAAGGGACTGTCACATGCTTTGCATCATACTTGGTGTGCACCTCAATTTTCAATTCCATTATGGCATTAGCTGGGAATATCAATGTAAGACTTAAATTCTAAATACTGGACAGCCAGACATTATGTTTATTTTATCAGCATTTTGTATCTTAAAATGTAGTTTGTCATCGTTGTTTTATATATCTTACGATATTAGTTTTCATTATTTTGTTTTATATTTTGCAGTACTATGATGTTCGGAAGGAGTGCAATGGTGGCCTGTGCTATGATTTTTCAAATATGGAGAATTACTTAAACCACGGTTTCGTTAGGGATGCCCTGGGGGTTGGCAGCCGAAAATTTGTCTCTTGTAGCCCCTTGATTTATGAAGCTATGCTTACTGACTGGATGCGGAATATGGAAGTTGGCATTCCAACACTCTTGGAGGATGGTGTTAAGTTGCTAGTTTATGCAGGAGAATATGATCTCATTTGCAATTGGTTAGGTAATGATACTGTATACATATAACATATTGTTTTTGTTTTGGAGAATGAATTTATGATTTAGGTGTTAAGTCTATTATTAACTTATTTGCAGTTGTGTTTTTCAGGCTTGTTAATCTAATCTTCAAAATTGAAAAGTTAATTGTTCAAATTATGTGTCTTTCAAGCAATTCAAGATGGGTGAATTCCATGGATTGGTCTGGAAGTGAGAATTTCAAGAAGGCACCTACAAAATTCTTCCTTGTAGACGATAAGGAAGCAGGTTTAATAACCAGTTATGGACCACTCAGTTTTCTCAAGGTAAAAGGCACTCAATGATCATCTTTGATTTCGTTGTACAAGTAGATAATTTCTTCCTTACAGAATCTTCTATTTTTCTGCACCAGGTTCATGATGCAGGTCATATGCTCGTAATGGATCAGCCAAAAGCAGCTTTGGAGATGTTATAATGCTGGACACAAGGAAGTTATCAGGTTTAATAACCAGTTATGGACCACTCAGTTTTCTCAAGGTAAAAGGCACTCAATGATCATCATTGATTTTGTTGTACAAGTAGATAATTTCTTCCTTACGGAATCTTCTATTTTGCTGCACCAGGTTCATGATGCAAGTCATATGGTCCCAATGGATCAGCCAAAAGCATCCTTGGAGATGTTAAAATGTTGGACACAAGGAAGTATTACTGACGACAATTCTCAAATTTTAAAGACAGTGACGGAGATGCCAGAGAAGAATTTCGAGAGTTAGTTATCTGCTTAACTAGGAGAATTGCTCTCTTCACCTAGATTAATGTAAATATTTCTAGATTTGCAGTAGTGTGCATCCCCAAAGATGTGTATTTTCTGATTTGGCAAAATAATTGTGCATTGGGACCATCAGTCTTGCTAACTTGTGTCAAATCTTTTGATGGCCACTTTTTAACTGTATAGAAATAGTGCTTCTTATTGCTTACCAAGCCTTCTGGAATTATGATTATACATGGTGTTAAAGTTATATTCAAGAACATGAATAGTATGTCCTGTGTTCTTATTCCAGCATGTTCTGATGTCCTAATGGATGAAAGAAATTGTAAATTCAACAAAAATATTTGGTTAGAGTCTCGGGGAATTCAAAGCATGATGCTCTTAGCCTACATTCAATTTTATTGACAATGACATGAAAACATTTATGTTGTTTGCAATCATACAACGGATGCCAGTATTGTCTACTTATATTTGAATTGGAGGCTATGTGGTTTGGCTGTGTTTCACTTCTCGTTCGTTCTATTATTTTATTGTTGAATATGCATGTTTCCTCTTTTTGCCTCTTATCCCTTTATAAGCCTCTTGGACATTAAGTGCTTGGCATGGCAAGATATGTCCATAAAGCGCATGGACTATCTACAGTCCATCAATGCTTGCTGCTACTGCTGTCTACACTGCTCGATGCACTTTGAGGAAGGATCCATGTTGGAACAAAACACTTACCCTTCATACATGCTACTCTGAAGCAGACCTGAAGTAAGCCTTAAAATTTTTGAAGCATCATGCTTTTATTGATTTTACCCTTCTAAAGAAATCCTACTCCTAGACATTTTAGATTTCTTCATCAATTACAGGTAGGCATTGTTGATCAGCTACGGCCAGAACATTGTGTCTTGATCAACTATATGTTGGAACTCGGCTACTAACACCCTGTCTGAATTGAATCTTTATCTAATACTAATGCGCATACTAAGCGTCTGGAGGAATATACACATTTTTTTAACTCTGTACATTGAGGTAATAACATTTATGTGCATTGTTCCAGGGAATGTGCGTATTTCATGGTTGATTTTCACCTAAATACGGGAGGAAATAAGCTGAGAGCTATTCATAAGAAGTATTCAGATCGTTGTAGCAAGTCTATCTTTTAGCAACTCTCAGAATTTCAGAATGAGATTGCATCACATGACATCGGCTAACATAATACATTTTAAATGGTCTTTTTTGGATTGCAGAACTGATGCTTATGGGATTCATCTTGTTTCTACTGACCATTGGAGAGAAGCCCATTTCTAAGATTTGTATACCGAAAGGAATGGCTTATAGTATGCTTCCATGTCAAAAGGAATAATCAATGGCTCCTGCTATCGATCATTGTTCTGAGGTGGACACCAAACTCTATGTTGCGTATTCGAATTTCCCAATGCTATTAGATGTTACTTAGATTGTGTTAGTCCATTTGATATGATTCAAGATATTTATGATAGTTTGATAATTATTCATTCCCTCTTGATTCAAGGGTAAGTATCCTCTAGTCTCCCTCACTGGCATGAACCAGCTCCACTACTTCATCTTTACGTTGGCAACTGTCCATGCGTTATATTATTGTCCTAACAATCGCCCTAGCAAGAGAAAAAGTAAGTGCCATGGGAAATAACTGATCTTCTCCCATGTCATTCAGTTTAAATTTTTACTCGATTTGAATTTGCTTTCATATCTTCATGCGTTCGAAACATCTTTAACTCAATAGTTTGAATTATGGACATTTATTTTTTTTTAAATAATTTTTTATATTGTCTCTAGAGAGACAATAGTTTGAATTATGGACATTTATTTTTTTTTAAATAATTTTTTATATTGTCTCTAGAGAGACAATAGTTTGAATTATGGACATTTATTTTTTTTTAAATAATTTTTTATATTGTCTCTAGAGAGACAATAGTTTGAATTATGGACATCTATTTCTTTTAAAATAATTTTTTATATTGTCTCTAGAGAGACAATAGTTTGAATTATGAATTGTCTCTAAAAAGACAAAAATGTAATTGTCTCTAAAGAGACACAAAAGAAATTGTCTCTAGAGAGACAAATCAAATTGTCTTTATAGAGACAATAATAATATGTGTCCTATATTGCCTTTATAGAGACAAATTTTTGAGACATTATATTTTGAGACACCTACTTAGAGACAATATTTAAGACAATATTTGAGTTTCTTTTTGTCTTAAGTTAAGACAATTGACTCAAATATTGTCTTAAATATTGTCTTAAAACCCCCTATATGTAGTAGTGTCAGCATTTTTCATCTGTGGAAAAAAATAACAAGCAAAATATAGGAAGAACACAGGGTCAAACATCACACGATGTATAGGCCACCGTTCAAAAGGGGTGAACGGGTCAGGAAAGCAATATTCAACTTATTTATTTTTAGGGTTTTTGGTGGCAATCGAGGGTAGGTGCATATCGAAATTGAATGGAAGTTTTTGAACTGATTTCATCTATTAAATTTTACGAAATATCTTATACATCGATTAGATAAAATTATCTTAAGTGTTTGACATTTTTTCTTTTAATAATTAATGCAACATGAAACTTAATCTTTTTTTGAATTTAAAATATTAAAATTTTATTTATTTATTTTTCGACATTATAAAACATGTTTATTTTTAAAGAAATATTTTGTGTCGATAAAAACATGTTTACTCTTTCTTGGAACTGTCGGGGCTTTCGATGGAACAAAGGCCCCAAGCTAGGTTGGATCTCGAATGATGTTGATATTATTTTGCTTGTTGAAACTTGGGAGCACGAAGAATCTAAGGTCCCTAACATAGATGGCTTTACATTATGGTCTACCTGGAATAAGCGATCCTCTCGTAGATGCATTGGGGGTATAGCTTGTTACATTAAGAAAAACATCTCTTCCTATGCTAGGATTTATAAAAACGACCCTTACAACCAATATAGTTGGATAGAAATCACTGACATTTATGATAAAAAGACCTACATAGCAATCTGTTATTCCCCCCATCAATTCTAACTTCTATAGGAAAAAGAATCTAGATAAAAATAGTCCTTACAATGGTTTAGAGAATGATATTTCTAGCCTAAGGAATAAAGGCAATATCCTTTTAATGGGTGACTTTAATGCTCGAACTTCAGCCAACCAAGCTATTCTTCTAAGCAATCATTCCAACCCTAATTCTCTTTGGTTAGACAAAGACCTTCCTCGGGATAGCCGGTACAAAAGGAGCTCTAAAGACCTCGGGGAGAATTTGTTTGGGTCGGGGCTAGTCAAGCTCTGTAGTGTTCAGGATCTCATGATTTGCAACGGTCTAAAGAAGTGGCCCAATTCTAGCCAGATGACCTGCATCCATGGGCTTGGTAGCAGCGTGGTAGACTATGTTATCTTCGATCTCCCTCTATACAACGAAATAACAAATTTTGACATCTTAAACGACCACAAGCCTAACTCTGATCATAGGCCTTTACTTATAACTCTCAATTTTGTCATGCATAGATATCCCATAGAAGATAATCCTTATATGGGAAAGAAGTTAATCCTTATATGGAAAAGAAGTTAATCCTTATAAGAGAATGTAATTGCCAAGTTAAAGAGAAATGGCGGGTGGTTGAAAGATATTAACTGTAATATCGGAGTTAAACAAGGTTTCCCCCTCTCCCTACCCTATTTGGCATCTACATTGACAAGCTAGAAGGTTGTTTAGAGGAAGCAGGATGTGCTGGCATGATTTTAGCTGGGATGGTCATCATCCTTCTTCTCTATGCTAACAATACTGTTCTTGTCGCAAGGTGCCCATCTGATCTTGATAAGTAACTTATACTTATTAAGGATTTCTGTCTTCCATGGGTATGATTGTTAACACTGACAAAAAAAAAGTTATGATTATCAAATCTAAGAACGAGACTTAAGCTAATTTTATGTATGAAAATTTTGTATATTCAATAAATTGTTTACATTCAAACTTAAAATGAATCTATAATAATTTATAACAAAATGCTAGAAATTTTGTATATTGAATAAACTGTGAGGACATCCAAATACCTAGATCGAATCATGACGAAAATGTACAGAATCTCCCCAACATGGGTAAGTATTTTTCAAAATCTAATATTGATTAACAGCGACTGTATTTTGTCAATGCCAATGACATGATATTGAACACGCCTCTCGACGTATTGAAGTATTATGTCGAAATTCCCATTTCATTTTTATGGAGTTGGAATTACAATGGACGCTGACGCTCTCGTACGTATTAATCCCTCCATTCCACTACACTACAGAGAGTGTTAGCGGAAACATCTCAACTTGCATACCTGCAACTAGAGTCACCCGCACAATTTATTTACAATAACAATCATAACGTGTGAATAAATAGTGTGGGTGACACCAGCCGCATATTGCAGTTGCGAGTCCCTGATCGCCATGGCTCCTTCATATTTAGATTAAAGAAAAACTCTGTGCAAGTCTCCATTGGTTCATCGGACTTTCCATTGGCCTGCCAATCCCATGCCTTGCCAAAGCCAACGCGAGTCTTTTTATTGCGATAATTGATTCCGCACTCCCCCTCTGCTGCCTGTTATTTGGAGTATACTATGAGTTAATTTCTAAGATAATCTGCAATTAATTCCATAAATGCCCTGTTATTACCATCAAGCTTAAATAAACTCCAGTCGAGTGCGAATGCAATTCCATGCATGCCCTATTATTGCTGTCAAAGCTAAATGAACTCCAGTGGAGTGGAATTCCATGCATGCCCTATTATTACCATCAAGATTAAATAAACTCCAGTCGAGAGCGAATGCAATTCCATGCATGCCCTATTATTGCTGTCAAGGCTAAATGAACTCCAGTGGAGTGGAATTCCATGCATGCCCTATTATTGACTTGCTGTCAAGACTAGATGAACTCTAGTGGAATTCCTACTTATGCAACTGATTGCAACTGTTCTCGATGATGTGGAGGTCGGTGCCATTGAATGCAACTGCAACTTTTCTCGATGATGTGGAGATTGGTGCCGTCGAATCAACCTAAAAAGAAACTGCCGTCGAATCAACCTGAAAAGAAACTACCGTCAAATCAACGTTAAATTATTTGAATAATAAAAATTCTAAAATATTTTTTTTGAAAAATACTAAAACAAGTATTTGTTTTCTTCATATGCTATGGCCATTTTGAATCTATATTGTAGGTTGAAAAGGGAATGTTATAAAAAAATTCTAAAATATAATCAGTAATTCAATAAACATTATAATTTAAATAAGTCATAATAATTTAAATAAGTCATAATATAAGGTATTACTTTTACTTGATAAAAAAAAAAAAAAAAAAAAATTAAAAAGGAGCCTATGAGAATGCTAAGTAGATTTTGAATTCACTAATATATGATAACTAAATGAAGAAAATGTATATACATATCTATTCAATAATCATACCACTTATTATCTGAAATATGTTTAATAGGTGTTAGAGGTTAATATGAAGGTAGAGGTTATGGTTCTTTTGGTCTTATTATGGTTTGTGGATTATCTCGAGATTCAACACATTACAATACATGGAGATTACCAAGCAATCATTAATCATGTTTTGGGATCTTCGCACGTTTCTCATCCACGTCTAGAGTTGTAAATTATCAAATGTCTTTGGGGTTCTCTACAAGGGGTTACCTATCAACACCTACACAAGGCACACAACAAGGTTGTTGATGCTTTATCTAAGCTTGGACTCCTCAACCCATTGGAGGGGTTTTATATTTCACTGGGGCAGATGGAGACTTGTTGGGTGCTGGTCACATGCCATTTCCTTGACACTGATTTCAGTGTCTTTCTTTTGCTTTTCATCACTATACTAGGTTTTACATCTCAGATTTTTGGGAACATGTTTTTCTATTGGTCACTTTTATGGACTATTATTGATAATAAGCTCTACCTATCCCTTTGTTTTAGATTATGTTTTACTCTAATGTTGACATAAATCTTGTCACAACACTTTATATTTTTGCTATCTTTCCTTAAATATATGTTGTATCCTCATGATCCTAAATGTATTACTTTTATTACATAAATAATATCAGCATTTTTTCATCTGTGAAAAAAAATAACAAGCAAAATATAGGAAGAACACAGGGTCAAACATCACATGATGTATAGGCCACCGTTCAAAAGGGGTGAACGGGTCAGGAAAGCAATATTCAACTTATCTATTTTTAGGGTTTTTGGTGGCAATCGAGGGTAGGTGCATATCGAAATTGAATGGAAGTTTTTGAACTCATTTCATCTATTAAATTTTACGAAATATCTTATACATCGATTAGATAAAATTATCTGAAGTGTTTGACATTTTTTCTTTTAATAATTAATGCAACATGAAACTTAATCTTTTTTTGAATTTAAAATATTAAAATATTAAAATTTTATTTATTTATTTTTCGACATTATAAAACCTGTTCATTTTTAAAGAAATATTTTGTGTCGATAAAACATGTTTACTTTTTCTTGGAACTGTCGGGGCTTTCCATGGAACAAAGGCCCCAAGCTAGGTTGGATCTCGAATGATGTTGATTTTATTTTGCTTGTTGAAACTTGGGAGCACGAAGAATCTAAGGTCCCTAACATAGATGGCTTTACATTATGGTCTACCTGGAATAAGCGATCCTCTCGTAGATGCATTGGGGGTATAGCTTGTTACATTAAGAATAACATCTCTTCCTATGCTAGGATTTATAAAAACGACCCTTACAACCAATATAGTTGGATAGAAATCACTGAAATTTATGATAAAAAGACCTACATAGCAATCTGTTATTCCCCCCCATCAATTCTAACTTCTATAGGAAAAAGAATCTAGATAAAAATAGTCCTGACAATGGTTTAGAGAATGATATTTCTAGCCTACGGAATAAATGCAATATCCCTTTAATGGGTGACTTTAATGCTCGAACTTCAGCCAACCAAGCTATTCTTCTAAGCAATCATTCCAACCCTAATTCTCTTTGGTTAGACAAAAACCTTCCTCCGGCTAGCTGGTACAAAAGGAGCTCTAAAGACCTCAGGGAGAATTTGTTTGGGTCGGGGCTAGTCAAGCTCTGTAGTGTTCAGGATCTCATAATTTGCAACGGTCTAAAGAAGTGGCCCAATTCTAGCTAGATGACCTGCATCCATGGGCTTGGTAGCAGCGTGGTAGACTATGTTATCTTTGATCTCCCTCTATACAATGAAATAACAAATTTTGACATCTTAAATGACCACAAGCCTGACTCTGATCATAGGCCTTTACTTATAACTCTCAATTTTGTCATGCATAGATATCCCATAGAAGATAATCCTTATATGGAAAAGAAGTTAATCCTTATACGAGAGTGTAATTGCCAAGTTAAAGAGCAATGAGGCGTGGTCGATAGATATTAAGTGTAATATCGGAGTTAAACAAGGTTTCCCCCTCTCCCCTACCCTATTTGGCATTTACATCGACAAGCTAGAAGGTTGTTTAGAGGAAGCAGGATGTGTTGGCATGATCTTAGCTAGGATAGTCATCACCCATCTTCTCAATGCTGACGATATTGTTCTTCTTGCAAGGTGCCCATCTGATCTTGATAAGCAACTTACACTTCTTAAGGATTTTTGGTCTACCATGGGTATGATTGTTACCACTGATAAAACAAAAGTTATGATTATCAAATCCAAGAAGGACATTTATGCTAATTTTATGTATGACAATAGTAACTTGGAGGAAGTGTCTTCCTACATGTAGCTAGGAATTAATATTCATCACAAGTTGAACTGGAACTATAGCATTAAGAAAAGGATTAATGGGGGATGGAAAGCTTATTTTGGTCTTGAAAATAATTGTAAAACGGAAAACCTCGTAATGTGGGATAGAAAGAAGTTCCTCTTTGAAACTTTAGTCACTCCGGTTATCTCATATGGATGTGAGGTTTGGGGTTGTAGCATCTCTAGAGAATCTTGGAGAAAGATTGAGAAAATCCAGAAGCGTTTTATAACGTATAACCTCAAAATTAAAAGCAACACACCCTATCTTGATCTCCTTATAGAAGTGGGTCTTTCCCCTATTGAGAGCCTAGCTATGACTAGGCTTTTGTTGTACAAGCACAAACTCAATAACATACGAGACCATAGACTTCCTATGTTAGCTTTAAATTCCAGCGAAAACCACCTAAGGCTCAAACGAGGCTGGTATAAAAACACCAGGGCTTGGTTAAACCATTGGGAGATCAACGAGAATGTTGCATTGCAAAACATTAACAACATTAGAAATATTGCTACTTCTAAGTTCAAAGAAAAAAATGTGGTGTGAGAAAGATTTAGCAGCCAAAAGAAAATTAAGATATTGTAAGGAGGTCATCAACCCCACCCTAGAAGATCAAAAGTATCTCTCTGTTTTAATTAGCTCAAAGAATAAAATTAATATAGCCAAGATTAGAACGAACTCTCATGAGCTCCATAGTGAAACGGGTCGTTGGGTAGTTCCTAAAACACCATGGATGGAAAGGTTCTGCCATCTGTGAGAATACCAACATCGATGATGAAAATCACTTCCTCTTAGAGTGCCCCACGTATAACCACATTAGATCTGAGTTTCAAAATCTTTCTTGCAATACTGACCTTCCTAACCTTTTACGTTGTTAAAATTACAGTGAGCTCAGGAGGCTTCTCTCCAAGTTTTTTGAGCATAGAAACAAAATCTTAAATCAAACTAAATAATTCGTTTCTTTACGTCCGATAGACTAAAGTTTGGTCTCAGTGGAAGTCAACCACCACCATCATCATCATCATAAAATTTATTACACAGAGAAAAAAATACTAGATTGGAAAATTAAGATCGTGGCTTTCCTCTTTGTTTTGTTTAGTTTGTTTATGTTATTTTATTTAATTTTTAATTATAAATCTGACTATCCTCTTGTATATAAAATATATTACAAAGAGAAAAAAACGTAGATTGGAAAATTAAGATCGTGGCTTTCCTCTTTCCCAATTTTTTTTTTTTGCTTATGCCAACTTCGAAGATTCGAACATTCATATACACACATTTAGTGTAGAGCATACCTTCGAATACTTCTTTTATAAAAAATTAATACTGTGGAGGTTTATAAAAGTGTGTCCATTGAAGAGAACTATTATTCTAATTATCCAAAGGAGAAGGCGAAAAAGCAGCGAGTCAAATTAGTGCATTATGCCAAATTCTTGTTGGAAATTTATCACAATTTACAGGCCAATGCTTATAAAGAATAGTAATACTGGGTTATTAATCGACACTTTTTTGTATTCAGCATTACAGTTGCATGTTTTGTTAGAAAATTTTATTATTCACAATTTTTTTTTGGTTAAGTTGAGACTTATTATACAGGGCAGTGTGAAAATTGTGTGTAGGTGTATTTTCTTTGTTCAACTTTAATTTGGAGTTGACACTTGTCTTTTAAAAAAAAAAAAAATTAAATAGAAAAACAAAATGTTATGCATGTTTAATTAGTAATCTATACAATTTAATATAATTTCAAGAAATATGTAACTAAGATGTTTAAACCTTGTATTTTTTAAAAATATTTTAAGAGTTGATATCAATTTTCATATATATTTATATATATAAAATTATTAAAAGAAAATATTAGATGTGGTATGGAATAAAATATCCAATATAAGTTATTAATAAAATATTTTAATATTAATTTTTTTTTTTCTAGTTAAGACTAACCTAAGCACCCATGGGGGATTTGAACCGGTGACCTATCGCAAGGAGTGTCTTAACAGCGCACCCATTCACCATCAATCCAAAACCCCATGGGCTCAATATTAATTAATATTTATACTTAAAAATATATTAATAACAAAAAATAATTTTAATATATGCTGATAAAATGGCTCAATATATTTATTATGTAATTTTTGTACTACCTAATATGTAATCTCTATAGTATTCAAAAATACAATTTAAAAATAAAAATTTATATTTTTTTTCTATTTAAAAATAAATTTGTAAATAAAAAAATTTACTGATATTACATTGTAAACTTAAAATAAATCTATAATAATTTATATGGTTTACATTCAAACTTAAAATGAATCTATAATAATTTATAATAACAAAATGCTGAAATTTTTTTATATTCAATAAACTGTGAGGACATCCAAATCGCTAGATCGAATCATGACGAAAATGTACAGAATCTCCCCAACATGGGTAAGTATTTTTGAAAATGTAATATTGATAAACATTACAATATTACTGTATTTTGTGAATACCAATGACATGATATTGAAGATTCGGGCCTTAAACACGCCTGTCTACGGATTGAAGTATTATGTCGAAATTCCCATTTCATTTTTATGGAGTTGGAATTACAATGGACGCTGACGCTCTCGTATGTATTAATCCCTCCATTCCACGACACTGCAGAGAGTGTTAGCGGAAACATATAAACTTGCATACCTGCAACTAGAGTCACCCGCACAGTTTATTTACAGTGTGGGTGACACCAGCCGCATATTGCAGTTGCGAGTCCCTGATCGCCCTAGCTCCTTCACATTTAGGTTAAAGAAAAACTCTGTGCAAACCTCCATTGGTTCATCGGACTTTCCATTGGCCTCCCAATCCCATGCCTTGCCAAAGCCAACGTGAGTCTTTTTATTGCGATAATTGATTCCGCACTCCCCCTCCGCTGATAGTTTATTATTACGATAATCTGCAATTAATTCCATAAATACCCTATTATTACGATCAAGCTTAAATAAACTCCAGTCGAGTGCGAATGCAATTCCATTCATGCCCTATTATTGCTGTCAAAGCTAAATGAACTCCAGTGGAGTGGAATTCCATGCATGCCCTATTATTACCATCAAACTTAAATAAACTCCAGTCGAGTGCGAATGCAATTCCATGCATGCCCTATTATTGCTGTCAAGGCTAAATGAACTAACATTGTATAGAAAATTGTTTAAACATTTTATATTGAAAGGAATACTAATTACCTACAATATAGTTTGAATAAACCAACACTAGAAGATGTTATTTTTTAAGTCTTTCATTATGTTTGATTATGCATGTTTAATGTAGTGAGAAGTTACATTGATCTTAAAAAAAGTAATGAAAAATTACATGTTGAATGGTCTTGGCATTAATGTCAACAATGGTATGGATCTATAGTTGTTGGAAATATATTCACTACTAAGAGGGGGTGAATTAGTAGTGATGACCTTTATACAAAATTTCACCAATTTAAACTTTTTAGTCAATTTCTATTATCCATTCACACTCATAAGATTAGCTCATCAAATCATATAAGCAACAATAAACTGAAATCATAACAATAATGAGAAATCACCATGAGAAACATAAACATGCACACACAAGAACAAAAGTATATCTGATGGAAACCCTTTCGAGAGAAAAACACCCTATTGTTGCTACACTGCTCAAATCTTCTATTAATCTGCTAAACAAATTTACATGGATTAGCTTACAATCATAAGCTGGAAGACTTGGCTTCATCTACAATGCAGGAAAGTATCAATTCAAAAATCTGTTTCTCTTGTGAATCTACGAAGTACCATCCGCTAGAAGGTCCCACAACCAACGACCCTCAGACAACCTCCATTGGACTGTCACACTCCTAATGGATGGAGAAAACTATTCCTACTATGAATCGACCAAATCATTGTCTATATTGAAGCCTCCACGCCTTCACTTCCTCCATGTGAACCACATTTCATATATTTTTAGACTGGGTTCTCAATTCGCTCAACATGAGCAACCCAATAGCTCTAGCATTCTGCTCATCAAATATGAAGCATAAATGTAACTCGGAGAAGGGAATTCCTTCACAACTTCAACACAACAAATACTACTCTCAAACACACTTCAAGTTGCAAATTTTCTGCCACAAACTACACATAAAATCTGAATCATCTTGTAGCAATGTAAACTTTGAAATGGGAACTATAAACTTAAAATGGAAACTCTAGCAAAAAAACCCCCAGAAAACATAAAAAACAGTGCTAAAAACGAAAAATGTGTATATTAGAACAATTTTTTTTTTTAAGGTTAATTTTCAACATATTTAAAAAATGGCAGTAAAACCAATTTATTTATTTTTTGCAAAAAACAATTGTTTTTGAGGAAAAAACACAGTAATGTTTTTGGTAGAAAAACATTTTTCTTTCCCATGTATAATTTCAACATTTTTTATTAATGACGATAAAGATAAAATAATGGTATCTGAAACACATTAAAATTCCATCAGTTTTCATCAATGTTGTTAAACATATAATAACATGACGATATCATTTTTTGGGATTCAACTACGTTAAGTAAGTCATTCATCTATGACCATTTCCATGAGAGGTAATCGTAACAGACTAATTTCTCATGATTTTTGAATAGTCCACTTAGCACTCATTTTTCCATGAGACTAATTTCTCATGATTTTTGAATAGTCCACTTAGCACTCATTTTTCCATGAGAGGTAGTCGTAATTGACTAATTTCTCATGTTTTTTGAATAGTCCACTTATCACTCATTGCATCTGGTGATTCTCACAGGCGTGAAGAAGTGGGATTGAAACTAGTGAAATAAATCACATAGTGTCAATCATCACTTCCAGGGCTTGCACCCGGTAACCAGGACTCCCCACCTCTAGCTCAAGCATGATTAACTGTGGAGTTTTCCCCACAATCAATCCCACTTAGCTTGCGACCCCATTTGCAAAACTTTAGCAAGTATTGTGCCTCATGAACCATTCAAGTAGAGTTCCCTGCATTCTTTTTGAGTTAAGTATTGGGGGTTTTCGTAGTGCATTATATTAGATATCATTTTTTGGGATTCAACTGCGTTAAGTAAGTCATTCATCTATGACCATTTTCATGAGAGGTAGTCATAACTAACTAACTTCTCACGATTTCTGAATAGTCCACTTAGCACTTATTACATTGGGTGATGCTCACAAGGGTGAGGAAGTGGGATTGAAACTAGTGAAATAAATCACATAGCATCAATCATCACTTCCAAGGCCTACACCCAGTAACTAGGACTTCCCAAGAGTTCACCTAACACAAATCACCTCTAGCTCAAGTGCGCTTAACTATGGATTTTTCCCCACAATCAAGCCCACTTAGCTTTCTACGCCATTTGCAAAACCTTAGCAAGTATTGTGCCTCATGAACCATTCAAGTAGAGTTCCCTTCACTCTTTTTGAATTAAAGATCACTAAAATTCTAATTCTTTTCAACCATAACATTAAAGATAAAATAAATTGGAAAATTTTCAACCATAGAATTAAAAAACTCTAAGTTTTCAAGACATTTAAACCATGACATTATGAACAAATTACATGAATAAATTAATCAAAATGTCAATACTTGTAGATTGAATGTAACATAAATTTTATCTCTTAGTTATTGTTGCATTGTAGATATTCTAAACAATAAAAATCATTATAATTAGAACATATAATCCAAAAAACATAAAATTTACTCATGACTTCATTTACCACTATATGGAAATAATTTTTTTTATTTCAACATAAGTTGCAAATATCAGTTATATAAATTGTCTTAGACAATTATTCAAAATCTCTCATATTTTATTCCACATCATCAGAATTCACATCTTCATATGAATGACTGGATGCAGATGAAGATGTTCCATATTCTACTCTTTCATCAACTAGTGCCCCATCTAATTCCACATGCATGCCCACCATTTTAGGTTTCAAAATTCTACTGGATTTATGACTGGTTTCAGCAGACTCCCATCCCAACACTATTTCTTTTGGTAACAACCTCTTCATAATCTCTAACGTCTTGAAGCGAAGAGTTCCCCTCTTTTTTAAATTTAGGTCATAAACAAGTATGTCAACATCCTCCAATTTTAAGAGGTTTGTGTGACGATGATTTATATTTGTGCCCTTTCTTTTTCTCTTTCCGCCAATTTTTTTATCTACTACCATCTATGGCTTGTACACACCATTGAATGGGTGTGTATATGTGGCATACCAATGTACTTCAAGACCTGCAACATCTTCATTTTCTGTAATGACCTTCACAACCTTAATAACATAGAATTGATAGCCATTGGGATCTCCATCTGCTAGCACTATGATCATTCAACCCTCCTTAATATCATGTATTGAACCCCTATAAAGGTCTTCCATGGCTTCACGTTGTGCACATGATCTTTTGGAACGAATATACATTTCTATTTCCTGTACCTGTGAAGAATTAATAATACCTTGAGATTATTGTTGTTCAACAATGTTTCTTTCCTCATGTTCATTTGACACATTTTGTGGCCAAATAAATGGTGTTTTAAAAGGTATATCTTCATTTGTTGTTCTTGAAATGATATCACTTCGATTATTTAAAAATGACCCCCACCAAACTGAATCAACAATATCAAAGTAATCATATGTATATCTAATACATTTTTTAACTTCTTCTAGGCAATCAGAATAATTCATATCTCTATTCTGCCTGCATGTAGTATGAACTTCAACAACTGATTGTAATAACAATATATTTGACGCAAATATTGCATGATCTGGAATGAACTTCAAAAATACCAAACCTGATGACGGCAACCATTCTGTAGTAGTTGAATACTTCTTGCCCCATATTATTGTTTTCCCATCATTTTTTTTGATACGAAATAGATGTTGGAAGTTAATGTCATTAAGTTGTTCAATTCATTTCTCGTCACCATGCGATCTCAAAATAAACCTTTGCATGTCAACAGTTTCTTCCAACACATCAAAAGTAGGCTCTGGAATGTATGATTTCTTAATACACTCAATTAATGATGGAAAGCTCCTAACATCCTTCCTCCAAAACGTGACTGAAAAATGATTGAACATCTGATCAATATGGTCACGAGTGTGCCCAACAAGAAGGAAACCAACCTTTACTTTCTGAAAAATTCTCAATTCAACAAGCATGTTTAGATATCCAAAAATAATCTGATTTTTGTTTCCAGGACAAGTGTTGTCCAATTGTAGATACTAAACTTCAGGAAGATTACTAGACCAATGAGAAAGCACATAATGAATTATGGTTATTTTCATATTTGCGTCTTTATGAATATTTGGAGTTGTGAAGTATACCCTTGGAAACATTTTAAAATTGAAGACCAGACAACTAACTAAGTGATACTCAATAAAAATTCTCCTGTAATTTTTTGGTGTGTGAACAAAATGTGGTAGAAGTGTTTTCTTTTGTTCCATACCATCAATTATCAAACCCAAATATTTATTTGTATTAACTTATTTTGATGTTTGTACAACTTTTTCATTTCACTTGTTTGTTGTTCGTGATGCTCTTGAATCACTTTGACAATGGAATCTACACAACATAAAAGGAATTCATTAATAAAAATGTTTTCATAGTTGATGACTATACAATTTACTGCAAATCCCCATCCTTGTCTTCTTATGAATACATACATTGTTGAATTCTTCCTTCCATATCTTCACAAAATATTGATACACTACAACAAAACCAGCGATTTGCGCCAGATTTAGCGCCAGATTTAGTGCATTTTTTTTGTAATTGTGATGAGCAACCTGGCGCTAAATCTGGCTCTATTGTACAATTTTTAAAGCGTCCTTTTTTGCACCTGATTTTGCATCCTTTTTCACGCTAGATTTTGCATCATTTTTTACACCAAACTATGCATCATTTTTTGCGTCAAATTTTGAACCAAGATTTGCATCTTATTTTATGACAGGTTTTGCTTCTAGTTTTGTGTCATTTTTTGCATCTATTTTTCATTCTCTTTTGCTTCCTATTTTGTGTCATTCTTTGCTTCCATTTTTGCACCATCATTTGCATCAAGTTTACACTGTATTTTGAATCCAATTTAACGTCTTTTTATGCATCCATTTTGTGTCAGTTTTTGCATCTAGTCTTACGCCAGGTTTTGTATCTAGTCTTACACTAGTTTTTGCTTCTATTTTTGCACTAGCTTTGGTGCCTATCTTTGCACCATGTGTTGAATTTGATTTAGCACCAAATTTTGCATCCATTTTTGTGCTCATTTTTGCATCTTTTTTTGGACCATTTTTTATATCCACATTTACGTTTGATTTGTCTCCATTTTTCCCATCTCATTTTGCACCATATTTTGCGTCATTTGTTTCATCCAATTTTGCATCATTTTTAACACCATCTCTTGCATCTAATGTTACATCATTTTGAGCATCCAAATTTGCATTTATATTTGCATCTTATGTTGAGTCATGTGTTGTGTCCACCTTTGCATCTTATTTTGTGTCTAATGGTACATTCAATTTAGAGCCATTTTTTACGTCTACTTTTGTATTTGTTTTTGCACCAAGTTTTGCATCCAATTTTAAGCTATTTTATGCCCCTTTTTGCACCATTTTTTTGTGTCTACTTGTGTCCAATGTTGCACCATTATTTACACCGACTTTTTCATTCAATTTTGCATTTTTTTGGTGTCTAGTTTTACATCGTTTTCGCCATCCAAATTTGCATCTTTTTTTGCCTCATTTTGTGTCCACATTTGCATATAATTTTGTGTCTGAGTTCGAGCCTAAATTTACATGTGATTAGGAATCATTTTTTACATCCAATATGGCATCCTTGGTTTCACCTTTTTTCAGCCCCATTTTTCATCTTGTTTTATGTCTTTTCTTACATCTTTTTTTTTTCCTTTTTTGCACCGAAGTTTGCATCCCAAATTTACACCATTATTTGCATCATCATTTGGCATATTAATTTGTAACGTTTTTTGCTTCTTTTTAACGCTCAACTTTGCATCTTATTTTACATCTAGTTGTTGTCTTTTTTTGCATCTAATTTGGTGCCCATTTATGTGTCTTTGTTTTTGCCCAATTTGATATCCTTTTGTATGCCATGTTTTGTTCCCTTCTTTGTGTCAACTATTGCACAATTTTTCACTTCTAATTTAAAACACTTTGTATGTCAATTGTTTGCATTTTGTATTAATTCCTAGTTTAACATCCAATTTTACTTTCAATTTTGCATCCATGGTTACATCCGCATTTGACTTCTTATATAGAGTATATTTCTCTCTACATATATGACCCCCTTTATATATTCATAGTGAAATATATGATAGTTTCTAAATATCATTAAAGCAGATATCACAATTCAAAATCATTTGTAAAGAAATTTAAGAGAAATTGACAACATCCATCCAAAAAAATAACAATGTGTCATTAACAATTTTCAAAACATGTATAAAATAGCAACATAATACTAATAAAATCAGTATTATTTTTAATCAAAACAAGTAAAATTCAAATATGATTAACAAATCAAAATATTTCATGAATATCGTTATTCTACGATAAATTAACAACATACATAAATCAAACTCATCGTATGATTACAAAATCAAAATGTCTCATTGATATAGGGTAAATTCACAACACCCATCTAAACATAACAATGTCATTCTACACAATAATTTCTTCATAAAAAACAATGCATGTGCATGCCTAGCTACCACCACCAAGATCATCCTCATGATCATCTTGACCATCCTCATTACTCTGATCCACATCATCACCAACACCGCAACTATCATCATCATCTCCTCCTTCACCACCATCATCCTCATCCTCATCCTCATCATCTCCTGATATATGTTGAACATAATTTGGATCATCGTCTTGGCAATCATTACCTATAGCATTCTGACAAAAAAATCAATATTACATGTTAGTATTAATTACATAACACAACGCATGTTTTTGTTATACAATGTTAACCATAAAATGAGGTAAGATATAATATCTAATAGTACTAAAAAATAAAATGAAAATATGGTTTAAAAGTATATTGGAAATCCAACTAAGATTACATACCATAGAGTCCATCCAAACAACAAATTCAACCCATCTCTTTTGCTGCAGCACCTTCTTTTCCAAATGATTTGGAGGTCTTCCATATTTTAGTTCCTATCAATCAGTAAATAGGGAGAAATTAGATAACAATGACTTTCTTCTAGTACAAAATTTATTAAAAAAATATCACATGTTTAATATACTTACAAAGGTTGTTATCAGTGCTTTTAAACCTTTCTGGCCACTACGATGAGTGACTTTTGTCTTGGTTAACCTCGCCCAACCCCAGAACCAAACCCAATTACTTTTCTAAAACCTTAGTATCCACCCTTCAAATCATTAACAACATCATATGGAATGGGTGTAACTGTCTCCAAAACAGCCCCCTCAACTATAAATCCTGGCTTAGGGCCCTCAGGCTGCCTCTTGGTGCTGATGATCTCACCACGTGCTTTGGCCTCTACCTTCAATTGGTCATTGTTTTTTCTTCTTAATATAGCATCCTCCGCACACCTAGACGGTTGCACATGCTCAATTTGTACATGAATTCTCTTCTTGATTATCTTGTTACGAACTTGATCATCAAACAGAATTTCAGCATAGAACAAAGAAAGACAAAAGAACTCCATCCCAATTGCATTTCCACCAATTCTTTTACAGTAGCCATATGATCCAACAGTTCTAACAAATGAATAAACAAGAGGGCACTAAAATGAAAACAGGCATGGATTATCAATCTTAGTTCATTTAATCACATCCTGAGAAACCAATGTCACCAATCCTATGCACTAGACTGCCATGCAGCCTTATTAGTGCAAATACGTACAACATTTATGCAAAAAAAATGCAAGACAAGCACAAACAAGCATACTAGTTGCAATAGATGGGTATCCAAAGACTGAAATAAGGTGCCACTGTGATGATAAAAAAAAATAGATGATATAACACAGGATGTACAAACCAGGGTTCATGCTCATATCGCTGAAAGAGCAAAGCCATACAGAAAATCTCAAATAAATTTCAGAATATGTATTGTTTATTAAGAAATATAAAATCCATTTTATGATCCCAAACACCATTGAAAAAATAGAATATGTATTGTTTATTAAGAAATATAAAATCCATTTTATGATCCCAAACACCATTGAAAAAATAGATTTACTTAATAAATTAGAGGAAAACACCACCGATATAAAAGATGGTGCATCAGCAATTATCTAATGGTATTCGTCTAGATGCATTGGCAATGCCAATAGTTTCAGTCCTTACACTTGAATCCCCAACAAGAAAAAACAAAAAAAGCACGATGCTGCACTAATAGTCTTTTTCTATCCAAAAAGATAGATTCCAGATTCCAGTACAAGAAACTGAAAATGAGATGAGATCGTAGGAGGGAGTTCCTAAAGCAAAAAATTATATCTAAGAGACAAGGCAATTTAAGAAACAAAAACATAAAATAATTCCATCGGAAAAGGTTTTGAAAAGATACTAACAGTGCAAATGACATGTTAGTTTGGATAATAAACATGAAACCATCCATTGTAGTATCACAAATACTCTAGTGGAGAGAAAAGCTTTCCAGTTCTTTACAATCACTCCAAGACAGAAAAACTATAATCAAGAAATACTGACTCTCAATCATTCCAAGCCATAAAAGCAAATACATCTTAATCAAAGAAACTTTTATCCCAACTCTCACAAGGTCAAAAAGAACATGTATAATCAGTAGTAGATAAGCTGTAGTAGGACTTGAACCAAGAGGAATCAAGTAAATACTTATAGAAAATCATCCCAAAAGCTATGTCACAACGTTCACAGAACTTCAATCTTGAGGTTCAAAATTTGGCAAACCTTAAAAAAAAATTGAGGTTTAACAAAACTTATCAAACGCCATAGTCATTGACCAAGTCCATAAGCTCAGAATTCATAACTTCATGTCATAACTCAGGTTTGTCATCTACCCTTGCAGTTTCCATGTTCATGACAACATTTTTTATGTTTATTGATGTTTATTCCTTACTATTTTATGAGATATTTCATGGCAAACTTCATCATAAAACTCGAACTCAAACCAAAGTTAATAATTGCCGGACCCAAACTCAAACCCAAGCCATGAGACTTAGCCCAAAAGTACAAAAGGGAAACTCCTATATAATTTGGAGGTGTTAGGTATGAAAGGAAAAATGTAAATCTCATTAAATTAAATGCATCATATTCGCCCTCAAATAATGCAGACATTACATATGATTCAACATTAAAATGTCTCTAGCACCCATGGCTTAGCTTAGTTGGCAATGGAAAAACCAATTCTAAGATATTTTGGGCTTATATCATATAAACCCCCAACTAGTAACGATGGCCCACACGCCAGCACTAGCAGGTAACTTGTGACTCAACGGTGGCCCACATGCCATCACTAGCAGGTAACTTGTGACTTAGCAAGGGCTAAAATATCCATATAAACAATGGCCCACAAGCCAGCACTAACAGGTAACTTGGGACTTGGCAAGGGCCAAAATGTCCAAATAAACAATGGCCTATAAGCCAGCACGGACAGGTAACTTGTGACTTAGCAAGGGCCAAAATGCCCAAATACATACCCACGGGTTCGAAGTTCAAACCCCTGGGGTACATCTCCCCTTCTGGCCTGGTCACAGTAGGATTAATGTCTCATTGGGGATTTGAACCTGGGTGATGAGTATGAAACCTACCTCCCAACCATTCAAACCATTGACACTTGACTGCCAAAACAGTTTTAAGTTTCCAATAAAAGCACCAGTCAAAGGGGCTAAAATGAAATCACATTTAATCAGGAAAAACTATAGGAAGATTTGAATGTGCTTACACCTGCCCTGTGCCATCCACACGAAGCCATGGGGAAACGCCCGACGACGATAAAGAGCTCATGAAGGCATACTAAAATATGGGACTCTTAAGCAGTCTTTGCATCATAGTAACATCAAAGCTGAATGTAGCAGACTAGAACAATTTATCGCTGCGAAGATTCATAACAGGGATGCACATTCCAGAGCATGTATCTAAAGTTAAAATGCATGATCATAGAAAAACTTTTACGAGTGATGACGAACAGAATATGAAACGAAAACCATCTGCATATTCGTAACAGGGACGCCAACTCATAAATTTAATATTAAACCTGATTATAAATAAGTTTTTTCAAGGTGCTTAAAAATAAATTTTACTATTGTGATTACAAGTCACTTATAAGAGGAAAGAAAATCTAGCCACGTTTAACCCGATTGTCAATTTTACTGATTAATAAGGGAGCGCAAACTTATTGCAATAATGCACATCTGTTTTATCGGAATAAAATAAAACAACAGATTTAACGAGAACTTGATAAAAGAATCGAAGATTTTCTCGTCATTTATTCGAAAACTGCACCAACAACCAACCTAAAATACTATAAATGTACTTTGCCAAAATACATCAAGCTGAAAAGACACGCAGGATCGACTTCCATTAGACTCAAAACACCATACTCAGAACACATTTTATGGGGAAACAAAATTTAATGGAAAAAGATCGAATGTGGGAGAAAATAAAATAAAATGTAGAACCTCTTTGTTCATTTCGACACCGATTGCCCGCTTGGTAACGTTCCAGACAACACCGGTGCGGCCATGGTAGAACTTGTGAGGCATACCCTTGTGAATCGAACCATTGACCTTAATATCCACGTACTGCCCTATCTTGTATGTCCTCAGATATGTGCTGAGAGGGGCATATCCCTTCTTCCTGAAGGGCCTGGCGAACAGGTCCCTCGTCCGAGCTCGCACTCCATGGCCTGCCGGCATATTCTCCTCCCTCGGTGGATCCGCTCTTCCTGCTGCTGCTACTGCAACTCCTCTCTCGTCAAACTCAAAAGAATTTATGTAAAGGGTAACAAGGGTTTTTGTAATTTTTTCGAACTCGGGTTAAGGTAAGGTTAGGGTTTGATGGGGTTAGGGTTCGGGGGTGTGGCTAGGGTTTGGTATAATTTATACTTCCCAACAATGAAGTAAAAATGTATATTATTATTTAATAATATAAAATGTTCCATTTATAAGGTTTTAATGCAACATGGAAGGTTAACGAGTTGGGGGGTCATAAAGTTATCCTTACATATGAGGTTTGATTATTTAAATAAAAATAAAAATTATAATTATAATTTTAAACTTTACACATTTATTTATTTAATAAAAGTTATTAAATTTCAAGCGAATATTACAAATTAAATATAGTCGGAAATGAGTATATAAATTGAAGATGGATTATGATTCTAATTTAATTATAATGAGAAGGGAATCTAGAATGTGTATATAAATTGAAGATGGATTTTGATTCTAATTTAATTATAATGAGAAGGGAATCTAGCATATATATATATTAGATTAAAAGATGTTAGAAATTATTTGATTTAAGAATAAAGCATCAAGAATATATAATGAGTTTGGGTATAATTTAAATTTAACATATTAATTTATATCAACATGTTAGTGTGGGTATGATTTAAATTTAGCATATTAATTTATATCAACATGTTATTGTGGTGGTCACTAAATTCATGAGAAAATTAGACCTTCTTTTCCATTTTAGATCAAAATTTTGAAAGGAAATCATATTAAGATCAAAATCAACCATTAGAGAGCAAGCAAATTTTATCAAATCATCTTCCTCCATATGAAGTAAGAGCTCAATATTGAATTCATGAGAAAATTAGATAATGTACCTACAGGAGAATACCTAATGCACAGAGCAATACATGGGCCAACTTGGTGCGTGCTGTGCAAAGACGCATCGGAATCCACAGAGCATCTCTTTTTGAGATGCAATGCTACACTAGAATTTTGGCGATCTCTCTCAAATCACTTCTCTTTCAATGGCAATTGGGAAGGATCGGACCTGATCGAGGCTTGGGAAAAGTGGGCACAAAAACATAAGGGATCGAAATGTATACTCCTTCCGATTCTTGTAAACTGGCAGATTTGGAAGGCTCGAAATCGCTCCATATTTGAGAACAGACCTATCATCTGGCCATTGATCGAAGCCACTATCACTGCTGCCTATAAGGAACTCCCTGACCCTCTGCCCCCAAAAGAGCGCCATCCTCATTCGCCCCCTTGCATTGACAAAAACATCCCTTGGGCCTTCTTTGATGGGGCTGCAAATCATCAAAGCTGTGGGGGAGGTTTTATATTACATTTGAATGAACATCATTATTACACTGTAAAATCGGGCCTGGGCACAGGAACTAATAATTTTGCTGAGCTCATAACCTTGCGACATCTTCTCCATTTTTCTCTACACCACCATTGCACCAGCATCAATATTTTCAGGGATTCAAAAACTGTAATAAATTGGTTCAATGGCATATCTGACTGTCACATACACACACTCAACATCATCCTAAATGAAGTTTTTATTTTCAAGGCAACTTTTAACAACATCTCGTGCTCCCACATTTACAGGGAACATAACGGCCATGCTGAAAAATTATCCAAGGAGGCCGCGTTGATGGACAGAGGCATATGGGAGATCGCAGAGGTGAAGGGATGGAATGAATACAGATATTTTCACCGGCCATACATAGACCAAGAATACCAGCATGCACCAGAATCTTAATTACTGAAAGGATTTTTGTTTTTTGTCATGCAGACAGTGTTTATCTATGATGATCGAAAATTGCATATTTTTGTGCCTTATGGCAAAATGTAAACAGTCTTATATGACAAAACTATTTCTCGGAGAACTACATAGTGCTCTGCACGATATATTTATGTAAATATGGAACACTGTTATACACACAGTGGAAATCGCATATGCGTAAAGCATCTACAATATGTAATTTTTCCAATCTTAATGAAAAATTACGATTTTTCCAGTGGAAAAAAATGAGAAAATTAGATATTCCTTTCCATTTTAGATCAAAATTTTGAAAGGAAATCATATTAAGATCAAAATCAACCATTAGAGAGCAAGCAAATTTTATCAAATCATCTTCCTCCATATCAAGTAAGAGCTCAATATTGAAGTCAGCCTTTGCGCTGATATGGCTTCCACATTAGAGCAAGGCATATTTATTTTGAATGGAAGCATCAAATCTTACCCAATCACGTAATAAATACAATTCTTGGCCTTTCTTCCCTCATACGCATCAATGGGTGCTCAACCCAAGGTTTTTAATGGGCATCTCTAAAATCGAATAGTGTAACATTGATTCCCCTCACCCTTCACTTGCTTTAACATGGTCTATGTGTGGGTAATCGAAGCAATTCCCTAGGCTCCCACAACATATTTTGGGATATGGATTCATTCAAACTCACATGGCTTCATCTGGTGGAAGCATTTCTCAAGGTTTTGATGTAGTCTTTTTTAAGGTATGCATCTCTTAGAGGAAAAAAAGCTTCATCTTCCCATGAGTATCGAGGTTTTAGGCCAACTTTTGGGTTCACTTTACGAAGTAGTTATTCAATCTGACTCTTATGCAAATTCTTGATATATGTTTAATTAAGTTTCCTCTAAATTCCTTGTTCTTGTTTGTTATCCACGCAAATGGTTCCCTAACATTTATTTGCCTTTGTATCTCTCTCATCGCTCTTTTATCATGACTGGAAAGGAGTCCTAGCTTCACTTTCTATGGCAGGCTCGATATGGGTAAACTTGAGGTGAAGGAAGTATGAAAAGTCCTTCATGGATAACGAGGAATCATTCAAGCAAATAACACAACACTATCAACAATTTCTACCAACTTGGCATAAATGAAGCAAAATAATGTAGCACATATTGCCATTGGCATGAACCTTCTCCATATTCAAAGCTAATGTACAAACACCATAGAAGTTGATTGTAGTTGCCTCAAATCACTGCTCCTTGCCCAATGGATGGATGCCTTATCACTTGGTTCAAAAAACATAGAAATTGGGGCAACAATAGAAGTAAAATTGGATGAAAAGTGGATACAACATAAGTAGATGCACAACAACATGAAAAACCTGACACAAAAGTGGATGCAAAAGTAGATGCAGTTGTCAATGCAAACTTGGATGCAAACATGAAGGCAAAAGTGGAAGCAAACATGGGTCCAATGGTAGGTGTAAAACTTGGCACAAATTGTGGTGAAACAAATGTGGATGCAACAACGGAAACAAAAGTATATGCAAAAATGGATGAAACAAAAGTGGATGCAATAGGGGATGCAAACGTGGAAGCAAATGTGGTTGCAATGGTAGGCGCAAGATATGGTGCAACAAAAGTGGATGTAACAATAGACAAAAAATATGCAAAATAAGATGCAAAAATGGATGTAAAAGTGGAAGCAAACATTGATGCAACAGGCAAAACAAAATTGGATGCAAAAAATGGATATAGTGTAAGTAGATGCAAAAGTAGATGCAAAACGAGATGCAAAACCCAATGCATAAACCTGACATAAAAGTGGATGCAAAAATAGATGCAATATTTGATGCAAAAGAGGATGTGAACATGGATGCAAAATTGGAAGCAAACATTGATACAATAGTGAGTGCAAAACATGGTGCAAATTGTGGCATAACAAAAGTGGATGTAATGATAGATGCAAAAAAATAATCAAAGTATGATGCAAATGAAGATGTAAAAAGGGATGCAAAAAGTGAAATTTAAAATGGGTGCAACAGTGGATGCAAAATTGTGTGCAAAAGTGGATGCAATAGAAGTAGATGCAAAACGAGACACAAAACCCGATGCAAATCCCGGTCCAAAATTGGATACAAAAAGGGATGCAAAAATAGATGTAGTAGTTGATGAAAACCTAGACGCAAATGAGGATGCAAACGTGGATGCAAAATTATAATCAAAAGTGGGTGCAAAAGGAGGTGCCAAACTAGGCGCTAATTGTGGCACAAAAATATTAGATGCAATAGTGGGTACAATAATAGATGCAAAAGAGGATGTAAATATGGATGCCAAACAAGAGGGAAAAGTGGATGCAACAAAAGTAGATGCAAAATTTTATGCAAAACTAGACACAAAACACGATGTAAAACTTGGCGCAAAAGGGATGCACAAATGGATGAAAAAATGGATGCAAAAAATGATTTAAAAAAGGATGCAAAAGTCGATGCAAAAGTTGATGCAAGTGTAGGTGCAAAAAAGGATGCAAAAGTTGATGCAAGTGTAGGTGCAAAAAGTGGATGCAAATGAGGATGCAAAAGTATGTCAAACAAAATTAGGTGCCAAACTTGATGCAAAACCTGGAACAAAACCTGGTGTAAAGGATGACACAAAACTTGGCATAAAATTTGGTGCAAAACGTGGTGCAAAACCTATTGCAATACCTGGTGCTAAACTTGGTGTAAGATTTGGTGCAAAACTTGATGCAAATTTTGTGTCAAGTTTTGCACCATATTTGAAAAATGGATGCAAATAGCACCAAAAATGGGCTCTAGATGCAAAAAAAGAAGTAAAAAGGGACGCTAATCGCTGGTTTTGTTGTAGTGATATGTAATAAATTAACCATTTCCTTGAGCACCTTTTGCATATTCTTTGTATAAGTTGTATATTTCTCATCTTGAGGAATTATGTGTAATATGTATTGTCTCTCTATTTGGTATACACACTCCATGCTTTGAAAAAAATTCTTTCATCCACGACATTGTAGTATTTGATAATGGCCCAATCTGTCGGTTATGACATACTTCTGAATAAAATGTGGGATCCTTTTTTAAAATCTTTTGGATTCTTGATAAACGAAAATTACCCATTGAATGAAACATTATGAAATCCTTTCTACCGATAAATAAAAACCCAATATGATAATCATAACCTGGCAATATAGATTACATGCACCCCACTAAATATGAATTTTGCATGCTCTTATTCATTGAAAAATATCTCTTCCTTTTCTCCAATGAAAACTTGAAATCCATATGTTTCAAGAAATATTTTTGACAACATTCACTTGAAATGAGATCACTAATAGAAGTTCTTCTCATGATATGTTTTGATATACCCCTTGTATAACTAGAACATCTTGGATTGATACGAAAAGGTATGCTCCTACTCCTCGATACAATATTTGCTGGAAACATCTCCATCATTGGATCATCATCTGTATAAGCATTTTCATCATCATTATGAGGAATATTATCCTCACTATGATCATTTGTGCTTTTGAAATACTAACTTGGAGGATATTCTTCATCTTTCCCTTCTTTAGTGCTACCCTCATAGTCCTTAGAATTAGGACTAAATGGAAAATTTGACTCGATGTTTATTGGATATTATTCATCATGTGCATTGTCAATGTTGCTCTCATAGTCCATAGGATTAGGACTACGTGGAAAATGTGACTCTTTACTTACTGGAAATTTGTCATCCTGCCCTTCATCACGACTGCTCTCATAGTCCTTAGGATTGAGACTAAGAGCTTCATCCCACCCTTCATCACTACTTCTCTCATAGTCATTAGGATTAGGACTAAGTGCTTCATCCTGCCCTTCGTCACTACTAATCTCATAGTCCTTAGTATTAGGACTAGGTCAAAAATGTGACTCTCTATTTACTGGAATTCATCATCCTGCCCTTCGTCACCACTGCTCTCATAGTCCTTAGGATTAGGACTAGCTGGAAAATGTGACTCTCGATTTATTCAAAATTCTTCATCCTAGCTTTCATCACTGCTGCTCTCATAGTCCATAGGATTAGGACTATGTGGAAACCGTGACTCTCGATTTATTCGAAATTATTCATTGTGGCCTTCATCATTGCTGCTCTCATAGTCCATAGGATTAGGACTAAGTGTAAACTATGAATCTCTATTAATTTGAAATTCTTTATCATGCTCTTCATCACTGCTACTCTCATAGTCCATAGGATTAGGACTAAGTGGAAACCGCGACTCTTTATTTATTTAAAATTCTTCATGATTCTCTTCATCACTACTGCTTTCATAGTCCATAGAATTAGGACTAAGAGGACACTGTGACTCTCTATTCATTTGAAATTCTTCATCATTGCTACTCTCATAGTCCATGGGATTAGGACTAAGTGGAAACTGAGACTCTTTATTTATTTGAAAATCTTCATCATGCTCTTCATGAGTGCTGCTCTCATAGTCCATAGGATTAGGACTAAGTGGAAATTATGACTCTTTATTTATTTGAAGTTATTCATCCTTCCCTTCATCAATGTTTCTCTCACAGTCCTGAGGATTAGGACTAAGTGGTAGATTTGACTCTCTATTCATAGTCAAAGAATTTATGTTATCTTCATCAATATGAATAGAGTTGTTACACGACGAAGATGTTGATGCTTCACAAAGAGAAACATCACTATCACAAGAATCCATGACTTTCAAAGAGAATAGGTTGAATTATACAAATGCACTCTTTCCTAATGATAATATATAGCTTAAAGAATGAAAATTTCCTTCCAAATTTCCCTTTAAAAGTTTTCACTGAAAAGTTTCCCTCCAGAAATTTCATTTCATGCATTTTCCTCCAAAAATTTCTTCTACAATTTATTGAAAAAATTAACTAAAAATTTCTTATGAAATTAATATTTTAAACTAAATCTTTTACCTAAATTAATTTTTTACTTAAACTATATAGAATTGACTAGAGAATTGAATATTTCTTTTAATTTTTATTATATCTTCTATCACACATTTAAAATAAATTGTTATATCGCCATAACATGATTTATATGTTAAGTTTTTATTAAAATATATATATATATATATATATATATATATATATATATATATCACATTCACCATTCGGTATAACAATTTTGCAATGTTCGCTTCATCATAAATTACTATATCGCCATAACAAGATTTATATGTTAAACTTTTCATAAAAAAAATTAATACCACATTCACCATGCAGTAAAACAATTTTGTAATTTCCGTTATATCATAAATTTCATTATCACTATTCCTCGCATCACATAAAGTCTTTATCGACAACATATTCAACGGGATCTTATTGCATTTGAAAGGTTGGCTTCCCTTTTTTTATGTGAAATTCTTAAACTGCCATAGGTTTACTAGTAGTTACGTGTCAGTTGAGTTGTTATCTTCATGTAAAATACCAAACCAAAAACATATTCCAGTAAAATAATATTTAATTTTTTATTAATGAAATTTAGATTTCTTTTAGAAATTAAAAATTTAGATGAGCTAGGCTTACACGATAGTCCCATGGCAGGAAGAAGGCCACTACATCTGCAGTGGGCATGGTGGGCCTATTCATGCATGCCTCCGACACCCACCCCCATAGCTCAACCTTCCAAGGGTGAGGGACAATACTTAGAATTGGGCCTCCACCCGCATGGGCCCGTTGGGACAGGGGGTGGGGTGTGAGGGGGCATGCATCCCCCCGCCGCCTCACCCCTGTGACCCAATGGGCCAGTGGCGGTGGAGGCAAGTTGGACCCATGGGAGTGGAGGCATGTTGGACCTGTGGGAGTGGAAGCCCGATTTTGAGAATTGGGCCTCCACCTCCATGGGCCCGTTGGGCTGCAACGGTGAGGCAATACGAGCTCCGCGAATCGGGCCTCCACCCCCACGGACCTGTTGGGCCATGGGGGTTGGGGGAGAGGGGCTGCGTGTAGTTCCCTGCCGCCCCACCCCCATGGCCTATGCCCGTGTGGATGACCGACCATTTTTTTAACTTTTTAATTTTTTTAAAGGATATGTTTTAAATATTATTTATGATTTATGATTATTTATCATTTTTAGATTTTGTTTCATTTTGTTTGTTTACCTAAGTGATATTTTTTTCTTTTAATTTATTGATTTATATATATGTGTATATTTTTTGGAGGAAAATGGCATCAAGGAAGATTTCTGTGAATCTTCAGGACCAAAGACTGTTAAAATTAAAGGTGTATCCTCAAAAAACACTGTTGAACGAACCAAACCTGAGCTAATAAATACAAATCTATCAAGTTCCTCAAATGATCAGAAGATGATTTCTTACTGGAAGAAATCACAAGAAGTGAAGCATATAGAAAATGTATGGTATGTGAAAGATAAAGAAGGGGAACAACATTTGCAGATATATCTATATGTTTATATCCCTAACGATCTAGTGGACTTTATGAGGTGCTGGGAAAAGTACTAGACATCTATTTGATATCAGACATTGAATTTTTTTATGTACTTACAAAACCACCCAAGTCACATGACAAGATTAAATATTAGTTATCATTGTCAATGTATGACACCACAGAGGAATCTACAAAGATGTGTAAACAAATCATAAATGAGATTGCACAGGATATCGTAAGTATTATTATTAATATTTATGTGTTTTGCTTTATTGTATCTATATCATTATATTTTTATAACTTAGTTTTTATTGACATATGATATTTTGTTTGACATAATTTTATTGAAAATCTTTCAATTATGTCAGAAGGCATTTATTTCAAAGAGAAAGATATTATGAATGTTGTCAGCAATTTCTACTCATGGTCAAAAGATGATATGGAAAACAAGAAAAAAATACTAATTCATGATGCTACAAAACTACATCCAAGGGATCAAAAATGAACGTCTATAGTGGATAAATCTAGCAAAGGTAGACATGTTACTTTTGAAGATGAGGAAGTTGAAACTGATGCTGAAGAATATGTTGCCATTACTGAGGATGAGTTTAGAACTAATGTTAGAAAGGAGAAGAGCAATAAAAGGCAAAAAGCAAAAATTCCCAAGAGTGTCTATGTTTTATTTGAGGATGAGAATGTTACTTATCTAGAAGAAAAGAGGAGGAAAAAAATGAAAGTTGATCATTCTCAAATAGTCAAGGCCAACAATGAAGATCCTAGTAAAAATTCAAAAGAAAGCAGGGAAATCATTATATCAGGAGTTTATTTATAGGATGGCATTATTAAAACAAAAGAAAACTTCATTCGACATAACTTGACAAAGACAAACTTAATTGAGGGTGGTCATACATTTCATCATAATGTGAGACAAATCTATAATCCAAGGGAAGGACAATTTAAATATCAAATTAGAAAGCCACACCACATACATGTGATCGAAATTAGATCCATGAAGAATAATCAAAGCACCATGACTGTATCAAAATAGGACAGACTTGAAATATTTATGAGCACAGAGCGATTAGGAAGACCTCTGGACAGTGGCAGTTTTCAGCCAGCGAGGAACAATGAGGACCTCGGTCAAAGCGTGCTGACTGAGGTGCATGGAGACCGCGCAGGAGACAAAACTGGCACTTGGGAAGCCCAAATCAGGAAAAGGAGGCCATTTCTAATGCGTGATTAGCGCTTAGCGCTAATCCTGCATAGATGGGCAAAACCCCTTGAGAAGGAAAGGCCTTGAGTGCTCGGTCGCATGGAAGCCAGGGAAACTGTGGGGAAAGCTCTAAAGGCTAAAGGCAGGACTTGCGCTCCAAAACCGGTGGTATATCGGGGGCACCCTTGGGCAGACAGTGGATTTGGAGAAAAATAAGCGATTCCATTCAATGCCCGACGCGTGGCATGTGGAGGAGAGAGAAAATCGCTGCTCATCGCACACTAACAGTCAAGCAAGTCAACCGTGCGAAATGAATGAATGTTGTAGGACCTGAGGGACCCAGATCTGATGGCTGAGATTGCACTCGATGAAGGAACCATATATGACAGTGGATTAAGATGCGATGTATAAGGATTTAAGGTCCGATTTGACCGCTGAGATGGCAGATGAGTAATTCCATGGTGTAACCGAAATACCGAACCGACAAGGAAGAGTTGGCGTAGTTCATGAGAGGACAAGTGGCCACTCCCTATGAACCGTTGGTGATGATGTAGAAACAGGAAATTCCACGTGAACAACAGAAGGCGATTCGACAAGGGAAGGAACATGAAGCAAGCAGTCAGGGACAAATTGGCTTTAAGCCATGAACAAACACAGAACAGGACATGGAGAAAAGAAGAGAATGAAGACAGAGAGAGAAAAAGAAAAGAAAAGATAGTGAAGCAAGAAGCAAAAAGACAAAGAGTCGAGCTAACCTGCAACATAAGACAACATCGAGCAATCCCTAAGAGGATCGATCGGGAATTGAGCACCACATTGGGCTCCTCCCATTAAAGACCAGAGAGGTCAAGACTTGGATAGGAAAAGAGTCTGTGCATTCTAGTGGCTTGGGGGATCCAAGAACTACCCTCCCAAGCAATTTTGTTTCAGGAGACTCAGATTGAGCTCCTCATTGTAAATCTCTGCTTTAAAGACACAATAAGAGAAGGCCACCACTGAAAGCTGGACTGGAGACATAGACCTTGAGATTAGGGTGAACTCCTTATTAATTGTTGTGTTCTTGTATTTGCTTACTATGCTTCTCTTGTTGTTTTCCATTTTCCAAGTGTCTGTGTATTTTGTAATATGATCAATCCATTGCCTAAAATGACATAGACACACACCAGCACATGAGTCTGTAATACCTTCATTCATTAATTAATTAACTGAGGTTAGTCAAGGGTGATTTTCACATCATGTGGTATCAGAGCTCTAGGCTGTTAAGGTTAGACAAGCTTGTGTTGTTTTAGCTGTTGAATGCTCACTAGATCAAAGCTCAAATTAGGAGAAGGAGAGTTGGTCGAAACTAATCTTGAAATTGGGAGAGTTTATCATTGGGAGACAATGTCAGAGGAAGGTTCAATGGGGCCAGACCCTCAATTCATAGAAAGTTTCCTAGACATAAAGTCCATGGTAGAAGAAATGTATAGGGACTTTAGAAAACACAAGGATGAAGATTCATCAGGCTCTAAACAAGACAAAGGAGAAGATGAGTCTCACTTCCATGACCACTCAAAAGGAAAAAGGAAAGAGGAAAGCTTTCTCACACCTCCTAATAGCCTTGAACACAAAAAGAAATCATCTTTGATCAAACTAGATGTCAAATTTGATTTACCTATATATGATGGAGAGTTGAATGTAGAAAAGTTGGACAATTGGATTAGACAAATTGATGTTTATTGCAGAGTACAGAACATCAATTCAGACAAGAGAAAGATTCATCTGGCAAGCCTATGCCTTGGAGGCACTGCCTTGGTTTGGTGGGAAGGCAGAACCCAAGCTAATATGAAAAGACATGGTAAGACTATCTCTGTTGTGAGTGAATTTGTTTCTGCAATCAAAAAGTAGTTCTATCCATTTGCCTACATGCAACAAGCCATGATGAGTTGGCAAACTCTTCGGCAGTTGAAAGGGCAAAGTGTGCAAGTGTACACTCAAGAATTTAGAAAGAGAGCATTGACTCTAGGAATCTCATTAGACTCACCAGAGACTCTGTTGAAGTACATTCGTGGTCTACACAGCTACATGAGGCATACCATCCTCATGTTTAATCCTAGTAGTATAGATGAGGTATCTGTACAAGCTACTCATCTAGAAGCTAGAGGAAAGAATGGAAATCCAGAAGTTAGGGGACCATCCCAACCCACTGCAAGCAAGAACAAGGAGAAAAGAAAGCAGAAGTGGAAAGCAAGGAAGGCTAACACTACACAGAAAAGCAAAGCTTCATGCACTCATTGTAAAAAGGATGGGCGTGATGATGAGCACTGCTGGATTCTGCATCCAGAGCTGAGACCTAAGAAGTTCAAGGGAAAGAAGAAGAAGACTGCTGCAGTTATTCAAAAAGATTTGGGGTCAGACTCGGGAGATGAAACAACCATTGCAGCCACAGTTATAAAAGGTAAGAATTCTGAAGCATCTACTAGTAATTATACACAATCAATTATTGATGAAGAAAATGAGAGAAAAAGACATGATCTTTTCCATATTTGAGTTATTTCCAAACATCAAAAGATTGATACTTTGTTTGATAGTGGCTCACAAGTAAATTTAATTTCTGAAGAAATTGTAAAGAAGTTGGGATTAGCAACTACACCTCACAAGAAGCCATACCCATTAGGATGGTTGAATGATAAAGCACAACTACAAGTGACTAGACAATGCAAACTCAAGTTTTCTTTTGGGTCAACATTTGTAGATGGGGTTGAGTTAGACATAATTCCTTTGGATATATTTGGAATTGTTTTAGGAAGTCCTTACTTGTATGATAGAAAAGCTATTTTCTATATAGCTGAGAACGAATATCTACTTGTTAAAGATGGAATCGAATACTTTGTAAGAGCTCATAAGATCAAGAATAATTATACTCTCATAAACTCAGGACAGATGAAAAGAATGATAAATTCATGCAAATAATTCTTACTGATGGTTGTAAAGGAAAATAAACCTGATAAAACCAATGTATTTGAGGGCTGTAATGCTAAACAGCAAGCTGATTTAGAAAAGGTTGTTTCAGAGTATGATATCTTGTTTCAAGAACCTAAAGGCCTACCACCCAAAAAGGAAATAGTGCATGATATTATTTTGCAGTAAGATGCTCCATTGCCTAACATTGGAATGTACAGGTTGTCTACTTTAGAGAATGCTGAAATCAAGAAGCAAGTGCAGGAGTTGCTCAAGAAAGGGTTCATAAGGCCTAGCACATCACCATGTGGGTCACCAATCGTTTTGGTGAGAAAGAAAAATGGCTCGTGGAGAATGTGCATTGATTGCCGAGCACTGAATAAGATAACAATAAAAAATCGTTATCCCCTTCCTCGCATAGATGATCTTTTAGATCAATTGAAAGAAGTTGTTTACTTTTCCAAGCTAGACTTGGACAGTGGATACCATCAGGTTAGATTTACAGAACAAGATGCATGGAAGACTGCTTTCAAAACAAATCAGGGATTGTATGAGGGGTTGGTTATGCCTTTTGGCTTAACTAATTCTCCTGCTACTTTCATGAGATTAATGAATGATGTACTCAGACCTTTTCTTGATGATTTTGTTATTGTGTATGTGGATGACATTCTGATTTTTAGTAAAACATGGGAAGAACACTTAAAGAATGTTAAGCAAACATTAGATGTTTTGAAAAGAGAAAAACTTCATGTTAAACTCTCAAAATGTGAATTTGGCAAAACATCTCTAAATTATTTGGGTCATATAGTAGGGGGTGGTGAATTGAAAATAGATCCCTCTAAGGTGGTAGTCATTGTAAACTGGCCTAAACCCAAGTCTGCTACAGAAGTGAGAAGCTCCTTAGAGGCAGCATAATATTGGAGGAAGTTCATTTCTAACTTTTCCTCAATTGTAGCTCCCTTACATGCTTTAACAGGATTGAACAAGGTGTTTTAGTGGTGAGGCAAACAGCAGAAAGCCTTCGACACCTTGAAAGAAAAGATTAGTACAACACCTGTACTAGCACTGCCTAATCTGCAAAGATCATTTGAGATCCAAACAGATGCCAGTGACTATGCCATGGGAGCAGTGTTGACACAGCACGATAAAACCATATGTTATCATTCTGAGACTTTTAATCCTATAGTAGTTAACTATCCTACATATGATAAAGAATTGTATGCATTAGTTTAGAGCATGAAAAGTGGAAACAATACTTAATGGGAAAAGAGACAGTAATACATACTGATCATCAACCACTTCAATATCTACACTCCCAAACTAAGTTGCAGCAATCAAGACACTACAGATGGATGGGTTTTCTACAACAGTTTCATTTAGTCATCAGATATAAAAAGGGCATACATAATAAAGTTGCAGATATGTTATCTAGACCCATTATAAATGCATCTACTATACTTAGGCATAATTCTGTGCTACATGAAAGCTACATTGAACAATATGCTCAAGATATAGACTTTAAAGATGTATATGCAACTTTGAGTGAAGGCAAATGGGTAGAAGAATTGGATTATCATGTGAAGGACCAACTCTTATACCATTGTGGGAAACTCTGCATTCCACAAACCGAGAGAGCAAATATAATTAGAGAAGCACACACTTCTCTGATATCAGGTCACTTTGGGGTAAGTAAAACAGTTGCACAGCTGCGAAGATTTTGTTATTGGCCAAAAATGAACAAGACAATTTCTAGATATGTAAGAGGGTGTACTATGTGTGCTAAAAGAAAGCCCAACAATAGAAAACTAGGCTTGTACACTCCACTACCAGTTCCTTCTCACCATTGGGAAAGTGTTTCCATGGATTTTGTTGGAGGGCTGCCTAAATCTAGGAAAGATGATGATTATCTATATGTTGTTGTGGATAGGTTCAACAAAATATTTTGATGCCTTGTAACAAACATATTACATCTGAACAAATTACAAAAATGTTCTTTGAACATGTATGGGTTCATTTTGGATTACCCACTTCCATCATATCTGATCGAGACACCCGATTTGTGGGAAGGCTTTGGTCAAGTTTGTGGGAACAGAAGGACACCAAACTGAAGAAAAGAACAACTTTTCATCCACAAACTGATGGCCAGATAGAAGTAGTTAACAGTACAGTGATCCAGTTACTCAGAGGATATTGTAGAAAACATCCTAATCTTTGGGATGAACATTTGTGTTATGTGCAGCATGCTTACAACAGAGCAAAACATTCTTCTACACAAAGATCTCCTTTTGAGACCTGTTTTGGTTTAACACCAAGGTCTCCTTTGGATTTGTCTTTGGTAAAGATACCACAGTTGAGAGACACAGTGATGTGAACAGGGAAACTAGGTTCATTGAACAAATCCAAGAGATCCACCAGGCACTACAGGAACAACTGGAAAAGAGCCAAGCCAAATACGAGGCAAGGCATGACAAGCATCGGATGCAGCATAGTTTCCAATTTGGTGACCAAGTCTGGCTGTATATCAACAAGGACAGGATGAAAGGTGAAGGTAAAATGCTAAAGCCTATCAGGTATGGACCCTTCAAGATACTTGAGAAGATTGGTGAGAATTCTTTTCACCTTGATCTACTAGCTTACATGCACATCTTCTTAGTTGTAAATGTAGATTGCTTGAGATTGTTTGAACCTTCACTAATTGAGGATCCCGAAGAGTAGAGTCAAATTCCTTCTATTGATGACCTGCTACCTAAATATCTTAATGAATTGCAGGAAGACACAGTTCTGGAGAGGATGGTGAGGATGACACGCAAGGGAGATGTTGAGTACCTCAAAATTGGGCTCAAAGGTTCAAAGTTGAGCAATGCAAAGTGGATAGAGATTGGACAAGTGAGACAAATGTACCCTCACTTAGTCGATGCTTGAAAGCCAACTTTTGGTGGTCCAAAAACTTTTCAATGGGAAGGCCATGATTCGAATTGGATCCATGAAGAATAATCAAAGCACCATGACTGTATCAAAACATGACATACTTCAAAGATTTATGAGCACAGAGCGATCAGGAAGATGTCTGGATAGTGGCAGTTTGCAGCCAGCGAGGAACGACGAGGACCTCGGTCAAAGTGCGCTGACCGAGGCCCATGGAGACCACGCAGGAGGCAAAACTGGCACTTAGGAAGCCTGGATTGGGAAAAGGAGGCCATTTCTGATGTGCAATCGCGCATCGCTGGGCAAAACCCCTCAAGAAGGAAAGGCCCCGAGCACTCGGTCACATGGAAGCCAGGAAAACTGTGGGGAAAGTGCTAAAGGCTAAAGGCGGGACCCGCGCTCCAAAACTGGCGGTATATCAGGGGCACCTTTGGGTGATAAGCGGATTTGGAGAAAAACGAGTGATTCCATTCAGTGCCTGACACTTGGTAGGCATAGGAGAGAGAAAACCGCCGCTCATCGCACGCTAATGGTTGAGTAATCAACTATGCGAATCAGCGAATGTCATAGGATCTGAGGGCTCTAGATCTGATGGTTGAGATTGCACCTGATGAGGGAACCAAATTTCACAGGGGATTAAGCCGTGATGTATAAGGATTTGAGGTCCAATTTGACTGCTGAGATGGTGGATGAGTCATTCCACGGTGTAACTGAAATACCGAACTGACGAGGAAGAGCTGGCGCAGTTTGCGAGAGGACAAGTGGCCACTCCCTGTGAGTCGTTGGTGATGACGCAGAGACATGGAATTCCAAGTGAACAACAGCAGGCGATCTGATGAGGGAAGGAAGAGGAAGCGAGCAATTAGGGACAAATTGGCTTTAAGCCATGAACAAACACAAAATAGGACACGGAGAAAAGAAGAGAACGAAGACAGAGAGAGAAAGAGAGAAGAAAAGACAGTGAAGCAAGAAGCATAAAGATAGAGATCCGAGCTGACCTGCCGCATAAGGCAGCATCGAGCAATCCCTGAGAGGATCTGTCAGGAATTGAGACCACATTGGGCTCCTCCCATTGAAGACCAAAGAGGTCATGACATGGATAAGAAAAGAGTCTGTGCACTTTAGTGGCTTGGGGGATCCAAGAACCACCCTGCTAAGCAATTATGTTTCAGGAGACTCAGATTGACCTCCTCATTATAAATATTTGCATTAAAGACACAATAAAAGAAGGCCACCAGTGAAAGCTAGACCAGAGACGTAGCCTTGGAGATTAGGGTGAACTCCTTATTAATTGTTGTGTTCTTGTATTTTCTTACTATTCTTCTCTTGCTATTTTCCATTTTCCAAGTGTCTGTGTATTTTGCAATCTGATCGATCCGTTGCCTAAAATGACATAGACACACACCAGCACATGAGTCTGTAATACCTTCATTCATTAATTAATTAACTAAGGTCACTCAAGGGTGATTTTCATATCAACATGTTCACAACTTGAAGACATTGATGAGGTACAATCCATATGCTCATGTGGTTGATTATGTGCCTCTTGTTGATCCAGTTCAATTTCCCAACAAAGAAGCATTTGATAAGTAAAAATGTTTTGAATACAATTATTATGTGCTTGTGGGGAACCATTATGTAGAATCTCAAAGGTAATTGATGGAGGAATATCCCAATAAGCCACATTTTGAAACAATGAAATGTATCATTTATGATGGTTTATCAGATACAAAAGCAAAGTTATTGGCATGGGATCGTAATATATATAATGAGTATAGAACGTCTATGACTTTTATCCAAAGGGTTAGATTTATTCATAATGAATTTGAAGAAAAATGTGGTGGGGATAAGATAAATGTTAGTCTAGAATTTCGAAAGGAATGTTATATGGAAATAGGCTATCAAATTTAGGAAAAAATCAATTCAAAAGGTGGAAAAGTACATTGTGATATATTCAGAAGTATTGATAACATTTTCCTGTTGGCATTTAGAAGTCGAGAGATATGGGAATTGATTAATGAGTTTTTTAGCATGTGGGAGAACATTGGCATTAAAAACCATAAGGTCAAAAATTCTAAACCATTGATATGCAGCAATAGTAAATTAGGTCCTAAAATGAAGTAGCTTCCAGAAGATATGACTATCACACCTTGGAGAGCATTGCAAGGAGTGAAGAATGAAAAACTTATCAAATAAATATTATGTCGTGTGAAGTCAGGGGAATTATCATTGGATGAAATGTGTGAGGAATTTCAAAATTAAGTTTGTTGAATTATTTTTACTTATTATTAGATTACAATTTTCTTTTAAATATAACATATTGTTCTTGGTAGTATTTTTTATACATATCATTATATTAAATTTTTTTAATTTATCTATTCATTCACAAAGTTTACATGAACATACAAGAACAAATGGTTAAATTGGTAAATGAAGATAGTTGGTATGATGTTGTATGCAACTACCCAGATTCAAGTTCTACATCAACACTAAAAGAAATATCTTTTATTTAAAAAGCTATGTTGATTTATACATTCATTTTTATTCATATGTATACTATTTTTATTTTATAACTTATACATATTGTTGTTTATTTTATTAAATATGAGGAAGGATGCAAATGGAGCACCAGATATTTTCAGAAGCTTTATTGAAAAAATTAAGATCAAAAGACTAAGAAAGCAAGATCTTAGGAATGTTGAAATTGATTCAAACCTTACCATTTCATTTGGAATGGGCTTGACACTATTCAATATCAAGTAATACAAGGTGATTGCGAAGACATTGCTAAACTCATACTTAAAAGGGATTATTACCTAGTTATTGTAGATATTCCCCATGGTTTCAATATCCCAAATATTGAGTATAATAGTGACCCTTATACTTATCAAGCTCTTAGTAAAGTGGTTGCGGGATTTGTAGAAGTCACATCATCACCATTATGGCGATTTGTGACATTTCGTTCAGATACACAATTCACAATGTTATCTACAAGCTTCAAGGGGAAAGCAAACTCAAGGATGCAACTTACGTGGTAAGAAATTGTATGTTTGATGAATGTTAAAAAAATTCATTTATGTACAAGTTAATTGAGTTACTACTATTTCATGTTACAGGCAAAAGTCAAATATTCTTAATCGTGAAGATCAACCAATTATAAATGATTTCGAGTTCATCCATATTGATAGTTGGACAAAAGATGATAGTTATAAGTCTATGGTTCTTAATCGGGTAGATGGAAAGAGTCATAGCCAAGTATTGGTTTATGATGTTGTTGTGAAAAAACTAACATATGAAGATAAAGAAGATAAAGGAGAAATAGTTAACATTTATCAAAAACCATAGTCATTGATTAACTATCTTATAGACTTATGTTCAAATGAAGGAGAATTGGTTCTAAATTTATTTTTAGACTCAGGTAAGTTTTATTATATAGAATTGAATTTCAATATCTTCATTCTTAATTTATATGTCATTATACTAATTTACTTCATTATTTTTTTTGTGCTTGATAACTAGGTACAACACTAGCATGTTTCCTACAAAAGGAAGAAATTGCGTTGACATTGATAAGACCCAGTACAGTGCAAATTTATTCAACAAAGAATTAATGCTCTTCAATTTCTCCTAGATGCAATGCAAGAAATTGTGTTGAGGAAAGGAGATTTTAATGAATCACATGTGGTAAAAAAGGCAAAGGAACCTCAACCACCATTAGATGGAATGATTGGAAAGGCATACATTGGGAGATTTGCAGACATCAAAGATCCATAAAAAGGGGAAAATGAGAAAAATGAAGCAGAAAATATCGTGGAAGAAGACAATGATGAAACTTTAGAGGATGAAGAGTTTAGATTATGTGATATTTTTGATTAAATTCTAGTTACACTTGGAAATCAAGCTCATTTTTTGTAACTATTAATTAGTTATACTTGTAATGTTTTGACTTTGACATTTTATGAGAAGAATAAGTATTCAGTTAATATTATACTTTCAATATTTGTTTTATGTGATTTTCGCTATAATTTTTATGTGAATCATTATTTTTTGAAAAAAACTGTGATTGTTATTATTATTGGACATCAAATTCATAAAAAACTATTATTTAACCATTTTTTGTTCATTTTTCCCTATAAAAAATTGTGATTTTGACATGTCATTTCGAGCAAAAAATGATCAAAATGTGTAATTTTTTAGTTATATTTATATTCAAAATGTTTATTTGTATGTCAATTGTTAAAAATCATTGTTTTTTAGAGACAATTATTTGATGTGCATTGAAAAATTGATTAACGATATATAAATATGTAGAATATCAAAACTTTAAAATATCGACCTTCTTCTTTAAGTATGCAAAAAAATAAAGACCTCACTGCAAAAAAAAATCAAAAGAAAAACAAGAAAATATGAAGAAGAAGACCACTTCAAAAATTGTTAAATTTAGGAAATAGTTATTCACATTTAATACATTAGAAAATTTAAAGTCAAAAAATAAGCCTTTTAAAAAAAGCGCCTGATGCAGAATCAACACATTTTAAAATCATCATGAAAATCACTAACATTCTAAAAAGTAATGTATATAAAAAAAATTAAAGTGTCAAAAACTATTATTAACCATATTTATTGTTGACATTTACTGTGATCGAATGGTTAAGGAACTCCTAGATGGAGACTAAGATATGGTGCACTATTAAGGAACTCCTAGATGTTAAGTCACCAGATACACTATTAAGGAACTCCTAGATGTTAACTCACCAAATACACTATTAAGGAACTCCGAGATGTTAGATAATTCCTTGCCCTATTCAGGTGTTATTCTTGGGCATAACTATGATGTAACCTCACCAATACTGAACTTAAAAAAAAAAAAAAAAACATTTTAATTATTGACATTAATTAAATATATAAATATTATGTATGTTTTCATTACAATAATTTTAATTATTGAAATTAAGTAACTATTTTTTTGTGTCGACTATAAGTTATTATACTAGAACAATATTAGGAACACTTGAAAGTTGAAAGTGTTAAAAAAAATTACAAGTCTAGTTTTGTCATTTAACAACAAAAATCAACTTGTTATGAAATACAATACAATAATTTGATTTATATCAAATATAATAAGGAACTTTAGAGAAAACTTACTTTACCCGTGATTATAGGTGTATAGAAAATTGTTTAAACATTTTATATTGAAAAGAATACTAATTATCTACAATATATTTTGAATAAACCAACACTAGAAGATGTTATTTTTTAAGTCTTTCATTAGGTTTGATTATCAAGTTTGAGGTAGTGAGAAGTTACGTTGATCTTAAAAAAGTAATGAAAATTACATGTTGAATGATCTTGGCATTGTATTGGCATTAATGTCAACAATGGTATGGATCTACAGTTGTTGGAAATATATTCACTACTAAGAGGGGCCTGAATTAATAGTGATGACCTTTATACAAAATTTCACCAATTTAAACTTTTTACTCAATGTCTATTATCTATTCACATTCATAAGATTAGCTCATCAAATCATATAAGCAGCAATAATCTAAAATCATAACAATAACGAGAAATCACCATGAGAAACACAAACATGCACACACAAGAACACACTTTCGGAAGAAAGCCACCCTATTGCTCCTACACTGCTCAAATCTTCTATTAATTCGCTAAACAAATTTACGTGGATTAGATTACAACCATAAGCCGGAAGACTTGGCTTCATCTACAATGTCCAGGAAACTATCAATTCAAAAATATGTTTCTCTCATGAATCTACGGACTATCATCTGCTAGAAGGTCCCACGACCAATGATCGTTAGCCAACCACCATTGGACTGTCGCACTCCTATTGGATGGAGAAAAATATTCCTACTATGAATTGGCCAAATCATTGTCTATATTGAAGCCTCCATGCCTTCACTTCCTCCATGCGAACCACATTTCATATATTTTTAGACTGGGTTCTCAATTCGCTCAACATGAGCAACCCAACAGCTCTAGCATTCTACTCATCAAATATGAATCATAAATCTAACCCGGAGAAGGGAATTTCTTCACAACTTCAACACACCAAACACTACTCTCAAACACACTTCAAGTTGCAAATTTTCTGCCACTAACTACACATAAAATCTAAATCATCTTCTAACAATGTAAACTTTGAAATGGGAATTGTAAACTCAAAACGGGAACTCTAGCAAAAAAAACATGAAAAAAAGTGCTAAAAATGAAAAGTGTGTATGTTAGAACGATGTTTTTTCTAAGGTTAATTTTCACAGTAATGTTTTTGGTAGAAAAACATTTTTCTTTCCCACATATAATTTCAACATTTTTTAGTAATGACGATAAAGATAAAATAATGGGATCTAAAACATAGTAAAATTCCATCAGTTTTCATCAATGTTGTTAAACATATAAAAACATGACGATATCATTTTTTGGGATTCAAATGCGTTAAGTAAGTCATTCATCTATGACCATTTCTATGAGAGGTAGTCGTAACTGACTAATTTCTCATGATTTTTGAATAGTCCACTTAACACTCATTTTTCCATGAGAGGTAGTCATAACTGACTAATTTCTCATGATTTTTGAATAGTCCGCTTAGCACTCATTGTATCGGTTGATTCTCACAGGGGTGAAGAAGTGGGATTGAAATTATTGAGATAAATCACATAGCATCAATCATCACTTTCAGGGCTTGCACCCGGTAACGAGGACTTCCCAAGAGGTCACCCATCCTAGATTACCTCTAGCTCAAGCGCAATTAACTGTGGAGTTTTCCCCACAATCAAGCCCACTTAGATTGCTACCCAATTTGCAAAAATTTAGCAAGTATTGTGCCTCATGAACCATTCAAGTAGAGTTCCCTGCACTCTTTTTGAATTAAGTATTGAGGGTTTTCGTAGTGCATTATATTAGATATCATTTTTTGGGATTTAACTGCATTAAGTAAGTCATTCATCTATGACCATTTCCATGAGAGGTAGTCGTAACTGACTAATTTCTCATGATTTTTGAATAGTCCACTTAGCACTCATTGCCTCGGGTGATGCTCCCAAGGGTGAAGAAGTGGGATTGAAACTAGTGAAGTAAATCACATAGCGTCAATCATCACTTCCGGGGCTTGCACCCGGTAACCAGGACTTCTCGGGAGTTCACCCATCCCAGATCGCCTCTGGCTCAAGTGCACTTAACTGTGGCATTTTCCCCACAATCAAGCCCACTTAGCTTTCTACCCCATTTGAAAAACCTTAGCAAGTATTGTGCCTCATGAACCATTCAAGTAGAGTTCCCTTCACTCTTTTTGAATTAAAGGTCACTAAAATTCTAATTGTTTTCAACCATAACATTAAAGATAAAAAAAAAAAATGGAAAATTTTCAACCATATAATTAAAAAACTCTAAGTTTTCAACACATTTGAACAATGAATTTACGAAAAAATTACATGACTAAATTAATCAAAATGTCAATACTTGTAGATTGAATGAAACATAAATTATATCTCTAAGTTATTGGTGCATTTTAGATATTCTAAACAATAAAAATCATTATAATTAAAACATATAATCCAACAAACATAAAAATGACTCATAACTTCATTTACCACCATTGGAAATATTTTTTATTTATTTCAAGATACATTGCAAACATCAATTATATAAACTGTGTTAGCAAATTATTCAAAATCACTCATTTTTTCTTGCACATCATTAGAATTCACGTCTTCATATGAATGACTGGATGCAGATGAAGATGTTCCATATTCTTCTCTTTCATCAACTAGTGCCCCATCTAATTCCACATGCATGCCCACCATTTCAGGTTTCAAAATTCTATTGGATTTATGACTGGTTTCAGCAGAGTCCCATCCCAACACTATTTCTTCTGGTAACAACCTCTTCATAATTTCTAACGTATTGAAGTGAAGAGTTCCTCTCTTTGTTAAATTTATGTCATAAACAAGTATGTCAACATCTTCCAATTTTAAGAGGTTTGTGCGGCGACGATTTATATTTGTACCCTTTATTTTTCTCTTTCCGCCAATTTTTTTATCAACTACCATCTATGGCTTGTACACACCATTGAACGGGTGTGTATTTGTGGCATACCAATGTACTTCAACACCTGCAACATCTTCATTTTTTGTAATGACCTTCATAAGCTTAGTAACCTAGAATTGATAGCCATTGGGATCTCCATCTACTAGCACTGTGATCATGCAACCCTCCTTAATATCATGTATTGGACCCCTATAAAGGTATTTCATGGCTTCACATTGTGTGCGAGATCTTCTCGAACCAATATACATTTCTATTTCCTCTACCTGTGAAGAATTAATAATACCTTGAGATTGTTATTGTTCAACAATGTTTCTTTCCTCATGTGTAGAATTTCCTGCAAATTCTCTACAAATCTACCTCTGAGATCTATGTAGAAAATCTAACTGTAGATTAACTCGATAATGCAATATACCAAAGAAAAATACTATAATCTACTTCTACTATCAAACTTGCGGAAGCTTAAAGATTGAGCAAGATCAAGCTGAACACATATAACTAGAAGAATAAGAATCAATGCACATGAAACACATAAAATACTCAGGGGAAAGCATCAGCTAAAAAACCCACTATCTATATGATCATACAAGGTGGAAATATATCAGAATTACACATAGCCTTAGCTCTCACAGCTAACCATCTCTCAGTGCAATCCTCCTAGATGCTCACAAGCAAACAAGGCTTCTCACAAACCTTCTCCTCTGCCCTCCAAGCCTCCTATTTCCTTGTGCAGTTTCTCCTGGGTGATCTTCCTATTACCAAGTGTAACACTGATCACTCACATTGATCTCACACCCTGTAAAACTGCGTAATCCTCAAGCAACCTTTCCTTGACTGCATGGATGGGTCTCCTTTATAAGAAAACACATGCAACTGATAGTAACTTGTCCTTGACATTTATATCAACTGGATCTTTCTCAGAACAGCCATGCATGAGTTACTGATGAGATAATATTTAGTTATCTGGAGTACACTAATTGGATGCATGCATGCATTAACCGATTGAACTCACAATTAGTTCCTCAAATAGTTTGGAACTAATTTAAGTGGACTTAACTCAGTTAACTGAGCTAACTAATTACAACTCAAATACAACTCAGTCTTATCTCCTTATGGGATAATCTGCTTAATTTAAGGGATAATTATTGCATGACTTCAGAAAGACTTCTAGCTTGAATTTCTCTAAATAATTAACTCAAGATGAATTAATTAATTATTTTTCAAGCAGTTGGTAGGACTGAATTTGAATTTAATTCACAATTTTAATTCAAGGGCAAATTAAAATTGGAATATTTTGGATTCTATTTTTAACATTTCTTGTTGCTATTTTCAACACTCCCTCTCAACAAGAAAGGAATTCAACTCAATCCCAATCCTAAATCTTTGGAATGTTCTTCATGCAACACTTCTCTCTAGTGTTATTGCTCTAGCAACTCTAGAAACAAAAAAAAACATCCAACCTGAATCAATATGATGCATCTGTCATCAAAGTCTCTGACTGCTATTGCCTCTGTCAACTAAAAAATTTACACTTCTGCTGACTCAGCCCTTTAGCACTGTTGTCAATCCTTCTCTGTGCTCTTCAATATCTAACTGCTCTCTCGTAGAAAGGTATGATCCAAGAGATAAAACCTCTCAATGGACTCTACCTAATTTTAGCCTTCTTGAGACTATCACTTCACATCACCCCACCTCATACCTGGGGGTGTCGCTGCATGTGATCCCTATGACCACTTAGCTTGAAATTTCCCCCTACTAGAGTTCTCTGCAGGAGTGGATGCCTCCACTCAGTCTCTTCTCAGCATCTCCAATTGTGGGTCCTCCACAATTATCTAAGACTTCTTCTAGGACTGCATGCTGAGAGGTAATTAACTCTCCCTCTCAACCACCAAGTCTCTAACATTTGCCTTGCTCGTCAAGGCTTTGCATGCATCTTGAACCTCAAGAGCATATAGGTTCTTGACTCGTGAACCAATCTGTTTAACCTATGTCATGGTGATGTGTATAAGGAAAACCTTTCTGTTACTAAAGACAAAATTATAACCTTTTACCTCCATCATCGCAATCGATACCAAATTCTTCTTCAATCCATGCACATACTTCACATCTGTCAAGGTGATAAGAGCTCCATGCCCCCTCTGAAAAGCAACCGTGCCCACTCCTGAAACACTATAGCTTTCATCGTCACCCATCTCTATGTGAATATTGAGGCCTTTCTCCTCCAAGGTACTGAATAAACTTTTATCATTGGTCATGTGGAATGAGGCTCCACTGTCAAGAAATCAACCATACCCCATCATCGATGACATCATGCATGCAATGAGGGTGAAGTCCATCTCGAATTGAGAGGCTAATGCCTCACCTTCAGATCCTTCCGAGGATCCCTTCCTAGACTTCTTCGATGGGAAATTAGTCACATAATGACCCATCTCATGACAATTAAAGCATCTCACTTTAGACTTGTCAACCTTCTTCCGTCCATGAGAAGAATTCAATTCGGAATGGGACACCTTCCCCTTCCCTTTCATTGCCTTACTTTCTAAGGCCAGATTTTATTCATCATCATCCTTGGATGAAGAAACATCTCATGTGATCCTCCTAATCTCCTCCTGCATGAGATTTGACCACAGTCGTTCCCAATCCGTCAGTGTCTCCCTTCCACTCATAGAGTCCTGGTAGTTATTCTAGCTCTTTGGAAGGCCAAGGAGAACGAGGCTCACCATATCATCATCAATAGTAGTTATTCCCCTACTACTAAGCTCATCTCTGCAAGTGGTGAGCTTGTTCAGATATGTGGAAATAGTATCGTCGTTCTCCATCTTGATTCTTTGAAGCTTGTCCTTGAGCGCCAATTTCCTCTCGTCACTACTATTCTGGTAGAGGTCCTTCAATGTATTCGACATTGAATATGGAGTATCCTTCCCATGGAGACTCGAGACAATATGGTCTCGAACTCCCTCAAGGATGACCCGTCTCGCCCTCGCCACACACTTCTTCCATCCAGCCAACTCTTGTGCAATAGTTGAACCTGGCTTTGGGATTTCTTGATCAATGCATTGAAAATAACAACAAATGCTAAAAATAACATTGCTATAGATAGCATTTCAGGATATATTCCAATTTTAATTTGTCCTTGGATTAAAATTAAGAATTAAAATTCGAATTTAGTCTCACCAGCTGTTTGAAAAATAATTAATTAATTCATCTTAAGTTAGTTAGTTGGAGAAATTCAAACATGAAGTCTTTGTGAAGACATGCAATAGTTATCCCTTTGATTGAGGAAGTTATCCCTTAATTAAGGAGATAAGGATGAGTTGTATTTGAGTTGTAATTAGTTAGCTCAGTTAACTGTGTTAAGTCTACTTAAATTACTTCCAAATAGTTTGTGGAACTAATTGTGACTTCAGTCAGTTAATGCATGCATGCATGCACCTAGTGTTCTCCATGTAACTGAATATTCTCTCATAAATAAATCATGCATGTCAATTCAAACAAAGACCCAGTTGAGATTAAAGGCATGGACAATGTACTATCAGTTGCTAGAATATTCCTATGAGAATATCTCTTGAATGCAAAAGGAATTCATTCCTTGAGGATTGCGTAGTTTCTACAGAGGTCAGAGCAGTGTGTGAAGTCAGAATCACACAGGTGGTAGCTGGATCACCCAGGAGAAACAATGCAAGGGAATAGGAGGCTTGGAGGATAGAGGAGAAGGCATATGTGTTTTCTATTATGTCTATGAGTAGTAGTGAGGGATTGTATTTAGAGTTGGATAGCTTGAGAGCTAAAGCTTTGTGTAATCCTAAGATATTTCCACTTGAATGATAATACAAATAGTTGGGTTTGCAACCGAGGCTTTCCCCAGAGTATTCTTCTATGTTTCATGTGTGATTGAATCTTCTTCTATGTTGTATGTGTTCTGTTAGATCTTGCTCAAAATCGATTAAGCTTCCACAAGTTTGATTGTAGAAGTAGATTAAGTATTTTGCTTTAGTACATTGCATAATCAGTTTAATCTACAGTGAGAATTTCTACATGGTATCAAAGCAAAGGTGATCAAAATGGAGAACAATATACAAAGAAGGGAGAAGTTCGAAGTTTTAAGTTCTTGATTGTAAGTACAAAATCGATTTCTTATCACATCTCAAAGTTCACCAATGGCGTTCAATGGCTTGAGACTCGAGTATGACCTAGATGGCAGCTCAAATTACATAGCATGGAAGCGATATTAGAGGATAATGGTTCGAAGGACTTCATTGATCAAGAAGTCCCCAAGCCAGCAACAGCTAATGCCCAAGAATTATGTGTAATATGTATTGTCTCTCTATTTGGCATACACTCTCCATTCTTTGAAAATAAGTCTTTCATCCATGACATTACAGTATTTGATAATGGCCCAAACTGTTAGTTATGATGTACTTCTGAATAAAATGTGGGATCCTTTTTAAAAATTTCTTGGATTCTTGACAAACGAAAATTACCCATTGAATGAAACATTATGAAAGCCTTTCTACAGATAAATAAAGATCCAATACGATAATCATAACCTGACAATGTAGATTGCATGCACCCCACTAAATATGAATATTGCATGCTTTTATTCATTGAAAAATATCTCTTCCTTTTCTCCAATGAAAACTTGAAATCCATATGTTTCAAGCAATATTTTTCGCAACATTCACTCGAAATGAGATCACTGATTCTAAACTTCTTCTCATGAGATGTTCTGCTCTACCCCTTGTATAACTAGAACATCTTGGATTGATATGAAAAGGTATGCTCCTACTCCTTGATACAATATTTGCTGGCAACATCTCCATCATTGGATCATCATCTGTATAAGCATTTTCATTATGATTATAAAGAATATTATCCTCACTATGATCATTTGTGCTTTTGAAATACTGACTTGGAGGATACTCTTCATCTTTCCCTTCTTCAATGCTACCCTCATAGTCCTTAGAATTAGGACTAAATGGAAAATTTTACTTGATGTTTATTGGATATTCTTCATCATGTGCATTGTCAGTGTTGCTCTCATAGTCCATAGGATTAAAACTACGTGGAAATTTTGACTATTTACTTACTGGAAATTCACCATCTTGCCCTTCATCATGACTACTCTCATAGTCCTTAGGATTAGGACTAAGTGCTTCATCCTACCCTTCATCACTGCTTCCCTCATAGTCCTTAGGATTAGTACTAAGTGCTTCATCTCGCCCTTCATCACTACTACTCTCATAGTCCTTAGTATTAGGACTAGGTGGAAAACATGACTCTCTATTTACTGGAATTCATCATCTTTCCCTTCGTCACTACTGCTCTCATAGTCCTTAGGATTAGGACTAGGTGGAAATGTGACTCTCAATTTATTGGAAATTCTTCATCCTAGCCTTCATCACTACTGCTCTCACAGTCCATAGGATTAGGACTAAGTGGAAACTATGACTCTCAATTTATTGGAAATTCTTCATTGTGGCCTTCATACTGCTGCTCTCATAGTCCATAGGATTAGGATTAAGTGGAAACTGTGACTCTCTATTAATTTTAAATTCGTTATCATGCTCTTCATCACTACTACTCTCATAGTCCATAGGATTAGGACTAAGTAGAAACCCCGACTCTTTATTTATTTAAAATTCTTCATGATTCTCTTCATCACTGCTACTCTCATAGTCCATAGAATTAGGACTAAGGGGACATTGTGACTCTCTATTCATTTGAAATTCTTCATCATTCTCTTCATAATTGCTAATCTCATATTCCATGGGATTAGGACTAAGTGGAAACCATGACTCTTTATTTATTTGACAATCTTCATTATGCTCTTGATGAGTGCTTCTCTCATAGTCCATAGGATTAGGACTAAGTAGAAATCATGACTCTTTATTTATTTGAAATTATTCATCCTTCCCTTCATCAATGTTTCTCTCATAGTCCTTAGGATTAGGACTAAGTGGAAGATTTGACTCTCTATTCATAGTCAAAGAATTTATGTTATCTTCATCAATCTGAATAGAGTTGTTACACGATAAAGATGTTGATGCTTCACAAAGAGAAACTTCACTATCACAAGAATCCATGACTTTCAAACATAATAGGTTGAATGATACAAATGCACTCTCTCCTAATGATAATATATAGCTTAAAGAATGAAAATTTCCCTCCAAATTTTCCCTCTAAAATCTTTGGCCGAAACGTTTCCCTCCAGAAATTTCATTTCATGTATTTTCGTCCAAAAATTTCTTCTACAATTTATTGAAATAATTAACTAAAAATTTCTTATGAAATTAATCTTTTAAACTAAATCCTTAAATTAAAATTGTAAACTAAATATTTTACCTAAATTAATTTTTTACTTAAACTATATAGAATTTACTAGAGAATTGAATATTTCTTTTAATTTTCATTATATCTTCTATCACACATTTAAAATAAATTGTTATATCGCCAAAACATGATTTACATGTTAAGTTTTTATTAAAAAAAACTAATACCGCATTCACCATTCGGTAAAACAATTCCGTAATGTTCGCTTCATCATAAATTACTATATCACCATAACAAGATTTATATGTTAAACTTTTTATAAAAAAAAATTAATAGCACATTCACCGTGCGGTAAAACAATTCCGTAATTTCTGCTATATCATAAATTTCATGATCACTATTCCTAACATCACATAAAGTCTTTTCGAGGTTTGTTAAAATACATGGAGCGATTTTGTCAAGCAACTACATTATTTTCGACATCATATTCAAGGGGATAGTATCGCATTTGAAAGGTCAGTTTCCCTTTTTATGAAACTCCCATAGGTATACTAGTAGTTATGTGTCAGTTGGGTTGTTATCTTCATGTAAAATACCAAACCAAAAACATATTCCAGTAAAATAATATTTAATTTTTTATTAATGAAATTTAGATTTCTTTTAGAAATTAAAAATTTAGATGAGCTAGGCTTACACGATAGCCCCATGGCACGAAGAAGGCCACTACATCTGCAGTGGGCATGGTGGGCCTAGTTGTGCCCACCTCCGACACCCACCTTCCCAGCTCAGCCTATCAAGGGTGAGGAACGATACTTAGAATCAGGCCTCCACCCCCATGGACCCATTAGGATGAGGGGTGGGGTGGGAGGGGCCATGCATCCTCCTCCTGAGCGACTCTCATGACCCAACGGGCCCGTGGGGTTGGAGGCATGTTGGACCTGTGGGAGTGGAGGCCCGATTCGGAGAATTAGGCCTCCACCCCCACAGGCTCGTTGGGTTGCGAGGGTGAGGTAGGACGGGCTCCGCGAGTCAGGCCTCTAGCCCCACAGGCCCGTTGGGCCCCGGGGGTAGGGGGAGAGGGGTTGCGCGCGATCCCCTCCCGCCCCACCCCTATGGCCCAATAGGCCCGTGGGGGTGGCAGGCCACTTTTTTATTTTTTTAAAGGTTATGTTTTAATTATTATTTATGATTTATGATTATTTATTATTTTTAAATTTTGTTTCATTTTGTTTGTTTACTTAAGCAATTTTTTTTTTAATTTACTGATTTATATATATGCCTATTTTTTTTTCAAGAAAATGGCATCAAGGAAGATTTATGTTAATCTTTCTGGACTAAAGACTACTAAAATTAAAGGTGGATCCTCAAAAAACACTACTGAATGAACCAAACCTGAGCTAATAAATAAAATCTATCAATTTCCTCAAACGATAAGAAGATGATTTCTAACTGGAAGATATCAGAAGAAGTGAAGCATATAGAAAATGTATGGTATATGAAAGATAGAGAAGGTGAACAACATTTGCAAATATATCTATATGTTGATATCCCTAACGATAGTGGACTTTATGAGGTGCTGGGAAAATTACTAGACATCTATTTGATATCGAACACTAAAGTTTTTTATGTACTTACAAAACCGCCCAAGTCACATGACAATATTAAATATCAGTTATCATTGTCAATGTATGACACGACAGAGGAATCTACAAAGATGTGTAAACAAATCATAAATGAGATTGCACAAGATATCGTAAGTATTGTTATTTACGTTTATGTGTTTTACGTTATTGTAACTATATCATTATATTTTTATAACTTAGTTTTTATTGACATATGATATTTTGTTTGACATAATTTTATTGAAAATCTTTCAATTATGTTGGGAGGCATTTATTTCATAGAGAAAGATATTATGAATGTTTTCAGTAGTTTCTACTCAGGGTCAAAAGAAGATATGGCAAACAAGCAAAAAATATTAATTCATGATACTACAAAACTACATCCAAGGGATCAACAAGGAATTTTTATAGTGGATAAATCTAGCAAAGGTAGAAATGTTACTTTTGAAGATGAGGAAGTTGAAACTAACGCTAAAGAATATGTTTCCATTACTGAGGATGAGATTAGAACTGATGTTAGAAAGGAGAAGAGCCATAAAAGACCAAAAGTAAAAATTCCCAAGAATGTCTCTGTTCTATTTGATGACGAGAATGTTACTTATTTAGAAGAAAAGAGGAGGAAGAAAATGAAAGTTGATCATTCTCAAATAGTCAAGGCTAACACTGAAGATCCTAGTAAAAATTAAAAAGAAAGCAGGGAAATCATTACACCAGGAGTTGATTTATAAGATGGCATTATTAAAACAAAGCAAAATGTCATTCAACATAACTTGAAAAAGACAAACTTAATTGAGTGTGGTCGTACATTGCATCTTAATGTGAGACAAATCTATAAGCCAAGTGAAGGACAATTTAAATATCAAATCAGAAAGGCACACTACATACATGTTCACAACTTGAAGACATTGATGGGGTACAATCCATATGCTCATGTGGTTCATTATGCGCTTCTTATTGATCCAGTTCAATTTCCGAACAAAGAAGCATTTGATAACTCAAAATTTTTTGAATACAATTATTATGTGCTTGGGGGGAACCATTATGTAGAATCTCAAAGGCAATTGATGGAGGAATATTCCAATAAACCATGTTTTGAAACAATGAAATGTATTATTTATGATGGTTTATCAGATACAAAAGCAAAGTTATATGCATGGTATCATAATACATATAATGAATATAGGACGTCTATGACTTTCATCCAAAGGGTTAGATTTATTCATAATGAATTTGAAGAAAAATGTGGTGGGGATAAGATAAATGTTAGTCTAGAATTTTGAAAGGAATCTTGTATGGAAATAGGCTATCAAATTTAGGAAAAAAAATCAATTCAAAAGGTGGCAAAGTACATTCTGATATATTCAGAAGTATTGATAACATTTTCCTGTTGGAATTTAGAATTGGAGAGATATGGGAATTGATTAACGAGATTTTTAGCAAGTGGGAGAACATTGGCAGTAAAAACCAAAAGGTCAAAAACTCTAAACCATTGATATGGAGAAACAGTAAATTAGGTCCTAAAATGAAGCAACTTCTAGAAGATATGACTATCACACCTTGGAGAGCATTACAAGGAGTGAAGAATGAAAAACTTGTCAAAGCAATATTATCTCGTGTGAAGTCAAGGGAATTATCAATGGATGAAATGTGTGAGGAATTTCAAAAGCAAGTTTGTTGAATTATTTTTACTTATTATTAGATTACGATTTTCTTTTAAATATAACATATTGTTCTTGGTAGTATTTGTTATACATATCATTATATTAACTTTTTTTACTTTATATATTTAGTCACAAATTTTACATGAAAATACAACAACAAATGGTTAAATTTTTGAATCAATATAGCTGGTATGATGTTGTATGCAAATACCCAGATTCAAGTTCTACATCAACACTAAAAAAAAAATCTTGCATTTAAAAAGGTATGTTGATTTATATATCCATTTTTATTCATCTGTGTACTATTTTTATTTTATAACTTATACATATATTTGTTTACTTTATTAAAGATGAGGAAGGATGCAAATGGAGTACCAGATATTTTTAGAAGCTTTATTGAGAAAATTAAGATCTAAAGACTGAGAAAGAAACATCTTAGGAATGTTGAAATTGATTCAAATATTATTCATTTTATTTGGAATTGGTTTGACATTATTCAATATCAAGTAATACAAGGTGATTGTGAAGACATTACTAAACTCATACTTAAAAGGGATTACTACCTAGTTATTGCAGATATTCCCCATGGTTTCAATATCCCAAATATTGAATATAATAGTGACCCTTATACTTATCAAGCTCTTAGTAAAGTGGTTGTGGGATTTGTAAATGTCACACCATCACCATTATGGAGATTTGTGACATTTCATTCAGATACACAATTCGCAATGTTATTGACAAGCTTCAAGGGGAAAACAAACTCAAGGATGCAACTTACATTGTAAGAAATTGTATGTTTGATTAATATTAAAAAATTCATTTTTGTACAAGTTAATTAAACTTTTACTATTTCATGTTACAGGAAAAAGTCAAATCTTCTTAACTGTGAAGATCAACCAATTATAAAAGATTGTGAGTTCACCCATATTGATAGTTAGACAAAAGATGATAGTGATAAGTCTATGCTTCTTAATCAGGTAGATGGAAATAGTCATAGCCAAGTACTGGTTTATGATGTTGTTGTGAAAAAACTAGCATATGAAGATAAAGAAGAAAAAGGAGAGATAGTTAACATTTATCAAAAACCATAGTCATTGATTAACTATCTTATAGACTTATGTTCAAATGAAGGAGAATGGTTCTGGATTTATTTTCAGACTCAGGTAAGTTTTAATATATAGAATTGAATTTCAATATCTGCATTCTTAATTTATATGTCATTATACTAATTTACTTCATTATTTGTTTTGTGCTTGATAATTAGGTACAATACTAGCATGTTGCCTGCAAAAGGAAGAAATTGCATTGCCATTGAAAAAGACCCAGTGCAGTGCAAATTTATTCAGCAAAGAATTAATGCTCTTCAATTTCTTCCGGATGCAATGTAAGAAATTGGGTTAAACAAAGGGGATTTCAATGAATCAGTGTGGCAAAAAATGCAAAGGAACCTCAACCACCATTAGATGGAATGATTGGAAATGCATACATTGGGAGATTCACAGACATCAAAGATCCATCAGAAGGGGAAAATGAGAAAAATGAAGCAGAAAATATTATGGAAGAAGACAATGATGAAACTCTAGAGTATGAAGAGTTTAGATTACGTGATATTTTTTATTAAATTTAACTTACACTTGGAAATCAAGCTCATTTTTCGTAACTATCAATTAGTTATATTTGTAATGTCTTGATTTTGACATTTTATGAGAAGAATAAGTATTCAGTTAATGTTATATATTCAATATTTGTTTTATGTGATTTTTGCTTTAATTTTTATGTGAATCATTATTTTTTGAAAGAAACTGCAATTATTATTATTATTGGAGATGAAATTCATAAAAAAAAACTATTATTTAACCATTTTTTCTTATTTTTTCCTACAAAAATTGTGATTTTGACATGTCATTTCTAGCAAAAAATTATCAAAATGTGTAATTGTTTAGTTACATCTATGTTCAAAATGTTTATTTGTATGTCAATTGTTAAAAACCATTGTTTTTTAGAGACAATTATTTGATGTGCATTGAAAAATTAATTAATGATATATAATTATATAGAACATCAAAACTTTAAAATATCGACCTTTTTCTTTAACTATGCAAAAAATAAAGACCTCTCTACAAAAAAAAAAATCAAAAGAAAAACAAGAAAATATGAAGAAGAATACCACTTCAAAAATTATTGAATTTAGGAAATAGTTATTCACATTTAATACATTAGAAAATTTAAAGTCAGACAATAAGCCTTTTAAAAAAAGGGCCTGATGCAGAATGAACACATTTTAAAATCAACATGAAAATCACTAACATTCTAAAAAGTAATGTACATAAAAAAATTGAAGTGTAAAAAACTATGCTAAATAAATAAATAAATAAATAAATATATATATATATATATATATATATATATATATACACACTCTGCATCACCACTTTTCAAAATCGGTTGATTTTTTTGCTACCTCAACAAAATGAGTAATTGTATCAGTTCATGTTTATATGTTTACGTTGTTTTCTCAACTCTAACTCTAATTTATGCTCACAAATCTCTGAAATATCTCTACATAAACTATGTGAGCAACTGCTGCATAATCTTCTCACTCACAATGCTCTCACCATACCAGTCTCACACACTCTCGAAGAATCCCACCAAATAGACTCACAACCTTCTTCTATTTATCATTTTTCTGTGTTGACTATCATAATAAATGCTACAAGTTATGGAAGACTCAAAAACTCCTTTGACACGTGTCATATTTGTTTAAGGAAAGAATCTCGACCAAATCAATCACTAAACCCAGTAGCCCTTTTAAATCTTCAAACTTGATCAGCTTCTAGAGGCCCCACGAACTTTTCCAACCATATGCTGAAAAGTTCTGACTAAGAACATCACCACAACACCAAAATTAGCTGACCAACGTGAGGAATGAGGAGAAAAACTCATGAAAACACGTCAGTCGCTCCCTTAAAATTGTCATCCATGTGACTGGGGCTATAGTCGCTCCCTTGGGCTCCTTTTCCAATGACTCAAACTCTCCAGTTGCTCCCTTGACCCATCATGTATGTGACTATGGTAGAGGCGACTCAAAAACATGTTTCCTTAGCTCAAAACCTACCCAAACTTATTCTAGAACATGACCAGCCTTTGTAGGACCTCTGGAAGTCTCTGACATCTCTACAACACTTTACCAATCCACTGTAGCAACTCCATCATCATCCAAAGTCAAACTAGGTTGACTAGGATGCCAAACAACAACCCTACTAAGAAATTGAGCCATCAAACTTCTTTGCAACATCTTCGCCATCATTATGTAGCTCCAGAACCTGTCAAACATCCTCTAAGAACCGTTCAACCATCTGGAGAATCTACTACCACATGTAGATCCTCTCTGATCCCAAGGTATAATATCATCATCATAGAAGACCTAATCTGAGACATGGAGACCAAGGAGACCTAATCATTAAGGACCCTCAACTCCAAACTCTATAGTAGCCACCAATATTTGTATGTGTTGGGTGTGGAGCCTAATTATCTTCTTTATTTAGAGGTATCACCGCATTGGACCCCAGATTATAACCATGATTTGATCTAGTATGTACTTTTATTCTGTGACTAAATATGTGATGGTGGTCGATCACATGGTTTGATTTTTGTTGTGTTTCCACCCATGTGTATGGTGACTTATGAAAGTGTAATTGCATTCTTCAAGTAACTATTACCCTTTCTATGTTCTTAGAAATTACGTGGTTGTAAAATTGTTTTGATGGTGTAATGAGGGAAAGCACATAACTTAAATGATTTATGTTGTAGAACATGTATCTATTGCATTAACATGGGGTTAACATACTGTAGTACTTGAAGGTGGAATCACCACCATTTCCTTAATATTCTGAAAGACACATATCATAAAGTCATACAGTCTTGAAAATAACATGTAGTTCTTTCTTTAGGATTCTGAACCTGTGTGAAGTGTTGCTTCCCACTATTTATCCGAAGAGGGGAGCATTGAATGATAATTACAACAAAATATATTCAACTGAGCCTAAGTTGTCAGATAGACTAGCTGTCTCGGCCTGGAATGGAATTGTGGCCCAAGAATGACTACAAAATATTAATTGCTTCATTAAATGGTCGACACATTACATGATTACAAAACAGGTCAACATTTAGATGGAAATTCCAACAAAATCTCTCCACGACCATCCCTAGGATTGTCTTTGCTCAAGTTGTTGTTTGCCCATGGTTTGGCCTTCTATGCCACTCAGTTGAATCCCGTCTCTTTTTCCTTTACTACTTGAATCATTCATTCTCCAGAACTGAGAGCAGTCAACTATTAGTTTATTTCCACAGTACAAAAGCAGAGGTCTCCTAGGTGGTACTTCGTCTACCTCTGCATGGAGCACCATGTTGGATCATCAAGTCCTCTCGAGCTTCCATGCCTTCATTTACTCTGTCAACGTCGACCCTGGTTTCATTTCACAAGGGGCCTTACTAGGTCAGCCCATGCTGATTTTGAATGTTACATCTCCTTTCTTAAATGCCTCAATTGCCAACCCACAGTCTTTAAAGTTTTGCATTACTTTATCGCGGAGTTATCGCATCGGGATTTCCAATTAAAGGTCCTTATGGGTCGGCACATTCTAATATCGTCTAGCACCTTCTGCATCATGTGACGGGGGGCTATGACCAGGCACTTAGTCCTCAAGTGCTAGGGCCTTTGGACTCCCCTCTGGGGGTCTTTTTCCTTTGTTACATGGAATCCCGCATATCGGTGATTTCTAATGCTTCACCTTTGGTGCCTCCCCCCCCCCCCAAAATTTTGATCTCCAATGCGTGATGCAGTTTGGCCCACTTGGAAAAGGATAAGGGAGGATCTGTGCCTTCTATAGCTTGTGACTGCCAAAACGCCAATTAGGCCCACAAGGGATATCATAATCAGCCATTTCATAATATCCACTTTGTTTGCTTACTTTGACACTTGTGGTTGTCAATATGTGGGATTGGGCCCACCTAGGATATCGCAATCAGAAATTTCAAAGTATCACCTTTGTTTGCTCACTTTGACACTTGCGATCATTGATATGTGGGATTGGGCCGACTTGGGATATCACAATCAGAAATTTCAAAATATCACCTTTGTTTGCTCACTTTGACACTTGCCATCACTGATATGCGAGATTTCTTGTCCTACTTAGCTCTTGGTTCTTTGCTATTCTCGTGACCATCAGTTAGCCCCTTATCAGAGCCCCTTAATTATAGTTTTTTAAATAGGACGTTTAAACTTGATAAAATGATTTTCCTTATCCTCCAATCGTCAATCTGCAAGATGACATCATCCTTTGCCACGTGTCACCTTGTGAGTGGTCACACATGTCACTCGGATATGCCCCCATAGTACCCCTAAAAATGATAGATCCACATGCAATGTGTCCTCCATACTGCTGCATCATGATGATGTCAGCTACCATGTGGGTTTATCGGGACCAATATTATTCTGCCATGTGGCCTGTCGGAGGAGAGAGAAAAGGCTTATCCTTCTCTAGTTTTGCCACTGTTTTCATTTGTTAGGTGTGATCGGCCCTTCTCGACGCTTTAATGCTAGAGGCCCGAATCTCGGCAATTTTAATGTTATCAGCCTTCAGGGTTTCATGGCGCTGTATTTGGTTGTACCATCTGATACTTGCGATCATCGATATGTTGATTCACCCCAAAACATCGATTGCCTACTCATATATCACCGCCAAGACCTCAGATCATTGATAAACTATGGGCCATGGACCTCTAATCATTGATTGCCTATATCGGTGATTGTTGATCGCAAGTTCGTTGTACCCTCTCCTATTGCTGCTTTCTCAAAACTTTAATTGCGATCTGTGACATGAATATGACCTCTGATGTGCAAGCCCGTCGATATAGGACCTCCATTTTGCAATTTATGATATTAGTGATCATTGATCGCAGATTTCACTATATTTCCCTACTTTTTCTTTAGTAAACTCCGATTGTGATTTGTGATAAGCCTTACCCTTGGTCCTTTTTTCTTTGTTTTTTAGTGATCAAAGGGTAGCTTCAATCTGCTCTAACTGCTGATCTAGGAGTCCATTTTGGACTTCCATATACCGTTGGAAAGCTTATTCCAAGCACTATTCATTGAAGGGGGTATGATTTATATTTACAGGATTTTGTGTTCTTGAATATGGCTGCAAAATCCTATGTTCTTTCGCCCTATTTGTACAATTGGAACTCGTTTTTCAGAAGGTGAAAATAGTTTCATCGATTCCACTTCCTTAGGGTGACTTAGGAGGTCGAATCTGATCATAGTAGCATATCTCCTCATGTTTACCTTGGTTGGCATGGTTACTTTGGGTAGACCTAGGAGGGGGTGTTACACTTCTCCTCTGTATGGCCATTAATGTTGGAGTGGTTGCTAGGATATTTTCACTGGTGTGTTGTGGCTTCTGTGTTTTTATGTTTTCCCCCTTTCTGCTTATTCTTCCCCTCCTTAGAAGATTTATGTTACTCCTTTTTCTTCTATCCACTTGATTGCGCTCTTTTTAGGCCTATGTTCTCTAGGCATTGTGCTTGTACACAAGCCTTGTCCACTGATTTGGGCTTGAAAAACATCACTTTCTCATGCAGACGGTGATGCAAATCTCCCAAATACTTGAGGAGTACATCTAGGTTCTTTGGAGAGATACCCAGTATTATAGCCATCTTTCTTAATTTTGTGTGTACTCCTGCACGCTTTGGCCCGAATATTTCCTAAAGTAATGCCACCGGATCCACTGGCCCTCCACATACCCAACGGGATAAAACTGTGACTTAATGAAGGTTTTGAAATCCTCCCACTTAGTCACTGTAGGTTCTCCCTCCAACCTTAGGGTTTATGTGTGGCTCTCCCACCAAGTCAGTGCATGTCCCTCTAATTTCAATTGTGCGAATGAGATCCTTTTCCCTTACTCAATCTAATGGATGCTGAAATAAATTTCCAGTTTTTGAAACCAGTGGTTCAGCTTCGGAGCATTGATCTCGCCATGTTACATCTTTATATTGACTTTCACTTCCACTTTGAACATGGTTGGATTCACGGCACTCGCACTGGGTTGATCTTTTCTGGGTTATTTTTTCAACTGGTTCTTTGTTTCACCCTGATCTTCTGTTTCGCGTTAAGATTTTTCATTTGCATGTAAACCCCCATCTTCTCTAAATAACCCTAGCTTATTTCTTTGGTCTGCCATGAGGAGGTTTACATTTTAGTTCATATCTGTGAATTGTTGTTTGAGCTACAAAAACCTCACCTCTGTAGGATCACAAGGTTCGTTTATAGATTCGTTGACCATGATTAGGGTTTTACAATTTTCGGCCCCGTCGATCTAGATCCCTGCAATATCCACAAAATACCTAAAGAAACATGCTCTGATACGAAATGATTTGTACACTGTCATGGATACACCAATGGACAGTTCATCACAACAAATCAAATAATATTATATTAAAACTCTGAAAATTATACACTATTACAATTTATTAAACTTTGATTTGTGGTTTTAACTATAATTAGTGCATGCATGTGAATGGAAATTATGCAGAAAAGTAGAGAATGAAAAAAAAAGCACACACAAACACAAGACATAAGATATGCTCTTTGGGAAACCCTTTTGGGAGAAAACAGAGTTGGAAGGTGATGTCGCTTCGCTCTCTTTCTCTGTCTGGAAAAATGGTTGTAGGTACAAAGAAGTAATTCCTATGGCTCGTAGGCTGCTACAGTGCATAGATACTCTCTGTGTTCTATACCTCATATCTCTCCTATTTATCTTTTCTCAATTATGGAACAAAATGATCTCGAAAGAATGGAATGCCTCTTCCTCCTAATAGCCCGGTTATAACATAGCCCGATAGCCTACTATTGGTTAATTTTGACTACATCAACTCTTAACTAGAGTTACAGAATAAACTCTTCTAGAGTCTTTTACATCACAAACACATGGTTAGCCCCTTTTCCACAAACAATAGGGGCTGACGCGAGATCCTCCTGAAATATAGGCGTGAAAATAGGAAGGTCAACTTCTAAGTGACATAACTTTTGCATACAGACTCTGATTGACAAGCTTCTTGCATTCATTGGGAAGGTATCTATGTATAGAATACCATGAAAAGGTGTTGCGTTGAGGTGGAAATGTTTTACACCCAAAAAAAATCGTTTCATGTCTCAAAACTCTCTTAGAAGGTTTTAAACCGTTTTCACCAAACTAGGTCCCGCCGATAAAAACGATCTGGTGAGTTGGTTCCTCCACTTTTTGCCACTTTAAATGCATCAAGATGGATGGCAATCAATATAATGATCCAATTTGAATCAACCACTCAAAGTTGGATAACAATTCATATTGACCAACTTCATTGCAACATTCAATATTGACTACTTCAAGCCCTCTTATCAATTTACATATTCCTTATCCTTTGATAGCCTTTGAAGGTTTTATCTCAATATAATATTCTTGAAATTTTTCCAACCAATTATCCCACCTCCTTTTCTAAGTTTTTACATTAGCATCATTTTAACTGGTGGATATTGTATATAATCTATCACACAAGATGTTAAAATATACCTTCTAAAACATGCAATAGATTTGATCAGGGCATAGACTTGCCTTTCCATGAGAGAATAATTTGAGTCATGTTCTTATAATGACTTGAAAATAAGAGAAATAAGATTCTCTTCTCTTAACTCACTTCTTTAGGCCCAGACTCTAACTATCATTTATTCATACATAAAAGTGTATACAATGATGTATTTTGTGTAATTAGGGCTGATAATTAGTGAGGCAACGGAAAATGTTGATTTAATGTTTCCAAATGTCCTCTACATGTCTTCTATCCATTCAAAATTTTCATTGTTTTTTAAGTAACTTACTAATGGTTCTCACAATGGAAGCATAATTACATTGTAAAGTGTTCCCTTTGAGAAGAAATTTCCTCCCACCCACTTGTCATCACTCTGCGCCATTGGATTATATGTTAGACGATTGGAGGTTGTTTAGTCATTGGATTATCACAGGTCAAGGTAGTTGGAAGGTGAAGAATGGTGGAAGAATGTTGTGCAGGAAGGTGGTTGATTAGTGGTAAATTCACCAAGGAAGTTATAAAGGCACCCTTGTGCTTGAAAGTTGTCATTCTCCTCAACATTCTAGACATTATCCCCACCCATGTTGGAGGTTACACTCTTTTTGTAGACTAGATCACTTACTATATTGTAGATTCCACCATGAAGCCCCCTCACTTGGAATACTTGTATGAAATTTTTGTGTAGACATGAATAAAATATTTTTATGAAAAAGTTTGATTCTAACTTGATAGGTAAAGCTGTGAGCGATTGGTAAGAGATTTTTTGCCTAAGAGGAACTATGTTGATTGAATATAGGAAACTGAAGAAGATGCAGTAAATCACTAATAAGACTGTTCTTTTTAGCAATTTATACATGGAAATGATGAATATATATGTGAGTTTCTCATTGTATATGCACAGGGTTATCGTACATAAGTTTACATATAGATATTTGTGTTATAATTTTACTCACAATGGAATGGTAGATAGTCTCGTGATATGTATAGTCAAACACACACAAAAAAATAGGGTTAGGCATTTCTAACAAGATTGCTATGTAAATGTCAGTCCCTCAGTTAAGTTTTACTTGAGTACAAGAAGGTAAGGGCATAACGCTTACACATCCCACATGGCATCTTGTACTATTAAAGAAAAAATGAATAGTATACTAAATATTGAAACCCAGTAAAGAAACCTTCTATTAAGTTCATTATATAGATAAAAGAAAGAGTAAAGATTTCAATTTTATAAAAAAAATGTTTATTCCCAAAAGAGTATTTAAAAAGAAAACTATAATTTTCTTCAAGCCGTATAACTTGAATTAAAGTTTCTTGCACAAAGAGGAGGCCCAACCATTTCGGCGAGAACAACTTGGTAAATGGTGTACAAGGGTAATCAGAAGCTTGACCGAGTTGAAAAGTCGGCCATATGAAAAAAACACAAAGAACTGACACCCAATCACCGATGATTAACATCACAATTGTGTTAAATATCACCAATTGTTAAAAGGATTGAAGTGTCCAACCAACCGATAAGGAGCAATTGCATAGTGACGACATTGTCACATGGATGGTTCAACAAATGGAACATGCGCGTCTAGTCACATGGAAGGTAGAACTCTCACCCTGCTTAATAGGCGACTGATATTTGGGGCTTTGTTTTAGAAATTTGATACACGGTATTAGTCAAAATTTAAAAATATGTAATAGGGCAATTTTTTTTTTTTTAAATTGTTATTTTCATGATATTTTTATTATATATTTATTTTTTGAAATATTTTAATATATATTTTTTAAACAAATTTGGTTATTAAGCTAATAGGTCTGGTCAATATTGGAATTGCCTTTCATTAATTTATATTCTTAATAAAATGAATTATATTTTTAAAAAAATGAATGGTTGAGATTTCAAACTAAAGGCATATTTTTCATTTTATACATGATCTAATGGATAATATGAAAAATTTCCTAATTATTTCTCATTTTCTTTGATCAAATCTTGTTTTTAATTTATTAAAAAATAATTTTTGAAAAATAACTATACTTATAATTTATTAAAAAATCAAGTTGTCTTTAGTGTGATTTTTTGGAAGCTTCTCCAGTGCGTTTTTCCTATTTAATTTCTCTAAAATCCAGTAAGAATTTATTGAAATCACAAGTTTGATGGGTAACTCCTGCACAATCCAAGTACCCTCGAAGTTTTTTAGGGTGCTAAATCCATATATACAGTGAAAAACCAATTTAAGTAATTCAAAATTTCACCTCAAAATTTTCCACCAAATTTCTACACAGAAAAATCGAAAAAATCTCTAAAAATTTATTCATGAAAAATTGAGTTAACTCTTCATTTTAATGTAGCTATTGTTCATTTGATTTGACGATAAATACATTAAAAAATTTAGGAAGCATTATTTCTGCTCATCACAATGAAGTAGAAGCCCACTATAATAAAATTTTATTTTCCCATGGCTAAAATGTAACCTTAAAATTTTCTTCTTTAAGTTTAACTAATAAATTGCTTTCTTCTATCATGAACCTGTTCAATGTATTTTCTGCACAAAAACATTTGTTACAGTGAATATTTGGATTTCATGATTTATTTATTATTAAAATAATAATCGCAGTCCACATAAATCATAAATTACTAGACATTAATAGATGACGAATATAAAGTTAGAAGCTCAAATTCTTAAGTTGAATTAAGTTGAATTAAAAAACATAAATATTTAATAAATGGGAAAAAATAGTTTTCAAACCCTATCAAATAGAATGCGAAATTAAAACTTTAAATTAAAATATTTTGAGTAATCTCACACAGTTAAATTTTGTTGAAAACCTAAACCTAGTTTTAAATTTAATGAATTTAATTGGCAAAGACTGTTATGCAGTTTTCTGTTCTTGTTTTTTTGGAAAAGACAATGAGTATTATGTGTAGAGGGTTAATAAATAGTAGGGTTTAATTTTCAGGGTGAATATTATTTTAATAATATTGAGGTTTGTGATATAATATATTAGTTTTAGTAATACTAGGTTTAAGTTTTATAATATAATATAAGTTTTACAATATATTATTTGTTTATATATTATTATTGGTTTATATTAATTATATTTACTAATGTGATTGTATTGGTAAATATAATAATTATATTTCAATAAATATTTTTCTAATATTATATTTAAATTCTTATTAAAATAATTATTATTTTTATAATTTAACTATTTTATATTAAAATTAATTTAAAAATTTTCATAAATATAATTATAATGATATAATAATATCAAAATTTTAATGGAGTTGTTTTTAGTGTTATTTTTTGGATTTTTCTGGGTGGAATGTTTGCGGTGAAATCTTGATTTTTGTTATTTAAACTGGTTTTTAAACTTGATATTTGGATTCAACACCCTGAAAAACCCTTAGGTCCCTTTTATTGTGTAGAGATTACCCATCAAACTTGTGATTTCAATAAATTCATACCAGATTTTAGAGAAATTAAACTGGGAAAACCCACAAGTAAAACTTCTAAAAAATTACTCAAAAAAACTTTTGAACTTTAATATTATATAAAATAGTTTGATTAAAAAAATAAAAATAATTGAGATGGAGCTCCTCTTAATGTGTCGATTTGTCGGATTAGGATGTTGTAACCGACCAAGATGGAGCTCTGTAAGACCGTTGCGGTTAACCATGGAAGTCTCAGGGTCCATAAACCCGTGGATTGACAGCCACTGCTCTTGCACCGTGCTGGCCTGATTCACATTTCACCTCCCTTCTTGCCCGGTTTTCACCATCACACTGCCGCAATTCTTTGCATTCGAGACTCACTGTGAAGCACAGCTAGTAACCAAGCATCATGTTTGCTGCCTCCTCGACAATTGTTGCCCCACTGACCATGACTGTCAGTTATGATGGAGTTGGATGACGTAGACTATGAGGCGGACCCCAACCCCGACCAGGTTATCTAGGTGCACCACCGAATAGTAATGGGTTCTGGCCCCTTTGCTGTCAATCTACGACCGCTCACAGCTGTCCAGACTATTCCGTTTCTTCCAATCCCGTCTTATAAACATCCCACGACTTTAGTCCACATTGAGGATACGCCTGGTTTAGAATGCCCCCCGCTCTCTCCAGCGACCTTAAACCTGCTGGGTACCTGTCTTCAACCCTCTCCTACGTTCGATGCTCCCCTGGTACACCCTCCACAGACCTCTGTGCCCTCTTGTGCACCCTCTTCCTCCCGCACTCCCCCATCTGAACCCCCCCCTCCATCCCTGCCTTCACCAGTGCAACCCTAGCTCCCGGAAGTTCAAACCCTAATACTCCTATTCATTCTGGTTGCTTCAGTTCCCCAATCCCTAACCCTAAATCTACCCCGTCCACTCCCCAAACTGTCAACCAGGGTTGCAGGGGTTTACTTAAGGAGCATTCGACTGCCCAGCGTACAGATAAACCCAAGAAAGTAAGGTGCCTTAAAGCAGTGGACAGGGACATCAATCTAACCCTCGGCGAGGACATTCCGATGGGAGAAGTTGCAGACACGGCAAAGAAGGTTTTGGTAGGCCGAGTAAGGGGCAGAAACTACTCAGTGGAATGTCTTCGCCTCTGGACCTTAGAGATTTGGGGCTCCTTACTCAAAGAATTACCCATTATCAGGGTCTTGGCTCGTGGATGGTTTGCCCTTCGCTTTCATAGGGAAGAATACACTGATTGGATTCTCTCCCGTTTCTAGCACATTGAGCTTGCACCAGTACTACTAAAAAGATGGGACCCTTTATTTGATCCAGAGCGTGAACAGTTGGGTGCAGGGCCGATCTGGGTCCGATTGTCGAGCCTTCCAATGCAGTTCTGGACCCCTGTTGTGTTCAAGCGTATAGGAGATGCACTGGGTACATATTTAGAACATGACCAGTCATTCGAAAAATCTAGGATTATGACAATGGCGCGAATCCTAGTTCACCTGGATACTAGGGAGGGGCTGGAGGAAAAGATAACCCTTCACTGGAGGCACTTCTTGCGTCGTCAAAATCTGGATTACGAAGGAGTGCCCTTTCAATGCCGAAGATGCCACAAGGTCGGTCATCTATACAAGGATTGTCCATTGCTCTCTACTTCTGCACAGGAGGCTGCAAGGGGTGTGAAACATCGACTGTCTGAAGACCCGAATGTGGACGAGTAGCCCTCAGGTCAGGATCACTCAAAGGATGCGGATGGAGTCACTGCTCAGCAAACCAGTGCTCCAAGGATACCACCTACATCCCCTCCACTGACTCGATCCTGGTCTGCGGTGGAAGCTGCTCCTACATCGGGTAATGCTCCTACTTCTTGTTCCTCTGCTCATCTTTACAATCATTTAAATTCATCTTTGCATATTCCTGTGTCTCACTCTGCATCCCTATTGAGTCCACAACCCTCCATTAACTGTGGTTTTGAGCCCCCCTCCCCCATATTCTCTACAACCCCTCCATCCCTACAAGCACTAAACCCTCTCCTTCAACCATCTCCCTCCCCCTCTGCATCGGGCTCGCACTCCTACAATCTCCGATCTCGTCCATTGAATAGTATCCCCCTGCTTGGACTCGACATCCCCCTCCAACCTGCAGAGATTAAACCCACTAGAGGCAGGCCTTCTAAGATTGCAAAAGCCATCAAATCTGTGGTGGCAGATGTGGCACAGGGTCGACAGACCACTATTGAAAGGGCACTTAGAGCATCTGAACCCCTTGACTCTGTTCCCAAATGATTTGGCTCTCTTTCAATTGCAGGGGTTTGGCCAACCCTAAGAAAAAACTGGCTCTTAAGCGCCTCTTAAACCGCTCCCCCTGTGACATATTATTTCTACAGGAAACCCTAGGGCCCTCTGATCAGATCATTAAGATCCTACATACTTTACTTCCTGGCTGGCACTTTCAAGGCCTGGATGTTGTGGGCAGATCTGGGGGTTTAGCCATGGGTATCAATCCAAAATCTATCAAGGTGATATCCTCTTGGGGAGGCCTGGGTTTCTTGGGCATGGACATTCTAGCTGCTGAATTAGGCAAACACATCTGAATTATCAATATCTATGCCCCCAACCAAAACAGACTTGCCTTTTGGCAATCCCTACTGGATAACCCCTTGATCAATAGTTCCACCATCATAGGGGGAGACCTAAATTTCTCCATTGGGAATGAGGAATCCTGGGGTCATCACTCACAGATTGACCCTCTCTCAGACCAGCTGAGCTCCCTCCTGGACCAATATGGGCTTATTGATGTCCCCATGAACAAGAAGATGCCCACATGGCATAACAGGCGTACTGGTGATGCTGCTCTTGGAAGAAGGCTAGACAGATATCTTATGCATGAAGAGCTCCTTTGAACCCTAGCCCTATACAGACAATGGGTTGGTTCGGGGGGAATCTCGGACCATTCCCCCATCTTCTTGGAAGTGATCAGCCCTTTCAGGAAGCCTAGGGCCCCTTTCAAATTTAATTCATCATGTTTAAAAGACCCAGACTATGTCAAGATGGTCTCGGACTTCTGGCAAGCCCAACCTCCCCTCAGAGATCAGAGAAAGGCCGCGGACTTCTGCAGGAACCTGAATCAGCTCAAGAGATTAACCATTGACTGGTCTAAAAGGAAAAAAGAGAGGGATGAACAATCACTTGTGGATATTGAAGAACAGTTGGCCTCCTTAACTGATGATAGTGGGCTTGGCTACTTATCCAATGAAACAAAGCTCTGCCTTGTGGACTTGGAATCACAACGATCCAAGATCCTTCTGGATAGGGAAGAATTATGGAGGCTCAGAAGCAGAGCAATTTGGCTGCAAGCAGGGGATGGCAATACAAAATTTTTCCACAATTTTGCCAATGGAAGGAAAGCCAACAATACTATTTGGCAGATGCCCATGGATCAGGAGCAGTTGGCTACCACACACCCATAGCTCGCCCAGCTTGGAATCTCCCACTTCAAGCAGCTCTTCAAAGCCCCCTTAGCCCCCTCTCTACCTGAAATCATCAATCTTGCTGGCCACTTCCCTGGGTACTTGGAACCGGATGGAATTGATGACCTTATAAAACCTGTCTCCATGGGGGAACTTGAAAGCACTCTCAAATGGTTCAAGAAAGACAAAATCCCAGGCCCGGATGGCTGGCCCGTGGAATTTTATATTGCCTTCTTGGACATTATTGGTCCGGATTTGCTTGGAGTGATTGAAGAAAGTTAGATTCTTGGTCGTATATATGCCCCCCTAAACTCCACCTACATAGCCCTCATTCCAAAGACTGACTCCCCCTCCTCCTTCCATGACTTCCGCCCTATTTCACTCTGCAATTGTCTCTACAAAATTATAGCCAAGATCATAGCCAATCGTATTAAGCCTATACTCTCTGAACACATCTCTCAAGAACAATTCGCCTTCCTCCACAATAGACATATCCATGAAGCCATTGGCTCTGCCCAAGAAGCCCTCCACTCTATTAAATTGAGAAAGCTCAAAGGGATGGCACTCAAAATTGACCTATCCAAAGCCTTTGACAAAGTAAGTTGGTTATACCTAAGAATGATTCTCACTCACCTAGGTTTCCCTCTAGAGCTCATTAGATGGATAATGGGTTGTATAACATCTGTATCCTTCGCAATTCTTATAAATGGGTCAGCCTCCCATCCCTTTCAGGTGGAAAGGGGAATCAGGCAGGGATGCCCCTTATCCCCCTGCTATTCCTCCTTGTCATGGAAGGCCTGAGTAAACTGATAGATTCGGAGAAGCGAGCTGGGAGACTTAGGGGACTGAAGATTACTGATCATTTCCTATTGACCCATCTTCTTTTTGTGGATGACATCCTCATCTTCCTCAATGGGAGCATACAGGATATTATTACTCTAAAGGAGTCATTAAAACTCTTCAGTGTCGCTACAGGAATGGAAATCAATAGGGAAAAGTCCACTATATCTTTCTCTGAATGCTCCCAACAGGAAATTCACCTTTCTCTACAAAATTTTCCCTATCAAGTATTGGATCTATAGGACAGACTGAAGTATCTGGGCTTTAGGATCAAAGTGGATGGATACAAAATAGCAGATTGGAATTGGTTGATCACAAAAGTGGAGAAAAGAATAAATATCTGGTGTCATCGCTTCCTATCCAGGGCAGGAAGACTGATACTCATCAAAGCAGTAATAGAAGCTACCCCTGTCTTTTGGATGTCTTTGGCTTGGATTCCCTTGGGGATTCTACATAGGATCCAAAAAATTTGCAGCCATTTCCTGTGGAAGGGACAAAAGGATGGGAAGCCGTATGCTTGGGTCAAATGGAGCAGAATTGTGACCCCCAAAAAATGGGGAGGATGGGGTTTAAAGCATCTCTCGGCTTTTGCACAAGCACTGGCTACAAAGCAAGGATGGTTACTCCTGAACCACAAGAGCCTCTGGTCGGAGGTGGTCTCCCATAAATACATTTGGCCCAGCTCTATAATTGAGTGGATAAGATGACCTTCTTGGAACAGAAAAGGAATCTCAGTCATTTGGAGGGCCATACTAAACACCCTGCCCATCATCAAAAGAGGACTTATCTGGAAGATTGGGAATGGGGCATCAGTGCGTATTGGGATTGATCCCTAGACCGGTAGTGGGAATGTATATCAACTACCACCAGATTTGATCACATTCCTCAACAACATCAGTGTCCTGTACATATCTCAACTAGGAGACCATCGAAACACAACCTTTCTTCTACAAGCCTGGCACACTGGTGAGGAATGGAATATCCTGATCCAATGGGAAAGACAGTGGAAAATTTTTCTGCAAGCTCTATCAGAATCCCATGTTCGCCTCAATGAAGACGAGGATGAACTAATTTGGGGTCTTTCTAAAAATGGTCATTACTCATCCAAGCAAGGGTATGACCTCATACAAGCAGAGTCTAAACCAAACAAACTGATGAGTTGGTGGAATCAACTATGGAAGTTAAAAGCTCCCCCGTGCACAAAATTATTAATGTGGAATATTATTGAGGATAAAACCCCCACAGGAGCTAATCTCAGGAAAAGGGCTTTCACAGGACCAACTTGGTGTGTACTCTGCCATCAGGAGGAGGAATCAAACCAACACTTATTCCTCACATGTTCTACATCCAAACTGCTATGGACACAAGTATTGCATACTCTTAATATTAACCAAATCTGGCATGGTGCGGATATCCCAAGTGCCTGGGACAGTTGGTGGGGAGCTGCAACTGATCCAAAAATTAGAAATCTGCCGCTATTGGTCTCTTGGCACATATGGATGGGACGCAACAATATCATCTTCCGTGACCGGCTCATAAATTGGGCCCTGATTCCACCAAAAATTTGCTCGGGCTATGAGGAACTCCCAGCTGAGGAATATATCAACAGACCCAGGAACATCACTCAGGAACAAATTGATAAAACCCACCCCTGGGCTTATTTTGATGGGGCTGCACAAGCCCAGGGATGTGGGGGAGGCATAATATTTCATCTATCAGACACCCACTTTTTTCACATATGCATGGGTCTGGGTGAGGGTACAAATAATTATGCAGAGTTGATCACCCTTCGACACTTGATACATTTTTCCATTCTCAAACAATGCAGACACATCCAAATATTTGGGGATTCCAAAATAGTCATAAATTGGTTTAACAACACAGCTACATGCCATGCATATACTCTAAGAACTATTATGGATGATATTGTTTTTCTTAAAACACATTTTGATCATATTTCATGCACTCACATCTACAGGGAGTGTAATGAAAGTGCGGACAAGCTATCGAAAGAGGCAACGCATCGTCCTCGAGGAGAATGGCTGATCATAGAGCATATACCGAAGAGGACCTACCAGTACTTCCACAGGCCATACATAGACCAGGAACTTTGGCGGGCGGATAGCCCCTAAGATCAACAGCATATATTTTGTCTATTTAATACAACTTTTTTAACTTGTAATTAGTACTTTTGGGCTACTGAGCAGTGATCACCCACTGGTGATTTTTTGAATATGTAATTATTATAGATGTACAACACACCCAACTGGGTCTACATATTACAAATTTTGGAACTATATCAGCTGACTATGGTCACAGTATTTGCATATGCCTATGGGCATCTACAGCATGTAATTTTCAACAGATAATGGAAATTACGAATTTTTGTTCCCTGGAAAAAAAAAATGTGCCGATTGGTCTTATACATATGATCGTCTATCATAAAAAAGAATTGTGATATCAGAAAATGAACAGCGATAGCCAAATGATAAGCACCACTACGTACTTATTACGATGAAAAAGAGATAAATGAGGCGAACAAGTTGTTCCAAAAATTTTATTGATAAGATAGATGCTACATTCGAGCCGTCTCTTTTGAAACTTCAATGAAATACTTATTAATTGGAAATATACTTCCTTTTCCAGTTCAACAATTTGAGTTTTATTGTTATTATTTATTTTTTATATTTAAATCATATATAAATTTTAATTTTTTTAGTTATTAATTTAATAATTTTAAGGAATAAAAAGGAGCCTATGAGAATGCTAAGTAGATTTTGAACTCACTAGTATATGATAACTAAGTAGATTTTGAATTCACTAGTATATGATAACTAAATGAAGAAAATGTATATATATATCTATTCAATAATCATACCACTTATTATCTAAAATATGTTTAATAGGTCAGAATAGTAACAGATAGAGGTTAATATGGAGGTAGAGGATATGGTTCTTTGGGGCTTATTATGGTTTGTGGATTATCTCGAGATTCAACACATTAACATACATGGAGATTAGCAAGCAATCATTAATCATGTTTTGGGATCTTCACACATTTCTCATCCACATCTAGAGTTGCAACTTATCAAATGTCTTCGGGATTCTCTACAAGGGGTTACCTATCAACACCTACACAGGGCACACAACAAGGTTGTTGATGCTTTGTCTAAGCTTGGACTCCTTGATCCATGGGAGGGCTTTTATATTTAACTAGGGCAAATGGAGAGTTGTTGGATGCTGGTAACATGCCATTTCCTTGACACTGATTTCAGTGTCTTTCTTTTGCTTTTCATCACTAAACTAGTTTTTACATATGAGATTTTTGGGAACATGTTTTTCTCTTGGTCACTTTTATGGACTATTATTGATAATAAACTCTGCCTATACCTTTGTTTTAGATTATGTTTTACTCTAATGTTGACATAAATCGCGTCACAACACTTTATATTTCTAGTATCTTTCCTTAAATATATGTTGTATCCTCATGAACCTAAATGTATTGATTTTATTACATATATAATATCAACATTTTTTTTGTCTGTGAAAAAAAATAACAAGCGAAACATAGGAAGAACACAGGGTCAAACGTCACACGATGTATAGGCCGTCGTTCAAAAGGAGTGAATGGGTTGGGAAAGCAATATTCGACTTATTTATTTTTAGGGTTTTTGGTAGCAATCAAAGCTAGGTGCATATTGAAATTGAATGGAAATTTTTGAACTCATTTCATCTATAAAATTTTACAAAATATCTTATACATTGATTAGATAAAATTATCCGAAGTGTTTGACATTTTTTCTTTTAATAATTAATGAAAATGAAATTTAATCTTTTTTTGAATTTAAAAGATTAAAATATTACAACTTTATTTATTTATTTTTCGACATTATAAAACATGTTTATTTTTAAACAAATATTTTGTGTCTATAAAACATGTTTATTCTTTCTTGGAACAATCGAGGCTTTCCATGGAACAAACGCCCCAAGCTAGGTTGGATCTTCAATGATGTTGATATTATTTTGCTTGCTGAAACTTGGGAGCACGAAGAATCTAAGGTCCCTAACATAGATGACTTTACATTATGGTCTACCTAGAATAAGCGATCCTCCCGTAGAGGCATTGGGGGTATAGCTTATTACATTATGAAGAACATCTCTCCCCATGCTAGGATTTATAAAAACGACCCTTACAACCAATATAGTTGGACAAAAATTACTGACATTTATGATAAAAAGGCCTACATAGCAATCTGTTATTCCCCCCCATCAATTCTCACTTTTATAAGAAAAAGAATCTAGATAAAAATAGTCCTTACAATGGTTTAGAGAATGATATTTCTAGCCTAAGAATGAAGGCAATATCCTTTTAATGGGTGACTTTAATGCTCAAACTTCAAGCAACAAAGCTATTCTTCTAAGCAATCATTCCAACCCTAATCCTCTTTGGTTAGATGAAGACCTTCCTCTGGCTAGCAAGTACAAAGGGAGCTCTGAAGACCTCGGGGAGAATTTGTTTGGGTCAGAGCTAGTCAAGCTCTGTAGTGCTCAGGATCTCATAATTTGCAACAGTCTAAAGAAGTGGCCCAATTCTAGCCAGATGACTTGCATCCGTGGGCTTGGTAGCAGTGTGGTAGACTATGTTATCTCCGATCTCCCTCTATACAACGAAATAACAAATTTTGACATCTTAAACGACCACGAACTTGACTCTGATCATAGGCCTTTACTTATAACTCTCAATTTTGTCATGCATAGATATCCCATAGAAGATAATCCTTATATCCAAAAGAAGTTAATCTTTGATAGAAATAAAAAGAGATCTCTTTCTAAATGAATTAAAAGCTAATTTTCTTCCTTTATCTATTATAGACAACATATAAGATCTCTATCATAATTTTACTACAACCCTCTCATATTCTATTAACAAGTTCTCAATTGAAGTTTCAAGTAATAAAAGAAATAGCAAAACCAACCCATGGTATGACAAAGATTGTAAAGGTGTGAGGAGAGCAGTTAAGGAAGTTGTTGATGCATCTCTTAAAATTGGCAAGATAAACATATACAAAGCCCTAACTAAAAGGAAAAAAAGGTAGTATATTCATAAAAGACAAGAGAATCTCTTAAACCTCTCTAAGGTAGCTCCTAAGAAATTCGGGAGGCAGATTTTGACTAGGAAAACTAAAGATAATAATAAAATTGCTTTACATGACTGGAATTCCTATCTTAAAAAGCTTTATGAATATCCAAATGTCATGGATAACTTTGAAACCCTGCTCACAACGAAAGAATTTTTCTCATTAGAACACATTGATTTTGGGGTTAATCACTTGGGTAATGGGAAATCTAAGGACATTGAAGGTTACTAGGCAGAAATCTTAAAAATTGGAGGTCCTGTCCTCATCCCCCACATTCACAAGTTTTTTAATCAAGCGGTCAAGCAAGGGTTCCCTAAACCATGGACTCAAAGCCTCATTATCCTTATTTTTAAAAGTGGGAATACAAATAACCCCTCTAATTATCAGACAATTATGATCAGCCCTCTCCTAGACAAGTTATATGGTATTATTTTGGAAAAGAAGTTGAGCATATGGCTTGAAAGTGAAGGTAAACAGGCTAAAGGCTAAGCGGGTTTTAGAAAGCAGCGCTCAACAACAGACCACCTCGTTACACTTAGGATCATTGTGGAGGAATGATGCAATGATAATCCAATCTCTTTTGTTGCTTTGTGGACTTTAGAAAGGCTTTCGATACGGTTCCTAGAAACAACCTTTGGAACATATTAGAAGAGCTAAAGGTTCCTTTTGAGTTGAGATTTTCCGCTATAAGGTTATACGAGAATGTAATTGCCAAGTTAAAGAGAAATGGCGGGTGGTCAAAAGATATTAACTGTAATATTGGAGTTAAACAAGGTTTCCCCCTCTCCCTACCCTATTTGGCATCTACATTGACAAGCTAGAAGGTTGTTTAGAGGAAGCAGGATGTGCTGGCATGATTTTAGCTGGGATGGTCATCATCCTTCTTCTCTATGCTGACAATACTATTCTTGTCGCAAGGTGCCCATCTGATCTTGATAAGTAACTTATACATATTAAGGATTTCTATCTTCCATGGGTATGATTGTTAAAACTGACAAAAAAAAAGTTATGATTATCAAATCTAAGAAGGAGACTTAAGCTAATTTTATGTATGACAATAGTAACTTGGAGGAAGTGTCTTCCTACAAGTACCTAGGAATTAATATTCATCACAAGGTGAACTGGAACTATAGCATTGAGAAAAGGATTAATGGGGGATGGAAAGCTTATTTTGGTCTTGAAAATAATTGTAAAATGAAAAACCTCGTAATGTGGGATAGAAAAAAGTTCCTCTTTGAAAATTTAGTCACTCTGGTTATCTTATTGGATGTGAGGTTTGGGGTTGTAGCATCTCTAGAGAATATTGGAGAAAGATTGAGAAAATCCAGAAGCGTTTTATAACGTATAACCTCAAAATTAAAAGCAACACACCCTATCATGTTCTCCTTATAGAAGTGGTTCTTTCCCCTAGAGTCATAACTGCAACTAGAGTCACCTGCACAGTTTATTTACAATAACAATGATAACGTGTGAATAAACAGTGTGGGTGACACTAGCTGCATATTGCAGTTGCGAGTCCCTAATCGCCCTGGCTCCTTGATATTTAGGTTAAAGAAAAACTCTGTGCAAATCTCCATTGGTCTCCCAATCCCATGCCTTGCCAAAGCCAACGCGAGTCTTTTTATTGCGATAATTGATTCTGCACTCCCCCTCCGCTGTCTACTATTTGTAGTATACTATGAGTTAATTATTAAGATAATCTGCAATTAATTCCATAAATGCCCTATTATTACCATCAAGCTTAAATAAACTCCAGTCGAGTGCGAATGCAATTCCATTCATGCCCTATTATTGCTGTCAAAGCTAAATGAACTCCAGTGGAGTGGAATTCCATGCATGCCCTATTATTACCATCAAACTTAAATAAACTCCAGTCGAGTGCGAATGCAATTCCATGCCTGCCCTATTATTGCTATCAAGGCTAAATGAACTAACATTGTATAGAAAATTGTTTAAACATTTTATATTGAAAGGAATACTAATTACCTACAATATAGTTTGAATAAACCAACACTAGAAGATGTTATTTTTTAAGTCTTTCATTATGTTTGATTATGCATGTTTGATGTAGTAAGAAGTTACATTGATCTTAAAAAAGTAATGAAAAATTACATGTTGAATGGTCTTGGCATTAATGTCAACAATGGTATGGATCTATAGTTGTTGGAAATATATTCACTACTAAGAGGGGGGTGAATTAGTAGTGATGACCTTTATACAAAATTTCACCAATTTAAACTTTTTACTCAATGTCTATTATCCATTCACATTCATAAGATTAGCTCATCAAATCATATAAGCAACAATACACTGAAATCATAACAATAATGAGAAATCACCATGAGAAACACAAACATGCACACACAAGAACAAAAGTATATCTGATGGAAACCCTTTCGAGAGAAAAACACCCTATTGTTGCTACACTGCTCAAATCTTCTATTAATCCGCTAAACAAATTTACATGGATTAGCTTACAATCATAAGCTGGAAGACTTGGCTTCATCTACAATATGCAGGAAAGTATCAATTCAAAAATATGTTTCTCTCGTGAATCTACGGAGTACCATCCACTAGAAGGTCCCACAACCAACGATCCTCGGACAACCTCCATTGGACTATCACACTCCTAATGGATGGAGAAAACTATTCCTACTATGAATCGACCAAATCATTGTCTATATTGAAGCCTCCACGTCTTCACTTCCTCCATGTGAACCACATTTCATATATTTTTAGACTGGGTTCTAAATTCACTAAACATGATCAACCCAATAGCTCTAGCATTCTGCTCATCAAATATGAAGCATAAATGTAACTCGGAGAAGGGAATTCCTTCACAACTTCAACATAACAAATACTACTCTCAAACACACTTCAAGTTGCAAATTTTCTGCCACAAACTACACATAAAATCTGAATCATCTTCTAACAATGTAAACTTTGAAATGGGAACTATAAACTTAAAATGGAAACTCTAGCAAAAAAACCCCAGAAAACATGAAAAACAGTGCTAAAAACGAAAAATGTGTATACTAGAACAATGTTTTGTTTAAGGTTAATTTTCAACATATTTAAAAAATGGCAGTAAAACCAATTTATTTATTTTTTGCAAAAAACAATTGTTTTTGAGGAAAAAACACAGTAATGTTTTTGGCAGAAAAACGTTTTTCTTTCCCATGTATAATTTCAACATTTTTTATTAATGACGATAAAGATAAAATAATGGTATCTGAAACATATTAAAATTCCATCGGTTTTCATCAATGTTGTTAAACATATAATAACATGACGATATCATTTTTTGGGATTCAACTACGTTAAGTAAGTCATTCATCTATGACCATTTCCATGAGAGGTAATCGTAACGCACTAATTTCTCATGATTTTTGAATAGTCCACTTAGCACTCATTTTTCCATGAGACTAATTTCTCATGATTTTTTAATAGTCCACTTAGCACTCATTTTTCCATGAGAGGTAGTCGTAATTGACTAATTTCTCATGATTTTTTAATAGTCCACTTAGCACTCATTGCATCTGGTGATTCTCACAGGCGTGAAGAAGTGGGATTGAAACTAGTGAAATAAATCACATAGTGTCAATCATCACTTCCAGGGCTTGCACCCGGTAACCAGGACTCCCCGCCTCTAGCTCAAGCATGATTAACTGTGAAGTTTTCCCCACAATCAATCCCACTTAGCTTGCGACCCCATTTGCAAAACTTTAGCAAGTATTGTGCCTCATGAACCATTCAAGTAGAGTTCCCTGCATTCTTTTTTAATTAAGTATTGGGGGTTTTCGTAGTGCATTATATTAGATATCATTTTTTGGGATTCAACTGCGTTAAGTAAGTCATTCATCTCTCACCATTTCCATGAGAGGTAGTCGTAACTAACTAACTTCTCACGATTTCTGAATAGTCCACTTAGCACTTATTACATTGGGTGATGCTCACAACGGTGAGAAAGTGGGATTGAAACTAGTGAAATAAATCACATAGCATCAATCATCACTTCCAGGGCCTGCACCTGGTAACTAGGACTTCCTGAGAGTTCACCTATCACAAATCACCTCTGGCTCAAGCACGCTTAACTACGGATTTTTCCCCACAATCAAGCCCACTTAGCTTTCTACCCCATTTGCAAAACCTTAGCAAGTATTGTGCCTCATGAACCATTCAAGTAGAGTTCCCTTCACTCTTTTTGAATTAAAGATCACTAAAATTCTAATTCTTCTCAACCATAACATTAAAGATAAAATAAATTGGAAAATTTTCAACCATAGAATTAAAAAACTCTAAGTTTTCAACACATTTAAACCATGACATTATGAACAAATTACATGACTAAATTAATCAAAATGTCAATACTTGTAGATTGAATGTAACATAAATTTTATCTCTTAGTTATTGTTGCATTGTAGATATTCTAAACAATAAAAATCATTATAATTAGAACATATAATCCAAAAAACATAAAAATTACTCATGACTTCATTTACAACTATATGGAAATAATTTTTTTTATTTCAACATAAGTTGCAAACATCAATTATATAAACTGTCTTAGACAATTATTCAAAATCACTCATATTTTATTCCACATCATCAGAATTCACATCTTCATATGAATGACTGGATGCAGATGAAGATGTTCCATATTCTTCTCTTTCATCAACTAGTGCCCCATCTAATTCCACATGCATGCCCACCATTTTAGGTTTCAAAATTCTACTGGATTTATGACTGGTTTCAGCAGACTCCCATCCCAACACTATTTCTTTTGGTAACAACCTCTTCATAATCTCTAACGTCTTGAAGCAAAGAGTTCCTCTCTTTTTTAAATTTAAGTTATAAACAAGTATCTCAACATCCTCCAATTTTAAGAGGTTTGTGTGACGATGATTTATATTTGTACCCTTTATTTTTCTCTTTCCGCCAATTTTTTTATCAACTACCATCTATGGCTTGTACACACCATTGAATGGGTGTGTATATGTGGCATACCAATGTACTTCAAGACCTGCAACATCTTCATTTTCTGTAATGACCTTCACAACCTTAATAACATAGAATTGATAGCCATTGGGATCTCCATCTGCTAGCACTGTGATCATTCAACCCTCCTTAATATCATGTATTGAACCCCTATAAAGGTCTTCCATGGCTTCACGTTGTGCACAAGATCTTTTGGAACGAATATACATTTCTATTTCCTATACCTGTGAAGAATTAATAATACCTTGAGATTGTTGTTATTCAACAATGTTTCTTTCCTCATGTTCATTTGACACATTTTGTGGCCAAATAAATGGTGTTTTAAAAGGTATATCTTCATTTTTTGTTCTTGAAATGATATCACTTCGATTATTTAAAAATGACTCCCACCAATCTGAATCAACAATATCAAAGTAATCATATGTATATCTAATACATTTTTTAATTTCTTCTAGGCAATCAGAATAATTTATATCTCTATTCTGCCTGCATGCAGTATGAACTTCAACAACTGATTGTAATAACAATATATTTGACGCAAATATTGCATGATCTGGAATGAACTTCAAAAATACCAAACCTGATGATGGCACCCATTCTGCAGTAGTTGAATACTTCTTGCCCCATATTATTGTTTTCCCATCATTTTTTTTGATACGAAATAGATGTTGGAAGTTAATGTCATTAAGTTGTTCAATTCATTTCTCCTCACCATGCGATCCCAGAATAAACCTTTGCATGTCAATAGTTTCTTCCAACACATCAAAAGTAGGCTCTGGAATGTATGATTTCTTAATACACTCAATTAATGATGGAAAGATCCTAACATCCTTCCTCCAAAAAGTCACTGAAAAATGATTGAACATCTCAATATGGTCACGAGTGTGCCCAACAAGAAGGAAACCAACCTTTACTTTCTGAAAAATTCTCAATTCAACAAGCATGTTTAGATATCCAAAAATAATCTGATTTTTGTTTCCACGACAAATGTTGTCCAATTGTAGATACTAAACTTCAGGGAGATTACCAGACCAATGAGAAAGCACATCATGAATTATGGTTATTTTCATATTTGCGTCTTTATGAATATTTGGAGTTGTGAAGTATACCCTTGGAAACATATTAAAATTGAAGACCATACAACTAACTAAGTGATACTCAATAAAAATTCTCCTGTAATTTTTTGGTGTGTGAACAAAATGTGGTAGAAGTGTTTTCTTTTTTTCCATACCATCAATTATCAAACCCAAATATTTATTTGGATTAACTTATTTTGATGTTTGTACAACTTTTTCATTTCACTTGTCTATTGTTTGTGATGCTCTTGAATCACTTTTACAATGGAATCTACACAACATAAAAGGAATTCACTAATAAAAATGTTTTCATAGTTGATGACTATACAATTTACTGCAAATCCCCATCCTTGTCTTCTTATGAATACATACATTGTTGAATTCTTCCTTCCATATCTTCACAAAATATTGATATGTAATAAATCAACCATTTCCTTCAACACCTTTTGCATATTCTTTGTATAAGTTATATATTTCTCATCTTGAGGAATTATGTGTAATATGTATTGTCTCTCTATTTGGTATACACACTCCATGCTTTGAAAAAAAGTCTTTCATCCACGACATTGTAGTATTTGATAATGGCCCAATCTGTCAGTTATGACATACTTCTGAATAAAATGTGGGATCCTTTTTTAAAATTTTTTGGATTCTTGATAAACAAAAATTACCCATTGAATGAAACATTATGAAATCCTTTCTACTGATAAATAAAGACCCAATATGATAATCATAACCTGGCAATATAGATTGCATGCACCCAACTAAATATGAATTTTTCATGATCTTATTCATTGAAAAATATCTCTTCCTTTTCTCCAAAGAAACTTGAAATCCATATGTTTCAAGAAATATTTTTGACAACATTCACTTGAAATGAGATAACTGATAGAAGTTCTTCTCATGATATGTTTTGATATACCCCTTGTATAACTAGAACATCTTGGATTGATACGAAAAGGTATGCTCCTACTCCTCAATACAATATTTGCTGGCAACATCTCCATCATTGGATTATCATCTGTATAAGCATTTTCATCATCATTATGAAGAATATTACCCTCACTATGATCATTTGTGCTTTTGAAATACTAACTTGGAGGATATTTTTCATCTTTCCCTTCTTTAGTGCTACCCTCATAGCCCTTAGAATTAGGACTAAATGGAAAATTTGACTCGATGTTTATCGGATATTATTCATCATGTGCATTGTCAGTGTTGCTCTCATAGTCCATAGGATTAGGACTACGTGGAAAATGTGACTCTTTACTTACTGGAAATTTGTTATCCTGCCCTTCATCATGACTGCTCTCATAGTCCTTAGGATTGGGACTAAGAGCTTCATCCTACCCTTCATCACTGCTTCTCTCATAGTCCTTAGGATTAGGACTAAGTGCTTCATCCTGCCCTTCGTCACTACTAATCTCATAGTCCTTAGTATTAGGACTAGGTCAAAATTGTGACTCTCTATTTACTGGAATTCATCATCCTTCCCTTCGTCACCACTTCTCTCATAGTCCTTAGGATTAGGACTAGGTGGAAAATGTGACTCTCGAGTTATTGGAAATTCTTCATCCTAGCCTTCATCACTACTGCTCTCATAGTCCATAGGATTAGGACTATGTGGAAACCGTGACTCTCAATTTATTCGAAATTCTTCATTGTGGCCTTCATCATTGCTGCTCTCATAGTCCATAGGATTAGGACTAAGTGTAAACTATGAATCTCTATTAATTTGAAATTATTTATCATGCTATTCATCACTGCTACTCTCATAGTCCATAGGATTAGGACTAAGTGGAAACCGCGACTCTTTATTTATTTAAAATTCTTCATGATTCTCTTCATCACTACTGCTTTCAAAGTCCATAGAATTAGGACTAAGAGGACACCGTGACACTCTATTCATTTGAAATTATTCATCATTCTCTTCATCATTGCTACTCTCATAGTCATGGGATTAGGACTAAGTGGAAACTGAGACTCTTTATTTATTTGAAAATCTTCATCGTGCTCTTCATGAGTGCTGCTCTCATAGTCCATAGGATTAGGACTAAGTGGAAATTATGACTCTTTATTTATTTGAAGTTATTCATCCTGCCCTTCATCAATGTTTCTCTCACAGTCCTGAGGATTAGGACTAAGTGGTAGATTTGACTCTCTATTCATAGTCAAAGAATTTATGTTATCTTCATCAATATGAATAGAGTTGTTACATGACGAAGATGTTGATGCTTCACAAAGAGAAACATCACTATCACAAGAATCCATGAATTTCAAAGAGAATAGGTTGAATTATACAAATGCACTCTTTCCTAATGATAATATATAGCTTAAAGAATGAAAATTTCCTTCCAAATTTCCCTTTAAAAGTTTTCACTGAAAAGTTTCCCTCCAGAAATTTCATTTCATGTAGTTTCCTCCAAAAAATTCTTCTGCAATTTATTGAAAAAGTTAACTAAAAATTGCTTATGAAATTAATATTTTAAACTAAATCTTTAAATTAAAATTGTAAACTAAATCTTTTACCTAAATTAATTTTTTACTTAAACTATATAGAATTGACTAGAGAATTGAATATTTCTTTTAATTTTTATTATATCTTCTATCACACATTTAAAATAAATTGTTATATCGCCATAACATGATTTATATGTTAAGTTTTTATTAAAAAAAGAAAAAAAATATCACATTCACCATTCAGTAAAACAATTTTGCAATGTTTGCTTCATCATAAATTACTATATCGCCATAACAAGATTTATATGTTAAACTTTTCATAAAAAAAATTGATACCACATTCACCATGCAGTAAAACAATTTTGTAATTTCCGTTATATCATAAATTTCATTATCACTATTCCTCGCATCACGTAAAGTCTTTATCGACAACATATTCAAGGGGATATTATTGCGTTTGAAAGGTTGGCTTCCCTTTTTTTGTGTGAAATTCTTAAACTTCCATAGGTTTACTAGTAGTTACGTGTCAGTTGGGTTGTTATCTTCATGTAAAATACCAAACCAAAAACATATTCCAGTAAAATAATATTTAATTTTTTATTAATGAAATTTAGATTTCTTTTAGAAATTAAAAATTTAGATGAGCCAGGCTTAAACGATAGTCCCATGGCAGGAAGAAGGCCACTACATCCACAGTGAGCATGGTGGGCCTATTCGTGTATGCCTCCGACACCCACCCCCATAGCTCAACCTGCCAAGGGTGAGGGACGATACTTAGAATTGGGCCTCCACCAGCATGGGCCCGTTGGGACAGGGGGTAGGGCGTGAGGGGGCAGGCATCCCCCCGCCGCCTCACCCCTATGACCCAATGGGCCAGTGGCGGTGGAGGCAAGTTGGACCCATGGGAGAATCGGGCCTCCACCCCCATGGGCCCGTTGGGCTGCAGCGGTGAGGAAATACGAGCTCTGCGAATCGGACCTCCACCCCCACGGACCTGTTGGGCCGTGGGGGTTGCGGGAGAGGGGCTGCGTGTAGTTCCCTCCCGCCCCACCCCCATGGCCTAACATGCCCGTGTGGATGACCGACCATTTTTTTAACTTTTTAATTTTTTTTTTAAGGATATGTTTTAAATATTATTTATGATTTATGATATTTATCATTTTTAGATTTTGTTTCATTTTGTTTGTTTACCTAAGCGATATTCTTTTCTTTTAATTTATTGATTTATATATATGTGTATATTTTTTGGAGGAAAATGGCATCAAGGAAGATTTATGTGAATCTTCAGGACCAAAGACTGTTAAACTTAAAGGTGTATCCTCAAAAAACACTGTTGAATGAACCAAACCTGAGCTAATAAATACAAATCTATCAAGTTCCTCAAATGATAAGAAGATGATTTCTTACTAGAAGAAATCACAAGAAGTGAAGCATATAGAAAATGTATGGTATGTGAAAGATAGAGAAGGGGAACAACATTTGCAGATATATCTATATGTTGATATCCCTAACGATCTAATGGACTTTATGAGGTGCTGGGAAAAGTACTAGACATCTATTTGATATCAGACACTGAATTTTTTTATGTACTTACAAAACCGCCCAAGTCACATAACAAGATTAAATATTAGTTATCATTGTCAATGTATGACACCATAGAGGAATCTACAAAGATGTGTAAACAAATCATAAATGAGATTGCACACGATATTGTAAGTATTATTATTAATATTTATGTGTTTTGCGTTATTGTATCTATATCATTATATTTTTATAACTTAGTTTTTATTGACATATGATATTTTGTTTGACATAATTTTATTGAAAATCTTTCAATTATGTCAGGAGGCATTTATTTCATAGAGAAAGATATTATGAATGTTGTCAGCAATTTCTACTCATGGTCAAAAGATGATATGGAAAACAAGAAAAAAAATACTAATTCATGATGCTACAAAACTACATCCAAGGGATCAAAAATGAACGTCTATAGTGGATAAATCTAGCAAAGGTAGACATGTTACTTTTGAAGATGAGGAAGTTGAAACTGATGCTGAAGAATATGTTGCCATTACTGAGGATGAGATTAGAACTAATGTTAGAAAGGAGAAGAGCAATAAAAGGCAAAAAGTAAAAATTCCCAAGAGTGTCTATGTTTTATTTGATGATGAGAATGTTACTTATCTAGAAGAAAAGAGGAGGAAAAAAATGAAAGTTGATCATTCTCAAATAGTCAAGACCAACAATGAAGATCCTAGTAAAAATTCAAAAGAAATCAGGGAAATCATTACATCAGAAGTTTATTTATAGGATGGCATTATTAAAACAAAAGAAAACTTCATTCGACATAACTTGACAAAGACAAACTTAATTGAGGGTGGTCATACATTTCATCATAATGTGAGACAAATCTATAATCCAACGGAAGGACAATTTAAATATCAAATTAGAAAGCCACACCACATACATGTGATCCAAATTAGATCCATGAAGAATAACCAAAGCACCATGACTATATCAAAATAGGACAGACTTGAAATATTTATGAGCACAGAGCGATCAGGAAGACCTCTGGACAGTGGCAGTTTGCGGCCAGCGAGGAACAATGAGGACCTCGGTCAAAGCGTGCTGACTGAGGCGCATGGAGACCGCGCATGGAGACCACGCAGGAGACAAAACTGGCACTTGGGAAGCCCGAATCAGGAAAAGGATGCCATTTCTAATGTGTGATTAGCGCTTAGCGCTAATCCTGCATCGCTGGGCAAAACCCCTCGAGAAGGAAAGGCCCCGAGCGCTCGGTCGCATGGAAGCCAGGAAAACTGTAGGGAAAGCACTAAAGGCTAAAGGCAGGACTCGCGCTCCAAAATCGGTGGTATATCGGGGGAACCCTTGGGCGATCAGTGGATTTGGAGAAAAATAAGCGATTCCATTCAATGCCCGACGCATGGTATGTGGAGGAGAGAGAAAACCGCCGCTCATCGCACACTGACGGTCAAGCAAGTCAACCGTGCGAAATGAACGAATGTTGTAGGACCTAAGGGACCCAGATCTGACGGCTGAGATTGAACTCGATGAAGGAACTGGATATGATAGTGGATTAAGCTGCGATGTATAAGGATTTAAGGTCCGATTTGACCGCTGAGATGGCGGATGAGTAATTCCACGGTGTAATCGAAATACCGAACCGACGAGGAAGAGTTGGCGTAGTTCACGAGAGGACAAGTGGCCACTCCCTATGAGCCGTTGGTGATGATGCAGAGACAGGGAATTCCATGTGAACAACAGAAGGCGATCTGACGAGGGAAGGAACAGGAAGCAAGCAGTCAGGGACAAATTGGCTTTAAGCCATGAACAAACACGGAACAGGACACGGAGAAAAGAAGAGAATGAAGACAGAGAGAGAAAAAGAAAAGAAAAGATAGTGAAGCAAGAAGCAAAAATACAGAGAGTCGAGCTAACCTGCATCATAAGACAACATCGAGCAATCCCTAAGAGGATCTATCGGGAATTGAGCACCACATTGGGCTCCTCCCATTAAAGACCAGAGAGGTCAAGACTTGGATAGGAAAAGAGTCTGTGCACTCTAGTGGCTTGGGGGATCCAAGAACCACCCTCCCAAGCAATTTTGTTTCAGGAGACTCAGATTGAGCTCCTCATTGTAAATCTCTTCTTTAAAGACACAATAAAAGAAGGCCACCACTGAAAGCTGGACCGAAGACATATCCCTCGAGATTAGGGTGAACTCCTTATTAATTATTGTGTTCTTGTATTTGCTTACTATGCTTCTCTTGCTATTTTCCATTTTCCAAGTGTATGTGTATTTTGTAATATGATCAATCCGTTTCCTAAAATGACATAGACACACACCAGCACATGAGTCTGTAATACCTTCATTCATTAATTAATTAACTGAGGTTAGTCAAGGGTGATTTTCACATCATGTGGTATCAGAGCTCTAGGCTATTAAGGTTAGACAAGCTTGTGTTGTTTTAGCTGTTGAATGCTCACCAGATCAAAGCTCAAATTAGGAGAAGGAGAGTTGGTCGAAACTAATCCTGAAATTGGGAGAGTCTATCCTCGGAAGACAATGTCAGAGGAAGGTTCAATGGGGCCAGACCCTCAATTCATAGAAAGTTTCCTAGACATAAAGTCCATGGTAGAAGAAATGTATAGGGACTTTAGAAAACACAAGGATGAATATTCATCAGGCTCTAAACAAGACAAAGGAGAAGATGAGTCTCACTTCCATGACCACTCAAAAGGAAAAAGGAAAGAGGAAAACTTTCTCACAGCTCCTAATAGCCTTGAACACAAAAAGAAATCATCTTTGATCAAACTAGATGTCAAATTTGATTTACCTATATATGATGGAGAGTTAAATGCAGAAAAGTTGGACAATTGGATTAGACAAATTGATGTTTATTGCAGAGTACAGAAAATCGATTCAGACAAGAGCAAGATTTAGCTGGCAAGCCTACACCTTGGAGGCACTACCTTGGTTTGGTGGGAAGGCAGAACCCAAGCTAATATGAAAAGACATGGTAAGACTATCTCTATTGTGAGTGAATTTGTTTCTGCAATCAAAAAGTAGTTCTATCCATTTGCCTACATGCAACAAGCCATGATGAGTTGGTCAACTCTTCGGCAGTTGAAAGGGCGAAGTGTGCAAGTGTACACTCAAGAATTTAGAAAGAGAGCATTGATTCTAGGAATCTCATTAGACTCATCAGAGACTCTGTTGAAGTACATTCGTGGTCTACACAGCTACATGAGGCATACCATCCTCATGTTTAATCCTAGTAGTATAGATGAGGTATCTGTACAAGCTACTCATCTAGAAGCTAGAGGAAAGAATGGAAATCCAGAAGTTAGGGGACCATCCCAACCCACTGCAAGCAAGAACAAGGAGAAAACAAAGCAGAAGTGGAAAGCAAGGAAGGGTAACACTACACGGAAAAGCAAAGCTTCATGCACTCACTGTAAAAAGGATGGGCGTGATGATGAACACTGCTAGATTCTGTATCCAGAGCTGAGACCTAAGAAGTTCGAGGGAAAGAAGAAGAAGACTGCTGCAGCTATTCAGAAAGATTTGGGGTCAGACTCGGGAGATGAAACAACCATTGCAGCCACAGGTATAAAAGGTAAGAATTCTGAAGCATCTACTAGTAATTATACACAATCTATTACTGATGAAGAAAATGAGAGAAAAAGACATGATCTTTTCCATATTTGAGTTATTTCCAAACATCAAAAGATTGATACTTTGTTTAATAGTGGCTCACAAGTAAATTTAATTTCTGAAGAAATTGTAAAGAAGTTGGGATTAGCAACTACACCTCACAAGAAGCCATACCCATTAGGATGGTTGAATGATAAAGCACAACTACAAGTGACTAGACAGTGCAAACTCAAGTTTTCTTTTGGGTCAACATTTGTAGATGAGGTTGAGTTAGACATAATTCCTTTGGATATATTTGGAATTGTTTTAGGAAGTCCTTACTTGTATGATAGAAAAGCTATTTTCTATATAGCTGAGAACAAGTATCTACTTGTTAAAGATGGAATCGAATACTTTATAAGAGCTCATAAGCTCAAGAATAATTATACTCTCATAAACTCAGGACAGATGAAAAGAATGATAAATTCATGCAAATAATTCTTACTGATGGTTGTAAAGGAAAATAAACCTGATAAAACCAATGTATTTGAGGGCTGTAATGCTAAACAGCAAGCTGATTTAGAAAAGGTTGTTTCAGAGTATGATATCTTGTTTAAAAAACCTAAAGGTCTGCCACCCAAAAAGGAAATAGTGCATGATATTATTTTGTAGCAAGATGCTCCATTGCCTAACATTGGAATGTACAGGTTGTCTACTTTAGAGAATGTTGAAATCAAGAAGCAAGTGCAGGAGTTGCTCAAGAAAGGGTTCATCAGCCCTAGCACATCACCATGTGGGTCACCAATCGTTTTGGTGAGAAAGAAAGATGGCTCGTGGAGAATGTGCGTTGATCGTCGAGCACTAAATAAGATAACAATAAAAAATCGTTATCCCCTTCCTCGCATAGATGATATTTTAGATCAATTGAAAGAAGTTGTTTACTTTTCCAAGCTAGACTTGCATGGTGGATACCATCAGGTTAGAGTTACAGAAAAAGATGCATGGAAGATTGCTTTCAAAACAAATCAGGGATTGTATGAGGGGTTGGTTATGCCTTTTGGCTTAACTAATGCTCCTTCTACTTTCATGAGATTAATGAATGATGTACTCAGACCTTTTCTTGATGATTTTGTTATTGTCTATGTGGATGACATTCTGATTTTTAGTAAAACATGGGAAGAACACTTACAGCATGTTAAGCAGACATTAGATGTTTTCAAAAGAGAAAAACTTCATGTTAAACTCTCAATATGTGAATTTGGCAAAACGTCTCTAAATTATTTGGGTCATATAGTAGGGGGTGGTGAATTGAAAATAGATCCCTCTAAGGTGGTAGTCATTGTAAACTGGCCTAAACCCAAGTCTGCTACAGAAGTGAGAAGCTTCTTAGAGGCAGCATAATATTGGAGGAAGTTCATTTCTAACTTTTCCTCAATTGCAGCTCCCTTACATGCTTTAACAGGATTGAACAAGGTGTTTTAGTGGGGAGGCAAACAGCAGAAAGCCTTTGACACCTTGAAAGAAAAGATTAGTACAACACCTGTACTAGCACTACCTAATCTGCAAAGATCATTTGAGATCCAAACAGATGCTAGTGACTATGCCATGGGAGCAGTGTTGACACAGCACGATAAACCCATATGTTATCATTCTGAGACTTTTAATCCTGCAGTAGTTAACTATCCTACATATGATAAAGAATTGTATGCATTAGTTCAGAGCATGAAAAAGTGGAAACAATACTTAATGGGAAAAGAGACAGCAATACATACTGATCATCAACCACTTCAATATCTACACTCCCAAACTAAGTTGCAGCAATCAAGACACTACAGATGGATGCGTTTTCTACAACAGTTTCATTTAGTCATCAGATATAAAAAGGGCATACATAATAAAGTTGCAGACATGTTATCTAGACCCATTATGAATGCATCTATTATACTTAGGCATAATTCTATGCTACATGAAAGCTACATTGAACAATATGCTCAAGATATAGACTTTAAAGATGTATATGCAACTTTGAGTCAAGGCAAATGGGTAGAAGAATTGGATTATCATGTGAAGGACCAACTCTTATACCATTGTGGGAAACTCTGCATTCCACAAACCGAGAGAGAAAGATAATTAGAGAAGCACATACTTCTCTGATATCAGGTCACTTTGGGGTAAGTAAAACAGTTGCACAGCTGCAAAGATTTTGTTATTGGCAAAAAATGAACAAGATAATTTCTAGATATGTAAGAGGGTGTACTATGTGTGCTAAAAGCAAGCCCAACAATAGAAAACTAGGCTTGTACACTCCACTACCAGTTCCTTCTCACCATTGGGAAAGTGTTTCCATGGATTTTGTTGGAGGACTGCCTAAATCTAGGAAAGATGATGATTATCTATATGTTGTTGTGGATAGGTTCAGCAAAATATTTTGATGCCTTGTAACAAACATATTACAGCTGAACAAATTGCAAAACTGTTCTTTGAACATGTATGGGTTCATTTTGGATTACCCACTTCCATTGTATCTGATCGAGACACCCGATTTGTGGGAAAGCTTTGGTCAAGTCTGTGGGAACAGATGGACACCAAACTGAAGAAAAACACTGCTTTCCATCCACAAACTGATGGCCAGATAGAAGTAGTTAACAGTATAGTGATCCAGTTACTCAGAGGATATTGCAGCAAACATCCTAATCTTTGGGATGAATATTTGTGTTATGTGCAGCATGCTTACAACAGAGCAAAACATTCTTCTACAAAAAAATCTCCTTTTGAGACCTGTTTTGGTTTCACACCAAGGTCTCCTTTGGATTTGTCTTTGGTAAAGATACCACAGTTGAGAGACACAGTGATGTGAACAGGGCAACTAGGTTCATTGAACAAATCCAAGAGATCCACCAGGAACTACAAGAACAACTGGAAAAGAGCCAAGCCAAATACAAGGCAAGGCATGACAAGCATCGGATGGAGCATAGTTTCCAAGTTGGTGACCAAGTCTGGCTGTATATTAGCAAGGACATGATGAAAGGTGAAGGTAAAAAGCTAAAGCCTATCAGGTATGGACCCTTCAAGATACTTGAGAAGATTGGTGAGAATTCTTTTCGCCTTGATCTACTAGCTTACATGCACATCTTCTCAGTTGTAAATGCAGATTGCTTGAGATTGTTTGAACCTTCACTAATTGAGGATCCCGAAGAGCAGAGTCAAATGCCTTCTATTGATGACCTACTACCTAAATATCTTAATGAATTGCAGGAAGACACAGTTATGGAGAGGAAGGTGAGGACGAAACGCAAGGGAGATGTTGGGTACCTCCGAATTGGGCTCAAAGGTTCAAAGTTGAGCAATGCAAAGTGGATAGAGATTGGACAAGTGAGACAAATGTAACCTCACTTAGTCGATGCTTGAAAGCCAACTTTTGGTGGTCCAAAAAATTTTCAGTGGGAAGGCCATGATTCGAATTGGATCCATGAAGAATAATCAAAGCACCATGATTGTATCAAAACATGACATACTTCAAAGATTTATGAGCACAGAGCGATCAGGAAGACGTCTGGATAGTGGCAGTCAGCAGAAGCGTAAAGTTTTTAGTTGACAGAGGCAATAGCAGTCAGAGACTTTGATGACAGATGCATCATATTGATTCAGGTTGGATGTTTTTTTTTGTTTCTAGAGGTGCTAGAGCAACAACACTAGAGAAAGTGTTGCATGAAGAACATTCCAAAGATTTAGGATTGGGATCAAATTGAATTCCTTTCTTGTTGAGAGGGAGTGTTGAAAATAGCAACAGGAAATGTTAAAAATAGAATCCAAAATATTCCAATTTTAATTTTCCCTTGAATTAAAATTGTGAATTAAATTCAAATTTAGTCCCACCAACTGCTTGAAAAATAATTAATTAATCCATTTTGCTCAGGTGTGTGGATGCCCCTCAAACCCCCTGTGACCTCCCCCCTCTAACCCCTGGTTAACTACGTGGGCTAGTCATGGAAAGAATATAACACAACCCAACAGTATGAATGGAAATCACTCTAATTGATGGATGAAAAGAAAATACATCAAAAATATACTCAGTCGGTGTTTAAGACTTCTTCATACCCATAGACATTTGCATTCATACATTCATGAACTTGTTCCATGATGGATTGTGGTCCTTTAACATGTTTAGGATTTAATTTATTTAGCTTTTTTAATAGACATCCTAACTTGGGTGTTAGTTTTCCGCAAGTCGATGTAGTTCCAATGTGACCATAATCGATTATGTAGATTTTGAATTAAGTTTTAATATTATAATCACATTGATAAGTTAATCAAAATTTATAAAAATTAACATTTCAAAATTATTAAAAAAATATTTATAAAAATTATAAATTCGAAAAGGTTGAATGAACAAATTAATAATAATTCGAAATTCTTATTAATAAAAGTCCTTATCTCATATAGACCATTTTTAAATTTCCTTTCAGCCATTAAAAAGTAAACTAATGGATAATTTGCAGCTTTATATAAATCTAATAATTACATTGCTTAACTTTTGAGTATATAGCACTTTACCTTTTTCCTGCGATTCGGGTATATAGCACTTAATACTTCCTTTTGCTTTGCCAAAAGAGTCCAGCAATCTAAAACGAATATGAAAGATACACATGTATGCAAATAAAGACAGAAAGTTGTAAAATAATCGAAGAATAAAATCGGATAAATAATCAAAAAATATATGTTGTTCTTATTAAATGATTCAATAAAGTTAATTTAAAAGAATTTGAAATTTAACAAATATTAATTAATATGTTGTTCTTATTAAATGATTCAATAAATTTAATTTTTAAAATTTTGCAATTTAACAAAAAAATATATATATATATATAAATTAAAAATTATTCCGTTTCCAAGAAAGTTTTGAGTTTAAGTATTTGTTTTTGGCCTTTTTTTGGTAGTATATGTGGTAAGGTATTGTAATACCTTATTATTATTACTACTATGGGGTTGTTAAAGTTATAGTGTTTAGTTCACATTTATATATGTCCAAATCCCAAATCCCATATGAGGGGTAACCATGGTTTAAAAAATATGTAAGAGTCTTTTAAGACCAATTTGTTTCAGTGAATATTAGTCGGTGAATTATATTTTTAATTAATATGAAATTAATTTTTATATGGTAAATAAATTTATTTTCTAAAAACAAGTTGAAGATACATTGAATTTAAATATATAATGGTATATGTGTATGCGTAAAAGTATGTGTGTGAGAGAGAAATGTATAGTAAATATTTGTTTTAACAATTTTTAAAAAAAATTATACAAAAGGTGATTTTCACCTTTTTGAGTCATTTTTCATGAGCAAATTGGCTTTCTCATTGTTACAAAGATTCATGAAATAATAGGGTGCCTCGAGAAGTATTGCATTCTATAAAAACCAAAAAAGTGTAGTGAATAATAGTCAAAATGTATCTCTCTAAAGCTCATGATAGGGTAAGTTGGCTCTATTTGAAATTAATGCTCTTACATTTGGGTTTTAATGTTCCTTTAGTCCATTGATTTATGTGTTGTATCATTACAATGTCCATTGCTTCATTAATAAATAGTTTGGCATCACATTTCATTAGGCTTAAAAGGTGAATGAGGTAGGGATGCACATATCCCCTCTATTATTACTTATATTGGCAGAAGGACTGAGAAGCACCATATTAAAAGAAAACAAATCAAGATATGTGAGGTGAGTCAGAATTGGAAACTTGGTGTATATAACACATTTGTTATTTGTTGGTGGCATACTCTTGTTCTACGATGATTCTTAAAGAAATTCTTTGAAACTTAAAGAATTTTTGGATTTTTATTGTGTGGCAATAGGTATGATGATTAACTTAAATAATCAACTATTTTTTCCTTAGAGGTATCCAAATAAGAGAAAATATCCATTACAAGACTATAAGAGATGTAGGTTAACTTAAAATATTTATGGCTTTATATCAAACCAAATCTTAACGAAAAATAAGATTTGGAATGATTGTTAGCCAAGATAGATAAAAGATCAGGCATTTAGTGTAATGTATTGTTGTTAAGAGGGGGTGGGCTAATATTGGTCAAATCAATGGTTGGAGCTATACTTCTCTATTGGATGTCCTTGGCCTTCATTCCTAAAATAATCGTAAATGAATTTACAAGGTTAAGCTACATGTTCATTCCATCCAAAGAGCAAAGAAAATAGAGGATTTGAGAGGAGGACGAATTGTTATGGTCCAAAAGCTCCTTGGGATATTTTTATACTCGGAAACTAGGTTATAAGGCCTTGATGATAGGAGAAATTCAAGTGAAACACATATGGTGGCTGAAAATGTTGTGTTAGCTTAAATTACCACTAAATTCATGTAATTTTTTATGGATAACATTTACAAAAGAGGAATAAATGAGGACCAGGAAGATGTTCACCGTGTGAACCAAATGACGATTCAATTTGTCACATGTTTATTGCATGTTCTTTTACTCCTCAAGTTTAGAGGGAGATACATAGACTAACTAGTTTTAAGGAAGTTTGGAAGGGTGCTACTATAGAAGAGTGTCTTAAGAGTTAGTATGGGGATCCTACTCTAAAAAAGGTGAAGGTATTGCTAGCTACAACCATTAGGGCTATGTTTCTAGAAATGGAAACCTTTTTTAAGATAACTTAATCTTTCCTTTACAATGTGCCATTAAAGACTCAATAGTTTCCCTTCAATAAAAGTTCCAAAGAACCCAAAGATTGTAGTTGAAGAAGTAAATAACAAGTCTAGATCATGGCTTTATTTTGATGGTGCAACATAAGGTAGTCCAAATTTGTGGGCTAGTAGAGTAGTTTTTTTTTTGTCAAATTCTCATTATATCAATATTGAAGTTGGCTTAGGGTAGGGAAGCAATAATTATGTGGAGTTAATTGCTCTCAATTTGGCACTCCAACTAGTAGCTAGAAAAGTAGCACGTGAAATCTAGTTGTTTGGAGATTCCCTCATTATTATAAACTATACGAAGGGGTCTTTATCTAGAATAAGTTAGAGCAATTAGTAGAAAAAGAAATAACTTGGTGAATTCCTTATCAAAAGAAAGACATAATTTGTATATGGAGGTTTGGGATTTTAGGGAAGAAAAAGATGATCTAAGTTATATTCGTTTCTTATATCATCTTTTACATTTCATCCTTATTGTTTATTTTTACTCGTTAAAAGAATTTTCTTGTACTAGTTGATTAGTTTTGGGGGGCTTTACCAAATTGTACATATTTCTAGGGTCTACATAGAAGTTGTATGTGGAGTACTATAATAATATTTGGATTAGGTTTTGAGTTGTATATTGTAAACTATTTTGACATTAAATAAGAAGGTTTTCATACATTATATAAAATGATTATAAATAAGTTTTTTTTTGTTAACAATAATGACACAATGACTAAGCAAGGGCCGAGATGTCCCATATTGACCACGAATGGAGTGAAAACTCCATGGGGCTGCCTACTCCTTGAGCCTAATCAATACAGACTAAGCATGTCATTTTGGGAAATCGAACCTCAGTGGTGAGAGAGTTAGCAGCTCACCTCAACCACTTAATTTACCCTTACTTAACTTAATTATAGATAAGTTATCATAACTTACTTTTATATTTTTAAACAAATTATTTTATAATAAAATAATAACCTTAAAATATATTTTAAAAATATAATTTATTTTTATTTTAAAAATTAAAATCTCTAAATTTAAAAAAAATAAATTAAAATATATATATATATATATATATATATATATTACTTCATTACTAAAAATGTGCTTATTCACCCTCGGATGCGGGTGTTTGCACGGCAGAAGGTGTGAGGCCACATGGCCAACATGTGACGCCTCGCGTTGATATATGGGAGGACACTCTGATCGCCGCCGAGGAATTAAATTTCGAGGCATTAACTCAGGGCCTTTAATGAGATCTGAGACGAATTGGGGAAGTTGCAGTGCGCATTTATGGCGCCCAAGGTTCAAGAGAATGTTGAGAGGGTTAAAGCGGAGGTTTGTATGGGGAAGAACCATATTCAGAGTGAGAGGCACGTTGCGCAGGCTGGTGTGGGCAATTTCTTCCTTCTGGCAGACGCTGCGGCTGGTTCAGACAGTGAACAAGAGGTCACGGAATATCTCGTGCTATTGAAAGAATTGCGGGCATCACTTTGCTACTGCCAAGAGCCGAGGAGAGAGTCCTTAGCTTCGTTGGGAAGAGACTCGAGCAGGGGCTGCCAGCAATTGAAGCTCTGTTCTGCACCACCAGCTCCACTGTCGAAATGGTCAAGCCAAGGGAAAGAATGCCATGTAGACGCGGCTCTGGTCGAGGGAGCTCCTCACGCCATCCAGCAGCGGATGCCCACCACCATTGCTGTTGTTGCTACTGTCACAGGAGAGCCGGGGCTACCCACATGCAGGCTACCCAAATCATGGACGCGGGCAGCCCCACAACAGAACCACCCTCCCTTCCAGCATTTGGCACAGCAATTTTTACTATTGGAAGCATTAGTGCACACCTCTCCGTCTTATTCATCAAGGATACCAAGGAAAATGAAGACGGTGAGGGCAGCAGGGCGATGCTATACGCTGAACAACCGACAATTGCTGAGGAAAAGGCAGAGGGAACTATGGAGCAGGCTCCCACCCAATCTCAGAAGCCGGAGGCGTCGTCCTCGAAGAACGCTGCAGGGGAAGAAGGGGATGGCCTCCCTGAGTACTATGGATGGGTTCCGATTGTTGAGGAGAAGCCTGAGGAGTAGCACTCAGCGGCAGGCTCCGTCGACCATCTTTTTGTTCAGGTTCTGTTTAAGTTTTCTGTCTCGGTTGCCACCTGTGTCTGGGTATGGGATAAGCTATATGTTTATGTCTGGATCTTTAAAGTTTATGTCCAGTTTTTTATATGCTTTGGTTCAGCTAGTTGGTCGCCCCTGCGCGGGCAGTTTTTGCTTAAAGGCCCCTGCGTGGGTGATTATGGTCTAGAATGAAAACTATGAAGTGTTTTGCTGTACTGGTCACAACTCCGGATGGAAATGTCGCCCCTGTAAGGGCTGTTATGGAGTTGCAAGACGCCAACCCACAGTGCCACAGTAGGCCTTGGGCATCATGCTTTTCTGTCTGTAATGTTTTTATGTACATAATATAATATAATAGAATAGTTTCACTGAGAAAAAAAAAAAATGTGCTTATTCACTATATTTTGTGATTAACCATTTTAGCAATGATGTTCTTTTTAGGATCGAAAGGTCGTATTCCTTTTATAGTATTACTTTCTTATCACTTTATTTGTGAATTATTTTGATTCCCTTTATAGTATTACTTTCTTTTAACAATTATGTTCATTTTAGGATTGAATGGTCGTATTCTTTTTATAATATTACTTTCTTACTCTATTAAGGTACCCCTAATGGATTTGATACCATATCATATTTCATTTTGCAAATAGGGCATATTTTTTTTGGGGCAAAATTATCGAAATAATACCTTTATTACCATGTCTTTCAGCGACTTTATCACTCATTTGTATTTTACATTTTTGTGATATGTATAGGTGGATTGTTTTTGTATTATCATTGAAATCATCTACTCTATTGATCCATCTCACGTTGATAACTTGATCCCTTCCACCTATAGGTACTTTGAGACAATTTTCTCTCAGATCCTGGGTAGTACCCTTTCTATTTCATAAGTATCAGGATCAAGTAAATGTTCAACCTTTTGTTGCCAAACATCAATTGCTTTTCGATTCTTATATGGATCAAGTGGAACATAGATCAGGTGACTCAAACTGTTATGAGAAGGAAGAACAAATCTTCAGTTATTTAGAAACTGAAACTGATCGGACCATATCCAACAAGCATCGAGACTCTATTTATGTCACCTTTTGCTCTAAGAATTACAATATCGGGAGAAGCTAATCCAATTCGAAGTTGTTGATGTTTATTCTGGTCAAGCATAAAAGATCTCAATTTATTATGATCAAACTTCCTCTCTATCTATCTGAAAGTCTTTCTAAGATATAATAGCATGATTCAATTCTAAAGCTAAAGATCGTACTTCTCGAATGAGCAATCAGAAATATTCTGGAGCTATGAGTGAATTATTATACCTGCTTACTGGAAGGATATAACGTATTCAATTTTTCATTGACTTTCTATTAGTTTCCCTTTGACTAAATTTTTTTAAAGTTTATCCAGAGTTTAACATTATGCAATGAAATTTATTATTTTTAGATAAAACTTAAAGTCATTTATCTCAAATATTATTGGTTGAAATGTTTTACCTCTTATTGTGTAATGATAGCAAGAACTGACCTCAATGTGCTGCAGCATAATTACTATTGTACTATCCAAATTATTTTTACTATTTATTAACAGATAGACTAGCTAATATTTAATTTGAAATGAAATCGAAAAAGTTATTTTATGCACGACATTCCACATTCCATAGCATCTCAATATTTAAAATCAACTCGTTACAATGACATGGTATTGTGAATGAATCGCCATAATGCAAATGGTGGTATTGTGGGTGAGTGACTTCATTTATTATAACTACCATCATTTGTCCAGCGATGTCATCAATTATACATGTCGTCATTTTTTATTATATGCACGTCATCAATTCAGTGATGCCATCATTTTGTCGTCATTTATTATTATATCCACGCCATCAATTTAGCGATGCCATCATTTTTCCGTCATTTATTATTATATCCACGCCATCAATTCAGCGATGCCATCATTTTGTTGTCATTTATTATTATATCCACGCCATCAATTCAGCGATGCCATCATTTATTATTATATCCACACCATCAATTTTGATCTCCCTCACTTTATCGCAACTGCACCCACTCTCCTCGGTATTCTAAATATATATTTCAAGGCATATTATCGTTAACGTTATTTTTAGTGCATGACTGTGGTATTAGGTATAAAATACATAGTTGAACACGAGTTTGAAACTGTTCAAGCCACATTAACTCAGTGAGATGCGATCAACATTAAAAAGACTTTTCAATTTCTTTTACTTTTATCACCATTTTAATTGAAATTCTTATTAACCTGTAATTTTATCATTTAACAACTATAATTTAAAATAAAAATATTAATGAACAATATTTTTAAAAACTAATTTTAAAAAAATATACATTAATAATAATATTTTTTAAAAATAAATAATTAAATTTTATGTTTGAAATGATTTTTGGGTTTTTGGTTTAAAATATGACTATATGGCTTTTCTAAAATTATAATATTTTGTATTATAAAATTTATACATAAATCACTTCCTCTTAAAGTGCCTTGCGTACAACCACATTAGATCTTAGTTTCAAAATCTTTGTTGCAACGCTGACCTTCCTAGCCTTTTACGTTGTCAAAGCTCGGGAGGCTTCTCTCCAAGCCTTTTGAGCATAGGAATAAAATCTTAAGTCAAACTAAATAATTCGTTTCTTAAGGTCCAATAAACCAAAATTTGGTCTCAATCAACGTTAACCACCATCATCATCATCATCAATTTAAAATTTAAAATTTCTTATTTTCAACAAAATAATAAAATTAAAATTTTCCTATTTTCAACCAAATATTTAAACAAATCAACTTTAAAAAAAACACACCATTACTTACATTTTTCAAATAAAATAAAATATATTATTATTTTCAAAATTAAATAAATTTTATTATTAAAATAATAAAACATATCGAACTTCATTATATATCAAAAATATATTTTAATAAATCTCAAAATATATATATATATAATTTTTAAAAATATAACCATTAATCTAAATATTTTTAAAATTAAATTTATTGAATATATATAAACAAATTAAGCGAGAGATATTCGCTACTATACTATACTATCTGCTTTTCTATTATTTGGGTTGATGTGTATGTTATTACATTATTGTAAATACTTTTTGTGACGTTAGTGGAATCAGTTCAACTGAAACAAGAGATCCCACCATGATGAAGTTCTGAGTGTATTATTTGATGACACTTCAGGATGTCCCAATAGTTCATGTGGCATGATAATGAGTGTTCTTTTATGTTATAATAAGTCATAGGGATCTCTTGTTTTTCGGGTTAAAATTATGTTAAAGGAGTTTAAATAAATAATATATTTTTATTAAATAATATTAAATTTTGTCAAATAATATATATACTCTCTCCATATTAATTTAATATTGAAAACTAAGTTATAATATTAATTTGTGATATATGTTAATGTCTTAATCATTAGAGAACTTTCTAACCATTAAAGCTGCTTATGTTATTTTGTAATTAAAACTTATATTATTTAGTAATGAAGTGAAATTTGAATTTTAATAAAAATATAATATAATTTATATGTATAAAATAATTATGTATATCTTTTTTCCATTCATTAATCTATTACTAATATAGATAATTTTACATATAAATAAGCATAATATTTATTTTTAAACAAATGAAAATATATTAAATAGATAATTTTACATATAAATAAGTATGAATATTTATTTTTAAACCAATGAAAATGCAATAAATAAGTTGTTGAGTGATTCATATTAAATCATAGGAAATAGTCATAAATTCCGCCCCATGTTAGACCATGATACCATCAAGATTTAGAAACCACCTAAATGGTTTTGTCTCATTCAACTCAACTCATTACTCCCACAACATTTAATTTTCTCACCCCTGAGCATTACAGGTCATCATTAAGCCATCAATCACCTTGTCATTCTCTTTTCCTTCATAACACAAGGAAGATCGTCCCTTTGTCTCATATTCCCTTGGGGATCTTCTTGCCTGATTGTATAAGCAAGAAGAACCTACTAGTTTCCTACTTTAAATCACTTGGAGGAGAACACTTGGCTAAAATTGTCCATGAGTATCATTAATGAGGCTGTAGGTTTTAACAGTGTCTGCTTTTGTTGTTGTGGACATTTTAGTCATCATTTTTCCCATAAAACCAACATCTTTCCTTTTAATTTTTAGCATCAAGTCCCCAACTCCCCATATGCTCTTCCCAAGCATAATTATATGGGGTTACCTCCTCATTTACAGGCATCAAATCCATAGTTTCACACAAGTTCCTCCATGAACAAGGAGAGGAAGAACATTCAAATGGGAGAATTAAGAATGCTCATGAGAGGGGAATGCTTCTATTTCAAATGGGGAGAGTAAGAATGATTTGTGAATGACAATTAATAACGGTTTTCCTCTAATATTTTGCATAAGAAAAGTGTTCCCTTCCCAAGAATCACTAGGCCTGCCACTTGGGAAACCAAGACCACGACAATTCAAATATACCATTGTTTTTGTTTTACAAAAAAAATTATAGTCTTGAAAGTATCTATAAGCCCATACTTATTCTTAATTATTCTATCGGAAATAGAGAAAAAAACATAACATGTGTTTGAGGAGGTTCCTCTTACTCCTCCTCTCTTCTAACCAAGATAAACATAGGTGTTTAACCTTGCGTCCCATGTCCCTAATTCAAACAATAATCCTTGTCCATCTAAACATCAATTTCATCATTTAGCGAAATCATATTTGAGGGAGCGCCTACAGAAGTTAGGAATTGGTATCTTTCCTCCATTGAGTTGTGATGGGTCTCTAAATAACTATTGGCTGTGATTTTAATGTTAAAAACCTCTCTACATAAGCCATAAAACTTCTAGTCCATCACATTTATCTTTTTCATAATGGCTTGTTGTTGACTCCCTTTCTTCTTCACCACCTTAGTGATGAAGGCCTTATTCATCTAACATAGCTATATAAGATAAAAATCTTGGAGTCTATTGTTCTAGAATACCAAGAGTATGGAACCCAATCTTTGAACTCCACCTCTAGGTATTCCATGGAGAGTTTTCATATTTTTCTCTTGTGGTTTCTCTCTGTTGTAACTTAATTTTACCTATGCATTTTATTTCTCTAAAACGCATAAGTTTTTTCAAAAAAATAGTTAAGTTTGATTACTACACTATGTAATAAAGCGAGCTAATTTAAATGCCGCTTTTAGATTTTTAATAGGTGCCAAAATTATTTTATTTTATTACTTTTGTAAATAATGTAATTGTCACAAAGAGAGTTAAGTGGTGGGCACTTTTCAACGGCTCATATTTTACCTTCACGGATCAAGGGCCTACACTCAATTGTGGGACCCACCGCACTCCCGAGAGATAACGGAGAGGGGGGTTCCGAAATGGTTTTTTGAAAACCTACTCCTTCATACATGGCACACCCTCGTTAATTATGGGACACCTCCCCCCCCCCCACCCTGTCATATATTGATTACCACCTACCCACCCCCCTTGCAAACTGCTTATTCCTGTTGACAACCCTCCCCCCAACCCTCCTGCTATTTTGGCATGCCGATATCACCCCCTCCAAAATGCCTGTTTCCTAATCCTCCGATAAACGTAGCCAATTAGCCATTGAATTATTAATTACCTGCCAATGTTCAATTCATTTAAATCGACGGTTCATTTAATTAATTGTTCCAAATTTAATCTCTATTATCACTTCATTATCCATTGTTTTTTCCATTCATGCATGAAGCCCTCTGACAAGCCGAAGACGACCAATTGGAGCAATCCATTGTGCCAATAGTCATCTTTTTCACCGGGTAATTTCTTCAGTTATCCTTTGTTCTATCATTCTCTTGAAATGGTTAGTCAAAAGGGAAAATCCAAATTGGTTGTAGAGGGTCTGACCCTACCACCTATAATTAACCCCGATGAACTTCCCTTAGTCGATACATAGTATACAATCGTTGAAACTCAATGTGAATTCCATCTTTTCGAACTCCATAATTGGGCATACAAAAAATTTGAGGATGTCAGTGATGAATTTTTCTTTTGGGAGTCAATGTTGCCCCAATTTTGTTTTCCCCAAACCCACCATTTCCTTGAATTCATCACCTAGTGTGAGAGTCGCTATTTTCCCTGCCAAAGAGCCATAGTGGCCAAAAACAATGAAATTTTGTTTTCAATAACCCCTGAATCTATCTATCAAGCATTGCATATCAATCCCAAAGGTCCCCTTCATCCTTTTTTGACTGATTCCCTTGTGAAGATTTATCAGAAGGCAAAAATTTAGAAGAACAAACTACAGTCGTGTTATCAGGCGAGCCTATATTTTCTTTTTAGCAAGTTGCGGAAACCACAATTGAGTCTCTTGTTTCTCTTGTTTCTCCATCTCCATGACAACAAAATGTATTTGCTATACTTAGAGAGATGAAAAGAAAGAACGAGACATTGAAAACTTCCACTTATATTAAGTTTTGGAAACAATCTTCCATTACTCAACATAGACTGTTATCTGCACTAGACCCTGATAGAGGGCAATTTCAATTGGCGTTCCTAGAGCCCAATGTACCAGTTACAAAAAGTGCATATGACTACAAGGCTTTTGTGTTTTCCTTTGATACTAAGTAGATAAACCCCATAGATAAAATTAATCTCATCAAAAAAGAAACTGAGATGATTTATTCATCACTAACAAGTTAAGCCATGGCAGCTTCTAAGTTTCAAGCCTCCTTGAATAATATTCATTCATAATTTAAATTAGAAAGAATGTCTTCCTTAGCCAAGGATACCAGAATAAAAGGGTTGGAAGATTTGGTGATAAAGTTAGGAGTGGATCCTAGTGATGTAAATGTTGCTCAAGAAATAATCAAAAGAATAAATTTAGATATACAAGAGCATAGAAAACAACTAAAGCTACCTACAACAAAACATCCACAAGCTAAAGAAGTAGGGAAGTTGGAAAAAGAGAAGGAAAACATGTTGACAATGATTGTGGGGCATAACATCCAAATACAGAAAATGGAGGCTGATATGGAAACCATGTTGAAGGAAAAATAACAACAGACAAAAGAAGGGACATCTACAGTGCAGATAGAGATAGGCAGCAAGGAAGCAATCGGGATAATCAAAGTGTTGAATTCCAAGACTAAAGAAGAATTGGAGGAATTAGGAATTGAATATAGGACTCACATAGCGCTAGAAGTAAGAAAAGTTTTGACTAAAAGAAATTTAATGTTGAAATTAGAAAATAAATGTCAAAACTTAGAAGTGTAGGTAAAGAAATTCCACAGAAAATTCAATATCTTACACCAAAAGGGACTACCACCTCTGAGAAATCCTAGTGTCCAATTGACTCCATTAGAAAAGTACCAGCATAACTTACATGAAATAGCAGCAGATAGATTAAAATTTTCTAAAGTAAAAGGAATTCATTGAAGGCATAGAATATGATCTATTTATCCAGCATGAAATTCAACATTTATTTATTTGTAGGCCAACTTTTGAAAAGTACACAGAGGTGGATGAAGCATATAGAAAAGTAATTCAATTTTCCATTCTAGATGTCAAAAGATGAGACAAATTACTCAAACTCATTTAGTAAAACGAAATGCAGTTTTTAAGGGCAGCAACACAGAACAACAGGAGTTGAAGGCACATTTTCAGGTACCAACGCAGCAAAAGAAGAAGCATAAAGAGTAGAAAAAAATTTTCAGGCAGCAGTTACCAACAACACCCTTGAATAGAGTGTTGAATATGAAATCAGTTTTACAAAAGTTTATTTTATATTATATTTGTTTGATATATCCAAATCATTTTGGATAAAGATTATATTTTGTGAAAGAATTGTATTATATTTAGATATTTTTTAATTACACTCTATAAATATTTTGTAATTTGAAGTAAGAAGGTTTGAACCCTTGTGAGAATCCAGAGACATTATTGTACTATTCTGAAATCTTTTGAAGATCATCAAAGGATTTTGACTTCAGTCTTAACAGCGTTTGTGTTCATGTGAGTTTTTCACGTATATTCATCTCTACTTTTCATCATATATTCAAGGTAATATAAGATTTAGGGTAAGGTTAAGTTAAGTGTTAACTTCCCTGATAGCCCGTTGCAAAGTTATCATTTTTATGGAGATTATATAATTAAAAAATCTATTTAAATTAGTTCCTTTGCACCTTTAAATTATTTTCAAATGTCATCTCTTGAATATATACTATTTAGTTTTAGAATTCTTCTACATGCGTCAACTATATCTGGTGAATTAAGTATTCAATTTGAACGTTTAATTGTCATATATCTTCTACCTTTACACTTTCAAAATCAATTCAATGAATGAAAATCAGCCCTTTGAACTTCTCAGAAATATTTGGATTATACAAGTGTTAATGGTTTAATTCATTGGTCATCCAACTCAATTAAAACCCTTACTTAGATGCTTTGGCACAGTTCCCCAGCCTATAATTGTCTACAAAGATACAACATCAGATTGGTGTCGTTGTCTGGGAACGAGGTTTGAATTTCATTTCCCTAGGACAACGATAAGACTCCCTTATTAACGGTGAATAAGAGGCTAGTAGGCTAAAATATTTCGCCTCGCAACTCCACTGGTTAAATCTATCTTCACGCGGGCATACTAGATCTCATTCAAATCCTCAGCTTTTCTCCCCATTATCAGATCCAGAGAGACTTGTAATAATTGCATCTCTTAGACACAGATTAGAAGCTTCTACTTCTATCTTTTCCACGTGAACCAGTTTCACAGCCTGATCCATTTGAACCCATACTTATTCCTATTGAATTATCATATTTACCACCTAAAGTTTTGGAACTCCTTTCCAAAGGAGTAGATCTTCAATCTGCTTTATTAGTTCATCAACTTGAATCCTTTGAGCTTCCTGCCTCCCTTTCAGAAGCATCTGATACAGAAGCAGAGCCTGAACTTGAATTGCCTGAATTTAAACCTGTTGATTTTATTTCCTCTGTTATACATACTTATCCTTATGTTTCTTCCAAGCCTGAAGAGGGGCTCAATATTTATAAAAATCCTTTAGCCTTTGAAGACAAAAAAAAAAAAAAAATCATACCTGGCGTCCAAAAATTAGTTGTTCCTCCTCAGTTTCTCAAGAAGCCTACACCTCCATCTCAATCATATTCAAGCAAAGTTGTCTCTCCTAAACAGACAGTTTTATTACAACACCGATAGTTGGATTTAGTCCAATTGTGACAGCTCGGTCTGCAACATTAGTACTTCCATAGGAAAATCAACTTCAAGACTTTCCTGAAGGATATTTGAAACATTTTCCAGATTTAATGGAGAAACAGGGTCATCTCTAGAAGAACATTTAACAACATTTCTTGATTTTGCAGAAAATATGAATATTGAACATGAATATGTTTATACAAGACTATTTGTCCAATCATTAGAGGGAAATGTCAGAATATGGTTCAAGAAATTACAAGCAAATTCTATAAATACATGGACTGAATTAACCAACATCTTCAAAAATCAATGGGGAATTAAAAAATATCCTGTGTATTATTTAACAGAATTTGAAGATTTGAGAAGGAATCCTAGTGAACTTGTTGTTGAATTTATCAAAAGGTTTAATAAGATTTACAATAAGATGCCACTAGATTGTAAACCCCCAGTCACTGTAGCTAAAGTTAGATTTTCTAAAGCATTTGATGATGATTTTGTTGTAATGCTCAGAGAAATAAAATTTGAAACCTTAGCAGATATGCAGACCAATGCAATTGAGGTAGAAGCTAATAGGTCAGCATCTAGTAAATTGAAAGCCAAGGAAAAAAAAGATGAAAGGAAAATGAAAGCTAGAGAAGAAAGTAGTTCATCATCAAAGAATAAAGAAGAGGAACACAAAATTGATGAAATAAATTCATTATTAAGAAATTTGTCCAATCGAATTTCAAGAATGGAAACTCAGCCGAGAGTAGCCCAACAGGTTGCAAATAGACCTCCAGTACAATATAGAAGACATTTTCAACTGCAGATTTTGCAAAGAGAGAGACCAAATAATGACCAACAAATTCAGCCTCCATTGATGATTGATGATCAAGATCCTGAAGAAGTTATACCAATTGTGACCAATGATATCAATTATTTTGATGACCAACCTTCTAAAAATGTTATTATTCCTAAATAAAATCCCTCAACTTGCTCAAAATAAACCATCTGCTGAGATGTCAAAATACCAAGATTTTTCCAAATTTCTGATTGCCGAGTTAAATAAAAGATATGATTTGAGACCTAGACAAGGCCCTAGAAGACCTACAAAAAAGGTTACCTTTGATATTCCACCAGAGAAAATTGTAGAAACTTCATCTGTTTCACCCCAAAATCAGCCACAAGGCTAGTATTCTACAGAAAAAATTGTTCCAATTATCTTCAATGTAGAAAGAGAATTAGAAAGGGTAAAAATTCCAATTCCCTTATCTAAACTTTCAAGGAATCCAGGTTATAAGTAGCAAGTTTCTAAATGGATATAGTCTTCAAGTGTAGATGTTGAAGGAGATGTGATTAGTTTACAGGATGAGAAACCTTCAGTAGTTTTTGGGCCTAGTTCAGACATGATAGATGAAAGTGTGCCACCTTTCTATGTTACATTAAAGGTTCATGATTTTTTGTTGTACAACTGTATGTTAGACTCTGGTGCTTCTCATAATTTGATGCCTAAAGTTATTATGGACCAGCTTCAGTTGCAAATTACAAGACCTTATCATGACTTGTATACATTTGATTCAAAGAAAGTACCATGCTTGGGGTTAATCAAAGATTTAGTTGTTACTCTTGCTCAAATTCCTGTCAAAAGCATAGTAATGGATATAGTAGTCACAGACATCCCTCCTAAGTTTGGTATGTTATTATCAAGATCTTGTTGTGCTAAGCTTGGAGGAAGCTTACAAATGGATATGTCCTATGCTACCATTCCTGTTTATGGAGGTGAACATTTAAGGCTATATAGGGAAGTCATATTTATGCACATTGTCTACAAAGATAATCAAGTAGTAAATCATCCTATATATGTTATTGATCAAGATCTAGGGTGTTTTATTTTGGCTACAAATGATTAGTGTAATCCACAAAACAAAATTGAAGACACCATAAATGTCCCTCAAACTTCAAATAGTGATGTTTGGAAAATGTATTTTGATGGAGCTTTTTCTAAAGATGGAGCTGGGGTAGGAATTGTTTTGATTTCACCAGAAAAGAAAAACATTACTCAATCCTTTAAGTTAGATTTTGAAGTCACTAATAATGTGGCAGAATATGAGGCTTTAATTTTGGGATTAGAGTTGGCTAAAAATTTGAAAGTGAAAAATCTAGCAGTATTTGGTGATTCATAATTGATAGTGAAACAAATCAGAAATATTTGTCAAACAAAACATCCTAGACTCAAAGCTTACATAAATGAAGTATGGGATTGTGTGGAAAATTATTTTCAAGATTTTAATATTTCAGCTATCCCAAGAGAAGATAATATTCATGCAGATTCCTTGGCAGTTTCTGCAAGTACTTTCAAAATTCCAGATTCCTTACAATTATAGTATCAGATTGAAGTGAAATATAGGCCTTCCATCTCAGACAATTTAAGACACTGGAAAGTTTTTGAAGATGATGAACAGTTAAAGAATTTTTTGCAAGCCATTGATGAATTTTCTACCTTACATGTTGAAGAAGAAAACAATGATGAAGCAAAAGAAAATGTTGATGAGTCAGATATGAATTTTAAACAAAAAATAGTTGATCATGATATCATCCAGTTACCTAATAATTATATTCCAAAGGGATTAGTCCCTCTTGAAAAATTGTTTGATCAAAATGAAGTACCAAAATCTTCATTGTTAAATTCACAACAAGATATTCAGGATTGCAATATTGGTACTGCAGAAGAAGAAATGTCAAAATTTCCTTAGGATGTCAAAGAAAAATATATCAATTTATTCAAAGAATACAAATATGTATTTGCATGGTCTTATGAAGATCTGAAAACTTATGATACAACCATCATTGAACATAAAATTCCATTGAAACTAGGAGCTAAGCCATTTCAACAAAAATTGAGAAGGATTAATCCAGTTTTGTTGCCCATTATTGAGAAAGAGGTAAAGAAGTTGTTAGATGCAAAAATTATTGTACCTCTAAGATATTTTGAATGGATAGCTAACTTGGTTCCTGTTAGAAAGAAGAATGGAGAAATAAGGTTGTGTGTTGATTTTAGAAATCTGAATAAATTGTCATTAAAAGATAATTATCCACTACCAAAGATGGATCAATTGCTTCAAAGAGTAATAGGTTCTGATAGGATTTCAATGTTGGATGGTTTTTTTTGGATACAATCATATTTTGGTCAGCTAAGAAGACAGGGAAAAGACAACTTTCACAACCCCATGGGGAACTTTCATGTATGCCAAAATGCCTTTTGGTCTGATTAATGTTGGTGCAACATTTCAGAGAGCCATGGATTTGGAATTTGTTGGTAAGGTAAACAAATTCATAGTTATTTACCTTGATGATTTGACAGTATTTTCAGACTTTGATGCAAAACATATCAAACATTTAAGGAAATTCTTTCAGAGATGTAGAAAATTTGGGATTTCTCTTAATCCTAAAAAATCATTGTTTTCCATGAGGGAAGGGAAATTGTTGGGACATATCATTTAAAAAGGAGTTATAATTTACCCTAAAAGAGTTTCAGCAATTCAAGTAACCAAACTGCCCAGAAATAAGAAATAAATTAAACCATTCCTAGGGAAGATAAATTTTTTAAGAAGGTTAATACATTATTATGATGAAATTGTTAAAGATATTAATGATATGCTCAAGAAAGATAATGAATTCAAATGGACCACCCAAGATAGATTCTCTTTTTCTCATATCAAAAAGGAAATCTTTGAGGCTCTAGTGCTTGCCAGTCCTAATTATTAAAAAAAAATAGTATTTTCTCCTTTGCCTTAAATACCACAATAGCAATAGTTTTATTGCAGAGAAATGAAGATCAACATGAGAAACCAATTTCTTTCTTTAGAAAATTCATGAGGGATGCAGAACTGAAATATGACATAATAGAAAAACAAGCTTATGCTTTGGTACAAGCTTTGAAAGATTTTAGAATTTATGTCCTGCATTCTCCCATAATTTCTTATGTGCCTAATAATGCAGTAAAGACAGTGTTGACTTAGCCTGATACAGATGGAAAGAGGGGGAGATGGATTGCTAAGATACTAGAGTTTGATTTAGATATCAGACCTACAAAGTTGGTGAAAGGACAAGGTCTAGCTAAGTTGTTGGCAGAATCAAACTACAAAATTTTGGGTATCAATACAATAATGCAAGTTTCAGAGGAGAAGAATCCACAAGAACCTTCTCATGTTTCAAAGGAGAATAATCCACATTAACCTTCTTCTATTTCACAGGAGAAGAATCCACAAGAAAATTCTCTTAGGTTAGTACCTCTTCCTTTTCATATTGTTAAAAAAATTCTATTGTTTGATTAGTATAAAGATATTGTACATTTTCTACGTGATTTTGAATATTCTGTTCAATTCACTTGAAACAATGTAGATCTCTTAAGCTCAAGGAAATGAAATATTGTATAGTCAATGCAAATATGTACTGGAAACATCCATTAAATATTATCTTATTGTGTTTAACTGAAAGTGAAACAAAAGGGGTGATTGAACAATTTCATGAAGGATTCTATGGAGGTCATTATGCTTGGAAAGAAACAACACATAAAATACTCAAAGCAGGATTCTACCGATCAAATTTGTTTGCACAGGTTAGATCAAAGGTGAGAAGTTGTATTCCATGTCATATTTTTGCAGGAAAACAGAGGTTAGCAACACTCCCTCTTGTTCTAGTTTTAGTGGAAGCTCCTTTCTTGTAGTGGGGATTAGATTTCATTAATGAAATAGTTCCTTCTTCAAGTAATCAACACAGATGGATACTAACAACAATTGATTACTTTACAAAGTGGGTGGAGGCTATTCCTGTAAGGAATGCAACAGATGTAGTAGTTATGAAATTTATTGAAGAAAACATTTTGTCTAGATTTGGTTGTCCAAGACAAATAGTTACAGATAATGCTCAAGATTTTAGTAGCATTAAGATGATTAAATTTTGTCAGAAATATGAGATTGATTTGCATCATTCTACCCCTTATTATCCATAAGGGAATGGGCTAGTAGAATCATCAAATAAAAGTCTGATCAAAGTCATCACAAAGGTGTTATCATGTCATAAAAGAAATTGGGACAGTCATCTGAAATATGCATTATGGGCAAACAGGGTTTCACCTAAAAGGTCTACTGGTAAATCTCCTTTTCAACTTGTTTATGGAATAGAATTTATTTTCCCTACTCAATTAGCATTTCTAGTCATGAATTTTTTATAGGAATCATATGAAGAGACTAGTGATTTTTCAAGAAGAATAAATCAAATTATTGAGTTGAATTAGGACAGGGAAGAAGTTCAACACAAACTTCTACAATATCAGGACAAGATGAAAAGTTTGTTTGACAGAAAATCTAGAGAAAGAGATTTCAAACAAGGAGACTTGGTTCTCAGATGGGATGCAAGAAGAGAAAAAAGAGGCAAGCATGGAAAGTTTGATAGCCTTTGGTTGGGACCTTTCAACATTGTAGAAGTGAAAGGCAATAATACATTCATTCTTTGGAATTTAAGGAGAATACTCCCAATGTAAATAATATTGATATCTAAGAGGCATTTGGGACTGCGCACGCTCCTCTGCTCTGCCGCCATTGAAACCTGTTTCTTCCTCGACCGCTCGGATGGCTCCTCCGGAAGCACCTCCGGAGGAGGCTGCGCTCCAACAAGCATTCTCAGCCTTGATTAAATCGTTACCAGCTCAACGTGCTCGCCCTTCTGTATCCAAATTTGTCAAAAAAACTGAAGGGCTTCAGGAAGTCTCTCTTCCTCCTTCCTTGCCCAGAAAGGCTGCTCTCGCTTTGGCGGAAAAAGGACTAATAGGACAATTTACAGGGCTCTGGCCCTCCCCAAAAACTGTTCAGAGATGGGTGGAGAGGAACTGGGCTGATAAAACCCAAGGAAAAATTTCTATCAGATTCTGTGGAAAGGGCTACTTTACCTTCCATTTTGAAACTAAGGAAGACAAGGATTTAATCTTCCGCAATGGTCCTTACTTCATGGATTCCAGAGGTTTGTACTTGAACAAATGGACTCCGGACTTCGATCCGGAACTTGATATCCCCAATGCGGTTCCTGTATGGGTTCGACTTCCTCACCTACCCTTGCATTGCTGGGGAGACGAATCTGTTCGTGCCATTGGGAATGCTGTTGGGAATTACATTGACAGAAGTGAGCCGAGAGACAACATGCAGGCTTGTGCTCGTATCTGCGTCGAAGTTGATTTGGGAAGAGGCCTTCCAGAAGCAATTAAACTCAAAGTCGACGACTGGACGCACATTCAGCAGCTCGACTATGAGCAGATCCCCTTCAAGTGCAAGGTATGTCACGAGTATGGACACTTTGCTAATCGTTGCACTAAGAACTCTAATGTTGAAAATGTTCCGCAAGAAGAACAATGGGAGCCCGTCAAAAAGAAAAAATCAGCCCCTAGTCAAAAATCGCACATGGCTGCTGGTCCCTCTACCCACCCCTCCACCATCTCTCCATCCTCATCTCCCCAACCTTCTCTCCCTCTTCCTCCTTCCTCCCATCCGCCTCTGCACTCTGTTCGACAGTTGGAACCCTTTCTTTCATCGCCCTCCTCCAATCCCTTCCATGCCATTTCCCTTCCTGAGGAATCCTCTGATCCCTTACCTCAACCTGATCCTCCCTCTTCTCCCCTTCCCCTGATCATTCCCTCCTCCCTTCCATCTGATCCTCCCCCTCTAAGAATAACCCGAAGCAACTCCAAGGAATCCACGGTAGACAGTCAAAAGAAACCTGGCAAAAAATCTTCCAAACAGCACAGGGACGAGAATGCACAAAAGGACATAGCACTAGGAATCCAGAATCCAATAGAATCATATATACAAGGAACAACAGATAAAGACACAGCATGCAAAGATAAAGGAGGGAGAGCAACTCCTCGAGTCCCTCTGTTGAAATGATTAAAATACTATCATGGAACAGCAGGGGATTAGGGCACCCCTCCAAAACCAATGCCCTAAAGGATCTTATAAACCAAGAGAAGCCAGCTATCGTATTACTGCAAGAAACAAAGCAGAGGAAGTCTGAAATCAGCAAGACCATCGCATACCATAAGCGCTATCAAGGAAGTATAAGTGAATCCAGAGGGGCCTCAGGTGGAATTGCCACTCTTTGGTACCAGGACGAGTGGAACAGTGCAGCAGAAGTAATAGATCAGCATTGGATTAAGACAGTGCTACAGAACAACCTAAATGGACAGCAGATAGTAATATACAATGTCTACGCCCCTAATCATTATAGGGACAAAGAAGTTTGCTGGGATTCCCTCAGCAAGAACATTGCAGAAGAAGACAGCAGCAACATCATTGTCGGGGGCGACTTCAATCTAATCTTGCATGCCAATGAAAAACGTGGCGGATGCTTCACACCAGACCCCTGTAGAAGTCAGCTGGAAAATATAATGCAACAAGGAGATTTAGTCGATGTCATCCCAAAAAATTGGAAATACACCTGGAGTAACCGTAGATTGGGCAACAGTAATATTATGGAGCGGCTTGATCGATTTCTGGTAAATATTTCCCTTCTTTCCACCTTTTCAGCTGTAAGCGCCACCATTCTTCCATATGCTACCTCTAATCATTTCCCTATAACTTTAGCTCTCGAATCTCACAGACCTTTGGGTCCTTTGCCCTTTAAATACAACCATATATGGAATGGCTACCAAGGTGTCAAAGAACTAGTTCAGCAGACATGGCGTCAGCACGTTGAAGGATCCCCATGCTTTATATGGGAAAGCAAACTAAAAAATGTGAAAAAGGCACTAAAGAATTGGGCCAAAACGCAGTATATCGAGCCAGAAGAAAAGCAGCGTGAGGTGAAAACAAAAATCGAAGACCTCCACTATGTTATAGAAAAGCAAGCATATCAACAAGCTGAAAAGATCCAAGAAGAAAGCCTTTACAACCAGCTAAGCAGCATTAGAAGGGAAGAGGAAGAAAAATGGCGTATGAAATCCAGGCAGACTTGGCTGAAAAGCGGAGATCAGAATACATCCTTCTTCCATAAACAGGCCACTGCTCGGCAAATAAGAAATAATATAACAGCCATCATAGATAGCTCAGGGACTCAGCACAGCGATCAGGCAGCCATCAAAAGTGCGGCCTCAGACCATTTCAAAAAGCTATTAACTGAAATCGGAGATGAAGGAAACTATGATGACCTCCTGCAACATCTGCCAACTAAGATTACATCTGAATTAAATGAAAGGTTGGCAGAAGAAATAAACGAGGAAGAAATCAAGGATGCAATATGGTGCCTCCAGCCAGACAAGGCGCCAGGGCCGGATGGATTCTCTATTTGTTTTTACAGAGAATATTGGGGAATGATAAAAAAGGACCTCATTAAATATCTCAAATGGATACAGAGAAAAAACAAAATAGGAGGATACACAAACTCAACACATCTGGCTCTCATCCCAAAGGAAAATCGTCCTTCCAACTTTACCCGCTTCAGGCCAATATCATTATGCAATTCTTCCTACAAAATCTTCACAAAAATCCTTGCTTCTCATCTCAAACCTCTCCTGCCAAAGTTAATATCTGAAAACCAAGGAGGCTTTATGGCTAACAGGCAAATCTCAGACTCTATCCTCTTAGTACAGGAGGCCATTCACTCAAGCCATTTGAGGAATGAAAAAGGCTTCATTCTGAAATTGGACTTGGCAAATGCATTCGATAGGGTAAGACACTCCTTTTTATTTGTTGTCCTTAAGAAAATGGGCTTCTCCTCTGCCTTTATTGAAATTATAAGAACTTGTATCTCTGGACCATGGATTGCACCTCTCGTCAATGGCAGACCTGGGCCTCCCTTCCGTTCCTCAAGAGGACTATGGCAAGGCTGTCCCTTATCTCCCTACCTCTTTCTCTTAATGGCAGAATCCTTCAGTTGTGCCCTTGATCATAAGCGCCAGACAGGCCTCATCACTGGTATTAAGTTTGAAGATGGAGTGAAAAACATAAATCACTCCCAATTTGCCGACGACACCTTGCTGCTGGGAGGGGCAACCACAATTATAGCTCGCAGATTCAAAACATTGCTAGACAAGTTCATGAGATACTCAGGGGGACAGATTAATAATCTCAAAAGCTGTATTTATGGATGGAACGCCACAGCCCACACGCTTCAAAGCATCGCCAACATTTTTGGTGTCCCCTGCAAACTAAATTGGAGTCACTTCAGCTACCTGGGAATGCCTGTAAGTATAGGGAAAACAAGGGTTGACGTTTGGGAAACAATTCTGGACAAAATGAAAAGGAAAATCCAAAAATGGGGAACCTCTTGGCTCAACCCAGCTGGCAGATTGGTGCTCCTTAAGTCGGGCCTTTCCTCTCTTCCCCTTTATCAATTTTCCCTTACTCAAGCTCCAGCATCGTTCTTCAGCAAAATGGACAGTGCTCTCAGATTTTTCCTTTGGCAGGGGGGTAAAAATGAGAGGAAGAAATTCAATTTGGTAGGATGGAAACATGTCATTCAAAGCCAAGAGAAAGGAGGCCTTGGCATTCGATCTCCATCTCTCACAAATCTTGCCTTTGGCGGAAAATTAGTCTGGAGACTAATTGAAGGACAACCAACCTGGTGGAAAAAAGTTTTAGAGGCTAAATACATTAGTCAACCTCGGCAGCAACTTCTCACAGTCGAACTTCCCAATAGAAGCTGCACAAAGATCTGGAAGCTGTGCAAAAAATCCATCCCCTTTATGGCTCAAAACGTCTCCAAGGTGCCTAAAGGAGGTAGAGAAATCAACATCGGTGCTGACAAAATAATGGGGAATCTGCCTCTCAACAGCCTCCCAGGTATGGCTGCAATTATTGGTTTTCTTCAAAGCAAAGGAATATACAATTTAGAACAACTGTCTCAATGGGACACAATAACCCATGCTTGGAAGCGATGGTTTTTTCCTCCTATCCCTCAACGTCTCAAAGAGAAATTCGACCAATTCTGCAAACAACTCCACAGCATTGCACCCACTCTAAAAAACGACAAGGACACTTTCAGATGGGATCCCTCTGGCGCCAGCTATACAACAAAGGCAGGTTATGACTACTTGTGCAGCGAAGACTATCCGGCAACAGCATGGCTGCATAGAAAAATGGTTTGGAAAGCAGAAGCAATCCCCAAGGTGAAGTTTTTCATGTGGACACTGTTAAAAGGGAAAACACTCACTGCAGAGAATCTTAAAAGAAGAGGCATTGCTGGCCCCTCCAGATGCCCTAATTGCCAAGAAGCAGAGGAATCGATTCAACATCTTTTTATCTCTTGCCCCTTTGCATTTTCCTGTTGGAACAGCATCGATCCTTCCATGTCTTCCTTCTGGCAGTCCCAGCTATCCATTGAAGAAGTCATTAACAACTGGAAAAAAAATTACCCTTGGCAATTCAAGAAAAATAACCCTGCCAAGCGTGTGTGGGATGCCCTCCCTCTGACCATTCTATGGAGGATCTGGCTTGCGCAGAACAATAAGATATTCAAAGACAAAGAGACATCTCTCAGGCATTTATGCAACAAAGCCAAAATTCTGGCAATCGAAACCATTGCATGCAAGATCACAAAAAAAATGGATACTACAAATCTTTGGACAGAGGAAAAAGAATTCATAGGGAGTTTGATAGACAGGCCTAACATCCCTCCAGCTATGAAAACCCACAGCAACCCGGGCAACTCTCGCAGCCACAGATGGAAAATTCGACTAAATCATGATGACTTCTTCAGCTGGCTACGCTCAAGCAACACCCACTCTTTGTTCTTTGACGGCGCCTCCAAATCAAACCCGGGAGCAGCGGGAGCAGGGGGTGTCATCTTCAATCCCAATGGAGAGCCCTTAGTTTCCTTTGAATGGGGGCTAGGGATTCTTTCAAATAACAGAGCTGAGGCTCTGGCTCTCTACCAAGGTATTCTGCAATTACAGGCTCAGGGAATCCAGAAAGCCATGATCTTTGGCGACTCAACCATCATTATAAATTTAATGACTAGCAGAAGGATAGCCTCCAATATCTTCTTGCAGCAAACCATTAGTAGATGTCAAGTCTGGATCAACCAAGCGCAGGACTTTCAACTCTTTCATATCCTCCGCTCCATCAATCAGGAAGCAGACAAACGTGCCAATCAAGCTTGCACTCGACCAAAAGGAAGTCTTCTCTGCAATACCGAGGATTCGCATCAATTCCTTCCTTGATTATCATGACCAGCTCAATTTCTCGTGCCCTCCACAAGGCGTGTCTTGTTCAAGCTTACAACACCGAAGCTCTCTGCCATTTGTCGCCGGAAATCCTCCTTTCTCTCCCGGCTAAACCCTCTGTTCCTTTGAAATCATGCAGCGCAGCTCGTCCTCTCAATTGGCTTACGCTCCCATACACAGCTTATGCTTCAGCGCTGCCAAAGTCCGCGCTCGTCCTGCTACATGAACAACGCCTCCAGCTCCAGAACCTCAGCGTTAAGATTGAAGAAGCTGTCAGCCGCCCTGAAGACTTCATTAATCGACAGACTAATCTCATAAGCAAAGATTAAATGAAATGTAAAATCTGTTTACTGTTGTTTCAGTTTGTTCGAGTTTATACCTGTGTTAGTGCTCCTCAAATCGAAAACAAAAATGAAAGCAATTCAGCTGACCGCCTAAATGTAACACAATTGCAAGCTCACCTTATGAGCCCAACTCATGTAATGCTGGAGCTTAGACTCCCTCCTTTTTTTGAATAGAATCAACAGCCGAAATTGTTAAAAAAAAAAATGGAGAATACTCCCCATTTCCAATGAATGGGCAGTATTTGAAACATTACATCCAATATTGAGTGATTTTTTCCATCATTAACATTGTTTATATCCGGTTTGTTTACATTTCCAAAGTAAGTGTGATTTTCCATAGCAAAGACTCCATAGCCTGAGAAAAAGCACGTGGATCTACAGGTTCTCTTCATCTTGCAGAGGGGAGTAGTCCTTAGATGGAGTCGATGTTGTAACTTAATTTTACCTATGCATTTGATTTCTCTTAAATGCATAAGTTTTTTCAAAAAATTAGTTATGTTTGATTACTACACTATGTAATAAAGTGAGCTAATTTAACTGTCGCTTTTAGATTTTTAATAGGTGCAAAAATTATTTTATTTTATTAGTTTTGTAAATAATGTAATTTTCGCCATAGAGAGTTAAGTGGCAGGAACTTTTCAACGACTCATATTTTACCTGCCCAGATCAACGGCCTACGCTCAATTGCAGGACCCACGCACTCCTGATGGATAACAGGGGGGTCTAAAAAGTTGTTTTCAAAACTCGCTCCTTCATACATGGAGTCCCTTCGTTAATTACGGGACCCCTCCCCCATGCAAACTGCTTCTGCATACTAACATATTTCCCGCTAACCCTCCCACTATTTTGGCATGTTGCTACCGCCCCCGCCCCCACCAAAATGAATATTTCCTAATCCTCCGATAAACTTAGCCAATTACCCGTTGAATTATTAATTACCCACCAACGTTCGATTCATTTAATTTGACACGCCAATAACGGTAATTTGAATAAACCGTTGAAATCACTCGTTTGAAATTTAATCTCTGCTACCACTTCATTATCCACTATTTTCGCCATTCATGCATGAATCCCTCTAATAGACTGAAGACAACCAGTTGCAGTAATCCATTGTGCCAACAACCATCTTTTTCACCGGTTAATGTCTTCAGTTATCCTTTGTTCTACCATTCTCTTGAAATGGCTAGTCAAAAGTGAAAATCCAAATTGCTTGTAGAGAGTCTGTCCCTACCACCTGTAATTAAACTTGATGAACTTCCCTTAGTTGATACACAGTATAAAATCGTTGAAACGCAGTGTGATTTTGATCTTTATAAACTCCATAATTGGGTAAACCAAAAATTTGAGGATGTCAGTGATGAATTTTACTTTTGGGAGTAAACGTTTTCCCTATTTTGTTTTCCCCAAACCCACCATTTCCTTGATTTCATAACATAGTGCAAGAGTCGTTATTTTCCCAGCTAGAGAGACGTAGTGGCCAAAAACAATGAAATTATGTTTTCAATAATCTCTTAATCCATTTTTCAAGCATTGTAGATCAATCCCCAAGGCCCCCTTCATCCTTTTTCGACTGAGTACCTTATGGAGATTTATCAAAATGTAGAAATTCATAAGAATAAAATACAGTAGTGTTAGCAGGCAAGCTTGTATTTTCTTTTCAGCACGCTGAGGAAACCACAATTGAGTCTCTTTTTTCTCCTGATTCTCCATCTCAAGGACAACAAGATATATTTGCTACATTTAGGGATATGAAAAGGAAGAATGAGGCATTAAAAACGTCCACTTATACTGAGTTTTGGAAACAATACTCCACTACTCAACACAAACTGTTATATACACTAGACCTTCACAGAGGGAAATTTCAATTGGCATTCCTAGAGCCCAAAGTACCAGTTCCGAAAAGTGCAGAGGACTACAAGTCTTCTATGTTTTCCTTCAATACTAAGCAGATACACCCCATAGATCAAATTGATCTCCACAAACAAGGACGTGAGATGATTTATTCCTCACTAACAAGTTCATCCATGGTAGCTTCTAAGTTGCAAGCCTCCTTGAGTAATATTCATTCACAGCTTAAATTAGAAAGAATGTCTTCCCTAGCCAAGGGTACAAGTATAAAAGGGATGGAAGATTTGGTGATAAAGTTAGGAGTGGATCCTAGTGATGTAAATGTTGCTGAAGAGATTCAGATATACAGGAGCTCATAAAGCAGCTAAAGCTACCTACAACAGAACATCCACAAGCTAAAGAGGTAGGGTAGTTAGAAAAAGAGAAATAAAACATGTTGAAAATGATTGTGGAGAAGAACATCCAAATACAGAAAATTTTCCATTAGAGGCTGATATGGAAAGCATGTTGAAGGAAAAAGAATAGCAGGCAAATGCAAGGACATCTACAGTGCAAACAAAGACACTCAGCAAGGAAGCAACCAGGATAATCAAAGTGTTGAATTCCAAAACTAAAGAAGAACTGGAGAAATTAGGTACTGAAGATAAGACTGACACAGTTGTAGATGTCAGAAAAGTTTTGACTAAAAGAAATTTAATGTTGCAATTAGAAAATAAATGTCAAAGCTTAGAAGTTTAGGTAAAGAAATTCCACATAAAATTTAATATCTTACGCGCAAAAGGGACTACCACCTCTCAGATATCCTAGTGGCCAATTGACTCCACTAGAAAATTATCAGCATAAGTTACATGAAATAACAGCAGATAGATCAATATTTTCTAAAGTAAAAGGAATCATAAGTGGTAAATCATTCATTGAAGGCCTAGAATATGATTTATTTATCCACCATGAAATTCAACATTTATTTATTTCTTGGTCAACTTTTGAAAAGTACACAAAGGTGGACAAAGCATATAGAAATGTAATTAAATTTTTCATTCGAGATGACAAAAGATGGGACAAATTACTTGAACTCTTCTATTAAAACTGAATGTACATTTTCAGGTACCAACACAACTAAAGAAGGAGCTTAAAGAGCATAAACATATTTTCAGGCAGCAGTTACCAACAACACCCTTGAATAGAGTGTTGAATATGCAATCAATTTCATTTCAGAAAAAAGAAAACAAAAAAAAGAGTTTATTTTTATATTGTATTTGTTTGATATATCAAAATAATTTTGGATAAATATTCTATTTTGTAAAAGGATTGTATTGGATTTAGATATTTTTTAATTACACTCTCTAAATATTCTGTAATTTGAAGTAAGAAGGGTTGAACCTTTGCAAGAATCGAGAGACATTATTGTACTTTTTTGAAAGCTTTTGAAGATAATCAAAGGATTTTGACTTCAGTCTTAACAACATTTGTGTTCATGTGATTTTTTCTAGTATATTCATCTATTTTTTTCATCATATATTCAAGGTAACTTAGGAGTTAGGGTAAGGTTAAGTTAAATATTAACTTCCCTGATTGCCCGCTGCAAAGTTATCATTTTTATGGAGATTAGCTAATTGAACAATTTGTTTAAATTAGTTCCTCTGCATTTTTAAATTGTTGCCTTCTATCATCTCTTGAATATATATTGTTTGGTTGTAGAATTCTTCTGCATGCATCAACTATATCTAGTGAATTAAGTATTCAATTTAAATTTTTAATTGTCATATATCTTCTACCTTTCCACTTTCAAAATCAATTCAAATATTTTATGTTGTTATGAATGAAAATCATCCCTTTGAACTTCTCAGAAATATTTGGATTATACAAGTGTTAATGGTTTAATGCATTGGTCATCCAACTAAATTAAAAACCTTACTTAGATGCTTTGGTACAGTTCCCCAACCTAGAAATGTCTACAAAGATACAACATGCTCCATTTTAGCCTCTTTGACTTTGATTTCCACGCAGAATTTATAGTGGAAGTCTATAACTACTCGCATGTCATAAATTTTGGCTCTAGTGATATGTTGATGTCTTATCGGGAAGAGGATAGAGTGACAAAGGAAAAGGTGCCTCTGTTGACCCCAAAATTATTGCATTCAGGGTTAGACCCTATACCCACAATTCTCATTGGGCGGAAATCACCCTTGATAGAAGATATAGAGGGCCAACTAAAAGGCAAAGGAGCTAAGGGGCACTGGTTTTATGAGAGACGAATGGGGGTATATCTATATAAAAAAAATTACAAGATGAATGTATATTATTGCCTTTGCAATGTGCCATTCAAAGTATAAGAATATTTGATAGTTCTTTTTCATTAAAATTGCCAAAGAACCTAAGGATTGTGGTAGAAAAGGTAATTGACAAGTCTATATGGTGACTCTATTTTGATGGTGTAGAATATGGTAGTCCAAGTGTGTGTGGGGTTAGTGGAGCATTTTTCTTATTAGATTCTCATTATATCAATTTTAAAGCTAGCTTATGGCAAGGAAGCAATAATTATGCAAAGTTAATGGCTCTCAATTTGGCACTTGAAGTAGTAGCTAAAAAAGGAGCACAAAAAATCTAAGTATTTAGACACTCCCTCATTATTAAAAACTAGATGAAGGGATCTTTTATGTGAAAACATTTTATTGAATCTGACTCTCGAGGAGGTCAAAACAAACGGTAGAATTTTCAATGAGGAATTATAAAATCTTATGTTTAGAGGGAGAAAAAAACTTGGTAAATTCCCTATCAAAAGAAACACATAATTTAGAAAAATGGGGAAGAACAAGATCATGAAAACTTTATTTATTTCATAAATTATATTTTATTTTACATCCTTATTGTATTTTTTACTAATTCAATGAAGTCTCTTAGAGTGGTTGAACAGTTTTAGTAGGGCCTTATCAAGATGTACATGGATTCTATTTAAAGTTTTATATAAAATAATGTGATAAAATTTGAATTAAATTTTAAAGTGTGTATTGTGAATATTTTGAGAGGGTTATTAATTATATAAACAAATTATTTATAAAAAAATTTTGAAATTTTATAATATTTTTTAACATATACAAAATGTATTTATATTTCTATTTTAAAAATTAAAAATATATATATAATATAATAAATAATTATAAATTCATTTAATTTAAATTCTTAAAAAAAAATCTCATATTTTAGAAATTTTAAATTAAAATAAATTTATAATAATTTACTTTCACAAATCCAATAAAATACCATTACGTATTATTTACTTAATTAATAAAAAAATTATTATTTATCATTTTGTTGACCCTTTTTTTTCCAAAGTAATAACGTCCCTTTCCCATTTTAATGGTCATATTCTTTTTATATTGTTATTACTTTAATGAGTCAATCATTTTGCATCATATTCATTTCTATATATTATATTTTGTTGCTTTTGCTTTTCTCATTGGGTTGATATTTTTTATATTATTGTACATACTTTTTGTGACATTAGTGCACCCATTTCCTCTTAGAGTGCCCTGCGTACAACCACATTAGATCTCAGTTTCACAATCTTTGTTACAACACTGACCTTTCTAGCCTTTTACAATGTCAAAATTATAGTGAGCTCGGAAGGCTTCTCTCCAAGCTTTTTGAGCATAGGAATAAAATCTTAAATCAAAATAAATAATTTGTTTCGTTAGGTCCGATAGACCAATGTTTGGTCTCAGTGGACATTAACCATCATCATTATCATCATTATCAATATCTAGTATCTGTCTTTTAGTTTAAATACAGTAAAGTTGCAATTGAATTAGTTTAAATATAGTAAAGTTGCAATTTGATAAGAAAGCGATGAATTTATGAACATTGATTAGATAAATGTAAAATGAAATAATTTTTTAAATTTTATAAAATATATTATATGGTTATATTTAAGCTATAATTATTTTATATTTAATTTAAATTATTAAATTTAAAAATAACAATTTAAATTATTAAATTTAGAAATATATTTTTACAAATAAAAACCATGAACATAAAATTTGAGGCAAATACAAAATATATATATTAAATGAAAATATATTTCTATGTTTCTAATTGTTGGGAATGTATATTAATTCTTTGAACCAAATCAATGCAGACAACAATGTTATAACAGGAGGCAGTTCAATTCAAATTTCTAGCATTCTTGGGATGCTTGACAAATCAGATTTTGTTTCAATTCCGGTATATGTAATACAAAGATTTCACGTCATTTTAACTTGTATTTAACAATTGAATATATATTTATCTATATATATATATATATTGATATATTTATGGCATTTTCCAAACTTCACATATAGACATTTTCTTTTCTTCAAATAGAAATAGCCATATGATAAAAATAGAAAAGAGATTACATTAAAATGTATGATTATAATTTTAGAAAAAACTTTGAATTACTTCCATATTTCCATATAATTTTAATATTTTAAATTATGCAATAACTATGTAATAATATATCATTGAATCACCAAATCTGTATCACCAAAGTTTAAAATTATATAACAAAATATAATTTAAAAATGTAAAGTGAATTTATTTTTTTGTTTTACAGGTGAGAAAACCTATCATAACTCAGTGGTCACGCCAGCAATAAATTATTTGTACGCTATCAAAAAACTATGTAATAAAAAATAATTTAAAAATGTGAAGTGAATTATTTGTACCCTATCACTATAAAATTAGTCCTGTTTGCAATTTGAAATGCTCTCCCCACTATGCACCGTGCCCACTACCAGGCCATAAATAATAACATTGATTTGCATAGCTAATTAACAACACTATCAAAGTTGCCAAGTTGCATGGAATATGGGAATGACAGCGTTGTATAATCCACAACATGAGTGATTTTGATATTCAGTATAATCCACATCATGTGTGATTTCGATATTCAGAACTCGATGGATGTGTACAATTTCACCAAACCATTCGTATATATGACACTGTTGGGACGTGCCACCTGTATTTTTATTATAGAGAAGGTGGGTTGTACAAAGTCTTTGTTCTTTTTATTAATTTCTTAGGGGCGCAAGTAATATTTACAAAATGTGAAATGATGGTCGAAGATGTTAATGAGAAAATGTCTAACAAAGATAACGCGTAGGTTAAGGTCATTTCGTGGGGTCAGTTATGACTTAAAATCCCTACGGATCTATGAGCACTATTGAATCTCATAAAGATGGGCATGTACACATGTAATATTAAACATAAATGCAGACACAGATTTCTAAGTAATGGCCAATAAGATGTGTAAATAGACAACCAATGAGATAAGAGATAAATATGAATTAAAAAATACTAAAGTGTAACTTTTGTAAATAGAAAAATATTTGTTATTTTTTACCAAATTAATTCAAAGTCAGCATAAGCTCAATGCATAATACCTACTACGCCAGGTATAATAAGTCATAGGGTTTTAAGAGTTTTTTATTTTAATTATACTAAATATTTTTTAACAATTTATTTATTTATTTAGCGTAAATATAGGTTACTTTACATATAAGTAAGTATGAACATCTATTTGTAAATGAAGATAATTTTATTAAATTAGTTATTGAGCGATTTACTATTAAATTGTAAGAATCAAATATGGATTTCATCTTATGCGAGATCATGATACCAACAAGATTTAGGAGCCTTTTACATGGTTTAATTTCACTCAATTGAACCCATTACTCTCATGACATAGTCAATTTTGTTACCACTGAGCATTACTGGTCTTCACCAAGCAATCAATCACTATGGTATTTTCTTCTCCTTCATAACAGAAGGAATATCATTCTTTTTTTTGCTCCATATTCTCTTCGGGATCATCTTGCCTTCTAGACCATGAAAGAAGGCTCCAAGACTTTTAGTTTCCTAATTTGAATGACTTGGAGGAGAACACTTGGTTCAAATTATTTATGAGTAGTGCTAACAAAGTTATAGGTTTTAATGGTGTTTGTTTTAGTTTTTGTGGACATTCTAGCCATGATTTTTTACTTAAAACCATCATGTTTCATCTCATTCTTTAGCAACAAATCCCCAACTTCCCATAGGCTCTTCCCAACCAAAATTCGAAAGGGTTCTCTCATCATTTGCAGACATAAAAGCCATAGATTCAAACAAGTTCATCCATGAACAATGAGAGGAAGAACATTCAAATGGGACTCATGAAGAATGCTAATGAGAGAGAAATGCTCTTATTTCAAACAGAGGAGTGTAAGAACGAATTATTGAATGAGGATTAAAAATGATTTTTCCCTAAGAGTTTGCATGTCACAAGTGCACCCTTCTCAAAAATCATTAGGAAACATCAAAAGAATCAACCATATCAAAGATGGATGGGAAATGTTTGTAAGGAATCATGGGTAAGGAAAGTGTACCTTTGAATGACAAGTGTCAACTCAATCACCCATCCACCCCCTGTCATTTTCCCTTTTGTGGTAGCATGGTACCCTTGTTGCTTTTTAAGCAACTTTTTTCAAGGAAATTGCATTGTTATTTATTTCCTTTAAGTCATGTTTTAACATACATAACCACATTATAGTCCTAGTTCTTGAGCAATACTCATATGAATTCACTAATTGGGTCTTGTCCTTGAGCTCATATTTTTACGTACATAATCACATCATAATCCTATCCCCTTACCCATACTCATACAAATTCGCTAGCTTAATCTTATTCTTGAGCTTGACAGTAAAAATATTTACAATGCATTTACAGTATTTACACATTATATCATTTTGCACCATAAAATATCATTATTTACATAATAGATGTATTATAATTTAATTGTAAAAATGTGATATTTTAATTTGAAAAAATATAACATTAATTTAAAAATAAAATATTTTGTATTTTAATTATAACTCTATAATACTCTTATTATGATGTTTCGGGTTGCAGTATATCTAGAGAATCATGGAGAAAGATTGAAATGATCCAAAAACAATTTATAACTTACAACCTCAAGATTAAAGGAAATACTCCTTACCCTATCCTCTTGATTGAAGGTAGCCTCTCCCTCATTGAAAGCATAACTATGTTTAGGTATCTGGTGTAAAGAACTTGTACAACATGGAAGCTATGATACTCCCAAAATTGCTTCTAACTCTAGTCAAAACCCCCACCTCCAGCTCAAGCAAGGCTACCATAAGGATGCCCAGTCCTGGCTCAAAAATTGGGGGATAAAGGAGGAGATCATCTTGGAGAATAAGGATAATATTAAAAATACTATTATTTCCAAATTCAAGGATAAGTTGTGGGATGATAAGAAGTTAGAGGGGAAAATGAAACTAAGATATTATAAGGAGGTGATCAACCCCACTCTTGATAACCAGAATTATCTTTCTGCCTTGACCAGTGCTAAGAAGAAAATGAACATTACTAAGATAAGAACTAATTCTCATGAGCTTCAAAGTGAAAATGAGCGTTGGTCTATTCACAAAACACCTTGGGACAAAAGAATCTGCCCCTTTGCAATACTAAAAGAGTTCAAATTCATTCCAACATTCACTCAACTTTTTAATTATAATGCTTTCCTTTTCTTTTCTTTTTTGTTGTATTCCTTATACGCAACTTCCCAGATTCTCGTATAATTATTGAGAATAGACCTTAGATTGCTTCTTATTGAGAATATACCGTGGATTGCTTCTTTTGAAAAAACACTTTAAAAGGATTTTCAAATACTTCAAAAATTAAAGTGTCATTGAAATCACACGCTAATTCCTTTGAAATTCCATAAGAGTTTTAGATTCCGTTTCAAACAAGGTAGCATGATACAATAAATTAACCACTTTAATATTGAGATATGCTGACCAATATAAGTGGGATTGGCCCACGCTTCATATTCACTCGAGCCAAGGCGGAGACGCTTTTTATGCGATAGGCCATGAAACCCATGGTTGCCGCTTCCCTAGGTTTGTGATGAAAATATTATATATGGTTTAAGTGTTATGTTTTGTTAATTATTTTTAATTTTGTTTGGTTTTTTTTTTCAAATGGTGGATATTTTTAAAGTTTATTTATATTATCCATCCATATAAATATATTTTACAGGATATTGTTCAAATTTATTTCAAGATGAAAATAATAATAATAAATTAAAAAATATATGTCAAATTAATTAAATATAAAATAAAGTATAATAAGAAAATACTCATTATTTAAATATTTGAATCCATCTCAAATAAGCATTTTATAAAATAATTTTTATTTTTGATATTTCATCATTAAAAGATATTTATCTATCATTTTTTATTTGATATAGATGAGTATAGAATTTTAAATCTCATTTATGGATATAAAATGTGCAATAATTTGGTTTCATTTTTTTCTTCGTTATTGGTTATTTTCTATTCTTTTAATCACAATAATCATTATCCTAGTTTCTAGAACAAGTATGAGGAAAGATAATGCATTTTACAAAGTAGAGGTAGTCATATAAGGTGAAGTTCAATCACCCAAGTAGTTAAGGTGTGACAACTTAAAAAACACTATGATGAGGTGATAATGTTCCAATTTCATCATAATCAAAACACAACAACAATTATACCACTATTAACATGTACAGAAGTGAGGAGATGTGTGTAAGGATATATGTGTTTATAGAAATTATTAACTTATGGACCTTTTTTCCCAATTATATGAGATATGAGATTGAGTAAGATAGTATGGGAGGCTTAATAATGGAAATAATATTGTTGTCTTGGGCATAATAGCATTTTCTATCATTAAAGCAACTCAAGCCTTTAGAGGTTTGTAGGGTTAGATGATGCAATATTGATCTAATGGGATACATGTAAGACCTAACTTAAGAGCATACATATATAATGGGAGACAAGAATATGGATAGGGTGATACAAATTGAGATTATGTGAGATCCACATTCATGGAAGTACTACCCAAATGATGATGATATGTAATTAGAATATGACAAAATAAATGAAATGCCAAAAATATTTATCCAAAAAGCACATACACATTAAAATTAAATGATAATGTATCATTGAACTACATTGAAAAATTTGTGATGTGCCTAGTGCCACCCCCTTGGTTTTCAAGGCATCCATTTAAATACTCTTCCTCCATTATCAACTTAAATTTACCACTAATAAATGGATTTGTCTTCCATTATCTAATACCCACCATCTAATGCATATTGAGATGAATTATAAATGCGAATATGACTTCTAAGACATATCACCATAGTAAAGCACTCAAGAAATATGTTCATTGTCATCATATGATGTATAACCCATTCATAGTCATAATATATTGACCAAAATTCACCATTTCCCATTCAATTAATAGATTTGATGCAATAATGCATTCATCAGAATCATCTGATTTGAGTTTATCTGAGTTTGAACATAGTGAAGAACAAGTGAATGTCCAACAGTACAATTGCATAGATGTTGATGAGTGCAACCGAAGCCCTTCTGAGACAGACTCAGACTTTAGCTGAGAAACAGAAACAGAAAAGCAACAACCAAAGAGAAAGTGTGTATGGCACACACTATTAATGATGATGAATCAAAATTTCTGGCAGGCATCAAGATGCTTGCAGAAGGAGAAATGAAAGAAAAACTTCTAGAAACTTTTTTACAAATCAGACATAGAGATCTTGGTAATACCTCAAAAGGTAATATTTCTAAAGCACTATTTGTTGACGCTTCTTATAAGAAAAACAAAAAATATTTTCAAAGAAACCAACAACATACAAAACCAAGGTCTTTAACTCTAGGATAAGTCAGTCATGAGATTCATCATTTAAAAAAGGAAATATTTGAGTTGAAAGAAAAAATCTCTCAGATAGAAAAAGGAAAATGGCAAGAACCAGCAGAAAATCCTAATGTCGAGATTTTTGAAGATATGCAAAATAGTGGCATAGGGTTTGGAAATATGAAGATCATGACCATTCAGTATCAGCAGCACCATGTACTATTAAATGTTAATATACAAGGAGAAAACTTCACTCTCAAAACATTAATAGATTTGGTTGCAGACATAAATGTTTTAAACAAAAAAGTGATCCCAGCCAAATACTAGACACCTGCATATAGGCAAGTCACTAGGGTAGGTACACAAGATTTTCAATATGAAGTCTCCAGTGCAACTCTTTGTTTTTCAAGATATTGTATGAAAATGAAGTTTGTAGTCAGAAATATTCCAATTGACTATATTTTAGGAAATATTTTTCTTGTTGTTGTTGAACCACATGGATCGGCCAGATTACAAGATGGCAAAGTTGGTTATTATATATATGTCCTTGATAACAAAGATTTCTTACAAACCATCACATTACCTTTTATTTCAACACCAAGAATATCCACCATGGTTCAGACTAAGCAAGAAGTTAATCTGACAGAAAGAAAATTGGGAGAATTAAAAAACTTCAAGTCCTCTCTCAGAATTAATGAACAACTATAGTCCCCAAAGGTACAACAAAAAATATCAGAGCTCAGAGAGAAATTAGAAAAGGATTGTTGTTCTGAAAACCCAAATTCTTTCTGGCATAGAAAGAAACACAGAGTTTCATTGTCATTCAAACAAGAATATGATGGAAAATCATGCAAGATTCAAGCCATATCTATGAACAACGAATACAAAACTCTGTGCTAAAGAAATCTCATATCTCTTAAAAAGAAGATTGATCAAAGAATCTAGCAGTCCCTGGAACTATTACGGGTTCTATGTAAATAAACACTCATAACATATTAGAGGTGTTCCCATATTATTAGTAAATTACAAACCTCTAAATTAAGTACTAGCAGATGATACATATCCTATTCCCCACAAAGGAAGCCTAATAAGTCGAATAGCAGGAGCTAAAGTTTTCTCTAAATTTGATATGAAATCTGGGTTTTAACTGGTTACGGTAAAAGAAGAATATAGAGTCAAAACTGCCTTCAACATTCCTGTTGGTCATCATGAGTGGAATGTCATGCCCTTGGCCTAAAACATGCACCATCCAAATTTCAAAAGTTCATGGACTAGGTTTTCAAGCCATACTTTGATTGGCTCATTGTATATATTGATGATGTGTTAATATTCTCTAAATTTGTAGAAGAACATTTCAAACATGTACAAATTTTTACACAGGTAGTCAAGAGAAGTGGGTTCGTACTAAGCAAGAAGAAAATGGAATTGTTTCAAACAAAGATCAAATTCCTAGGACATACTATTGAGGATGGCCAAATTACATTACAAAATCATGCACTTGAATTTGCTGATAAATTTCCAGATATGATCACAGATAAAAAACAATTGCAGAGATTCCTAGGTTGTTTGAACTACATCAACAATTTCTATGAAGGATGTTGCCATGACATAAAATTGTTAAATCAAAGATTGAAAAAATATCCAACGCCTTGGACTTCAAAACATACCAATGCCATCAGAAAAATAAAATCTAAGGTAAAAACTTCACCTATTCTCTACCTTGCAGATGAGGATTTGCAAAAAATTGTAGAAAGTGATGCCAGCAACGTTGGATGGGGAGGTATTCTCAAGAAAACTAAAGAAGAAGAAGAACAAGTTATACAGTTTGCTTCAGGCACATGGAACCAAGCAGAACAAAACTATTCTACAATTGAAAAAGAGGTAAAAGTTGCATGGAATTATATAGACAAATTTGACATCAACCTCATGCATAAAAGGTTTCTTCTCAAGACTGATGTTGCTGGTTTAAAGAAAGTGTTAACAAAAGACATCAAAAAGCCTGGAGAATCCAAGTTTTCCAGATGGCAGGCTTTGTTTGCAAATTTTGATTTTGATGTCGAGCATATAAAGGGAGAAAGAAATTGTCTACCAGATTTTTTGAGTCAGGAGTATCTGGAAAAAGAAAATCATCTAATGGTTATTGTCTCCGACTTTTGTGTGATTTGATCCACATCTCGAAATCTCAGTATGATTGTCTTTTGGTGTGATTTGATCCATATCTCGGAATCTCAGTGCGATTGTTTGATGTTTGTCCCCTTCTCATCCTATAAAAAGAGAGAAGTAAGGCTCATTGGGGCATTCGAAGTTGGAGTGTCTGAGAGTTAGAGTCTTGTTGTTTGAAGTTTGAGATAATCTTCATGCTCTGCATCTGTGAACAATTGTGTTCGATCTGCTTTCATCAGGAAGAAAGTCTCTTTTAGAGTCGAGGTTGAAAAGCCTGCATATCAGAGCCTAACAACCTTGGTAAGAACCTAAAGTGGCTAAACTCATTAAGTTTGAGTCTGTGTTTTTTTAGAAAGTTCAAAGACAGAGTTTGCAAAAGGCCAGGTAGCCTCTGGAATGCATCTTAATTTGAGGTGCAGCATCTGGTAAATGCCCAAGCAGTTTATATCTGATTGAAGTTTCTCTAAGTCTTCTAGCATTGTAATTCATCTTTCAAAATCAATGAAAGAGAGAAGTTTTTCAAAATGTTCTACATGAGTTTATGTTCTATTATGTTATTTTAAATATTCTGTGAGATGAGAGGTTCATCTAAAGTTCATTGGAGGTTCACCGAGGATCGAGGGACGTTTTGCTCGTATTGACAAGAGATCGTTGAAGAACATTATTGCTTGAAAATCTAGAAGTTCAAGTAAGAATTCGTGTATTCATCACAGAAAACATAGAAATTACATAGCAAGCTTTATTTTCTCCTTAGTAACAATAATAATTATATATTTTACATATTCTTAACTATTAAATCTAATCAAAATAAAAAAATTAAACTTTCTAATCAAACAAATTTATTTTGTCACCTAGGTGGAAAAACCTATCAACTCAGGTGTCAAAACCAACAGTGAGGACAGCCATCTCTGGCTGCTATCCGCGAATGTCGGTTTGACTCATCACAGTTAGATAGAAAAACCACGCCACCTGAAATAACCCGCTGGTGGTCCGTAAGGGAGCAGGCTCATCACTCCTGCCAGATGCCTCTGGGTCTTGGGCCGTTAACCTGTTTCCTTACATCCGAGGAAGACGAGCTCTTAGCCAAGCAGAAGCAGTTTTACGGCATACTCCAGGCCGATAAACAAATTTATTTTATCTTCTATGCTAATTTTAAATTCATTTAAAAATATATATTTTTATTTAATTTAATAAAATATTAAAGCAAGTTTATTATATACCAAAAACCATTAATCAAGCTCAATTTTCTTATATGTCCATTCTAAATTCATCTAAAAGTTTTCAAAATCATGAATGAAGCTTAATTTGTCTTATATGTCCACTCTAAATTTATTTTAAAAAACTATTTATCAATTTTAATTTAATAAAATATAAATACACAATTTATAAGTATATTATATAGCAAAAATAATTAATAGCTGTTATTTGTGGAAATTTTCCTTTTTCAAAATGAACATTGCTTTCCTAGGTGTCCCACTTCCAAGAATTTAGTATATTTTGTGTTGGACAGATCCCAGATTGTTTAAAAAAATCAATCCACTCATATCAAATCAAATCATGTTGTTTTCGAATATTTTAAAAAGAGGTGGCAGGAAAGAAATTAAAACCGAATAAAATGCAAAAGAATTTAATAGATGATGCGTGTCGTTGAAATCATGCGTGGTTATTTTGAAATTCTCTAAGAATTTTAGAATTTTGGATTTAGTTTCAATATTAGTATTATTCCTCCAGGTTCACGTTCACTGAAGCCAAGGCCAATGCGGCCTAGCCGCGATAGTAATCGCATCAACGCTAATATATTATTAAAATATATGTTTTTTATATATCAACATAGTTGTATTATATTTATTTTAGAATGGAATTTTTATCATTTTAAGATATCACTGGATTCGCACATATTATATATTTAGAAATTTATATTCATAATTTTAATTTAATTATTAATTAATAGATAAATAATGGTAATTTATATCAATAATTTTAATTTAATTATTAATAATTAATAAATAAATGATAGTAGAGATTTAATTTCTATGAAATATTTTAAAATATATTTGCTCATAGTAATAAATTAAAAAATGAGATTTATGTTTAAAATAATCATGTTATTTTTTTCTTTCTAATTAAATTGATTAATTAAAAAGAAATATGAACAAGTATGAGGTGAAATGATTTATGATTTTTTAGACATTTAGTATTTATAAGTCATAATAATAACTCATGATATTGTAACAAGCTTATAATTTCAATAGTAAAGCAGGTATGAATATGTATACTTAAAAATATTGTTAAATTATAATTGTAACATGAATATTGTTACATGTTTATATATATATATATATATATATATATATATATAACTCATATATTAATTCATTTTATAATTAATAATAATAATAATTTAAAATTATAATATTCATTTTATAATTAATAATAATAATTTAAAATAAATTGTAATTTAGTTAATTTTTATGATTTTTTTAATCTTTTAAACTCTCTCAAAAGATAACATGGAACTAAGAAGAAGATCTGTTTCATTCAGAGAACTTCAGAAAGAAGAAACACAAGAAAATAATTTTGATATGGCAAATATGTTTCATAGTGCATCATCTTCAATGATTAACTCTACAGAAATAGAGTTAATAGAAAGTCAGCCATCAGCCCGATGGGCTCTCCCTTCCATAAGCCCATCAGAAGTTTATGGTGATTTATCTGTGTTTCATTTGAAAGCTATAACTAGAGTCACTGTTAAAGAATGTGTCTCTCAGATCCAAGAAAATGTTGAATCCATTCAAACCATTTCCCTTTTAGATCCTAAAAAGCTTCAGGAAGAAGCTCGAAGACATGGTACTTCTTATCTACATCTTGGTTGTATCCGGGTGGGCATAAATTCTTTAACCCACAGAGGGCTTAATACATATGTGTTGGCTACTATCAGAGATCTCACGCATAACAAATATACTGATTCATTAATTGGTGGTATCGTGGCTCCTTTATCAAATGGTCATGTATGGTTTGATTGCCACCCAAATTTCTCAGTATATGTGTATGATGAACACATAAAGGACAAACATTGCAGTTCATACTGGTGGGTGTTTCAGGCACACCAACACATTATATCCAGCCATTCTGCATACACCCAGTCAAGAGTCAAAATCCAACACCCTGGTAATCACAGATGCTCACAATCAAAAGATTGAGCACCAAACCATCAAATGGGAAGATCTCAGCTTTCCTGAAAACTAGGTAATAGATCTACCTCAGTTGCCCAATGTTCAAAGTATCACGACTGCTCAGATACAAGAAGGACCAGCTAAAGCTACTCTATTCTTCCCTAGAAGATCTACTTTGGATTGCAAAAGAATACAAGAATCCTGTCAAGCGACAAAATACCATATAAACCCCAACCATATTTCATGTCAGCCATCTACTTCCACATCTATAAATACTCCATTTGTAAGCTTCTCACTTGTTGATTTACTTGAACTTTCTCAGCTATTAAATTTTTCCACTCTCGAAGTAAAATGTCATGTCTGCCAAACAGTTTTTTCTTACAATCTCTCGCAGATCTAGTTCTCCACAAAAATCACAACCCCAGGACTGGAGAGGCCCCTTCCACTGTTACTACAAACTCATGTCCAAACCCAAAATGCTCTGACATTCCATTCCCTCATGACACTATCCTAATGTTTCATGAATTACCCACTCTGGAGAATGAAGACCCCCGTCTCACTGAAATGTTTAGCAAGAAGATCTTAGAAATATCCCAGACAACACCTCATGGCCAATCTATGTTGAAAAATGGAAACTCACTTGGCAATTAAGAAACACTAAAGTAATGGATGCAAATCTACAGCCTCATCAGGACTTACAACACCTTATACCAGAAAGAAAGATTTATGCTAAGTCCAGCACTTGGATACATGATATGGTGTATAAGAATTCAATGATGTATTCTAATCTTGCATACGACTCATTAAGGGAAAGTTTTCATGATTTCAGTCTGATATGGAATGAGGGAAGCAATAGAACCAAAACATTTCATAAATATTATACTATCAATAGAACCAGATATCCTGAACATCCTGCAAGAATAATGTGGCCACAAAAGGATCCAAGCCTTGTATTTCCTGACACTGTCTATAATTTCCAAGGCTATAAAGATCTCTGGTGGGATCTCTTATGCAGAGAAGAAAGATCAGAAATACATTATACATTATTAAAATTTGTACCGGTCTTCATTACACAGTTACTGTTACAACCAAATTGGTTAGAGGAATGTTGGAGATGGTATGGAATAAATAAGATTGATATGGATCCAAGGTACTTTGAAAAAAGACTTTCAAAGTGATTGCCAGGAGTGCATGGAGTGTAATGGCATGGAGTGTTTTCACCTTCGTTGTAAGACTATTACAGATCTATAAAAAAAATCTGATGATCACATATTAGGCTACTTCATGAGAGGACATCATCATTGGTTAGTCTTAACCAAAGTAAACCATTAGATTATCCTCAAGAAACCAATGATTGTCTGAAGGATTTATACAAAAGCATGGGAGACTAGTGCAGCATACCATCGAATGGGAAGATCTTAGCTTTCCTGAAAACTGGGTAGTAGATCTACCTTAGTCGCCCAATGTTCAAAGTATCACGACTGCTCAGATACAAGAAGGACCAGCTAAAGCTACTATGTTCTTCCCTAGAAGATCTACTTTGGATTGCAAAAGAATACAAGAATCTTGTCAAGCGACAAAATACCATATAAACCCCGACCATATTCCATGTCAGCCATCTACTTCCACATCTATAAATACTCCATTTGTAAGCTTCTCACGTGTTGATTTACTTGAACTTTCTCAGCTATTAAATTTTTCCACTCTCGAAGTAAAATGTCATGTCTGCAAAACAGTTGTTTTCTTACAATCTCTCGCAAATCTGGTTCTCCACAAAAATCACAACTCCAGGACTGGAGAGGCCCCTTCCACTGTTACTACAAACTCATGTCCAAACCCAAAATGCTCTGACATTCCATTCCCTCATGACACTATCCTTCATGAATTACCCACTATGGAGAATGAAGACCCCCGTCTCACTGAAATGTTTAGCAAGAAGATCTTAGAACAATTGTGTTCGATCTGCGTTCATCAGGAAGAAAGTCTCTTTTAGAGTCGAGTTTGAAAAGCCTGCATATCAGGGCCTAACAACCTTGGTAAGAACCTAAAGTGGCTGAACTCATTAAGTTTGAGTCTGTGTTTTTCTTAGAAAGTTCAAAGACAGAGTTTGCAAAAGGCCAGGTAGCCTCTGGAATGCATCTTAGATTGAGGTGTAGCATTTGGTAAATGCCCAAGTAGTCTATCTCTGATTGAAGTTTCTCTAAGTCTTCCAGCATTGTAATTCATCTTTTGAAATCAATAAAATAGAGAAGTTTTTCAAAATGTTCCGCATGACTTTATGTTCTCTTATGTTATTTTAAATATTCTGTGAGAGGAGAGGTTCATCCAAGGTTCGTCAGAGGTTCACCAAGGATCGAGGGACATTTTGCTCGTGTTGACAAGAGGTCGTTGAAGAGCATTATTGCGTGAAGATCCAGAAATTCATATACGAATTCGTGTAAAAATTCGTGTATTCATCACAAAAAAAAACATAGAAATTATATAACAAGCTTCATTTTCTCCTTAGTAACAATAATAATTATATATTTTACATATTTTTAACTATTAAATCTACTCAAAATAAAAAATAAAACTTTCTAATCAAACAAATTTATTTTATCTTCTATGCTCATTTAAAATTCATTTAAAATATATATATTTTTATTTTATTAAAAATTAAAAAATATATATTTTTATTTAATTTAATTTAATAAAATATTGGAGCAACTTTATTATATAAACCAAAAACTATTAATCAAGCTCAATTTTCTTATATGTCCGTTCTAAATTCATCTCAAAGTTTTCAAAATCATGAATGAAGCTTAATCTGTCCGATATGTCCACTCTAAATTCATTTAAAAAAAAACTATTCAATTTTAATTTAATAAAATATAAATACACAATTTATAAGTTTATTATATAGCAAAAATAATTAATAGCTGTTATTTGTGGAAATTTTCCCTTTTCAAAATGAACATTGCTTTGCTAGGTGTCCCATTTGTCTGTCTTATACGCAACTTCCAAGAATTTCGTATATTTTGTGTTGGACAGATCCCAGATTGTTTTTTTTTTTTTTTAAATAAAAATAAATAAATAAAATAAAATCATGTTATTTTTGAATATTTTAAAAAAAAGGTGGCAGGAAAGAAATTAAAACCGAATAAAATGCAAAAGAATCTAATAGATGATGCGTGTCGTTGAAATCATGGGTGGTTATTTTGAAATTCTCTAAGAAGATGATGCGTGTCGTTGAAATCATGGGTGGTTATTTTGAAATTCTTTAAGAATTTTAGATTTAGTTTCAATCAAGTAGAAAACAGAATATATAATTAGGTCGATAGGCCTTCCTTTGAAAGAGACTTTCGTCGTCCTTTTGTTTCTAACGTTGACACCTGGCGTCTAGCGGTCATTCGAATCTTGTTTAATTGACATGTAGCGGTCATTCGAATCTTGTTTAATTGACATGTAGCGTAGGTTCTCGGACTATTCCTCCCTCACCAAAACTGCTTTCCGCGTTCTGCTCTTCCACGACCTGCTACAATAACTCGTCTGCCAATATTACAGGAAATCCTGTGTTCTTTGTTTATAAGGGCGATGTTGTGGGTTCGACCTTGATGATTTCTTTGTCTAATGGATAGGGATTGAGGTTGGGATTTGGGATTCCGGATTTAGCAGCCGTTCGGCCTTTCGGAGGTGTTGATGAGACCATAGATTCAAAGAATCTGCAAGATTTCTTGCTTTTCTTGAGTTCAGAGAGAGAGAGGGCCTTGAGAAAGATTGGATTGAGGTTGGGATTTGGGATTCCGGATTAAGCAGCCGTTCGGCCTTTAGGAGGTGTTGATGAGACCATAGATTCAAAGAATCTGCAAGATTTCTTGCTTTTCTTGAGTTCAGAGAGAGAGGGCCTTGAGAGAGATTGGTTTCAGCAATTTCCTTTTCTTCCATGCCTTTTTTATGCTGGTCGATTCAACGAATTGCAAGGAGCAGCTCGATCAACCTCAAGCGCTTCTGCGACAGTATGTGCTCTTGAATTATTATACACTGCTTTGTTATTAATGGTAAATTCTTTTCTTGGAAGAATTTGGAGATGGTATAAAACTTTAGATTTCATTGGTAAAATTTGTTTGGAAAATGGGTCATTTCACCCTCAATTTGTTACTGGAGATCATTTGAGCCAAAGATTTAGCCTCTCTATAGCGAATTTTGGCTATATATGGCTTGTTAGAGCTCGAAGTGTCTGTGACTTATTCAATAGCATCCGGGACAAATTAATTTAGCATTTCAACGATGAAATTTGGCTGGAAAATGGCGGCTTTTGCTATGCAAATCAGATCAAGCTATTTTTAAGGATTTTAGACACTTACGGCTGTTATATTTCTCGGCTGCTATATTTCGTTAAGCGCTTTAAAGGATAGGCTATCGAGCTTATGCTTGAACAGCGCAGCACTCAGCAGAAAGGAACTTAGGGCCAAGTGCTGTATTTTCTTAGTTGAATATGTCCTTTTCTACTTGTGTTCAAACTTTATAATACAAATATTTCTCTGTGCAAGGTATTAACTGCAAGAGTCTATTTTGTGTAAAACTTTTTGCTATGCCTTTGAATGGCATACATCCTAATTGGAGCAATTTGCTGACGTCTCTATACTTATTTTCTCATCCATCCACCACACTAAGTACAAACCAAAACTAAAGGTTATAGCAGCGATGCGTCGCAGGATTCGAGTTTAGCGCATTTTGCGAAAATGACTATGGGATTCTTCCCAGAGACTTCGGGGTCATCTGGGCCGCAAACCCTAAATCCTGCATCTGCTTCTGCTAGAGTCTTTTGAAACAAAACGTTACAAATTACTGAGAAGGCAGTTTAAAGTTAGCAGTGATGGGGTTTCGAGACACCACCTTCCTTTATTTCTCACAATATGACAGAGTAGGTGAAATGCCTTTATTTCTCACAATATGACAGAGTAGGTGAAATGCCTGAACTGGACTCATTTTTATTTAATAATTGGACGAGTAACAGGTGCTTTCTTTCAGTGCAAGAAGCTTCCGCCAGAGACGTCTTCCTCCCCTCACTTGCTTCGGGCTTCCACTTCAAAGTTCTTTCCAAAGTAAATATCGTTATACTCAGCTCTGTAATTTTCTGAACTTTGTCTCAATTTTACTGTCAAATTTTGTCCCTTCACACTCCTACATTGTTTTCCTTTCAGCCGCAAACCCTAAATCCTGCATCTGCTTCTGCTAAAGTCTCTTGAAATTACTGTTATTTCTTTTAAATGAATTTATGAAACCATAGGTTGCTTAATTTTTTACTCGCGCCAAATGTCTCTGCGTCTGAGGATTAACTTATCTTCTAAATTAGAGTTAAATGCCGTGTCTTCCCCTGTTTCTGCCGCTTCTGGAAGGAAGGCGTGCTGTTGTAATCTGGATCGTTGTCTGGAATCTACAACTCCAACAGTTCCTCTTCAGTATCTGCCCAAGGTACTTGCTTTGAAACCCTATTGTGATGAGCCTCCAGTCTATTTCCGATAATTTTCTAGTATTCCAAGTGTATTTATTTTATCCCTAGTAATGTTAGGCTTGTAGCTAAATGTACATTTTAGGATTTTGATATCTTCTGTTATGAACCCTGTATTTTTAACAACACAATGTTTTCTAGCTGTTCTGTCATTGGCTCTTCATTGATAATAGGAATAATTCTTGGTTTCACAGACATTCATGAAAGGATGGAGGGATTCTGAAGCCAAATCCATGCCCTTCTTCAGTCTTGGTGATCTGTGGGAGTCATTCAACGAGTGGAGTGCATATGGTGCTGGAGTACCGATAGTGTTGAATAGAAGCGACACTGTTATGCAGTATTATGTACCGTCTCTTTCTGCCATTCAACTTTACACTCACCCTTCTGGACCTAATATTGGCACCAGGTAGATTATCCAATTCACCAGTTATTTTCATAGCAAGTCATGTCAAAGGGAGGTTCCTTAAATTTTTCGTAAATCTGACCACAGCTGAATGCTTTTGTATAATAATAATATGGTAAATAAGGCATAATATACACCGTAGCTCCTGTTGTTTTAACTTTAACAATTTATCTCCTGTTGTTTAACAATTTTTTTGGAGAAATCTATCTTTGCAAACGATTCTGCTCTAATGTTGCTCTAGACGATGAAAATATTGCATGCTTTGGCAGCTGTCTATATCAGTTGTCATATCTGAGACAAGATTTTACCTGTCACAATTCAGTGTTAACGCACATGTCTTTCATTGGAGCAATCTCATTTAAAACTTGATAACGTTTGGACACGTGATTCATGTTGGCTCAGTTGAGTCCTGAACATGCTCTGTTTTTTTTTGCAGGTTCCCTGGTGAGGAGAGTGATGCAAGTGATGATTATAGAGATACAGGTAGTGAAGGTAGTAGTAGTAGTGATGAAGCAGAGTGAGACTCAAAATGGTGGGGCATTAAAGTTGCACAAAAAGGCTTTTCTAGTGATGATGGTGAAGGAAGCAGTTGCCCTTCATTTCAATATTTTGAGCGAGCAACTCCATATAGTCGTGAACCTCTCGTTGACAAGGTAAGATTCGGTTATGCATTTATTTTGAGGAATGTTTTATTTCATGGTGTAGTTTCAATTGCGAGGTTAAAATTAATATCTGTTAACTGGACGTTGCAGATTGGAGATCTTGCCAAGGACTTTCCACAGCTGAAAACCTTAAGAAGCATTGATCTGTTGCCAATCAGTTGGCTATCGGTTGCTTGGTATGCCATCAATTATACTTGTGCAATCCTTGATTAAGTTGGTGTGGAGGCCAGTTAGTTATTAAGCATTCTTGTTCTATTGGATTTTGTTCAATGCGATCAGTAACGTCTAGATGAATTTTCATTATCTACCGTTATCTAATTAAAACAAGAATTTCCTTACAGGTACCCGACATACAGGATACCAACAGGTCCAACCTTGCGAGACCTGGCTGCCTGCTTCCTAACTTTTCATTCCCTTTCAATTCCACTAAAAGGTTTGATTCATCTGTTTTCTATTTTCTTTCCCTCCATCTTGTTGCTACTTTGTTCACATAGTTTTCATATCAGTAAAGCTTGTTGCTACTTTGTTCACATAGTTTTCATATCAGTAAAGCATGTTGATGCTTTTTGAATTCTGATTTTCTCACTCCGCATTTGATCTCTAACTGATGTTTTGGCAGATGGTGGCAGTATTCATGTAATACTGGAGGGAAAAGTGTTCCTGTCACTATACTAATCAATTAGCCCTTCTTCTTTTTTTGAAACATATGAAATGACAAGCGTCTCAACCAGTTGAGGAGGCACAGAGCCAGATGCAAGATTTATTGCAGAAATTTCAAGGAACAGAGTTCGTTACACTAGTAGTTAACCACCACTCAGTACAATACACACAAGCTGAATTCTGGTGCAGAACTTGTAGACTACACCCAGTTCAGCTAAAGTAATAATTTTTTCGAAGGGATGACAGTTGATAAATACGATATGATTAAGTTAAACGACAAACAGTTCCACTGTTGTTCATTCATAAATGTAGTGATCTATGTCACTAGTATTTATGGAACATGTCGCTTGATCCGATTGTTGGTCAGCAACACATCCGCCAAGTGTCACTTATATTCTTGAACACGTCTTCTGATCATGATTTTTGTTAACAACACGTCCAATGAACTAATAATGCAAGCTCTCGCTCTCGCGGGGCAGTAGCAGCTATTAATCACATGGGTGAGGGTTTCTGTGTAGGATGGTAGTAATGCATGCTTCCACTATTGAGTCAAAATTATAATGTTTGAATAATCGAATATAAGGGGAGTATTGTGTGCACAATTTTGGCACAACCGTCCTTTTTGTTAGTGGAGAGATATGTAAATTGTTGGATAGTTGTGCCTCTTCTCCCCGGTTTCTTTAGAAAATTTGCCCAACATCAATGGATCAATGCGTTTTCTGTGCACCTGTGCTTTTCTGACAAACAAACTGGATTTTCCGTGAATCTTTTGTTCTTAACTATTTTTCTTTCACTGGCAAGTCACATCACAATCTCTTTTTAAAATCAATGAAGCCCGCAGAGAAGTGTTGAATAGAAGCGACACTATTATGCAGTATTATGTACCGTCTCTTTCTGCCATTCAACTTTACACTCACCCTTCTGGACCTAATATTGGCACCAGGTAGATTATCCAATTCACCAGTTATTTTCATAGCAAGTCATGTCAAAGGGAGGTTCCTTAAATTTTTCGTAAATCTGACCACAGCTGAATGCTTTTGTATAATAATAATATGGTAAATAAAGCATAATATACACCGTAGCTCCTGTTGTTTAACAATTTTTTTTTGGAGAAATCTATCTTTGCAAACGATTCTGCTCTAATGTTGCTCCAGACGATGAAAATATTGCATGCTTTGGCGGCTCTCTATATCAGTTGTGTCATATCCGAAACAAGATTTTGCCTGTCACAATTCAGTGTTAACGCACATGTCTTTCATTGGAGCAATATCATTTAAAACTTGATAACGTTTGGACACGTGATTCATGCTGGCTCAGTTGAGTCCTGAACATGCTCTGTTTTTTTTTGCAGGTTCCCTGGTGAGGAGAGTGATGCAAGTGATGATTATAGAGATACAGGTAGTGAAGGTAGTAGTAGTAGTGATGAAGCAGAGTGAGACTCAAAATGGTGGGGCATTAAAGTTGCACAAAAAGGCTTTTCTAGTGATGATGGTGAAGGAAGCAGTTGCCCTTCATTTCAATATTTTGAGCGAGCAACTCCATATAGTCGTGAACCTCTCGCTGACAAGGTAAGATTCGGTTATGCATTTATTTTGAGGAATGTTTTATTTCATGGTGTAGTTTCAATTGCGAGGTTAAAATTAATATCTGTTAACTGGATGTTGCAGATTGGAGATCTTGCCAAGGACTTTCCACAGCTGAAAACCTTAAGAAGCATTGATCTGTTGCCAATCAGTTGGCTATCGGTTGCTTGGTATGCCATCAATTATACTTGTGCAATCCTTGATTAAGTTGGTGTGGAGGCCAGTTAGTTATTAAGCATTCCTGTTCTATTGGATTTTGTTCAATGCGATCAGTAACGTCTAGATGAATTTTCATTATCTACCGCTATCTAATTAAAACAAGAATTTCCTTACAGGTACCCGATATACAGGATACCAACAGGTCCAACCTTGCGAGACCTGGCTGCCTGCTTCCTAACTTTTCATTCCCTTTCAACTCCACTAAAAGGTTTGATTCATCTGTTTTCTATTTTCTTTCCCTCCATCTTGTTGCTACTTTGTTCACATAGTTTTCATATCAGTAAAGCATGTTGATGCTTTTTGAATTCTGATTTTCTCACTCCCCATTTGATCTCTAACTGATGTTTTGGCAGATGGTGGCAGTATTCATGTAAGTACTGGAGGGAAAAGTGTTCCTGTCACTCCGATAAGCAATTCTGGGGGTTCTCCAAAGATAGCTTTACCAGTGTTTGGTCTAGCTTCTTACAAGTTGAAGGGGACAGTGTGGAGTACTAATGGCAACTGTGAACGACAGCAGGCTAACTCTTTGTTTCAGTTAGCTGATCAATGGTTGAGATTACATCAGGTGAAACATCCAGATTATGATTTTTTCCTTTCACATGGTTCTTCATATGGAGGATGAACTAGGAACATCCATAACAATGGGGTTTTTGTTGAAACGAAAGAATCAGTTGGGTTATGAATGGATTTTTTTATTATAGCCATTAATAAGGAAAAATACCAGGAGTCAGTGGAGTGTGTCCACAAGCAAGTTGAGGGTTGTTCACAAATCTTCGTCTATGATCTCCTCAATATAGTCAAAAGATAAAAATATAAACATTCTCAAAAAGTTCTGCAATAGAAAATGAAAAAATGCGAGTCAAAACTCGTACCAAAAGGGTATATTTAAGAGAGAATGGGTTTTTGGGTAAACCTTTGGCTTGTCTGCTGTAAGAGAAAATTGATGGAAAAAAAAGTGAAAAGAAAAAAAGAATTGCCATTTGTTAAATAGGAGGAAGAGGAAATGCTGAAGGAGATGAAGTGTCCTGCATTCCAAACTCTATGTCAGCACGGCAATGCCATAAACCATTGCAGGTTGAATTTTAAGTCGTGCAGTTTTTTCTCTTCCTTTGATTTCAATTCAGGTACACTCGTTCTCTGGGACGAAAGTTCATGGATGTGGTTGTAGACGACTATCATCCAATTTAGACTGCCTGAGTAGATATTTAATTTAAATCCAAACTTTTGACATGAAAACATTGATTTGTGATGATGGGCTGACAATGGATATTTTCTAGAGTGGTTTCTGAAAAGCTGCGTGCCCAGTGGTGGCAATTGCTATTACTGTGAGAGCATTCGTTGGTTTTCGAGTAATTGTTGAGAGCATTTGAGTATTTTCTCCAAGGGATTTTCGCTACATTAAAACAAATTGTGGCTAGTGTAGGATCAACTTTTGTCCTATCAGGTTCTCTTTGGAGTTAACGGATTAAGAAAATAAGAAAAAAATGAAAAGAAAACCTTTGATTCTGAGTCAATATTAAGATATTTTGTGTCAATTTGCTTCCAATGGTTGATGAATGATTTGATTTTCTTCAACGTGATTAGAAAAGTAGTTATCAATATTTTCCCAATAGTGATCAAAGCATGACGTGAGTTATCTAATTATTTTTTCAAAATTTCCAGTAGTTAATTATTGGGGATGACTAAGTTGCAGAGAGAGCTTTATGTCGATCATATGATTGTTATTGTGTTATACGTCAAGGTGGGAGAAAAAGAAAAGTAAAAGATCAAAATTACGAGAATTTAGCATAAACATTATTTTCATTTTTTTGAGTTGTATGATCAACTATTGTTAGGTGTTGTTAGGTGTTGTTAGGTGAGTGTTCTCATAGTTGACTGTAAAGATGGTTGAAGTACTGGGCTTAGTGGCTTGCTATGTTTGTATTGCTTTGATATATATTTGAAATTATTCAGTGCTGTTCATTTGTCATACTTTGGACATACCTTGGGTGGATATATCTTTTCATTCAAGGAAATGTTTAGGAAAAGTATTATGTTGCTGGAGTTGTGAATTGAGATTTTAAGAAGTTGCTTGGGGCTATTGTGGATATAATAAATTATACTGATAGTTTGGAATGTGCAGGAATTTTGCTTTAGAAACATAGAATAGATGTGGTATCTCCAACTCAGAGTGATGCCCGTGGATTCTCGATCTATAACCAATTTCATGCTTTCTCATCTCAGGAATACCGTAGGCATAGAGTAGGTGGAACTTTCTAATTGGGTATGTAATTACATTTTAATTAAACCGTGGTCACCCCTCTTGGCATGATCTGGTTCTTCTTTCACTGGATGATCACATTGTCACTATCAAAGTGGCCGTGTTAAATCAAGACTTTCTGTTCTAAAGATCACCTTCGTTGTCCATGGCTGGATGCCATGTGCATGACGGTGTCGCCCAGTGTAAAGACCCCTACAACCCTCTGGACTACGCTTCAAATAAACTTGTGACCAATCTTACAAGTTAATGATTATGAAACTTGCATTTGTCCTATTCTGGGGACTTTAAAACAAAAAGTAAAAGATAAAAATTATGAGAATTTAGCATGAACATTATTTTCATTTTTTTGAGTTGTATGATCAATTGTTGCTAGGTTAGTGTTCTCATAGTTGACTGTAAAGATGGCTGAAGTAGTGGGCCTAGTGGCTTGCTATGTTTGTATTGCTTTGATATATATTTGAAATTATTCAGTGTTGTTCATTTGTCATACTTTGGACATACCTTGGGAGGATGTATCTTTTCATTCAAGGAAATGTTTAGGAAAAGTATTATGTTGCTGGAGTTGTGAATTGAGATTTTAAGAAGTTGCTTGGGGCTATTGTGAATATAATAACTTATACTGATAGTGTGGAATGTGTAGGAATTTTGCTTTAGAAACATAGAATAGAGGTAGCGGTATCTCCAACTCAGAGTGATTATGAGAATATATTGCTGATTGATTTCTTGTTGTCAAATTATGGCAGTATCTCCAACCCAGAGTTATTATGAGAATATATTCATGTTTCAATACTTTACTTTGTGTATCTTTATATATGTGCTAGAGCTGTAATGGAATGGTAGAAACTAAAAATAATAATTTGTATAATTTTGATTAAGGATTTATTTTATTTTGGGCAATTTATTGACTAGGTTTAGTTTGAATGATTGAATTATTATAATATTTATTATTTTGAACCAAAATACAATTCTTTCAATTTAACATTTCTATCAGCCTCTATTTGCACCTTTTGGGGCAATTGCTAGTAAATTAAGCATTTCAATATTAGTATTAGCAGTTGTCTATAACGCGACTTTTTGAAAGCTTTTCCGGCCGGTTTTTCCGGTCGAAATCCAGCAGGAATTTATTGGAATCGCAAGTTTGATAGCTAGTTTCTGCACAATGAAAGCGTTCCAGGAGTTTTTCAGGGTGCTGAATCCAAATATGCAGTTAAAAAACCATTTTAACTACAACAAATCAAGATTTAACCTCAATTTCTTCCGCCGGATTCCGGAATCTCCAAAAAGTCGCATTATAGACAACTCCGTAGTATTATCCCTCCAGGTTTATTTTCACTGAAGCCAAGGCAGCCAAACCGCAATAGTAACCGCATCAACGCTAATATATTAAAATATATGTTTTATATATATCAACATAAATTTGATACGCATATTTATTTTAGAATGGAATTTTTATAATTTTAAGAAATCGTAAATGCTATATATTTAAAAATTTATATTAATAATTTTAATTTAATTATTGGATAAATGATGGTAGGGATTTATTTATATTTTAAAATATATTTATTTGTAGTTACAAATTAAAAATTGAGATTTATCTTCAAAATAATTATGCTATTTTTTTTTTTAAATAAATTGATTAATTAAAAAGACATAGTGAGTGTCACGTGAAATGAGTTATGGTTTTTTGGACATGTAATATTGATAAATCATAATATTAACTCATAATATTGTAACAAGTTTATAATCTAGATGATAAAATAAGTGTGGATATTCATAGTTAAAAATATTGTTACATATTTTTTTAAATGTATATATGTTTAATTCATATATTAATTCGCTTTATAATTAATAATAATAATTTAAAATAAATTATATTTTAGTTAATTTTTATGATTTTTTTAATCTTTAAAAATGTGAAATGTACTATAACATAAGTGTTTTGAAGTTTATCATTAATAAAAACCACTTAAAAAATAAAAAATTAATTTTTGTAATCATTATTATTGCTAACATGTAAAATGAACACCCACAATGGACAAAAACCACTCCACACCCACAATGGACAAAAGCCACTCCGCTTATGTTTTCTTACTTTCTTTTATAGTTTTTTAATTCAAAAGCCTATCATTCTCTCTTCTTCTTCTTCTTCTTTTTTGTTGTTTTCTTACTTTCTTTCATAGTTTTTTAATTCAAAAAGCCTATCATTCTCTTTTTTTGTTCCTTCTTATTTTGTTTCACAGTAAGAAGGGCTTCCATATGGACGGTATGGACGGTATGTGGAGACTAGCTATGAGATGGGGTACTTCCTTATCTGTGATTTTTTAAATTTCATTTTGTATGGTTTCAGGATGGTATGATAATTGAATATATTTGAGTTTTGTGTAAGTAGGCACGGTGGAAATGTATCTATAAAGAACGACTACAAATGCAGCCCCAGCTGTTAGCGCGGTGCTTGCACCTATCACACCTATTCATTATAGTGACTTCAATAATGGTTGTCTCTAATTGGGGTGTAATAAGTCTAGTATGGTACATCAGCGATAATGGATTTGATGGTTGTGCAGTATCATAAAAAAAATTAAAATATTTAAAAAAAAAAAAAAAAGAACCTCATTTTTTATGAGATAATGTTGAGTAAAACAAGGTGTAACTCCCATTGAAACAATTTCTATGATGAAGCTCATAAGATATCTAAAAAGAATTGAGCAAATGGGAATAGGTAGATGACCTAATGTTATCTTCAATGAAGACATGAGTGAAAGAAAGAAAACATGGATGAAACAAAACTACATCTGGATGCAAAAATGGAATATCTACCTCAACGTCTGTCCCACAAATAGCAAGGAGCTAAAGGATTTTGTTATTGAGAAATTTCATAAACGGGTATGGGGAAAAGAGTTGGGTAGAAAGAAGAAGTATTGCATTGAGGAATTCAACCCTACGTGTGATTTACAAGAAAAATAGTTCATTGGAACTAGCATTTGGTGGAGGGAATAGGTTCTTATTTCTCAATAAAGGTTCTTATTGCTCAATTAAGAACCAAATCGCATCAACTTCGGTGTGAAACGGGACGGTGGAAAAAGCCTAAAGAATCTTGGGAAGAACGGGTGTGTACATTTTGTAAGTCTGGGCAGTGGAATCCGAAAAACATTTCATTTTGGAAAGTGATTCATAGCATCAGTTTCTTGGCAGTGTCTTTTTAGTGAGGGGATTGTTGGAAAGTTGGGCAAGCTCATCATCAATTTGAACAAGAAAATGATTGAATTGCAAAAGACCAAAAGCAAAGAATTAAGAGTCCTATAAACTATTTTTAGTCTGGTGGACATTAAAATATCATTTCATTTCATAAATGTTACTGTCCCAAAAATTTTAAATAAAAGCTCAATTTATATGGATTTAAGATTTTCAATGTCACTTGTATTGGTCATGGTGTGCTAATTAATATGTTGCTCAACTCCAAGTTATTTCTGATTTTTTTATAAAAATGTTTTATAGGAATTTGTATTCGATATATGGGCGTAATTTTTTATTTTTAAATTAGATTTGTATGAAACTGCATTATTAATCTTTAGATAAATTAGTATCTGTGTAGAGAGATGATCCATATTGGATCCTTGAAAATTATCAGAGTTTCTATGACTGTTTCAAACTATGTCAGACTCCAAAATCTTGTGAATAACGAGCTATCAGGAAGGACCTCTGGACAGTGGCAGTTTGTAGCCAGCACAAAACAACGAGGACCCTTGGTCAAAGCGCTTTGACTGTTGGCCCATGGAGACTGCACAGTGGCACAAACTAGCAAATAGGGAGTCCAGATCAAAAAACAGAGGCCGTTTCTGATGTGCGATTAATGCAAATCGCAGGATAAAAACCTTAGAGAAGGAAAAGCCTCGGCACCTGGTCATGTGAAAAACAGGGAAAACCGTGGGAAAAGCGCTAAAACCGACAGGCGGGTCCCGCGCTCCAAAACCAGCGGAATATCGGAGGCATTTCGGGTGGTAAGTGGGTTTGGCAGAGGACCGAGCGATGCCATACATTGAATGACGCATGTCCGGCAGATGAGAGAGAAAACCACTCTCATCGCAGGGTAACGGTCGAGCAACTCACCCGTGCGATAAAAGCAATGACTGTAGGATCTGGAGGCCCCAGATCAACAGCGGAGGTTGCGCCCGATGGAGGATCAAATTTGACAGAAGAATAGGTTGAGGCATATGAAATTTGGGGTCCGACGTGACTGATGAGCTGGCGGATGAATCATTCCGCGAAATAACCGAAATAACGACCGTTGAAATAACCGAAATAACGACCGTTCGAGGAAAAGCTAGCGCCCAGTTTGTAAGGAGACAAGTGGCCACCTCTCTGTGAAACGTTACACAGTGGCGATGACACAGAAGTAGGGAATTCCAGCGGACAGAGGCAGGCGATTCGAAGAGCCGGAAGAGGAAGCGAACAGTCAAGGGACGGATTGGCTTTAAGCCATGAACAGAAAGAAGAGACAGAGGAGATGGAATAGAGAGTGAAGCAGAGAAGCAGAGAACAGAGAACTCGAGTTGACCTACAGAGCTAAGGCAACATCGAGCAGACAGAATCAAGAAGGCTTGAGAGGTTCAAGCAATCCCTATGAGGATATCTATCAGGAACAGAGAACCAAATTGGACTCATCCCATTAAGACCAATTGAGGTTGAGACTTGGTAAGGGGGAGTCTGTGTACTCTAGTGGCTTGGGGAATCCAAATACCACCCTACTAAGCATCATCTATTACAGGAGACTCAAATTGAGATCCTCATTGTAAAAACTCTACTTAAAGACACAATAAAAAAGGCCACCACTGAAAGCTAGACCAAGAGATGTAGCCTAGGAGGATTGGGTGAACTCCTTATTAATTTGTTGTGTTTTTGCATTTGCTTGTTGTGTTTCTCTTACTGTTTTCCAATGCTTGTGTATTTCGCAATCTTATCGATCCGTTGCTTAAAATAACATAGGCACACCAGCACATGAGTTTGTAATACCTACATTAATTAACTGAGATCATACATAAGTGATTTTCAGATCAAGTGGTATCAGAGCTATAGGTTGTTAAGGTTAGACAAGCTTGTGTTGGATTTAGCTGTTGAATGCTAACTAGATCAAAGCTCAAATTAGGAGAAGGAGAGTTGGTCGAAACTAATCTTGAGATTGGAAGAGTCTATCCTCAGAAGACAATGTCAGAGGAAGGTTCTGTGGGGCCAGACCCTCAATTTATAGATAGTTTCCTGGCCATAAGGTCCATGGTAGAGGAAATGTATAAGGATTTTAGAAAACATAAAGATGAAGACTCATCAGGCTCTAAACAAGATAAAGGAGAAGAAGAGTCTCTCCTCCATGACCACTCAAAAGGCAAGGGGAAAGAAGAAAGCTTTCTCACACCTCCTAATAGCCCTGAACATAAAAAGAAGACATATTTGATTAAAATAGATGTTAAATTTGATTTACCAATATATGATGGAGAGTTGAATGCAGAAAAGTTGGACAGTTGGATCAGACAAATTGATGTTTATTGCAGAGTATCGATTCAGATAAGAGAAATATTCAGCTAGCCAGCCTACGCCTTGGAGGCACTGCCTTGGTTTGGTGGGAAGGTAGGACCCAAGTTGACATGAAGAGACATGGTAAGACTCTTTTTGTTTGGAGTGAATTTGTTTCTGCAATCAAAAAGCAGTTCTATCCACTGGCCTACATGCAGCAAGCCATGATGAGCTGGCAAACTCTTCATCGGTTGAAAGGGAAAAGTGTACAAGGTTACACTCGAGAATTTAGGAAGAGAGACTTGATTCTAGGAATCTCATTAGACTCACCTAAGACTCTGTTGAAGTACATCGGTGGTCTACATAGCTACATGAGGCACACTATCCTCATGTTTAATCCCACCAGTATAGATGAGGTATCTATTCAAGCTACGCATCTAGAAGCTAGAGGAAAGAATGGAAACCCAAAAGTTGGGGATCATCCCAAACCACTGCAAGCAAGAATAAGGAGAAAAGAAAACAGAAATGGAAAGCAAGGAAGGCCAATACTGCACAAAAAAGCATGTCTTCATGCACTCACTATAAGAAGGATGGGCATGATGATGAGCACTGTTGGATTCTGCATCCGGAGCTGAGACCTAAGAAGTTCGAGGGCAAGAAGAAGAAGACTGTTGCAGCTATTCATAAAGATTTGGGGTCGAACTCAGGGGATGAAAGAACCATTGCAGCCACAGGTATAAAAGGTAAGAATTCTGAAGCATCTACTAGTAATTCTGTACAATCTACTATTGATGAAGAAAATGAGAGAAAAAGACATGAGCTTTTCCATATTCGCGTTATTTCCAAACATCAAAAGATTGATACTTTGTTTGATAGTGGCTCACAAGCAAATTTAATTTCTGAATCAATTGTAAAGAAGTTGGGATTACTGACTACACCTCACAAGAAACCATACCCATTAGGATGGTTAAGTGATAAAGCACAACTACAAGTGACTAGACAATGCGAACTCAAGTTTTCTTTTGGGTCAACATTTGTAGATGAGGTTGAGTTAGACATAATTCCTTTGGATATATGTGGAATTGTTTCAGGAAGTCCTTACTTGTATGACAGAAAAGATATTTTCTATAGAGCTGAGAACAAGTATCTACTCATTAAATATGGAATCGAATACTTTGTAAGAGCTCATAAGCTCAAGAATAATTACACTCTCATAAACTCAGGGTAGATGAAATGAATGATAAATTCATGCAAACAACTTTTAGTGATGGTTGTAAAGGAAAAGAAACTTGATAAAACCAATGTATTTGAGGGCTATGGTGCTAAACAACAAGCTCATTTAGAAAAACTTGTTTCAGAGTATGATATCTTGTTTCAAGAACCTAAAGGTCTGCCACCCAAAAAGGAAATAGTGCATGAAATTAATTTGCAGCAAGATGCTCCATTGTCTAACATTGGAATGTACAAGTTGTCTGCTTTAGAGAATGCAGAAATCAAGAAGTAGGTGCAGGAGTTGCTCGAGAAGGGGTTCAACAGACCTAGCACATCACCATGTGGATCTCCAATCGTTTTGGTGAGAAAGAAAGATGGCTCATGGAGAATGTGCATTAATTACTGAGCACTGAATAAGATAAAAATAAAAAATCGTTATCCCCTTCGTTGCATAGATGATCTATTAGATCAATTCAAAGAAGCTGTTTATTTTTCCAAGTTAGACTTGCATAGTGGATATCATCAGGTTAGAGTTGCAGAACAAGATGCATGGAAGACTGCTTTCAAAACAAAGCAGGGATTGTATGAGTGGCTAGTTATGCCTTTTGGCTTAACTAATGCTCCTGCTACTTTCATGAGAATAATGAATGATGTACTCAGACCTTTTCTTGATGATTTTGTTATTGTATATCTGGATGACATTCTGATATTTAGCAAAACATGGGAAGAACATTTAAAGCATGTTAAGCAGACATTAGATGTTTTGAAAAGAGAAAAACTTTATGTTAAACTCTCAAAATGTGAATTTGGCAAAAAATCTTTGAATTATTTGGGACATAGAGTAGGGGGTGGTGAATTGAAGATAGATCCCTCTAAGGTGGCAGTCATTGTAAACTGACCTAAACCCAAATCTGCTACAAAAGTTAGGAGCTTCTTAGGAGCAACACAATATTGGAGAAAGTTCATTTCTAACTTTTCCTTAATTGCAGCTCCCTTACATGCTTTAACAGGATTGAACAAGGTGTTTCAGTGGGGAGGCAAATAGCAGAAAGCCTTCAACACCTTGAAAGAAAATATTAGTACAGCACCAGTACTAGCACTGCCTGATCTTCAAAGACCCTTTGAGATCCAAACGGATGCCAGTGACTATGCCATGGGAGCAGTGTTGATACAACACGGTAAACCCATATGTTATCATTCTAAGACATTTAATTCTGCAGTAGTTAACTATCCCACATATGATAAAGAATTGTATGCATTAGTACAGAGTGTGAAAAAGTGGAAACATTACTTAATGGGCAAAGAGATAGTAATACATACTGATCATCAACCACTTCAATATCTACACTCCAAAACTAAGTTGCAGCAATCAAGACACTATAGATGGATGGGTTTTCTACAACAGTTTCATTTAGTCATCAGATATAAAAAGGGCATACACAATAAATTTGCAGATATGTTATCTAGACCCATTATAAATGCATCTACTATACTTAAGCATAATTCTGTGTTACATGAGAGCTACATTGAACAATATTCTCAAGATATAGACTTTAAAGATGTATATGCAACTTTAAGTCAAGGCAAACGAGTAGAAGAATTGGATTACCATATTAAGGACCAACTCCTATATCATTGTGGGAAGCTATGCATTCCACAAACTGAAGGAGTAAAGATAGTTCGAGAAGCACACACTTCTCTAATATCAGGTCACTTTGGGGTAAGTAAAACAGTTGCACAGCTGCAAAGGTTTTGTTATTGGCCAAAAATGAACGAGACAATTTCTAGATATGTAAGAGGGTGTACTATGTATGCTAAAAGCAAGCCCAGCAATAGAAAACTAGGCTTGTACACTCCATTACCAGTTCCTTCTCATCCTTGGGAAAGTGTTTCCATCGACTTTGTTGGAGGATTGCCCAAATCTAGGAAAGGTCATGATTATCTGTATGTTGTTGTGGATAGGTTCAGCAAAATGTGTATTTTGATACCTTGTAATAAACAGATTACAGTTGAACAAACTGCAAAACTATTCTTTCAACATGTATGGGTTCATTTTGGATTACCCACTTCCATTATATCTGATCGAGACACTCGATTTGTGGGAAAGTTTTGGTCAAGTCTGTGGGAACTGATGGACACCAAACTAAAGAAAAGCACAGCTTTCCATCCACAAACCGATGGCCAGACAGAAGTAGTCAACAGGACAGTGATCCAGTTACTCAGGGGATATTGCAGCAAGCATCCTAAGCTTTGGGATGAACATTTATGTTATGTTCAACATGCTTACAACCGAGCCAAACATTCTTCCACACAGAGATCTCCTTTTGAGACCTATTTTGGTTTCACACCAAGGTCTCCCTTGGATTTTTTCTTTGGTAAGGACACAACAGTTGAGGGACACAACGATGTGGACAAGGAAACTAGGTTCATTGAACAAATCCAAGAGATTCACCAAGAAGTACAGGAACAGCTGGAAAAGAGCCAGGCTAAATACAAGGCAAGGCATGACAAGCATCAGATGGAGCATAGTTTCCAAGTTGGTGATCAAGTCTGGTTGTATATCAGCAAGGACAGGATGCAAGGTGAAGGTAAAAAGCTAAAGCCTATCAGGTATGGACCTTTCAAGATACTTGAGAAAATTGGTGAGAATGTTTTTTGCCTTGATCTACCAGCTTACATGCACATCTACTCAATCGTAAATGCAGATAGCTTGAGATTGTTTGAACCTTCACTAATTGAGGATCCCGAAGAGCAAAGTCAATTGCCTTCTATTAGTGACCTGCTACCTGAATATCTTAATGAATTGTAGGAAAACACAGTTCTGGACAGGAAGGTGAGAACGACACGCAGGGGAGATGTTGAGTACCTCATAATTGGGCTCAAGGGTTCAAAGCCAAGCAGTGCAAAATGAATAGAGATTGGACAGGTGAGAAAGTTGTATCCTCACTTAGTCGATGCTTGAAAACCAACTTTTGGTGGTCCAAAAGCTTTTTCAGTGGGAAGGCCGTGATCCGAATTGGATACTTGAAAATTATCAGAGTTTCTATGATTGTTTCAAACTATGTTAGAATCCAAAATCTTGTGAATAACAAGCTATCAGGAAGGACCTCTCGACAGTGGTAGTTTGTAGCCAGCATGGAACAACGAGGACCCTCGGTTAAAGTGCACTGATCGTTGGCCCATGGAGACCACGCAGTGGCACAAACTAGCAAATAGGGAGTCCAGATCAGAAAATAGAGGTTGTTTCTGATGCGCGATTAGCGCAAATCGCGCATCGCACGATAAAAACCTCCGAGAAGGAAAAGCCTCGGCACCTGGTCATGTGAAAAACGGGAAAACCATGGGAAAAGCGCTAAAAACGATAGGTGAGTTCCGCGCTCCAAAACCAGGGGAATATTGGAGGCATTTCAGGTGATAAGCAGGTTTGGCAGAGGACCGAGCGATGCCATACATTGAATGACACGTGTTTGGCAGATGAGAGAGAAAACCGCTCTCATCGCAAGGTAACAGTCGAGCTACTCACCCATGCGATAAAAGCGATGACCGTAGGATCTAGAGGCCCCAAATCAACGATGGAGGTTGCACTCGATGGAGGACCGGATTTGACGGAATAATAGGCTGATGCATATGAAATTTGGGGTCCAACATGACCGATGAGCTGGCGGATGAATCATTTCGCGGAATAACCGAAATAACGACCGTTCGAGGAAAAGTTGGCGCCCAGTTCATAAGGAGACAAGTGGCCACCTCTTTGTGAAACGTTACACAGTGGCAATGACATAGAAGCAGGGAATTCCAGCGGACAGAGGCAGGCGATCCGAAGAGCCGGAAGAGGAAGTGAACAGTCAAGGGACGGATTGGCTTTAAGCCACGAACAGACAGAAGAGACAGAGGAGATGGAATAGAGAGTGAAGCAAGAAGTAGAGAACAGAGAAGTCGAGCTGACCTTCAAAGCTAAGGCATCATCGAGCAGACAGAATAAAAAAGGCTTGAGAGGTTCAAGCAATCCCTGTGAGGATATCTGTCGGGAACTGACTACTGAATTGGACTCATCCCATTAAGACCAGTTGAGATCGAGACTTGGTAAGGGGGAGTCTGTGTACTCTAGTGGCTTGGGGAATCCAAATACCACCCACTAAGCATCATCTGTTACAGGAGACTCAAATTGAGCTCCTCATTGTAAAAACTCTTCTTAAAGACACAATAAAAAAGGCCACCATTGAAAGTTGGACCAGGAGACGTAGCCCAAGAGAATTGGATGAACTCCTTATTAATTTGTTGTGTTCTTGCATTTGCTTGTTGTGTTTCTCTTACTGTTTTCCAATGCCTGTGTATTTCACAATCTTATTGATCCGTTGCGTAAAATAACATAGGCACACCAGCACATGAGTCTGTAATACCTACATTAATTAACTGAGATCATACATAAGTGATGTTCAGATCAAGAGACCTGGGATTTTCAACATAAGATATCTGTAGTTTTTTCTCAAAAATGTTTTAAATAAATTTGAAAATAATTGTTTTAGATAAATTTGCATATGGTATATGGGTTTAAGATAACTTAGTATCGATGTATAGAAACATAGGCTTTTCAACTTAAGATATATGTAGTTTTTTTTAAATGTTTAAATAAATTTGAAAATCACTGTTTTAGATAAATTTGTGTATGGTCTATGGATTTAAGATAATTTAGTGTCGTTGTATAGAGCCCTGGATTTTCAACTTAAGATATATGTAGTTTTTTTCCAAAAATGTTTTAAATAAATTTGAAAATAATTGTTTTAGATAAATTTGCATATGGTATATGGGTTTAAGATAATTTAGTATTGGTGTATAGAGAGACATGGGATTTTCAACTTAAGATATCTGTAGTTTCTTTTCAAAAATGTTTTAAATAAATTTGAAAATATTTGTTTTAGATAAATTTGCATATGGTATATGGGTTTAAGATAATTTAGTATCGGTGTATAGAGACCTGGGATTTTCAAATTAAGATATTTGTACTTTCTTTTCAAAAATGTTTTAAATAAATTTGAAAATATTTGTTTTAGATAAATTTGCATATGGGTTTTTGATGTAGAAATTTTAAAATTATTTTTAAAAAATTAATCAAATTATATTTATATGAAATTTGGTTATCGGTGTAATGGTAATAAATTAAATTCAAAATATAGTATTATTAATAGTCTTAAATTTGTTTTTCCTTTGAATTTTTATGGAATGACAATTTTAGGAATAAATTAAATTCAAAATATAATATTATTAATAGTCTTAAATTTGTTTTTTCTTTGAATTTTTATGGAATGACAATTTTAGGAATAGAGTGGAACCCAACAATTAGCTTTACGGGTGCCCACCAGTAAAGCTCTCGGGGGCTAAGATATGTCCTCCCCCCATTGCCAAGGTCACAACAGGTGGATTTGAACCTGACTCTTTAGAGTTTTAAGGATTTCACATTTCTCAATTAACCAATTGAGTTGTCCCCGGGACTAGAGTGATATAATTATTGATGTAATTGTAATATTTTATTATTTTAAAATAAAATTATTTAATTATTGAGCTATTTCATATTTATAATTGCAATTTTTTTTAATTTCTAATCAAAATTTAAATAAAATTATTAATAATTAGAAAACATTAAAAAATAACTATATAATAATATATTATGTAAATTAATTAATTTTGAAATTTATTAAATAATAAAAAAATATTAAATGATGATGATGAATGTCCTCTAAGGCCAATGGGGTCTATCGGACCTCAAGAAAAGAAAAGAAAAAGAATCTAATTGTGATTCTTCAAAATTTTGTTTCTATGATCAAAAAGAAGGGAAAGAAGCACTCCAAAATCATTATAGTTGGGTTGACTTAATAAGTCAAGAAGATTGGAAGTGTGGCAGGTGTTAGGAAATTGAGAGCAAATGTGAGTAAGAGTTGAGCAATCTAAAAGGAAGTGTTTTTCATCTTCCACCCTCTTAGTATCGCAAATCTGATAGATTTTATCGTCCCCGAGAGTCTTGGGAGTAAGCCACCGCCTAGTTTCACTTCGAAGCTCATGAGAATTAGTTCTTATCTTAGAGATGTCCATTTTTTTCTTAGTGTTGGTCAAGACAGAGAGATAAATATGGTTATCGAGGATGGGGTTGATCACCTCCTTATAGTACCTTAGCTTCCTTTTACCCTCCATCTCCTTATCATCCCACATCTTGTCCTTAAAATTGGAGGTAATAGTATCTTTAACACTATCCTTGCTTCCCATGATGATCTCCTCCTTAATCCCCCAATGGTTGAGCCCAAACTAGACATCCTTATGCCACCTGCGCTTGAGGTGAAGGTGGGGGCTTTGACTAAAGTTAGAAGAAATTTTTGTGAGCCTCTTGGATTCCATGTTGTACAACTTCTTCTTATACATCAAATATCTAAACATAGTCGTACTTTCAATGGGGGACAATTCAGCTTGGATCGAGAGGATAGGATAGGGAGTATTTCCCTTGATCTTGAGGTTGTAGGTTATGAATTGCTTTTGAATCGTCTCAATCTTTCTCCATGACTCTTTAGATATACTCCAACCCCAAAATTCACATCTGTATAAGACAACAACGGTGACGAGAGACTCAAAGAGGAACCTTTTTTTTATTCCAAATGCAAATATCGACCGACTTACAATTGCTTTCAAGCTCAAAATAAGCTTTCCAACCTCCAATAATCATTTTCTCGATGTTATAATTCTAGTTGAGATGATGAGGAAAGTCAATACCCAAGTATTTATAAGAAGAAACCTGCTCTAAGCAATGGTTACCATAGACGAAACTACCATGGGCGATTTTTTTGGATTTAATGATCACGACTTTAGTCTTTTCGGTATTAAATGCGATACCCATCTTGGAGCAATATAAATGGAGAGTCTTAAGTTGCTTGTCTATGTCCTCATGGATTTTTTCAAGAAGAACGATATCATCAGTGTAAAGGAGAAGAGTAATGATTATACCAGCAAGCTCGGTGCCCTTGCAACCTGCAGTTTCCAGACAATCCTCTAGCTTATCGATGTAAATGACAAAAATGGTAGGGGATAGGGGACACCCTTGCTTAACCCCAATATTTCATTTAATATCTTTAGACCACGCTTCGTCGGTCTTAAGTTTGGCAATGACAGTCTCGTAGAAGTGGATCACAACAATCTCAGTTCAGGAGGAACCATGATCTCTTCAAGTTTCTCCCAAATCTTATCTCGACGAACAATGTCGAAATATTTTCTAAAGTCCACAAAACAACAGAAGAGATTGGCTTTAATATTGTGACATTCCTCAGAAATGATCCTAAGAGTGACAAGATGGTCGATAGTCGAGTGATGTCTCCTAAAACCAACTTGCCCTTTAGCTCTTTTACCATGGTTTTGGAGCCAAAGGCTAAGCTTCTTTTCCAAAATGAGGCCATATAGCTTGGCTAGGATGTGGCTAATCAAAATGTTCTTGTAGTTAGAGGGAATGATTTTGTCCCCATTTTTAAAGATGGCCGCAATAAGGCTTTGGGTCCAAAGCTTAGGGAAGTCATGCTTTACAGCCAAATTAGAGTTTCATAACTTTGATTTAATTATCAGTAATTATTAATTAGTTGGACGATAAAGATTTAATCTCCATAGAATATTCTAGAATAATTTTATTAATTTACACAAATCAAAGGTTGAGAATTATTCCCAAAGTAGTCATGTGTTTTTTCCCTTTTAATTAAATTTATTAATTAAAAAAATGTCATATGAACAAGTGTCATATGAAATGAGTTATGTTTTTTAGACATGTATTATTGAAACAATAAGGTATTGGGCCGTCGTATTGCAACAAAAGGAAACAATCTTGCGCAAAAAGGAGGAAACAATATGGTGGAAAAAATCATGAATACAATGGTTGAAATAGGGGGAGCAGAATAAATAAATAAAATCGTATGGTTATGATCAAACATTACCACTACAATAAGATCTTTTCTCCCTCTCCCATGGGAAGGAAGAGACTCTTGCAACATGAAGAATTAGAGCAAGAATTGGTCTCATACTATCATGGTATTCTCACAAAACCAATTCCTAATAGGCGGGAAGCAAGTAGATGCATTATGGCTCATATATCTCATCCTATCCATCGACACCATAATGATGCCTTAATGCAAGAAATCTCATTTTCAAAAGTGGAATAAGTAGTCATGGCAATGCCCAAAAACAAAGCCACAAGCCTAAATGACTTTACTCTAGATTTCTTCAAGTATTTCTTGTCTTTCATTAGCTTGGAAGTCCATGCCCTAGTGGAGGAATATCAAAGTTCCCAATAGGTATGGACTGGTCTAAATGCCACTTTCCTCACTCTAATCCCTAAGCCAAGTAAATCTAATAACCCCAATGGATTCCAACCTATACCTCTTTGTAATTTCATATACAAAATTATTTCCTCCGTAATTGTAAATCATCTCAAAGCTTTGCTTAATAACATTATTTCTCCTCAAAAAATAAGCTTTGTTAAGGGTCACCAGATCTTAGATGGGATGCTGACTGCCCATGAAGTCATCCACTCTCTCAAAAAATTAAAAAAAGTTGGCATGCTCATTAATATGGACCTTTTTAAAGCCTATGATAGGATAAATTGGGATTATCTCCTTTCGGTCCTTCTTGCTTTTGGTTTTTCTCCCAAGTGGATTGCTTGTATTAGGCCTCTTATCTCTACGCCCTTTTTCTCTATATTATTAAATGGTTTCCCCACCATCGCCTTTAACCCTCTGATGGATTAAGATAGGGAAACCCCTTGTCCCCCTTCTTATTCATCTAGTAGCTAAAGTCCTTGGTCAGTATATCAAATCAAAAACAGGGCAAGGTATCATCAAAGGCATTTTCATTTATGAAAATGATATGCAAATCACCATCAACAGTTTGTGGATGATATAATGTTTTTTCTTCATCCCTTCCTTCACGGAATCAGAGCAATCCATTCTCTTGGACTTTATGGATGCTTCAGGGATTTAGATAAATGGAGAAAAATCCAACATATATTTCTTACACACCAATGCTCTGGTACAACATCATTTTCCTAGACTATTAGAATTTCATATCAATAACCTTCTAGCCAAATATCTCGGAATTCCTTTGGTGGCAAACTCCTTAAGAAGCTCATGCTAGCAAGAGATTCTTCAGAAAATAAATAGAAAATTGGACAATTTTTCATTTCGTGCCCTAAATCTAGTTAGTGGATTGGTGCTTCTTAAATCATTTCTCCAAGTGTTGTCAGTCTATCAATTATAAGTCCTAGTAGCCCCCAAATTCATATACAAATCCATCACATCTAAGTTTAGTTACTTTTTATGGAGAGGTACTACTCATACCAAGAAATGGGCAATGGTAGCATGGGTAAAGCTATTTCTTCCAAAAATGGTTAGGGGATTAGGTCTAAGAGATCCTAAAATCTTAAACAAAGTTTTTAGGAGGGAAATGTGGTGGAGATGGCTCCAAGGAGGGGAGGAAATATTGAAATAGTTCCAGGACAAGAAATATAGTAACTTAACCTCTCAAGAAGAAAAATTGTTAGCTATGACCTTTCCTTCAGGATCCTCAATCTAGAATCAGGCACAAAAAAACAAAATTCTATTACAAAATCATACCTTATGGGAAATCAGGAACGGTTGAACAACTCTCTTTTGGGAAAAATCTTGGAAATGAGTTTCATGTCTAGGAGACCAAATAGACCTTAGGGAGTTAAAGGAATTTACTAAAGAATGTAATAGTAAAACAGTGGTTGATTTCTAGAAATCAATTCAAACCTCTAGTATATGGTGGGAGTGGAAATCAAAAGAGGGTTGGCTAGACCATCGGGCTTTAATTTTATGGCCAGCTCTAGTCTAAGAGCTCAAGGAGTGTAAAATACCTATTTATTAATACCAAGGTAAACTCCATTGGGTACATCAACTGAAAGGCATGTTTACGCTCAAAGATGCTTATTATTTGCTAGCTAACACTAGGACATACATAGAGAACCTTTGTGGAGAAGAATTTCGACCCATAATCTTTGGCCCAAAGTTGCTCCATCCCTTTGGCTCATTGGAAGGAGAAAACTTCTTACTTGGGATCTTATAAGGAAAAAATGATTTTAAGGTCCTTCCATATGATATTTGTGTTGATAAATCTAGGGGGCAACAAGTGTAGGTGATTTCTCTTACTTTGATGATTTCTTGTGATATATTTTTATTTTACTTCATTAACTTCTTCTTTACTTATGATTATTAATGTTCTCTATCATCAAACAGCTACCAAATCCTAAATAACAATGAGACAATAGGACACAAGATATAGGCAATCAATCAGTGCTAAAACCTCTCCAACTAAGAGGGAAGCCCACTAGAATCCTTCTCTTCTTATAGGAATTAAATTGATGAATTCCAAGACCTATGTCCCTTAACCAAGACCCTCCAAGACCAAGTCATCCTTCCTTCTTGATGAGATTTCCTTACACAGCTTCCAACAACAAACTTAGCCATTCCAGCAACTTCGACCCCAGCAACAATTTCTGCAACTTCGACCAAGCAACTTCAACAACGTTGACCTAGCAGCTTCACATGTTCGACCTTGATACAACTTCGTACTAATAGCTTCACATCTTCTACCTGGAGGCAGCTTCGTAGCTTTGACCTTGCATCTTCACAGCTTCATATTTTTTCTAGTCCAAAAATGGTAGAAACCCTAACGAAAGAGAGAGAGAGAGGCCCAAAAACTTTGATCTTGACCTTCTTCTTCTTCTTTGTCTTTTTCCAACTTCTACCTTGAGGAGATCAAAATTTCTTGATTGATTGTGTAAATGAGGTTGAATTCCTTCTTATTTATAGGCTTGTGAGGGGTTCGAATTTTTATCTTGAGGTCGACTTATCCCTTCATGTAGGTTGACTTGATCTTTGTGCCATGATGAGGTCTTAGAGGGTCTTTTGACTCTATTTTGACTCATTAAAAAAGTTCTTTGCAATATGTAACATGCCCAAATGGGTCTTCAGTACATGAAAATGATTCGATTAACTTTATGACAAACCTAAAAGCACTCAATGAGTGCTTGACCTAAAAATAAATTTCCCTTGAGCATGAAACCCATTCCTCAAGAATACAAATAATAAAATTATTTTTCTCTTTTTATTAAATACATAAAATCACAATTACATATGCCATTATGAAGATCAAACCTAATTACATATTTCAATACTCCCTCTTAACTAGTGAGGTATTCATAATCCATACAAGGTACTTGGACATTCTCAATCTGAAGAATTCTCATAAGAAAATTCAGATTGGTAACCCATATGTATAGCATCATATCATCTAACATTGTTACATAGAAATGCCTTGACTAACAACTCCATCTCTCCAAAAGATCATAGCAGAATGTTGGAAAGACCAATGATTTATAGACACCCTCATCATTGTCTCTCTCAGAACATACCCCACCCAGTTTCTCTCCGAGTATGTTCTATCAAGACTATTCTTACCTTGGATTCCCAGTTCTCAAAGAATATCGGTCCTCTATGACTACTCTTATCTTGGATGCCCTACCACATCCTCAAAAAGTATCGAATGCCACATGCTTACCCAATCCTCCATTCTATCTTCCCAAGTGAAGACAAGAATGATGTGTCTATCTCTCCCTCTCAATTAGGTAGGATAAACCTATTATAATGAAGGAATGTACCCAGCCTTATAAAAGGAATGTACCTAATCTCCCTCTTAATCAGGGACTTGAACAAGCTCCCTTTTGACCAGGGACATGCTTCCAACGACTCTTTAGATGGAGATCATGGGACAACCAGCTTCTTGAAGAGCTCCTCCTTTCGATGTCATGAACTTGTTTTTCTTTATTCAGTAGTCTACATCTTTTTGGGACTTCTTCATAGGGCATCAACCATCCATCACTCACATTCATGAATGATGGCAGTCATGTCATCCTTTCTTTCATTGGAAAGTGATTCATTAGTCCATATATATTATTTCCTTCATATCTTTCTACCTTCTTCACATTATGTTTCCTTCAGTATCTTTCATCTTACCACATGAGTGTCAGTTGTAGATGACATCTACAACTCTTCCTTTGGTAGACTTACATTATCCCATCCAAATATTGTTCAAAAATAGAAAATTAAAATTAAATCAAAAATACCTTTTGATGGTCTTTCGTCATGACATCTCCTTGTTTGCATCAGCATCTTGCATATATATTGACACATATGCAAAAATATATACAACGTCAAGGATCGCTTTCCTTTTCAAACTTTATCAAGATCTTCATATCTTTCGCATGGAGATATCATAGTCAAATCTATTTGGATGTTGATTTCCTTCTCCATAGTTGTATTTTTCATGATCTCTTGCTTTCTTTATTCACACATTTCCTCCCAGGAACTTCAAATCATAGTTCCTTTGACTTTGTAAACCACCTCATATTTCATACGAGGACATATCATGTTGATTTCATCTAACCAATGTGTGCACCATGCCTTCATGCATCCTTTCACAAGAGAAGATAATTTCATTTGATCATGCTCTTGAGGTAGAGCACTCATTCATGATATCTGCAACCATATGACATGATTCTATTTTATCAAGTACAAGCATACATACCTCATATCTTTATTTTGGTCATCTAGACTTCCTTTGGGAGATTCCTTGATTGAAATAACTTCAATCCATTGATTTGCTTCACATATTTTAACATCATACCATCATCCCATGAAACCCATACAAGTTGTAGTTCCCTGTGAGACACTTGCTTCTTCCATAAGGTGAAACTTCCAATGAAGGATCTTGATCATCCCCATCCTGCAAATGCTCCTTCTAAATTATGTATAATGAGATATATACTAGATGACTTTGTTTTTCCCATAATTACTACTTATGCTTCTAAGGAGGTTACCAAGAGCTACATACTTCTATAGGTGACATCCATAGAGTTCTATTTCAGTTATCTTTCATTCTTCGTTATGATGATGTCACAAGATCTTGCTTTCAATCATATGCTTCTATGATGCCATCTCATAACATGATGCATCCTATCATGCTTCTAATGATTCCTACTATGATAGTTATACTTTACAACAAAAAGTTGAAAAAAACTAGGTGGGGAATACTATGTCAAATATAGTAGAGATCTTTTACTTCTTCTTTGATTTCTTCTTTTCATCTTCTTCCACTTCTTCAGTGATATAGGCTTCTTCCCTTCCTCTTTTGTTGTTGTCCTTCTTGAGCTTTGGACATAGTGCACATATTCATGACAACCATAGCATTGAACCTTCGACAAGTTCCTATTCTTTTTTGGAGGACTAAGCTTCCCAAACTTTTCTTTACTTCTAGCCATGGCAACAAATGCTTGAGCTTTTCTTGCTTGATCCTACATCTATTTTTTCCTTCATCCTGGCTTCTTTGATTTTTCACAATGACCATAGTTCATTGAATGGAGTAGCTTCCTTCTTCCCATAGATGCTTCATGTGAAGTTGCCCCATTTATCTGGTAGTGCATCAAGCACTATGGTAGCCATTTCCTTGTGAGACATTATTTCTCCCAACTCTTGGAGTTGGTCTCTTATTTCTGAAACCCTCATAAAGTATGAGGTTATTCCTTCTTCTTTTGATATCTTCATCTTGTATAGCTTGATCTTCTTCTTTCAGTTGTTCGACAATTAAACCCTTAACATGACGAGCGACTTCATTTTCTATGAGGATCAAATCTATCATCTTCTTCCATGCAAGAAAGTCTGACGACCTAACCAATATGTTGCTCTCCTTGCAATATGAATTCATTTTTACATATTCAAATATAGATATAAAAATACTTACACGTCGAGTGAAGATACTCCTAGATGACGAAATCTTCAACTTCATTCCCTCTTGATTTTGACAATGATGTAGATAATAGATGTCTTCTTAGCGAAGATGTATTTCTTCAAAAGTGATCCTTGGCTCAAAGGGAGATCACATTGTTTCTTTGATGATGATGACAACTCTTTTTCCTTCTTTTCTTCCTTCAAGACAACACTAGTTAAACTTGTTTCACAACCTCAAATTTCGGCCCTACTTCAGAATTTCGGCTTGTTGTAGCAGTTATGCAATTTTGACCTTTTTTGCAATAACCCTAGTTCACATGTGTGGCTAGAAGATGGACAAATTTTCCTCCTTTCTACTTCACTTTACTTGACTTTTTTTCTTGTTATTTTGGCTTGCAAAGGACACCTTTCTTGGCAAAGAACTTGATCCTTGATGGTGGTTGTAATTTCATACTTACTACTGCAGAAGGGCGTCTTAATATTGTGCACGTGTGGAGAATATATCCCAGGAAAATAGACCCAAAAGTGCTTCGCTCTTATTTCCTTGTGATCATCATTGTAGAATGTGTGACTTTCCTAAGAACGCTTCAAGTGTGGAACCCTTCTTTATATGAGCTAGGGTTTTGAGGTCTTCTTTGATGCACTTAATTATTCCCTTTCAATATGATGAGAGGGTTAGTCCTTTTCAACCATTGATGCTCTTTATGTTTCCAAGATGATATCTTTATACTTCGGCCCTAGAGTATCCTTCTTCGTATTGCCTTTCCTTGATGTAGTCATCTTAGTTATGAAACCATGTTGAAAAATCTAGGGGGCAACAAGTGTAGGTGATTTCTCTTACTTTGATAATTGCTTGTGATGTATTTTTACTTTACTTAATTAAATTATTCTTTTATTATTATTATTAGTGTTTTCTATCATCAAACATATACCAAATCATAAAGAACAGTGAGACAATAGGGCACAATATATAAGTGATCAGGCAGGGCCAAAACCTCTCCAACTAAGAGGAAAACCCACCAAATCCTTCTCTTCTTATAGAACTTCAATTGAGGAACTCCAATACCTATGACCCTCCAAGACCAAATCATCATTCCTTCTTGATGAGCTTTCCTTACACAACTTCCAACAACAAACTTTGGCCTTCCAACAACTTCTCCAGCAACTTCGACCTAGCAGCTTCATAGCTTCGACCTTGTTGCAACTTTAGCAACTTCGATGTAACAGCTTCACAACTTCGATGCAGCTTCAGAATTTCATCTAGGCCAGAAACTGTAGAAACCCTAACAAAAGAGAGAGAGAGAGAGAGAGACCCAAAAACTTCGATATTGATCTTCTTCTTCTTCTTTGTCCTTTTCCAGCTTCTATCTTGAGGAGATCAAAATTGCTTGAGTGAGTGTGTAAATGAGGTTGATTTCCTTCTATTTATAGGCTTGTGAGGGGTACGAAATGTTATCTTGAGGCCAACTTGTCCCTTCATGTAGGCCGACTTGATCCTTGTGCAATGAAGAGGTCTTGGAGGGTATTTTGACTCAATATCTTTTTCTTTACAATATGTAACATGCTCAAATGGGTATTCAATACATGACAATAACTCATTTGACTTTATGACAAACCTAAGAGCACTTAATGGGTGCTTGACCTAAAAATAAATTTCCCTTGAGCATGAAACCCATGCCTTAAGAGTATAGATAATAAATTTATTTTTCTCTTTTTATTAAATACATAAAATCACGATTACATATGCCATTATGAAGACGAAACCAAGTTACATATTTCAACAATTTGTGCAAGGAACGAGAAGAAACTATGGAACATCTCTTAAAATCATGTAATTTTGCAAATTCCATCCGGTCCAATGTGTTGGTTCTTTTCGGCCATCTAGATCGCAACCTCAATATTCTAATTGAAACACTAGAGCAATGATGATTCACTTTATTCAACAACCCTATGGTTAACAGAGCCTGGATTTAATTATGGGATTTTTCGTATGAGTGGTGTGGAAAGAATGCAACTAAAGAATATTTCAAAACAAACAAGAATCTAGCGATATAGTATGGTTGATCAGCAAGAGAAATATCAGAGAGACAATCATTTTGAAACCACAGTCCCCAAATGATTGGAAAGTAAATCACCAAGAAGAAATAATATTGAGTAAATTGGATGTTTCATATCCTATGAATTCTCTAGTTATAACCAAGCTTCCTATTCCATAGAGATCCTCACCCTCCTATTTCACTCTTCCTCCCGCAGGTTTCATCAAATTGAATTTTGATGGAGCTTCCAAAGGAAATCCTCGTACATCAGGATATGGAAAATATTTTAAGATTGGAAAAAGACTATTATGAAAACTGATGTAGCTCATTGTGGCACAACCAACAATAATATCGTTGAATTCCTAGCATTAGAGAGAGGTCTACAATTGGCTATTGAGGTAGGTTACTCCAAGCTACATCTAGATAGTGATCCTTAGCTGACTATCTCGACTGCTCAGAATAGTGCTCTGGTGTCTAAATTTGTCAAGATTTGGTAGCTTGAACACCTTATGTCCCACATCGGGATGTTGATTCTTTCCATTTAGTATGTTATTACATCCCATTTGAGAAGAACTAGAAATAAAGTGGCATATTTCCTAGCCCATATGTGATTCCAAGATAAGGATTTCAACATATACTGAACTTGGTTGTTGGAAAATAGATTAAGAAGATTAGGACCATTACAAAGCATTCTATTTGAAGAAAGCAGATCCCCAATGGGGGTGGATGCACAAGAGATAAATGAGTTCGAGGGGAGTACCTGCCACCTCATCGACTCTGAGGGCAATTAAATTCGGGGTGGTGTAGCTTGCCACCCCATGCACAAAGCATGCAACTTCATTATGTTCGACCACGTGGAGGACCATTCTATGGAGACTTCATTTGTTGAGTTTACGTAATGGAGAGGGATATTATGCCTAGATAATAGTAGTCGCCTGGTGTAAGTGGGATTCTTACATCCCCATCAGACTTCTTCATATGGGAGAGATGAGGCGAAGCTTTTGAAATACTAGGAAGTGAATTGGAAACTTTTGAATTGGAGCGAGCATGTCAATATTCCTATAACGCCTGTATTTTTTGGCAATTTGGTTTCCTTGTTTTTGTGGGAGGACACAGACATAGGTAACTACACGGAGGTGGATAAGGTTTCCTTAGTTGTTGAGCAGAAGATTGTATCTAGGAACGAATTGGATACCTGGCTAGCGGGAGAAATTGTGGTATCTAGGCCTATTCCGTGATAGCTCTTTCCTACGGTTATTACTAGGTATTCTTCATTTCATTGTTGCATGTGTTATATTATTTGGGTCATGTTCGCCAGTAGCTAAGTCTGAGTGCTATGGTAATATATCTGCAGGGGAAGGTGATTGTTATGTGTAACCTGAGGTTAGAAGATCCGTTAGTTAGGGACTTGACTATTCTCCCTAGTTAGGTTGGTCTTAAGCTAAGCGGTTGGTTCGCTGGACCTACCTTGTTTTGGTTGGTGTCTTTGTACTCTTTTACAACCCTATTAGATTTCATTGCATATATTTTTAAGTGGGAAATAATTCTCTAGTTTGTTGCAAGTACCTGGGAAATTAAATTAACTAGGCCTAAGCCTATATTTCTTGCTTCTGAGGAGCTGCGGATTCCTTGGCATCTGAGGTGTTGGGGGGGTTGTTTATTTTTGGTCTTGTGTGGTTTCACTGTTTGTGGGGGCTAGAATGTCACACCAAAAAATGTGTGGACTTCGTGGGCAGGGGGACATAGCCCGCTGATCCGGTCACGAGTTGAGATGCAGGCTCAAAACATGACAACTACTTATCATGCTACAACCTCTCCTAGCACACAAGAGGTGGTGTAGTGGCTATCGAAACAAGTTCATTAAGAAAGGCAAGTTTATTCTGACTCAAAATTACAGGATGAGGTCGCTCACCAGATCCCTGGCCCTAGCCACACTAGGGGAAGGTGAGACCAATTATGCATGTCATTACTCGCCATTGGTAGTTAAAAATTGTGTTGGGACAAGTGATAAGGGAGAAGTTATGCCTACTCGACGATATCTCATTCCTATGGTTATTACCAAGTATTCTTCATTTCCTCGTTGCATGTGTTATATTCTATGGGTCGTGTTCACCACTGGCTGAGTTTGGGTGTTGTGATAATATATTTGTAGGGAAAGGTGATTGTTTTATGTAATCTGAGGTTAGAAGATATGTTAGTTAGGGACCTAGCTATTCTCCCCAATCAGGTTAGTCTTAAGCTAAGTGATTGGTTCGCTAGCCCTACCTTGTTCCGGACGGTGTCTTTATGCTCTTTTATAACCCTGTTAGATTTGATTGTGTATTTTTTTAGGTGGGAAAGAATTATTTGGTTTATTGCAAGTACCTAAGGAATTAAATTAACTAAGCCTATGCTTATCTTTCTTGCTTTTGAGGAATTGTGGATTCCTTGGCATTTGAGGTGTTTGGGGGTTGTTTATTTGCGGTCTTAGGTTGTTTCATTATTTTTGGGAGCTAGAATGTCGCACCAAAAAATGTTTGGACATCATAGGGCTAGGGACGCGGCTAGCTGAGCTGGTCACGAGTTGAGATGTAGGTTCATGACGTGGTGGTTTCTTATCATTTTTCAACCTCCCCTAGCATGTAGGAAGTGGTTTAGTGGTTAGAGAAACATGTTCATCAAGAAATACAAGTTTATTCGGATTCAGAATAACAGGATGAGTTCGCTCACTGGCTCCCTAACCCTAGCTACACTAGGGGAAAGCTAAACCAGTACATGCATATCATTACTCTCCATTGGTAGTTAAAAAATCTGATGGGACAAGTGATAAGGGAGAAGCATGAGGATAATAATGACAGTATCTCCTTTCTGAACGACATTCAAGGAAACCAATGGAAAATGCAGGTAAGCTTGGATAGGTTGGAAGCTCGAGTAGCTTGCATAGAGAATCATTTTCAATGTGAATTCAAGCCCTTAATCCCTCTCGGTATGACTGCGCGGGACTCGGCTCCAGTTACATTATTAGATTTTTAATATGGATACCATGTTTTAGACCTCTGCTAGTAGTTTACTTTCCAATTGCATAATCTTTTATATCCAATAAATTTTTGTGGTCTTTTTTAAAACTCAGACCTATCATTTACCAGCGCAAAAATCTAATTTCAAATATTGCAAAGTGAGGTTAATATTTTTAAAACAATAATAAAATAATATAATTTGATATTTAAAAGAAATATAACTAACCTCTTTTTATATATATATATATAATTACAATTACAATTTTATTTATTTTAATTAGATATATATATAATATATAATTCTAAAATATATTAAATAAAAAAATAATATCAACATTGCTTTCTTCATTCTCCCCTATTATATTATTTATAAGCAACTTCCAAATTTCAGATATATTTATCGTTAAACATATTTCATGATGTTTCCGGGACAAAACACTTAAAAAAAGCATTTGCAAACATTTTCATGTTGTTCTCAAGTATTTAAAATAAATAAATGGGAGGCCAGAAATTAGTAGTTAATAAATATGAAATTATCTCATGCATGTTGCGTCACTGAAATCACGCGTGGTTTCTTTATTCAATTTCAAACAAATGAAAATGAAGTTGCATCATACCTACCGGTTGAAAATTGAATATACTAGCATTTGCACCAGATGTTGCAAAGAAAACGTCGTAAGGCATAAAGTGCAGAAATCCATTATCCATGTAGTGTGTGCATTATTCTACAAGGTGGATCTCTCTAAATTTGTTGCAAACATTTATGTTGTTGCATTGCTAATTTATTTAGAATCTACTACTACCTCCTCTTCTTGGAATATTAAATTTCTTATCACCCCATGATGACAATCCCTCTAATTATTGGCATCACAATTTTTGCACTTTAGTGGCTTTACCTTCAACCTAAAGAAACATGAATTTAAGTCACTCCATTATAAAGAAATTACTAAATTGTTATTTATCAGATTTTGAGTAAAAACAATTAATAACTCATATTTACAACACTTTAAATATTTACAACCTATTAAGTCTTGTATTTATAACTCATTTATAACCCTTTAAAATGAAACTAACTATCTATATTTTTATTAATAATAAAAAGAATATTCTTTATAAATCTAACACTCACATGCTACTCTTATATATTTATCTTATATTTAATATTGAGTGTAAATCATAATATGACTCATCACAAATTATTTTTTTGAGATTCAGAAGGTCACAAGCAAAGGCAGCAACTCTACCCCAAGATTTCTCTAGGTGTTTCTCTATCCATTTTCATTATATTCAAGCACAATACTGAAAAATTATTTGAAATATCTCTCTACGAGGACTATTACAAACCTTCCAACTCAATGATCTGTCAATTTAACCTACCCATTTCAAAGAGGAGAAACGCCTTACGGCGTAATTAAACAACATTATTACCCCGCCAAAATTACGCTGATATTTTCATCGGTAGCTTTAAGTTAATGAGGTTTGAAGCATGAACGATCAACTTCCAAGGTAAGGCTTCCGACAAGGCATTTGGGAGAAGCTTTAATGCACGTTACTCTCCTTGTCACAAGCAGATGTTTGTAGAGAAAGCGACTTTTGGAGCTAAGTTCAATCATAGTGGCTATATATAGATATTGAATATCTCTGGGACGAACAGATATGATGGAGAGCAATTTGGAGAGGCGTTTTTGCCATAATAAGGCCGAATAGAAGAGGTTTGATTTGTTCCATCCATGTCCATGTCTTATGTAAACAACAATGATTTCAGCGGTACGTTTATAGTACCCAGCAAGCCCCCCAGAAAGGAAATATCATTGGCAGTTGCACTGTTAATCCTCGGCACCATCGTCATTGCCATTGGCCTCTTCATGTTCTCTCAGCAAATCGGTGGTGACAGAACCCATGGTTTGTCTATGATTTTTATCCGGAAATAAAGCATTTCATTTTTCTTCTATTTCTCAAATCTGTTTTTGGATTTTTTGGCCTCTTATATCGGTGTTGCCTTACTGCTGAAGACTGAGGGTTATATCTGATTTTATTTTTGTGGGATTTCTATTTATTGTTGTTCAGGTATGTTGTTTGCATTGTTGGGAACAATCCTGTTTGTCCCAGGGTTTTATTATTCGAGAATTGCAGGGTACGTGTACAAGGGCTACGAGGGCTTCTCTTTCTCAAACAATCTAGCAGAGCTTCTAATGTCGGGCTGTGTAAGGCCAATGCCCTTTTTGCTGCTTTTTTTTTTTTTTTTTGGGTCAAACAAGGGACACATTGTACCAGAAGACATATAGGGATTTGGCATAGGATTCTGTTAAGGTTAAAGTCAAATAACTAGGGATTTGGCATAGGATTCTGTTAAGGTTAAAGTCAAATAACTATGAGTAAAATTCATAGGTACTTTTTTGAAGTACTTATTCTATTTCAAGAAAGATCATTCTATTGTACTAAGCAGTGTGAAATGACCCCGCTTAAGTAAATACTGTGTTAGTTCGAATAAGTTTGATAGAATTTAAAATAGGCCATGAACTACTAAGATTTGGCAGAGCTTTATGAATGTTCAGTTAAGTTAGCAGGCTGTTGTCCAGAGGCACAGTTTCAAAGAGAAAATGCCATCTGAAATGAACACTGTTTATTTACTTGTGGAAAATAACCATTTTTTATTATGAAAAGAAGTTAAAGCTTGTTATGCATACAAAATGACAAATACTAATCATTCACATCGCAATAAGGGTTGGAAATTAATAATTGTGGAGGCACCAAATACAAGAGTTCAATACAACGATAAAGCTTATTGATAAACGCAGGGTAGCATTGTCATGCAGGGCACACCAATCACCCATTTGCTACATGAGTTTCCAAAGCATCACTGGACTCTGGCATGATTAGCATTCAACTTGCATTTTACGAGATAGTAAAGATACATGGACAGGGTATCTCTAGAACATGACATCATGCCCCTGAGTAACAAATCTAAACGAAATCTGTATAAACAAAACAAATACATTTCCAACTGGCTTATCACATATTTCCTTAAAATTTGTGATAGATAACCTACCATAAACAATCCAAAACTCAAACTGGACTGGCCGATCTCTTATATCTAAACAAGACTGGGGACTTGAGGCTGTTGTGCAAATTAATGCATACACATTCCATGACAACCTATACTACAAACTTTCAAATATAATCTCAAACTTTCAAATATAATCTGAGCTCCCATATCCCTCTCAAGGAATTATAAGTTTTTCTCCAGCATAGATGGTGTCATCAGTGTACTTATTTGCAGATTTTATTTGATCAACTGAAACCTGCACTCAACCAAGGAAACAGAACCAGTTACACAAGTCTTATACAATGGATAGAAGGGAACAAGATGGCAACTTTAGTTTCACATGCATTCAAAAAGCTGAACAGCAACTACGTTAAGAAATGCTCTACAATAAGGTGGAACAAAGAATAAAGATACTTGATAAATAGAGTCAAACCACTCACCAAAATATAAGAGTTCAATACAACGATAAAGCTTATTAATAAACGCAGGGTAGCATTGTCATGCAGGGCACACCAATCGCCCATTTGCTACATGAGTTTCCAAAGAATCACTGGACTCTGGCATGATTAGCATTCAACATGCATTTTACGAGATAGTAAAGATATGTAAATGTGAATGTTTGTAAATGTATGTCTTTAAATTTTATATTCCATTTCATTTGAAATTGTATATTGTATTTTTGTTTATTTGAAATTGATTAAGTATGTTGACTAAGTGTTTTGTCAATGAATGATTGTGTTTGTTATGCTCATTTATATTAGACATGAGTTTTATTGTAAACTTGAACCTGTGTATTTTATATAGATTTAATTAAGTCTTATATTTTTATTGCATAATACTTTAATGTTTATTTATTATATTGAGTTTCAATTATAATGAAATTTGTATTTTTTCTTTTTCTTTTTTAATTGTATTTGGTTAAAATAAATAAAAGCGCGCACACACAGACATAGATATCAAATTTCAAATAAAGAAACATACAATGTACTAGTCAAAATAAACAAAAATACAATATACAAATTCAAATAATCACACAACATACAATTGTAATATTGTGTTTGTTTGTTGTATTGAATTGTGATTGTAATTAATTTTGTAGTTGTAAATAGTGTGTAGGTTTTTACTTTGTACAAACTTAATGTTGCAATGGCATGTTTGAGTGTTTGTCTTTGTATTGACTTGAAATTGTATGATATGTGTTTCCTTATTTGGAATTGTATATTATGTGTTTTTGTATTTGAAATTGTATTTTGTGTTTGATATTTAAAATTTTAAAATTGTATATTTGCTTATTTAAATTTGTATTCTAGGTGTTTTCTAAAATTGCATAAACATGCGAGAATATGTTTTGTCAAATGTTTGTATGTGTAGGTGGCTTTGTCAATGTTTGTGAATGTATATGTTTAAATTTTATATTCCGTTGCATTTGAAAATGTATATTTTATCTTGTTTATTTCAAATTGATTAAGTTTGTTTACCAAGTGTTTTGTTAATGAATGCTTTTGTTTGTTATGTTGATTTGTATTAGGCATGGATTTTATTATAAACTTGAACATGTGTATTTTATATAGATTTAATTAAGTCTTATATTTTTAGTGTATAATATTTTAATGTTTATTTATTATAATGAGTTTTAATTATAATTAGATTTCTATTTTTTCTTTTTATTTTTTAATTGTATTTGGTTAAAATAAATAAACACACACACACACATATATCCAATTTCAAATCAAGAAACATACAAAGTACAAGTTAAAATAAATAAACATACAATATACAAATTCAACTAAACACACAACATACAATTTCATGTCAATAAAAGAAAACAATAAAATATTCTTATGCAACTTTAAATAAAAGTAATTTCGTAATATACAAATTAAAATCTACATTATACATGCACATTCAAATTCATAATTCAATACAACAAACACATGATTACAATTTCAAATTACATACAGATATTTGTAAATAAACATTCATACAACGATTCACGTATATATGAAGTTTCAATAAAATAAACATACAAAATACAAGTTTAAATAAGCAAACACAGAATATACAATTTCGTGTCCAAATACAAAAGAAAATAATCATTGTCAAAACCACTCATATATAAGCAATTTCAAACGAGCAAACACACACATCAACTAAACACACTGTCAAAACAAGTGACATATACATATAATTCAAGTAAACACAAGCTTACACAATTTGAATTCAAAATATCAAACATAAATACATAAAACATTTGCAAAATCACAAACATATATATACAAATTCAAATAATGTTACATGCAATTCAAGTAAACACAAGCTTAGACAATTTGAATTCAAAATATCAAACATAAATACATAAAACATTTGCAAATTCACAAACATATATATAATAATTCAAATAATGTTATCACTCTCAATATTTAGAGTTATGATATTTCTAGTGAATTAATTAATTCCCTAACACTTTCTAGAAAATGACTTCACAAATATCTACTCATTAGCAACTAATGATACAAAAAACCTAACCTCAACAAAATAAATAAAAATTGGTATGATATAGTCAAACAATATTCGCAGTAAAGAAATTAAGAAAGGTAAGAGATACCTTTTTCCTTCTCAATCCCTAGAACTGTAAATAAATTTCATTTTGAATACCAAGTTTGAAGGTTAATAAAAAAAGGGTGTGACAATCTAAAAAAGTTCCAAAATATATTAAGTTCGCGAAGACTAACTCAAACATATTTTACTAAAATCTAGTACTCCTCTAGGTTGTTTGAAACACAATGAAAATTAAAAGTGGTACCATAAGTAACCCATACCTAGATATCTGTTTTTCTTAGTTTTGAATTTTCCATCATGCATAGCCAAAGTGCTAAATATGTAACCGTTTCTAGTATTGCGAAATTTTCATGAAAACTAAGTTAAGTATTTTGTGGTGAAAATTTCTATTGTTCAGGCCAATAAAAATTAAAATAAGTACCATAACGTAAGACATGCTAAGGTGATTTTTTTTATTACTTTTGTGGCAATTTCAAACAACTAAAAATTAAAATAAGTAGCATAATGTAAGACATACTAAGGTGGATTTTATTTGTTAGTTTTCACTTGTTTTGAATTTCCCATTGAGCATAGATGAAGGGCTAAGCATTGGAAAATAACCATTTTTTATTATCAAAAGAAGTTAAAGCTTGTTATGCATACAAAATGACAAATACTAATCATTCACATCGCAATAAGGGTTGGAAATTAATAATTGTGGAGGCACCAAATACAAGAGTTCAATACAACGATAAAGCTTATTGATAAACGCAGGGTAGCATTGTCATGCAGGGCACACCAATCACCCATTTGCTACATGAGTTTCCAAAGCATCACTGGACTCTGGCATGATTAGCATTCAACTTGCATTTTACGAGATAGTAAAGATACATGGACAGGGTATCTCTAGAACATGACATCATGCCCCTGAGTAACAAATCTAAACGAAATCTGTATAAACAAAACAAATACATTTCCAACTGGCTTATCACATATTTCCTTAAAATTTGTGATAGATAACCTACCATAAACAATCCAAAACTCAATCTGGACTGGCCGATCTCTTATATCTAAACAAGACTGGGGACTTGAGGCTGTTGTGCAAATTACTGCATACACATTCCATGACAACCTATACTACAAACTTTCAAATATAATCTCAAACTTTCAAATATAATCTGAGCTCCCATATCCCTCTCAAGGAATTATAAGTTTTTCTCCAACATAGATGGTGTCATCAGTGTACTTATTTGCAGATTTTATTTGATCAACTGAAACCTGCACTCAACCAAGGAAACAGAACCAGTTACACAAGTCTTATACAATGGATAGAAGGGAACAAGATGGCAACTTTAGTTTCACATGCATTCAAAAAGCTGAACAGCAACTACGTTAAGAAATTCTCTACAATAAGGTGGAACAAAGAATAAAGATACTTGATAAATAGAGTCAAACCACTCACCAAAATATAAGAGTTCAATACAACGATAAAGCTTATTAATAAACGCAGGGTAGCATTGTCATGCAGGGCACACCAATCACCCATTTGCTACATGAGTTTCCAAAGAATCACTGGACTCTGGCATGATTAGCATTCAACTTGCATTTTACGAGATAGTAAAGATATGTAAATGTGAATGTTTGTAAATGTATGTCTTTAAATTTTATATTCCATTTCATTTGAAATTGTATATTGTATTTTTGTTTATTTGAAATTGATTAAGTATGTTGACTAAGTGTTTTGTCAATGAATGATTGTGTTTGTTATGCTCATTTATATTAGACATGAGTTTTATTGTAAACTTGAACCTGTGTATTTTATATAGATTTAATTAAGTCTTATAATTTTATTGCATAATACTTTAATGTTTATTTATTATATTGAGTTTTAATTATAATGAAATTTGTATTTTTTCTTTTTCTTTTTTAATTGTATTTGGTTAAAATAAATAAAAGCGCGCACACACAGACATAGATATCAAATTTCAAATAAAGAAACATACAATGTACTAGTCAAAATAAACAAAAATACAATATACAAATTCAAATAATCACACAACATACAATTGTAATATTGTGTTTGTTTGTTGTATTGAATTGTGATTGTAATTAATTTTGTAGTTGTAAATAGTGTGTAGGTTTTTACTTTGTATATTGTGCGTTTGCTTATTTAATGCTGCAATGGCATGTTTGAGTGTTTGTCTTTGTATTGACTTGAAATTGTATGATATGTGTTTCCTTATTTGGAATTGTATATTATGTGTTTTTGTATTTGAAATTGTATTTTGTGTTTGATATTTAAAATTTTAAAATTGTATATTTGCTTATTTAAATTTGTATTCTAGGTGTTTTCTAAAATTGCATAAACATGCGAGAATATGTTTTGTCAAATGTTTGTATGTGTAGGTGGCTTTGTCAATGTTTGTGAATGTATATGTTTAAATTTTATATTCCGTTGCATTTGAAATTGTATATTTTATCTTGTTTATTTCAAATTGATTAAGTTTGTTTACCAAGTGTTTTGTTAATGAATGCTTTTGTTTGTTATGTTGATTTGTATTAGGCATGGATTTTATTATAAACTTGAACATGTGTATTTTATATAGATTTAATTAAGTCTTATATTTTTAGTGTATAATATTTTAATGTTTATTTATTATAATGAGTTTTAATTATAATTAGATTTCTATTTTTTCTTTTTATTTTTTAATTGTATTTGGTTAAAATAAATAAACACACACACACACATATATCCAATTTCAAATCAAGAAACATACAAAGTACAAGTTAAAATAAATAAACATACAATATACAAATTCAACTAAACACACAACATACAATTTCATGTCAATAAAAGAAAACAATAAAATATTCTTATGCAACTTTAAATAAAAGTAATTTCGTAATATACAAATTAAAATCTACATTATACATGCACATTCAAATTCATAATTCAATACAACAAACACATGATTACAATTTCAAATTACATACAGATATTTGTAAATAAACATTCATACAACGATTCACGTATATATGAAGTTTCAATAAAATAAACATACAAAATACAAGTTTAAATAAGAAAACACAGAATATACAATTTCGTGTCCAAATACAAAAGAAAATAATCATTGTCAAAACCACTCATATATAAGCAATTTCAAACGAGCAAACACACACATCAACTAAACACACTGTCAAAACAAGTGACATATACATATAATTCAAGTAAACACAAGCTTACACAATTTGAATTCAAAATATCAAACATAAATACATAAAACATTTGCAAAATCACAAACATATATATACAAATTCAAATAATGTTACATGCAATTCAAGTAAACACAAGCTTAGACAATTTGAATTCAAAATATCAAACATAAATACATAAAACATTTGCAAATTCACAAACATATATATAATAATTCAAATAATGTTATCACTCTCAATATTTAGAGTTATAATATTTCTAGTGAATTAATTAATTCCCTAACACTTTCTAGAAAATGACTTCACAAATATCTACTCATTAGCAACTAATGATACAAAAAACCTAACCTCAACAAAATAAATAAAAATTGGTATGATATAGTCAAACAATATTCGCAGTAAAGAAATTAAGAAAGGTAAGAGATACCTTTTTCCTTCTCAATCCCTAGAACTGTAAATAAATTTCATTTCGAATACCAAGTTTGAAGGTTAATAAAAAAAGGGTGTGACAATCTAAAAAAGTTCCAAAATATATTAAGTTCGCGAAGACTAACTCAAACATATTTTACTAAAATCTAGTACTCCTCTAGGTTGTTTGAAACACAATGAAAATTAAAAGTGGTACCATAAGTAACCCATACCTAGATATCTGTTTTTCTTAGTTTTGAATTTTCCATCATGCATAGCCAAAGTGCTAAATATGTAACCGTTTCTAGTATTGCGAAATTTTCATGAAAACTAAGTTAAGTATTTTGTGGTGAAAATTTCTACTGTTCAGGCCAATAAAAATTAAAATAAGTACCATTATGTAAGTCATGCTAAGGTGATTTTTTTTATTACTTTTGTGGCAATTTCAAACAACTAAAAATTAAAATAAGTAGCATAATGTAAGACATACTAAGGTGGATTTTATTTGTTAGTTTTCACTTGTTTTGAATTTCCCATTGAGCATAGATGAAGGGCTAAGCATTGGAAAATAACCATTTTTTATTATCAAAAGAAGTTAAAGCTTGTTATGCATACAAAATGACAAATACTAATCATTCACATCGCAATAAGGGTTGGAAATTAATAATTGTGGAGGCACCAAATACAAGAGTTCAATACAACGATAAAGCTTATTGATAAACGCAGGGTAGCATTGTCATGCAGGGCACACCAATCACCCATTTGCTACATGAGTTTCCAAAGCATCACTGGACTCTGGCATGATTAGCATTCAACTTGCATTTTACGAGATAGTAAAGATACATGGACAGGGTATCTCTAGAACATGACATCATGCCCCTGAGTAACAAATCTAAACGAAATCTGTATAAACAAAACAAATACATTTCCAACTGGCTTATCACATATTTCCTTAAAATTTGTGATAGATAACCTACCATAAACAATCCAAAACTCAAACTGGACTGGCCGATCTCTTATATCTAAACAAGACTGGGGACTTGAGGCTGTTGTGCAAATTACTGCATACACATTCCATGACAACCTATACTACAAACTTTCAAATATAATCTCAAACTTTCAAATATAATCTGAGCTCCCATATCCCTCTCAAGGAATTATAAGTTTTTCTCCAGCATAGATGGTGTCATCAGTGTACTTATTTGCAGATTTTATTTGATCAACTGAAACCTGCACTCAACCAAGGAAACAGAACCAGTTACACAAGTCTTATACAATGGATAGAAGGGAACAAGATGGCAACTTTAGTTTCACATGCATTCAAAAAGCTGAACATCAATTACGTTAAGAAATGCTCTACAATAAGGTGGAACAAAGAATAAAGATACTTGATAAATAGAGTCAAACCACTCACCAAAATATAAGAGTTCAATACAACGATAAAGCTTATTAATAAACGCAGGGTAGCATTGTCATGCAGGGCACACCAATCACCCATTTGCTACATGAGTTTCCAAAGAATCACTGGACTCTGGCATGATTAGCATTCAACTTGCATTTTACGAGATAGTAAAGATATGTAAATGTGAATGTTTGTAAATGTATGTCTTTAAATTTTATATTCCATTTCATTTGAAATTGTATATTGTATTTTTGTTTATTTGAAATTGATTAAGTATGTTGACTAAGTGTTTTGTCAATGAATGATTGTGTTTGTTATGCTCATTTATATTAGACATGAGTTTTATTGTAAACTTGAACCTGTGTATTTTATATAGATTTAATTAAGTCTTATATTTTTATTGCATAATACTTTAATGTTTATTTATTATATTGAGTTTCAATTATAATGAAATTTGTATTTTTTCTTTTTCTTTTTTAATTGTATTTGGTTAAAATAAATAAAAGCGCGCACACACAGACATAGATATCAAATTTCAAATAAAGAAACATACAATGTACTAGTCAAAATAAACAAAAATACAATATACAAATTCAAATAATCACACAACATACAATTGTAATATTGTGTTTGTTTGTTGTATTGAATTGTGATTGTAATTAATTTTGTAGTTGTAAATAGTGTGTAGGTTTTTACTTTGTATATTGTGCGTTTGCTTATTTAATGCTGCAATGGCATGTTTGAGTGTTTGTCTTTGTATTGACTTGAAATTGTATGATATGTGTTTCCTTATTTGGAATTGTATATTATGTGTTTTTGTATTTGAAATTGTATTTTGTGTTTGATATTTAAAATTTTAAAATTGTATATTTGCTTATTTAAATTTGTATTCTAGGTGTTTTCTAAAATTGCATAAACATGCGAGAATATGTTTTGTCAAATGTTTGTATGTGTAGGTGGCTTTGTCAATGTTTGTGAATGTATATGTTTAAATTTTATATTCCGTTGCATTTGAAATTGTATATTTTATCTTGTTTATTTCAAATTGATTAAGTTTGTTTACCAAGTGTTTTGTTAATGAATGCTTTTGTTTGTTATGTTGATTTGTATTAGGCATGGATTTTATTATAAACTTGAACATGTGTATTTTATATAGATTTAATTAAGTCTTATATTTTTAGTGTATAATATTTTAATGTTTATTTATTATAATGAGTTTTAATTATAATTAGATTTCTATTTTTTCTTTTTATTTTTTAATTGTATTTGGTTAAAATAAATAAACACACACACACACACATATATCCAATTTCAAATCAAGAAACATACAAAGTACAAGTTAAAATAAATAAACATACAATATACAAATTCAACTAAACACACAACATACAATTTCATGTCAATAAAAGAAAACAATAAAATATTCTTATGCAACTTTAAATAAAAGTAATTTCGTAATATACAAATTAAAATCTACATTATACATGCACATTCAAATTCATAATTCAATACAACAAACACATGATTACAATTTCAAATTACATACAGATATTTGTAAATAAACATTCATACAACGATTCACGTATATATGAAGTTTCAATAAAATAAACATACAAAATACAAGTTTAAATAAGCAAACACAGAATATACAATTTCGTGTCCAAATACAAAAGAAAATAATCATTGTCAAAACCACTCATATATAAGCAATTTCAAACGAGCAAACACACACATCAACTAAACACACTGTCAAAACAAGTGACATATACATATAATTCAAGTAAACACAAGCTTACACAATTTGAATTCAAAATATCAAACATAAATACATAAAACATTTGCAAAATCACAAACATATATATACAAATTCAAATAATGTTACATGCAATTCAAGTAAACACAAGCTTAGACAATTTGAATTCAAAATATCAAACATAAATACATAAAACATTTGCAAAATCACAAACATATATATAATAATTCAAATAATGTTATCACTCTCAATATTTAGAGTTATAATATTTCTAGTGAATTAATTAATTCCCTAACACTTTCTAGAAAATGGCTTCACAAATATCTACTCATTAGCAACTAATGATACAAAAAACCTAACCTCAACAAAATAAATAAAAATTGGTATGATATAGTCAAACAATATTCGCAGTAAAGAAATTAAGAAAGGTAAGAGATACCTTTTTCCTTCTCAATCCCTAGAACTGTAAATAAATTTCATTTCGAATACCAAGTTTGAAGGTTAATAAAAAAAGGGTGTGACAATCTAAAAAAGTTCCAAAATATATTAAGTTCGCGAAGACTAACTCAAACATATTTTACTAAAATCTAGTACTCCTCTAGGTTGTTTGAAACACAATGAAAATTAAAAGTGGTACCATAAGTAACCCATACCTAGATATCTGTTTTTCTTAGTTTTGAATTTTCCATCATGCATAGCCAAAGTGCTAAATATGTAACCGTTTCTAGTATTGCGAAATTTTCATGAAAACTAAGTTAAGTATTTTGTGGTGAAAATTTCTACTGTTCAGGCCAATAAAAATTAAAATAAGTACCATAATGTAAGACATGCTAAGGTGATTTTTTTTATTACTTTTGTGGCAATTTCAAACAACTAAAAATTAAAATAAGTAGCATAATGTAAGACATACTAAGGTGGATTTTATTTGTTAGTTTTCACTTGTTTTGAATTTCCCATTGAGCATAGATGAAGGGCTAAGCACGAAATATAATTTCTTCTATTTCAAAGAACAAAATATTTTGCTCTTGTTTTGAAAAAAGAGCATATCTGGTGAGGAAAACCACAAAAAAAGAACCTAAAAGAAGAAAAGAAAGAATACATCTAAGGATGCTAACAACTAATTGTGAAAACACCACAAAAATATATGCTCTTGTTGAGACAACAAGGAAGAACATTTTATCATAATGCTTCGATGCAACACATTAACTCATTTAATCATAATGCTTCAATGCAACACATTAACTATTGAAGATGACAACATAACAAAATTCTAGGTTTTGCCATGCAAGGAATATATGTAGTCATGACATGGAAACTTTTATTACGGGTAATCAATGATCAAAGATAAATGTTGAACTAACTTATAACACTATGTAGAAAATTGTGTGAAATTACCAAACATTGTACTTTATCTACATAGTAAAAGGTTTGAAATTATTTGTAATCTATCATGCCTCAATATTGCATGGTATCAACCTAATAGCATTGTATGAAGGATATTTGTTACCATTACTTTTTGTAAATTATAAGGGAAATCGTTAATTATTGAAAATGTTGCTTCAAGCTGATAATGTAGCTTAGTTGTTCATTTTAATTCAAACAACTAGAATTGAATAAATGAATCCCCAAAAAATGAGGAAAATACTAACAAACAAGACAACTTCATCAATCACCAAAAACACATCAAGAATATATACCTAAACCAACATTCTTCCTATAACCAACTGAGCTCATTTCCTTAATATCAAGGTCTACAATGAGCATTGACTACCACAATAGTTTTCATGAATATTAAATAGGAAAACACAATCAAGTTAATTCAATTGGCTTTTAATTTAAGCACGTGTAATGTTCACGGTGAAATGCATAACCTGAGAAAACTATTAAACACATACCTAAGATGGAACCAAAATGTGGGTAGGAAAAAAAAATCATAAATTTCAAAAAGCCAAGCCATATCAAGTTGGGACATTGAGAATAGTAGCCATGCAAAAGAGGGAAAGCTCACCTGCTAAAAAAATGTTCAAGTCTTCTACAGCACAAAATTTTTTTTTTCACTCGGCCAACTACAAAAATGGAAGAGTAGTGATAGTTGAGAAATGTAAATACTAAATAATAATTCATAGAAATATATGACTTGCAATTTACACAAATTGGTTTAAAAAAATCCCATTCACCCAACTGCCCCATAGGCAGTTAAATCTCAAAAATCTTAAATCCATCTACGTTAGGGTTGATAAATGATATTCAGTTACATTTCTAAAAGCACTACGTAAGTTTCTTTCTTAAATAAGTAAAATGGACAAGAATCCTATTCCAATAATAAATATAATTTTTTTATGGAAGACAATTTTTCTGAGTTTTAAATACAAATTTAATTAGGAGTTTTAAGATGTTCATGATGTTTTTTTGGCTTGGCTATGTGAATATATCATGGCATGTGTGCTTTGATGTTCATTTGAGTTTGCTAGCCATTTCATTTATATGGCTACACTAATTCCTATATTCCTATCAAGACCAAATTGCATGATTCATTATAAAGATTCGCACACGCGCAAATCCACTTGCCATTTTTAAAACTTATTAAAAATATTTTTGCATATTTATCAAGATACTTACCCTACATACATATTGCTTTACAATTTTAAATAAAATATTATATTAATATCCATTAAATTTTATATAACAACTATTAAATAAAATAAAAAATAAATAACATAATATATCTCTCCAACTCTCCAATTTCAGATATATTTATCGTTAAACATATTTCATGATGTTTCCGGGACAAAACACTTAAAAAAAGCATTTGCAAACATTTTCATGTTGTTCTCAAGTATTTAAAATAAATAAATGGGAGGCCAGAAATTAGTAGTTAATAAATATGAAATTATCTCATGCATGTTGCGTCACTGAAATCACGCGTGGTTTCTTTATTCAATTTCAAACAAATGAAAATGAAGTTGCATCATACCTACCGGTTGAAAATTGAATATAATATAGATGGAAGGCTTTAAAATATTTGAATACAAACAGAGATTGGTCCATCTCTTCGTACAGATGACAACTGTAATCACATGCTATAGGTAATGAAAGCTATTGCTAGGCGGTTTTTTTCACTTGAAAAAAAGTTATGTTTTTTATTTATTTATTTATTGGTTGTAGATGAATAAATTTTCGTATGGGGTTTATTTTTCATCCTCTCCAATATTCAAATTTTACTGTTAAGGTTTTTTTTTGATAGATAGTTTTATTATTAAAATTGATGTTAAACACAATTTATAAAATGGTAGAGTTATTTTTATACGATAATAATTTTATAAAATTGATGTTAAACACAATTTATAAAATGGTAAAGATATTTTTATATGATAATAATTTTATATTTTTTGGTTAGTGTGTTATTGATTTATGGGATTAGCTAGTGGTTTAAAAATTTGTAATTTAAAAGCATTGAAATTGGCAAAATCATTTGGGAATCGCATTTGGCTTAGGTTGTATAATTAGATTTTTTTTGTCTCCTCCAAACTATCACTAATTTCATATTTTGATTACCTTACAAAACAAAATCCTTGAAATCCAATTGCTAGTAAGACTTAACAAAGTTTGTTTATGTTTCTTTACTGGAGGAATCAGCTGGGGTAAATTTTGACCACTATCACTATAACTTCTAGATGTAATTACCTTTCTAGATCTTAAATTTCCGCCACTACCATTATAATCCCTAGATAAAATCACATGTCCTTACTACTACACATAAGTTTAAAAATCTATAAAATTGAATATGAAATCTCCCTCACTCACATTTACCTTATATTCTTGTCAAATAAACTACTCCTGAAAAATCAATTTTATTTGTATTATTATAAATATAAAATATTTTGATGATGATGATGATGGTTAACATCCACTGAGACCAAACTTTGGTCTATCAGACCTAAAGAAATGAATTATTTAGTTTGATTTAAAATTTTATTCCTATGCTCAAAAAGCTTGGAGAGAAGCCTTCCGAGCTCACTATAATTTTGACATCGTAAAAGGCTAGGAAGGTCAGTATTGCAACAGAGATTTTGAAACTGAGATCTAATGTGGTTGTACGCGGGGCACTCTAAGAGGAAGTGATTTTCATCCTTGATGTTCGTATTCTCACAGAGATGGCAGAACATTTCCATCCATGGTGTTTTAGGAACTGCCCAACGACCCGTTTCACTATGGAGCTCATGAGAGTTCATTCTAATCTTGGTTATATTAATTTTCTTCTTTGAGCTAGTTAAAACAGAGAGATACTTTTGATCTTCTAGGGTGGGGTTGATGACCTCCTTATAATATCTTAATTTTCTTTTAGCTGCTAAATCTTTCTCACACCACATTTTTTCTTTGAACTTAGAAGTAACAATATTTTTAATGTTATTAATGTTTTGCAATGCAACATTCTCCTCGATCTTCCAATGGTTTAACCAGGCCCTGGTGTCTTTATACCAGCCTCGCTTAAGCCTTAGGTGGTTTTGGCTGGAATTTAAAGCTAGTTTAGGAAGTCTATGGTCTCCTATGTTATTGAGTTTGTGCTTGTACAACAGAAGCCTAGTCATATCTAGGTTCTCGAAAGGGGAAAGACCCACTTCTATAAGGAGAATAGGATAGGGTGTATTGCTTTTAATTTTGAGGTTATACGTTATAAAACGCTTCTGGATTTGCTCAATCTTTCTCCAGGATTCTCTAGAGATGCTACAACCCTAAACCTCACATCCATAGAAGATAACCGGAGTGACTAAAGTTTCAAAGAGGAACTTCTTTCTATCCCACATTCCAAGGTTTGTCGTTTTACAATTATTTTCAAGACCAAAATAAGCTTTCCACCCCCCATTAATCCTTTTCTCAATGCTATAGTTCCAGTTGAGCTTGTGATGAATATCAATTCCTAGGTACTTGTAGGAAGACACTTCCTCCAAGTTATTATTGTCATACATAAAATTAGCGTAAGTTTCCTTCTTGGATTTGATAATCATAACTTTCGTTTTGTCAGTATTAACAATCATACCCATGGTAGAGCAGAAATCCTTAAGAAGTTTAAGTTGCTTATCAAGATCAGATGGGCACCTTGCGAGAAGAACGATATCGTTAGCGTAGAGAAGAAGGATGATGACTATCCCAACTAAGATCGTGCCAGCACATCCTGCTTCCTCTAAACAACCTTCTAGCTTGTCGATGTAAATGCCAAATAGGGTAGGGGAGAGGGGGCAACCTTGTTTAACTCCGATATTACACTTAATATCTTTCGACCACCCCTCATTGCTCTTTAACTTGGCAATTACATTCTCGTATAACCTTATAGTGGCAGCTCTCAACTCAAAAGGAACCTTTAGCTCTTCTAATCTATTCCATAGGTTGTTTCTAGGAACCGTATCGAAAGCCTTTCTAAAGTCCACAAAGCAACAGAAAAGATTGGATTTATCATTGTGGCATTCCTCCACAATGATCCTAAGCATAACGAGATGGTCCGTTGTTGAGTGCTGCCTTCTATAACCTGCTTGGCCTTTAGCCCACTTACCTTCACTTTCAAGCCATATGCTCAACTTCTTTTCCAAAATAAAATATTTATTTTAAAAACATTTTCTTTTAATAAATTTAAAAACTATATATTAATTAATATTATATTATGAAATTTACTAAGATTATATTATTCCATCCGTTATTAAATATAAACATTGGAATCCACGTCAAATTCCATTTTATAAAATACTGGTTATATAAATATCAAATATCGGAATGCACGTCGAATTCCATTTTATAAAATATTCGTTTATTTTAGCATTTTATCATTAATGCGTGTGTATCCAGTTATATTTAATATTTGATAGAAATGAGCGTAGAATCTCAATCTCTATTCTTTGTATTACAATAAGTATGATTGCAGTTTGTAGGAAAAGTGTGAAGAGAATAAAATTTAGAAAGACATTGTGAGTAGAAAATAAAATTTAAAAAATCTAGAAAGTGACCAGAATAAAATCTAAAATGCAAGAAATGCATATAAGGTAAACATGTTCCACTTGGGCCTGGAGTATGCCCTAAAACTGCTTCTGCTTGGCTAAGAGTTCGTCTACGTAAGGAAACAGGTTAACGGCCCAAGACCCAGAGGCATCTGGCAGGAGTGAAAGTCTGCTCCCTTACGGACCACCAGCGGGTTATTTCAGAATAACAGTGATGTGTCAACTGACATTCGCGGATAGCAGCCAGAGATGGCTGTCCTCAATGTTGGTTTGACAAACTGAGTTTGATAGGTTTTTCCACCTTTTGAAAAAAAAAAAAAAAGGTAAACATGTTCCACATATGACATATTATAAAATATTGTAATGAGGTGATATTGTCCCAATCACATTATAATCCAAACACAACAATCTTAATACTATTAAAATATAGAGAAGTGTGCAAAGATAAATGTAAGTTTACAAACACTGTAAATCCATGAATATCTTTATCTAAATATATGAAATATGGGATGGAATAAAATATCCAAATATTGCAATGAGGTGATATTGTTCCAATCACCTTATAATCCAAACACAACAATCTTAATACTATTAAGATGTAGAGAAGCGTGTAAATGTAAGTTTACAAAAACTGTAAACCCATGGATATCTTTATCCAAATATATGAGACATGGGGTGGAGTAAAATATCTAAATATATGAGACATGGGTGGAATAAAATAGGATGGGAGGGTTGATAACTAAATTAGTGTTGTGATTTTGGATATAAGGGTATTTTATTTTCGTGAAGAAATCAGTTTTGGAAGTTGTAAGGATAGATGATGCAATATCAATCAATGGAATAGATATAGGAAAAATAAGAGGATGTATAAAGTAATTCAAAATGAGGTATTTTTGGAAGTTGTAAGGATAGATGATGCAATATCAATCAATGGAATAGATATAGGAAAAATAAGAGGATGTATAAAGTGATTCAAAATGAGGTAACTTGGGATTCATGTTTAAGTGATTCAAAATGAGGTAACGTGATTCATGTTTAAGGAAGTATTTTTCATATGATTATATGTAATTAGTATTTGACTAATTAGATTAAATATTAAATATTTATTTAAGGAGAACATATACATTAAAGTAAATTATAAATTTGTATTTTTGAACTACAATAGAAAATTTGAAGTAAACCTAGATCCACTTCCCTTAGTTGTTGAGGCGCCCATTTAAATATTCTTCCTCCATTATCAACTTAAAATTACCACTAATAAATGGAATTATCATGTATTATCAAATACCCATCATCTATGCATGTCAAGATGACTTCTAACACATATAACCATAATAAAACATAAAAGAAAATTATTCATGCTCATTCCTATGATGCATAACCCATCCATACCCATAATTTCACATATTCACTAAAATTCAACATTTTCTCATTCCATTAATAAATTTGATGCAATAACACATTTCCAAGAATTACATATGATATTTAAGCATAATTGAATACTAGATGCATTCCAAATACTCTATCACATATATATGCGTAATTATTTGCATCCATTATTAATTTCATGATAGAAACTAATGTTCCATCTATGAACACTCATTTTAATTCTAATTGAATTCCAATCACAACTTAACGAAAGTGAAATAGAGATAAATAGCAAATAAAGAGAACATAATCTATCTTCTCTTTGAAATTCAACTGCCAATTAGTTACAAATGGGTGATTTTCCAATCGACCATAGGTGGATGATATAGATGTGACCCCCAAGTTGCGTCTATGAGACCACAAGGGTAAAAATATAGTTGTTAGCTCTGAATTCCCACTCATAACCCAAGCCACATTGCTCTAAACATAGAAATTCTAGTCATCTACCTAAATTTCTCATACAAGAAATCCTCAAAGCACAACAATCCACCTTCAACAAGCCACAACTCTTCCCTCTTAGTACTCGAAATACTAATCACCCTTCTCTACAATGCAAGTCCTTGAGTAGTCCTTTCCTTTTAGTGCTTGAATGTAGACAAGGATTACATTAGCATGAATCTGCAAACATAAACATATGATTGGAAAAGAATTAAATTTTACAAAGATTATATTATTACACTAATAATTATGAGATGCATATGTAACTTAGTTAGTTGTGTGACATGTGTACTTATGTCTAACTATCCTAATGAAAATAGAGAAAAGAGCATCTAACATGTGTTTGAGGAAGCTATTGTTTCTCCATCTCTCTTCTGATAAAAATAAACATAAGGGTTTAACCCTGTGGCCCATGTCCTTGATTCTACCAATAATGCTTGTCCATATGAATATCAATTTCATCATCTTGCATAATGAGAGATGAGGGAGTACATACAAAAGCTAGGATTTGGTATGTTTCCTCCATTAATTTATTATATGTCTCTAAATAGGTATTGATTGTGATCTCTTTATTAAAACCTCATTGTACAAGGCGTAAAATGTCTAGTTCATCACATTCATCTTTTCCATACTGGCTTCTTACTAACTCCCTTTCCCCTATAAATGAAGACCTTATTCATTCATATTTTCCATAATGGCTTGTTACTAACTCCCTTTGTACTCCACCATTTGAATAAATGAAGATCTTATTAAGCTAATATAGCTCAATATGATTGAAAATATCGATGTTGCTTATTTTAGAATACTGAGAGTTGGGGACCCATTCTTTAAACTCCATCTCTAGTTGTTCCTTGGATATTTTTCATCTTTTTTGCTTGATGGCCTACTCCATGTTTTCCACCTTTGGCTTTAGGTTCTACAAGGACTCTGCAATGGAAGTTCACAATCACTCTCATGGTATATTTGGGTTATGGTGATGTGTTGGGCCCCTTGCAGTGAAGGGAATATCTTCACAAAGGAAAGTATGCCTCTATTGAGCCAACATTTGCTATATTCAAGGTTACACCCTTTACCTGCACTGCTCATGGGGGGAAGATCACCCTTGAGATAAGGTAGAAAGGGCCAACTGAAAGGTGAATTGAGAATTTGGTTAGCTTCTAGACATTAAAAGGAGACCGAGAGAACATGTGAGAAAAAATATTGAGAGGCCAAGCCAAACAACCACATGAAGGGATTAACTCAGCCTAAAGATTCACACAAGCCATGGCAAATAAATACTAATTCTCGTTAACAAAATATATTTTAAATACAATATAATTACATTTTAAATTTTTTAATTTTCTTTGTATTTATTAAATTTAGATTTATTTCCACAAAATGGTGACTGGCCTATATTCACGACGTGTTCTTGGTAGAGAGGCCTCCCTTGCGAAACAATTTGATGAAAACCTCAAAATACTGAAAAAGGAAACCATTCCATGGTCCAAGGAGAAGGTTCGAAAGGATGAGGCATCTATGAAGAAAATAGAACTTGAGTTAGAAAACCTGGAAGATTCAGCTGGAGGGGTTATCACTCAGAGGAGTCTAAGGCACAGATCCTTTAGTTGAAATCTTCTCGACATAGGATCTTGGAAGGAGGAATCCTGGCACTTGAAAAGTAGGGGGGTATGGTTTAAATTAGGGGATGATAATACAAAGTTTTTTCAACAGTTTACTAGAGGTCGTCATGCCGCAAACACTATTTGGTCACTTGATGATCCTAACGGTGGGAGGGCCTCTTATTTATGTGACCTCACTAGATTAGAAGTTAATCATTTCAAATCCATATTTAAGCCCCCCAAGTCAGTCTCTCTTGCATAAGTAATCAACCTCGTCGGTCTCTTTCCTAGATTCGTTGACGAAGAAGTCAACCAATCACTTATGGAAGCTATTACTGAAGAAGAAATGGGATGAGTCCTACATGGATTTCAAAAGGACAAAATCCCAGGGCCAGATGGGTGGTCAGTCGAACTCTTTGCTAAATTATTTGAGTTATTAGGTGACTATTTGTTGAAAGTGGTGGAGGAATGTAGGACCTCAGGAAGGATTTATGATGCTTTCAACATAACCTTTATTGATTTAATTCCAAAAATTGACTCCCCGCACTCTTTCGACGAATTTTACCCCATCTCGTTGTGCAACAGTATCTACAAAATCATTGCAAAAATTATTGCAAATATATTAAAACATGTGTTATCTCAAAACATTTCCAAAGAAAAAATTTCACTCCTGGAGGGTCGACAAATTCATGAAGCAATCGGGGTGGCACATGAGGGGTTTCACAATTTAAAAATAAAGAAGATCAAAGGTTTGGTGCTTAAAATCGACTGATCTAAATCCTTTGATATATTCAATTAGACTTACATTTGAATGCTTCTCATACATTTGGGTTTGAAGTCAATTTCATAAACTAGATTATGTGTTGTGTCACCATTGCTTCTTTTGATGTCTTAATTAATTGCTTTGCATCAGAATTTTTTCATGTTGATAGATGTCTTCGAGAACGGTTCCCTCTATCTCCCTTTCTTTTTCTCTTAGTAGCAAAGGCACTTAGCCGACTGTTAAGGGAAGCTAAGAGAATGGGGGATCTTAAAGGTGTCACGATGGCTGGAGACCTATCCGTTACTCGCCTCCTCATTGTGGATGATGTATGCTCTTTAGTAATGTATCTAGGAGGGATTTAAACACAATCAAAGTTGTCACTATCTCTATTCAAAAAATCCACTTGAATGATGAAAATAATACAAAAATCTAGCTTCTATGAAGTGGGCCTCTCGAGGGAGGAAATAATGTTTACCCAAAATTTATTTCCTTTTCATACACAACCTTTTGACAAGGGGCTAAAATATTTTGGTTTTCATTTAAAACCCAACAAATATAGCAAAGTAGACTGGCTCTGGTTGTTGGAAAAGATTGAGAAGAGACTAAAGTGTTGAAGCTTCCAATAACTCTCACAAGCAAGATGACTTGTTCTTATCGATTCGGTTTTGGAGGCCATCTCAGTCTTCTAGATGTCCTTATCATGGATCCCCATAAGCATTTTAAACTCTATGTGAAAGAGTTGTTGTAGATACCTCTAGATGGGCTCAAAAGAAGGACACATCTTCTCATGGATTAAATGGGACAAAATCACACTCCTAAAGAAATCGGGTGGTTGGGGCCTCAAGAATCCTATTAGTTTTTCCAAGGCATTGGCTGCCAAGGATGGATGGTGTTTAATCACCTATGATAACTTATGGTCAAAGGTAGTTCAACGAAAATACATATACCTAACACCTATGATTGATTGGATCAGGATTCCTAATAAGTGAATATCAAATGCTTCATTGAACTGGAAAGTTGTCATTTAATCATTTAATATCATTGATCCTGAACTTGCGTGGAAGATTTTCTTTGTTTCCTGAGTTAAAATTGGTTTGGATCCCTAGATTAGATGCGGTCATTATCATTTGTTGCCTCAAGATTTGGTGACTGACTCTCTTAAATAACAAAACCATAAGTTTAAATCAAGTGGCAAATCCTAACAACACTACGATCTGGGCGCATGGTTGGTTGGACACACATCGCCTCCATCTTCTAGCTGAATGGATTGTCCCTTTACATAATTACACCGCAACCATCACTAATTCTCATTTTCAAATACATAAAAGAGAAGATGAGTTAAATTGGGTCCACTCTCCCTTTTGGGAATATGCCCTAAAGACATGATACCATTTTATCATTATCGATCGAGAGCTTAATGCTCCTAAATGGTGGTGGAAACGAGTATGGAAGTTGAAATCTACAACGAAATCTCGGCTCTTCATGTGGTGTATATTGTCAAACAAGCTCCCTACAAGAAAAAACCTCCAAAAAGTAATCTTTGCAGGCCCAAATTGGTGCCCTCTATGTAAATCATCTGAAGAATCAGTTGACCATCTTTTTGTGGCATGCTCCTATACTCTCAATATTTGGAACTTAGCCCACAATCTCATTGTATCTCTTCCTGACGGGGAAGCCCATATTTTAAAGATGCATATCACTCTTGGTGGTCATCAACATCACCAAAAAAGTTAATAAATCTCCCTCCAATTATCTGTTGTGGGATATGGATTACCTAAAACATGGTAATTTTTCAAGATAAGAATTTGAGCCCTGATCGAGTGACTTCTTAGGCACTTGCATCATATGATCATCTCCCATCTGAAGAATCTGGTCACAGAGTTAGGAACATAACATAGGAATAGGTGGACAGGTTTCGACCTTGGGCCTATTTTGTTAGGGCCTCTCTATAGGGGGGTATTTATGGAGATGGTGTTGTTTTACACATGAACATGTGTGGAGGCGATGTTGTTTTACACATGAATGAAACAACTCTTTCACATTACAAAGCAGTTGGGCCCTGACATAAACAATTATTCTTAGTTATTTAGTCTCAAGATTCTGCTTTTATTTGTTATTGAAAAAGGATGCAAACAATTATAGATCTATGATGATATTTTAATGGATCATCCAGATATCACATGCACACACTCATTCCATTGCCGGAGGAAGTGATTCTCCTAAAAATAAACTTTGATCTAATATCATGTTGTCAAGTTCACCGGGAAAGGAATGTCACCACTGATGTACTTTCCAAAAAGGGTGTGCAACAAATTAGGGGCACATGGAAGATGATGAAACAAAATGGCAATGAGCACTATGGATACTATCACATGTTGTTTATAAAGGATATCCATTTGGCTAAAGCAAAGGATAGATGAATCACAACTCATGACTTACTGATGATGATGGAAAATTTTGCAGTATTTTTCTAATCTTGTGGATTATATTTTCTCCATTATGCATACTTATATGACTTAGATATTGTATATATCCAAAAAGGTGTGAGGTATAAACAACTCTTTGGACTTGCTTTTTGTACTTTGATTTTTTTTGTGATCACTACAGGATGATAACTCTTGAACATTGATGTTTGAAATGTTGTTACAACACAACCTAATTTTTGAATGCCTTCAGGCACCTACTACATGTAATGTAATTTTCATTTTCATCATAATGGAAATTACGATTTTTCCGTGGGAAGAAAATTAGAGATAAGTCTAACAAAACACCATTGTATATTAGTTTTCTTACTTAATAAAAAAAAAGTTAATGATTACATTTTTTATATTATATGAGAAGATTTTGCTTTATTATCACTTTATAATTATTTTGAAATCATTTTGCAATCATATTTTTTTTGTCGCGCAATTATAGTATATATATGTCAATTTAGTTTTATAAATCTAACAAAACGCCACTACATATATTTTACTTAATTGAAGTGAATTATTATATTTTACCTTCATATCAATGATCACAATGATAGTGAATACTAGAGTTGAAGGGCTCTGCAACTAGGGTTTAGAGAATGAATCAGGGTTTCTAGGTTCCAATATTACTGATCAAAAGTAGGGCCTAAGGGCCTTGTTTCTCCCTTGAACCAAAATGGAAGCAAACCAACTTGATTACTCTAAAGACCCATATGACGGGTTTCAAATTTGGCCTTCCCCTCCCAATTTTCCTTCCCTGACAACTCTGAAAACATCATATTGTTTAACCTCACTCTTTGAATTGACATCTCCTTTCGATGATACTTTTTGTGGCCCCTCTCTGTCTCCCTCCACCTTCCCCCTCTCAACTCTCATGCCCACACTCCCCAATTCTGGTCCACCCCATCTCCCCTTCAATTTTATCAAGCTCCCTACCTAAAACCATATTGTCTTCAGTCATGATAACTCCTCAAGGTAGTTTGCTTGATGTTTTCTATGGTGCGAACTTACTTGTTCCGGTGCCCCCCCTGTTTACCTTCCACAACTGATTTCCTGTGTGATATACTTATTTCTGGAAATGCTTAGCAAAGATACTTCTTCAAATTCTCGATTGCCCTCCTGGTTGCCGTCATAGAAAACCGCTCTGAAAACCAGCAAAAAATGTGTGAAAAGGAAGGTAGATGAGCCTAGTTTAGTCCTGGGAGCCAATATCAAATTGAACGACATCTCCAAGATGGAAGAGGTTGTTGTAGTTAGAAAATTTACTAGTAAAAGGATAGATATGGTTGTTATGAGAATATGGGAGAAAAAACATTTTGCTCCAATTGTAGGATACTCACCCAGATACATTATCCTAGCAAAGAGTCCCGAATTTGGTTATCTTTCCTTGGCCCATCAATTACATGTTTAGTTGCCTCCCTGTTGGGTTAAAAAGATTTGGAAACAAAATTGTTTGCCCAAAACAAAATTATTTATGTGGTTTCTCCTTAAAAACAAAGCGTTAATGTGGGATATCTTACAAAAAAGGTCTTCCTCTAGGCCTAGTAGACGCCCACTTTGATGGAAAATGTTGAGACATTCTACATTTTTTCATAAATTTCCCCTTTACTACCATAGTTTCTATTGAATTCATAAATCTATTGGTAAATTACATCAATAGAATGGGGTCTCTGTGGATAGGTGTCTAAAAAATTGTCTAGAGAGGAAACCCCCTAAAAAAATGCGTCACCCTCTATGATTGTTTGTTGTGGCATCTGGCTGGAAAGGAATAACTCTATTTTCGAAAATCAGGGACAATCCTTTCTTAAAGTGGTTGTCAATAGTTTGGTTTTATTATAATTTATTCTTAAACCTCCCGCATCTACTCAAACCCGACAGAGATCCTCAAATACAACCATGGGCATTCTTTAAAGGGGCATCTTAGTAAACTCCTACTGTAAGAGGCTTGAGAGGTACCATCTATCTAACCAACTCTCATTTCTTCACTTTCTCCTGTAACATTTGGCATGCTTCAAATAGTTATGCAAAACGTTTCACTCTCAAATTACTTTTACAGATTGCCTCTTATCTTCATCTCACTGAGATTCATATATATAGACTCTTTGGTCATCATCAAATGGAGGCAAGGAACCTATAGGCTAAAAAACTACACACTCCTTCCACTATATCAAAATGTTCTTCATAAAGCCAGATCTTTTTCTCACATATCTTTATCACACATCTATAGAGAATAGAACCAATCAACATATTAACTTTTTAAGAGAGGATTGCCACTATATAAAGGATAGTGGGAAGTCCATGAAAACCATGAGGGTATCAATAGGATCCACCAGCTATGCCCATGGATATAATTAGCAAACCAAACTTCCTCCACAACTCTCAATACTATCATCATATCTTATTTGATAAGCATATATCAATTGGTTTACTTCAATAGTTTTTCTCTTCAACTACTATAATTTTGATGGTTTTTATAGGAGAAATAGAGTCTCAACATCAATTTCCATGCTTTGTTTCATTCAACATGCTTCTTCATGGTATTTCCTTTGTCACGGGTAGTTTTTGTATTTAAAAATCTTGTTAGCAACATATACTAATTCTTTAGGCTTATCAACAAACTCGTTCCTATCTTTTTTGGGTTGTATGTATAGAAGATGAAATCAACTACTAACATTTCTTTCACTTAACAGATCTATCTCTTTTTTGGATCTCATTAAAAGGATGAAATTGCTTGTTTCTGATATAATGATTAGATTGTTGATATAAGTAGATTAAAATTTTCTTGAGGTCAACATATACATATACTACATATGTTTTATTTTCTATAAATAAAATATGTATTATTTTTTTAAAATTTAACGAGTATGTTTTTTTATTATTATTTATGAGGAATAAAGAGAGTGGGGCTTTGCCAGAGCAGCCCTGTTTACATCATACTTGTACAGCTGAAACTGCTATTCTATCTGAGCTTTAGCATGGGATTTCTACAAATCTATCCTCGTTTATGAACAACATCCCTTTATCCAATGCGCTCCCTTTGTTAGCCATCGAATCCGCATCACTATTTGAGCTTCTAAGTATATGATAGAATTTGTAGGAAGCAAAGAAAGAGAGGACTCTTTTCAGTCTTTCCAGCGTTCTGTTAAGGCCTGCATTTCTGAATTGCTCTCCAGTGTTCAACTTCTTTATGAGAATCTCCGAGTCTCCAAATACCTGTATATCTCTGATCCCTTTCTCTCTGGCAATTTGACATGCTTTGAGAAGGCTGAGCAGCTCTGCTTGATTGTTGGTCTTCAGGCCAAGACCCCAGTAGAAAGTGTCACGGGAGACCCCATCTGGGGAATAGATGATCCCTCCGGCACCCGAGGGGCCGGGGTTTCCTTTGGAAGCCCCATCAAAGAAGATTGTGTGGGATTTTTGAGCTCTCCACCAGTGCTGGAATGTTTCATCAGTGTCTCTCTTTTTCCAGATTGGGGGCTCTGTTTGAGGAGAGAGAAGGTTCTTTCTGCTTTGAAGATCAAGTGATCCGAGCCACCTCTTCTCAACCGGCTGGAGTGTTGTGTCCTCTTTGTGATACTGCTGCTGAGCCGCTTCTAGGAGGAGAGTTCTGGCTTTTGCTGCTACTTGCAAGGGAGTGTGATTCAGGTCATTAAAAATCTTCTGGTTACGAGCCAACCAAATCTGCCAACAGACAAACTTGGGCAGGGCATTCCAGACTTTGCGCCAAAGCGATTTATGAGGAATACGATGTGGGTAAAGATGACTCCATTCTGCGAAAAGATCCGGGACAGAGATCTGAGTGGGAGAGCTTATGCGAAAATCTTGGAGCATTAGATCCCAAACTTCCTTTGCGAACAGGCAATCAATGAATAAATGTTGGGCTGTCTCGGCGTTACACCTGCAAAGAGCGCACCAGTGTGGGCCAGCAAACTTTCTTTTTGCCAGATTGTCACCGGTTAGTATCTTATTATGAATCAATGTCCAGAAGAAAAAGTTGACTTTTGGGAGAGCTAGGGGTTCCCATACATTTTTCCAGAACGCGGCACTGTGCTTGTTGTTTCCTGTTGTCTGAAACGCTTTATAACCTTCTGCTGTTGTGTATTCCCCAGAATGGCCCCAGCCCCATCGGTCTTGCATTGAGCGATGTATCGGAGCTGCATCTTCCATCAGTTCGAGAAATGTGTTCAATTGCGTTTGCAGATGGGCAGGGGGATCGGGGATTGCCCAACCGGTCCATTCGTCTCTTTGATCCCAAGTGGAAATATCAAAAATGCTTAACTTGCCAACTGATACTAGCCAGTCCCTTAAATCGGAGATCTCCTCATTTTCAATTAGTGGATTTCGCCCCATTATACGATCCTGCCAGAGGCGAGTATGCTTGCCGTTCCCTGGAATTCTGTAAGCATTTCGTTTGAAGAAATTGCTACTCTTATAACAGAGTTTCCACAGCAGCGTACTGTTGGCTGTATATCCCAGCTGGAGGTTTCTGAATTCAGCTTTATTAGTGTATTTTGACCTCAATATGGCACTTACAGGATGACTTGGTTCTTTAATCATCTTCCACAAGATTTTACTGCCCAGGGCAAGGTTGACCAGGGAGGGGTCGCGAATTTGCAATCCTCCTTCGTCGATGGGTTTTTTGACAGTATCCCAGTTTACCAGGTGTTGCTTCTTATCATTGCCCCTGCCTCCTTGCCAGAGGAAGTCTCTGAGGAAAGAGGAGATTTGATCCATGACATTTCTGGGGGCGAGCAAGAATGCTGCTTGGTAAATTATTAAGGAAGACAGCTGAGATTTTATTAAAATGACCTTACCTCCTTTTGTTAACCAGTATCCTCCCCATTTCGATATCTTGGTTTTGAATTTGCATATTATGTCGCTCCAAAGCGACCTCTTGTTCACTCCTGAGATTATGGGAAGCCCAAGATATCTGATTCTGTCCCATTGGGAATGCCCTTTGAATCCAAGAGTATTAGCTATAATGTTGAGCTCCTGTTGATCAGTATTCCAGCTGTAGACTTCGCTTTTTCTTTCATTTACCAAAGCTCCTGAGACTTTGCAATAGTTTCTGATGACCGTGTCGAAGGCCTTTGCTATTCTGGTTGAGGCGCCCCCCAAAAGAATCGAGTCATCTGCAAAGAGTGCATGATTCAGAGGGTTTACTCTGCTGGTGGGTTTGAGGCCCGGAAGGGATCCTGACAGTCTTTCAGCTTCGAGTTTTCGACTTAACGATTCAGCCATTAAGATGTATAGAAAGGGGGAGAGCGGGCATCCCTGCCTGATGCCTCTCTTGGCTTTGAAGAAGTTGGCAGGCCTGCCATTTATGAGGGGAGCTATCCATGGGTTATTCGTGCAGGCTTTTATGAGGTTAACAAACTGAGTGGAAAAGCCAAAGGAGAGCAAAACTTTGCTGAGGAATGTTCTGTTGACTCTGTCAAACGCATTCGCCATGTCTAACTTTATGAGCATACCTTTCTCTTTTCTCTGCTTGCTTGAATGTATGGTCTCCTGCACTTGGATGACGTTGTCCAGTATGTGTCTACCTTCCACGAAGCCTCCTTGGGAGCTAGAGATAATTCGAGGAAGCAAGGGCTTTATTCTGTTGGCCAACAGCTTTGCCAAGATCTTATAGGAGGCATTACATAACGAAATTGGCCTGAATCTGGCAAAAGTTTCCGGGTTAGAGTCTTTGGGAATCAGAGCTAAGTAGGTTGAGTTGGTGCTGCCACCTACTTTAGCTTTTTTCATGAATCCCCTTATCATCTTTTGAAGATCATATTTTATGATGTCCCAGCATACTTTGTAGAAATGAATGGTGAATCCGTCCGGTCCGGGGGCCTTGTCGGAATCCATAGACCAAATAACTTTGATTATTTCTTCCTCTGAAACAGGTTTGCAAAGATCAGAGTTGTCCTCCGGAGAGATTAAGGAAGGGATGTGGGTGAGGAATTCTGCTTCATCCGCTTCTTCACCTTGAGCATCCGGATTGTAAAGATTTTGGAAGTGTATTTCAGCTGCTTCTTTGACTTGTTGAGAGCCCTTGCAGGTTTGGCCCGTCGATGTCTTAATTTCTGCTATATAATTCCTTGACAATCTGGCCCGGTACTGCCGATGGAAGAAAGAGGTATTGCGATCCCCAGCTTTTAGCCACAGACTTCTAGACTTTAATCTCCAGTATTCTTCCTCTTTTCTGAAGGATTGGTAGGCTGCTCTCTGCGCTTTTGTTTCCATGTCCAGGAGATCTTCATTAATATTTTTGCTTTCCATGTCGTTTTGTAGGGAGTGCAAAGCCTGGACTGCTGCAACTCTTTGGGAGATGGGGTTGGGGACTGGTTTCTTGATCCAATCCTTCAAAGCTTTTTTGGTGAGTTTCAGCTTTTGCTCCCAAACGAAGCTTGGTGAACCTGTAATGGAGGAGGCCCAAGCTGCTTTCACCGTCTCAAAGAAGCCCTCCCTTTCGATCCATTGTGGAGAAAAACGAAATGGAATGGGACCCAAATCCTCTTCATCTTCTAAACAGAGCTGAATTGGCTTGTGGTCAGAGGACAGCTTGGGCAAAATTTTTGTTGTTATGATTTTCTTATTCATGAGGAGAGAGGTTTGCACAAGAAATCGGTCCAAACGAGCTGAAATGTGATCTGTTCCAGTTCGGTTGTTTGACCAGGTGAATAGACCTTGTATTGGGTTAAAATCTTGCAGATCCCATTGCTGAGCAAGCTCTTCCACTACACCCACCATGGGATCCTTGGAATTGGTACCTCCTCTTTTTTCTTTGGCTTTCAAAACGATGTTGAGGTCTCCAGCAAGAATGATGTTGTTGGGGATTTCCTGCTCAAGAAACGCTGCCAGAGAGTTCCAGCAGTCTCTTTTTTCGGAGTAATTGACAGGGACATATAGATTGACAAGAGAGATAGGCAACTTACTTGCAATGTGGATTATTTCTGTGTATATCCAATGCAGGGTCTCGTGAGTGTTGATCAGCTGGAATTTATCTTCGTTCCAGAGAGTTGCCAGTCCTCCCGAAGAGCCCCGAGCGCTGACAGCTATGCCTGAGCTTTTCTTCCATTTTGACTTGCTGATTTCTAGCAGAGCTTGTCCTGCTATCTTTGTCTCTTGGAGCAAGAGGATGTCTGCAGGTTCCGACTTTAATAGGTCCTTAACTGCTTCTATTTTTGCGGGGTTCCCCAGTCCTCTGCAATTCCAAGAGACTAGCTTCATTATTTACCTATGAGCGGGGTGGAGCCACCCTTGGATGACCTGGGCCTGCTATTTCTTCCGATTGTCATTTCTATTGTGGACTGGCTCCCTTGAGTTTTGAGCCTTTCTGCTTCTTCTTCTCTTTTTTCCTTGCGGGATTTCCTTCCGGCTCTTTTTATTGGTCGCTCAAAGAATTCTTCCTCTGAGGACTCTGAGCTTTCGACTGCCTTTTTCTTTATGATTTCTGCATAGGTGGGGTTAGAGGGGCTGCCTTGGGTAGCTTCAATCTGGATATCGACCCCTCCCTCTTTGCTTGTAGGAGGGGCTTCCACATGATTCTCTTTTTCCTGGGCTTTGTTCGGTGGATCGGTCTGTGCTTCCTCCGTTCCTTTTGCAATTTCTCCCGCTTCCTGAGATGGATTGGTGATGTTCCTATCTCCTGTTGCTGCGCTTTTTCCTGCATCTTTCTTTGCATGGGCTGTTCTCTGGACTAGGGTCCATTGATCCCCGATATGTTTTTCAGATTGCTCCTCTGCTTTCTTCTTACAATGCTTAGCAAAGTGACCGTGACCATGACAGTGTCTGCATTTAAAGGGGAGTTGTTCATAGTCGAGCTCTTGGATGTGCGTCCAACCTGCCACCGAGAGCTTGATCGCTTCAGGCAATCCTTCCTCAAGGTCCACTTCGACACAGATACGGGCGCAAGAATATTGGTCTCTTCTTACAGCCTGATCTATATATTTGCCTAGCGCGTTCCCGATGGTCTGGAACGATTTTTGATTCCAGCAATGAAGAGGCAGATGAGGGAGCCTCACCCACACCGGCACAGCAGATGGGACGTCTTGGGAGGGATCGAAGTCTGGAGTCCATTTATTTAAATACAGGCCCTGCGGCCCCATGAAGTAGGGGCCATTTCTGAATATTAAGCTTCTGTCTTCCGTGTTTTCAAATACAAAAACAAAGTACCCTTTGCCCACAAAGTAGCTCTTAACTCCGTCTTTTATCAGAGGTTTCCAGTTTCTTTGAGTCCATTCCTCCACGGATTTGGGGGAAGGCCATAAGCCTGTAAACTGGCCTATGAGACCTCTTTCTGCCAAGTTCAATGCCGCTTTGCAGGTATCCTCCTCTGGCAGGGCAACTGAAGGTATCGTATCCATTCTTTTGATAAATTTCTGCTGGGTTGCAGAAGGAGGGCGTTTTGTCCCGGAAGCAATCAAATTTCTGAAGGCAGAGACTTCAGGAGGCGGATCAGCAGGGGGGGCAGAGCCCTCAGGGATCTCCATCTGGCTGCGAGGGGAAGGGCGAGGCTGTGCGCAGGGGCGCAGCAGCCAGGGCGGCGCTGAATGGCTCCCAGAACCCTAGCTTGCAGAGCGCAGGAGCGGCAGCGCGCGGGGAAAAAATCAAAATATGTATTATTATTATTATTTAAAATAAAAATTATTATTTTATTTAATTAATAAAATAAAATAAAAATATTTTATACTAGTCACTTTTGATAGATCATATTTTTTTAATATATTTAATCATGTAGTTGTTGCTTTCTTATCACTTTTATAACAAGTGTAATATGGAGCGTTGCTGCTGAGTATATGTCTCTTATGCAAAAAGTAATCAATAACAATTATTGAATGCAAGAACAAATTCATAAATCTAATAATGAAACACATTTGAATATAATGAAGGGAAGTAACAGAAGTAATTAATGGACTAGATAACCTTGGAGCAAGGTAGAGATAGGTGAATACATAATTTTAGATGAAACATTAGACCCAACATTATCGTTTGTTACAAAATTTAAGAGTTTATTGAAATGTCCTTGTGCACATTTTATTCCATCTTTAGCTTATGAGACTAAATAAGGAGGAGAAATTTCTATATATATATATATATATATATATATATATATATATATATATATATATATGTATATATATATATGTATGTATATATAGATATATATATATATATATATATATATATATAGATATATATATATATATATGTGTGTGTGTGTGTGTGTGTGTGTGTGTGTGTGTGTGATGGTATTTTGAGTGATTCAGAGGCGGAGGGTTTTTACAGAGAATGGCCACCATAACTGCAGCTTGCCCATTTGCCGCTGGAATCGACCGGACAAAGGCTTTCATCGTGCAGCTGAAGCTGATCAATCAAAATGGGAAGGAAGGCTACCTACGATTGGGGAATTGTTACCCTCTTAAGCAAGATGAGAGATCCATTGAAGATCTGGAACAGGGTGCGGCGGATCAAGCTTCTGAAATACAAAGAAGAGCGGCTGCCGCTCTACAGTTGACTTTCACCTCTCAATCCGTCGTAAATCTGACAGATCCGGCCCTCTGGAATCGCGAAACATGCCCGGAAGCAATAAGGAGGGCATATGAAATCATCGATTTGGCATCTCTACAAGCATTTAGTTATACGTTGGCACAAATCCATGGCAATGAGGCCCACGGTGACCAACTGACAGCGGCAGATAGGATATGTGACAACAGACCAGAGGATGAATTTAGCGGGAAGGAGAAACCGTTTCTGAACAAGAACCCTAGCTCTTCCGTCGATGCTGCCTCGGCACTGGCCGCCGTCCGGCCTCTGGTCTGCTTTTTCGGAGCTGAAGAGGTGCGTATCAGACCAGGCTTACGGGACTATACTACCAAGAAACGCCCAAACACACCAAGAGCATCGAAGGCATCCAAGACTGGAGCTCTGGAAAATGTGGATGCTGTTGATGGAGTTTCCAGCGGGGGTGTCGTCAGGGCGGCCGTAGCACAGAGGGTTAGGAGACGCGCTTTCGTGTCTGCCATTATCAGAAAACAGCAGGGGATGATAGCGCACGTAGGGGCTATATTTCACGCCGATCTTCCGCCTCTGCATCCAACTGCACAAATCAACCCAGATCTGATCGATCCCCCTGTTTGCCATGACCTGACAAGTATGGGTTACACCCAGAAGTCGATGATTGTCGATTACCCTTGGATCGGCACAAGCGTTTTGAGCGAGAGAGCGTTCTTCAGTAAAAATGGAGCCTTCAGGATGGAAAAACGCAGATTGTATTTAAGGTATGAAGGAAACACCCATTTTATAGAATATCAAAATGCTGTTCTGTTAATATATGATGCAGATATGAGTACCTACATACCATGGGGCTCTGCCTGGGAGCCATTGCCAAGGGACAGCCAGATCTGGAAACCCTATGGGATGGGCAAAATAATAAAAACAGGGGACTGCCAGGATAAAGATTGGATCCAGATCTTCATCAAACAAACAGGGGGCAGCCACTGTTGCATGCGCCTCTGCACGAATTCAAACATACAAGAGCTAAAAAACAAAATACAAAACCAACTTGGAATACCCACAAGACACCAGAACCTGATATGTGCAGGGCGTAGCCTACAGGACCATCTTACTCTACAGGAATATGGGATCTGTCAGGATACAACCATATACCTTAACCTAAGACTGCGTGGAGGCTGCAACGGATCTGGCTCAAAGACCACAGGCTCCTTTCGTGATGCAGTAAAGGGGAAAGGAAAAATGCAGGACAAACCAATGTTACCACCAGAACAACCTGGGCCATATATAGTAGAACAAAAACTGGAACATGCTATGCTCCAAGTTACTATACCAGAGGTAACTGCAATACACTCTGACTTCACAAAACATGCTGTAATATGTAGATTTAATGGTTTCTGGCCAAAATCAGATGCTTTACATCAATGGATACATTCCCGCTGGACACCAGAATGTAATATATACCTATGCTCAAAAGGTTTTTTCATTGTTCACTTCCACACAGAGGAAGAAAGGGACAGCATCATCAATGAGGGGCCTTGGTTTTGGGGTAGTGCAGGTCTCTTTGTTACCCCTTGGTTTGCTGAATTCGACCCAAATACTATGAAAATCTCAACAACGCCTGTTTGGGTGAGGCTACACAACCTCCCATTACACTTCTGGCACCCCATAGTATTATATGCCATTGGGAATTCCTTGGGGAAACTCCTAAAAGTTGATGAAGACAGATATAGCAGAGGGATTTACACATTTGCCAGAATTTGCGTTGAAGTGGACTTGAGTCAGGGGCTGCCTGATAAAATATCATTAAACTATAATAACACTGAGTGGATACAGCCCCTAGACTATGAAAACACAGCATTCAGATGCCGCAGCTGCCGGCAAACAGGACACCTTCAAAATTCTTGCCCACTGGCCAGAAAGAACACAAAAGGAACCAAAAAACAGCCAAAAAAGCCAAATGGGTGGCAGAATACAGAACCGCTGGAAGAAGAGGACACTCAGCCAGAGCATAAAGGGAATCAAGAGGAACCAGATATAAATATGGAACAGAATGGTACACATGAAGAAAAAGCACCAGACCCACAAAGGGAGGACCATGATCGGCAGCAGGAAACGCCACGGCCGGAAGCCAGTGGCAACAAAAGAACCCATGGATCAGAAGGATCAGAATCCGACAAAGAACCTCCAGTGAACACGCAGGAATACTCACAGGCCATCATTGTTCCCCCTTCCGACTCGCAGGGTTGGCGTAGGGTGGAGAAGAAGAAGGGCAGAAAAGTATAGGCTTTGATGTAATTGTAAACTTTTTTTATTCTTTTTACGAGTGTACTTGTCCTATTCATGGACAGCTATCTGCATATGCTCTAAGCATCTACAAAATGTAATTTATTTCAATATGAATATAAATTACGACTTTTTCTACGGGAAAAAAATATATATATATATGTGTGTGTGTGTGTGTGTGTGTGTGAGAGATATAAATAAAATAAATATTTGTTTAAAAGCTAATTAGCGTAACAAACTATTTATTTAACTTTAAATTTATAGTCATCTTAATGCAGCGGCAAATAAATAATCTATGGTAGAATTTCTATGTTGAAAAAATCAAATTGATATGAAGTATGTCATGTCGTCTTAATCGTGTGACAAAGAATTCATATGTAATAAAATATCTAATATAAAAAATTACAATGCCTAATTTATTAAAATAATAAAAAAAAATGTTACAGAAAGGCTCAAGTGTGGGTGCAAAATATTTCTAAAATATATTTGTTTTATTTTATATTTTAAATTATGATTAAAATTGTGAAGACAAAAGAGAAGATTTTATTTATTGTAGTGTTGGGTTAAATTTTGTTTTTTATATTGCGACATGATTTAAAATTCAATTGTGAAAATATATAATATAGATAATATTTATTGAGGAAAATGATTGCAACAAGTTCATTCAATGATAAAAACCACCAAGATAAAAATATAAAGAAAATAAATAAGGAAAAATCAGTATAATATGCAATGTTGCTTTTGTTTTTTAGATCGCCCAGTTTTCATAGTTAGTAAAAGCCCAAAACGTAATGAAAACTTTCATTTTAAAGAAAATATTAAATATGGAAAACTCCATAAATTTGGAAGAAAAAAAATTATAATTAATCCATAAAGACACTTCGCAATTAAAGGTTTTTTTAAACAATTTTTAATTTTAAAAATTTAATTTTAAACCATATAAAATTAGTCCCCCGCCAATCAAAAATTAGAAATTCAAATTTTAAAAATTTTAAAAATAATTATCATATTAAAAATAATAATAATAATATTCAATTTTACAAAAACCTTAATAAACTTTAGAATAAAAAATTACAAATTAATTAAAAATCAAAACATTTTTACCCTAACTAATTACAATATATACAACACAATCATATTAAAAATAAATTATTAAAATATCATATACTAGATGATACATCATTCTACATACTTTTAGTTCTATCATATTTATTTAAATATCATATAAATAAATAACTAGATGATACATCATTCTACATACTTTTAGTTCTATCATATTTTTTTTTGAATATCTTATGATTTTAGTTGATCAAATTCAACTTTAAACAGACAAAAATAAAAAGTATCGTCATGATAAAGTGAGATTACATAAAGTTATAGTGTTTCTTGTGATAAAGTGAGATTACATAAAGTTATGGTGTTTCTTGTGACACGATAATGATTGATTTTATATGCTACAATAAGGGAGTAAGTTATTCGTGTACAATTTTTTTTTTTAATATATTTTCTTAAATTTGATTGTTTGGGGTTAAAAGTTATCATTGTGATGCTTTAATAATAATAAAAAATTATTATTAAAAAATATATAATATAATGTTAAAATATAAGTAAATGAATAATAATAAATAGAGAAAAGATAACAATAGTAAATAAATAATAAATAATGAAGAAAATATAATAATAAATAATGAAGAAAATATAATAATAAATAAAAAAATAGTAAATAATAAATTAGAGTTTTAAATAATTATATATAAAAGTAAATTATAAAATTAACAAAAATAAAAAAAAAAATAAGAAAGAGTTAAATTAAAAGAAATATTAAATTAAGTAAAACTTAAAATAAAGAAATAAAAGTTGCATGTTGACATATGGAATGTGTGTTTGTGGATTTTTTATTTTATTTTTTGGTCTATTTAATGGACGATGACGACGACGAAATCCATCCATTTTTTCACCCATTCTCATGGGAGAAAAGTTTTGTGAGACAAAGGATTCCTTGGCAGTAGTACATTGATTGAGAGCTCGGGGATGACTAGTTGTAGAAAGATTATGTACAACTGAGCCCACGGTCGGGTGGAGAGTCGTCCCCAAAACTTTGTTGCGGTTAGCGAGATTCAGAGATTCAAATAACGTTCAACCCTAAAATCACAAATAAAAAATATCATCGCTACAGGGAAGTCATCTCTACTCATGATTTCCAAAAATTCTATGTTAATTAGTTGAATAGTTAGTGTGTTAATTATTAATTTCATAATTGACATAATTAGCTGTGTATTTTAATTGTGGATTGTTACATATGGCATCACAGCGGATTTCTAACTCTATATAATTTCAAGATTAAAAAAAAAAAAATTGAAAAAAATACTTAATCAAATTTATCAATAATCTTGCTTATGAATAGATTTGAAAAATAAAAATTAGTTTTAATTTTTTTATATACATTTAAAATAATATATAAAATTTTATAATTTTTCCTGAAATTAATCATTTTAAATAAAATAATTATTATATAAATATTAAATAAATAGCATTTCTAAATGTATATAAAGCTTTCTATATTGTTAAATATAAAATTGACGCACTTCTTGTTTGCATGTAATATAACTTTTAAAAAACAGTCAATTAAAAATTAGCTTTATACCATTGATGTTATATATGCATGATATGACATCCTTGCATATTTTAAATATATTATAATTCTTAAAAAAGGGAAAATAAGTTGAGTGTTATTCTAGCAAATAAATTTATATGATCGGGCCTGTAGTATGCCCTAAAACTGCTTCTGCTTGGCTAAGAGCTCGTCTTCCTCGGACGTAAGGAAACAGGTTAACGGCCCAAGACCCAGAGGCATCTGGCAGGAGTGAAAGCCTGCTCCCTTACGGACCACCAGCGGGTTATTTCAGGTGGCGTGGTTTTCCTTGATAACAGTGATGTGTCAACTGACATTCGCGGATAGCAGCCAGAGATGGTTGTCCTCACTGTTGGTTTGACAAACTGAGTTTGATAGGTTTTTCCACCTTTTGAAAAAAATAAATAAATAAATTTATATGATTATTGCTATATGCCTTACATTGCATACATGGACATATTTTAAATGTATTATAATTTTGTTCAAAAGAACAAAGTAGTCTCCTCATAGTTATGCTGCCAAATTAAAATTTTATGAAAACGTGTGGTATTCCAAAGCTAGTGTTATTTCGAATTTTGTGGAAGGTTTGGTATGATCGGTATTTGGAAAGCATCAATGATTTATTTTATACTTGTCCCATTTCATCGTGTGCCGATTAAACAATAAATTAGTCAATGTAGAAATTCGATTTTAGCTTTTTGTTTTTATCTCGATTACATTTTTCAGTTTCTCTAGTTCTTCTAATTTTGTGTCTCGACTCAATTTACTAGTAATGTCAAGATGGTGCTAGCTCTCTCATGCTTTCTCTCTTTGAGAGGCTATGCATGTATATGTAACAACCTATAATTAAAATACACAATTAATTATATTAATTATGAGATTAATAATCAACACATCAACTATTTAACTAATTAGCATAGAATTTCAAAAATCATGAGCAGAGATGACTTACCTGTAACAATGATATTTTTTACTTGTGATTTCGGAGTTGAATGTTATTTGAATCCCACAACTGCAACAAAGTTTTGGGGACGACTCTCCACCCAACCGTAGGCTTAGCTGCACATAATCTTTCTACACCTGACCACCCTCGAGCCCTCAATCAACATATTACTGTCAGGGAATCCTTTGTCTCACAACACTTTTCTCCCAAGAGAATGGATGAAGGAATGGATGGATCTCATCCTCCTCGTCATCCATTAAATAGACGAAAAATGGAAAGGGGTCTACATGTACACATTCCATGTGTCAACAAACAACTATTATTTTTTTATTTAAAGTTTTTTTTCTTTTTGTAAGATTGGTAGAACCTTTGTATTAATTTTCTTTCAAAAAGGGGAAAGTTACATCCAGAAGTCAAATGGTTAGGTGGCCTCAACCTGCCCAGAGGGAAACCAGATATGTTGGCCACTTTACTGCATGATAAGCCATCCAAAAACAAAATATTATAAGCCTGTCAAGCCATGCTAGATATCTCTGAGTGTCTCTACACTTCCTATACTCTAAATAACTGAAAACATATTGTAAATTTTGTAACTGATGCATATAACAAAAGATGAAATAGAGATTAAACCATCATACTACTAATCATCAGATGAGTCCATGGGAGCATGATCACGCGTTAGAGCCTTGAAGCTCAGTTTGTGGGATATAGGGAATATGTTGTTCGATGCGGCTAAGGTGACCATTTTGCATTTGAAGCTGAAACTGAATTTGTTGCAGATCCTTACTGAAATTCGGGGTTCCTTGAGAAGTCGAAGGTGAGCCAAAAAGGATGTGTACCAATGCTTTAGTTAGAATATTTTTCATTATCCAATACAAATGGACATTTTTCTCGTACTAAGAAGACTGGCCACGAGAGTGACTAGGATCAGGCACCAGGGCCTACCAGTCTGCAAAGTCAATTTCCATTGCATCAGCGTGTTGATTAAATTCTACCTCCCATCTGGCTATAAGCTAACGAACCTGAGTCGATTTGCCCTCGTGGTAAGCAATGGCAACCTCTTTTATGGTGTGAGAGGTTGATTTTCTACCTCGGACTTTACTCGATTAATAATTGGCTTGACGACCCTCTTGGTTTCCTTTTGTTTATTACCGCGACCGCAGGAACCATGGGCTTGATTACCCTTCCCTGAGGCAACACGAGCCATGACACGAGAAGGACTTAAAACTCCAGCAGTAACTGACTCAGTCCCCAATAGTAGACCCGAAGTTAGCTAACACCCGAGAGTAGTGTGCTTCCCAGAACTTCACCGGACCAAATAACCTGACAAACTATCAATGCATGAGGGCCAAAAGCTATAAATTGACCAACGACTTACCCTGCAACAAGCAGCGAACCAGAAATGAAGCTAGTCCCCGAGCCCTTCTTTATTTTAAGTTTTACTTAATTTAATATTTCTCTTAACTTAACTCTTTCTTATTTTATTCCTTTTTACTTTTTGTTAACTTTATTTATTTTTAGAGTTTACTTTTATATATAGTTATTTAGAACTCCAGTTTATGGTTTACTATTTTATTTATTTATTATTATTATATTCTCTTCATTATTTATTATTTATTTATTATTATTATATTTTGTTTATTATTTACTATTATTATCTTTTCTTTATTATTTACGATTTATTTACTATTATTATCTTTTCTCTATTGATTATTATTTATTTAATTATATTTTAATATTATATTATTTTATTTATTATTATTATTAGGGGCATTACATACTCCCCATGTTTAAGGAACTCCGTCCCGAAATTAAGTTGAATCATTTAACAATTTATTTTATTTAGTTATTTATTACTTCATGTTTTCCTACACCCTCTAGTGAACTAGTATAACCAGCAAACATCAAAAGTTTCCACAACATTCGAGAAATATCAAGGAATCTATGTCATTTTTCCTACTTTCAAAACCATGCATAAGCCTCATCGGTTTGTACCATATCCCAACGCTTGGGCCCAGCTCAGACCTTATCTGCCCCAAGGCAAACACCCAGCTCAATACTCCATGCAGTAGTACTCCAAGCATCTCGAAAGGCTGGCTCATTCCCTCCACAATCACTAAGATGCACAACCCCAGTTATCGAAGTCTTTACACCCCCACTAGAATTCGACATCTCAATCCATTATCATGCACCTAACCTACATTATCAGACACTTGGCCTCCTCAAGATGGTTGTATCCCCTCAAGAACTATCCATCAAGGGTTATACAAGACAAATGAACCACTGGCATATGTAGTGTTGATTGAGTATGTCCCCAACCCATATGGTGTTTCATATTCTGCCTCGCAAGTATGGGCTCCCACGAGATCATCAAATAAATTGGCCATCTCAGTTTATTTGTGATTTTTCTGTCAATCACCACATCTCAACATGCAACTAGTGCATTAGTTATAGTCACAACGTCATAGAAAATAATTCATATGCCACATCATGCATACCATCATGATAGCATAACATCGTTTTTATCAAAACATTTTGAACAGTAGAAAATGCATGCTCATGCATGTCATAAGATATGGATGTAATAACCACATGTGTCGCATCATGAAATATCATCGACATATATGCATCAAAGATATATCATTCCATCACATAATAAATGGAACCACATGTCAATATAACCTCATATTATAACATCACGAATATGATAATCATCTTAGTATATATCAAATTTAGAGCAATAATACACCATAAGCGTTCTTATCATGATTCATCAAAAAAATCAATCTCATTTGCTTGTATAAATAATGAATACCAACTATGAAATAATATTATTCAACATTCGTCTAGGATCTAGGCTATATCGTCAATCCAGTCATGAAACAATGAGTGTTTAGTCAAGTATGACCTGTATTAGTTGATTTTCACTTCCCTTTTTCAATCTGTGTGTAGTCATTCATAAAGTCTCATTATGAATTTCCAACAGTATTTCTTCCTACGCTTCATGCATGATGTTTTCTAATTGGTCTAAATTGTTTATATCATTTTCCAACAGTTAAACAATTGTTATCCTTGAAACATTTTGCTAATTTATCATTTGTCATTCTCACCAACTACAAGTAATTCCAACTTCCAATCTTTACACTTTAAATTATATAGATCATCACTGTAACCCTTACCAATCATGCATGTTGCTACATAATTTATTTCATAATGCTTTAAATATATTACATGCTAATTTCATGTATAAATTCCTCACTATATAATAACTACACATACACATCAAAACACAATATCTATCAAAATAAAATAAAATTAGATATTATTTTAAACATACTCCTAACATTATTAATTTGAACTATTATTAATATTAAATAAAAAAAATGTTATTATATCTAACACAAAAATTAACCAATAAAAAGTATTATCATATCTGACAAAAAATTTTAACCATGGTAATAGTTTCTTAAAACTTTATTTAAAAAAAAAACCTAATTCTTAATTTTCACCTTTTCTATTTTACTTATATTTAAATATATAAAAAATTAACTTTTATACATACCTAATATTTAAATATTTTAAAAACCACATACTTAAAATTCCATTCCACGGCATTTTTATACTTCTAACTGACTTTTACTTTACTTACATTACTCTTTTCACTTTACCTAACAACCATCTTCCATCTTTATTACCATGTGACTCCAATTTTACAGTGACAATAAGTTTCCTTTTTTGCTTTCTTTTATATATGCGCAACACTTTCTATATTAAAAATATAGAAACACATAAGTAGCTCCTATCTTTAAAAAATAAACTTTATATTCCCTTGCCTTGTAATTGAATTTCTAAACTGACTAATTTATCTTTTAGTCGGCGAGATGAGACGAGACGGGTATAAAATAAATAAATAACTACTGCTTTCCAAATGCCAATCATACCAAACCTTCCTCAAAATTTGAAATAACACCGGCTTTGGAATACCACACGCTTTCAAAAAAATTTAATTTTGGCAGAACTTCGTAGTTAGGAGGAGACTATTATGTTCTTTTGAACGGAATTATAATATATTTAAGATATGTGCATGTAACAACAGTGTATGAACAAAAGGATAACATCTTTCCAGCATTTATTTGGAAAACGGGCTGTCCCTTAAAAATCATTTTATTTGCGTGGTTGGTTTTTTACAACAGGAACCTTACATGGGATAATATACAAAAACGTAATTGGTGCGGGCACGCTATATGCTCTCTATGTAGATCTAACATTGAGAACAACTTACACATCTTTCTCCTTTGCCCACAATCACAGATGATATGGAGGAATCTTGCTGCACACTTTGGCTATGCCTACACCTCTTACCCTTCCATTTCTGAGGCGTTCAAAGGATGGAGTAACATGATCATTGATTGGAGGCCCATTCCATTTATAACTATCTAGACCATATGGAAATGGCGAAACGGGTCGATCTTCAAATCCAAAAGAGAATCACTTTCAGCGGTTTTTGAATCTATCCTTTGCCTATACAATGCGCTTGGAATGCCTCACCAATCCAAAGTCAGAAAAGGAAGGTGTCCACAGGTTCCGGAACCTACAAATATTCCACGTGCATTTTTCGACGGAGCTGCTCAACATGGTACATGCACCTGCAGAGTATACATCATTCCAGAAGCTGGTCAAGCTTACGAGATTCATTGGAATGGAGGTGCCGGATCCAACAACAAAGCAGAAGCTATGGCCCTCGCTGGTCTTCTTTATCTTTGTGACTTTCTTGACATACAAAAGATTCAAATATTTGGAGATTCGAAAGTCATCATCGATCATGTACAGTCAAAACATACCATAAAAAACATCAATCTTTCCGGTTGGCTGAACAGGATAGAGGATTTATGGAGTTGCAGGAGGGACTACTCAATTGCTCACATCACCAGGGACAAAAACGGGAAGGCAGATGCTCTATCAAAAATGGGCCTATCTATTCCACAAGGCACCTGGAGGATGCAGATAACGGTGGACAACATCTCTTATCAGATCCAGGACTTACACATTCCGGGTACTTAAAATTCAATATTTTGATGACTATCTGGTATGTTTCTGTTTCCCAATATATTGACTTCCTTTTTGAAAAACTTCCATATAATTTTTGTTTCATAGGACCAATTTGGACCCTAACGAATGTTCATAGTAGAAATCTCTCCATATGATCTATATGTTGTAGAAAAAAATATAGTTTATTTTTGTATCTCTTCTCATATGGGACTTTGAACCAATTCTTTCAACCATATCTCGTGGTTCCTATAGAAATATCACTGTACATTTTTCCTATAATGAATATAATACAAATATATAGCTTTTTTTTTGCGCTGAAAAAAACAACAGTCCTATAAAGTTATTTGCTAGTATAAAACTCCACGATTTTTTCTTTTTAAGAGTTAAAATATATTTAAAATATGCAAGCATGCAATATCATGCATATAACATCAATGGTATAAAGTTAATTAATTTGTATTAGAGTTTTTTTGGTTATATTATGTGCAAACAAGAAGTGCATCAATTTTATATTTAACAATAAAGAAAGCACTTTCTTTATATATTTAGAAATGTTATTTATTTAATATTTATATAATAATTATTTTATTTAAAACTATTAATTTAAAAAGAAAATTATATATTATTTTAAATATACATAAAAATAAAATAAAATCTATTTATAAATAAGATTATGGATAAATCTGATTAAATATTTTTCTCAAATTTTTACCCAAGAACATATGGGGACCTACGCTATAATCTGCAAGTTTATGGGAATATGGCCCACAAAAAAGGCTTTACAGTTATGGATTAAGTATCACTGGAAACCCAAAGGAAGTATAGATCTGCATCTAGGGTCCAAGGGTTTCTTCACGGTGGTGTTCACAAACATCGAAGACAAAGACAGAATATTCGAAGGAGGACCCTACTTTTATGCAGCAGCTGGCCTCTACATGCGGCCTTGGAAGATGAACTTTGTGCCAGAGCGGGAGACGTTCACTTCGGTACCGGTCTGGGTAAGACTTTATTCTCTTCCTCTTGATTATTGGCAAACTGAAACGCTTGCTGCCATAGGTAACAAACTAGGACGTTTTGTCAAAGCTTCGGAAGCCACAAGAAGAGGCAAATACACTTCATATGCAAGGATCTGTGTGGAAATGGATCTATCAGGAGCTCTTCCGGATGAAGTCATCTTGGAAGTTTTTGATGAGGAATGGGTTCAAACAATAGATTACGAACATATCCCTTTCAGGTGTCGTAAATGCCATGAACATGGACACTTGATCAGAGATTGCCCTCTTAGTCAAGCAGAAAACAAAAGCAAAACTAAGGAAATGAAGGATCAAGACAGCTTCCAAAAAGTTATAAGCAGAGGAAAAGGCGGCAAAAAAGGACCAAGGCAACCACGTAATGAGGGGCAAAAGGTTAGCAAAAATAAGTATCATGTACTGGAGGAAAATGCAGAAATGGCAAATGGAGAGCAATCTATGGCGGATGGCCCTAAGGGAATGGAAACGGAAATGATAGCAGACTGCAACCCATCACAAGAGACGGATAATAAGAAAGAACACATATTGAGTGAAATGGAACCATAAATGGATCAGGAAATGACCCAAAGCGAAACAAATCTGGAAGATCATGAGCTTCAGGAAATTCTAGATAAGGAGCATCTAGATCTGGAAGGGTTCTTGAGGTAGGGGTCCACATGAGGGATAGATTCACTACCCCAAGAAGACTGTAACAAGATTCAGCAGCTATTCTTATGGAAAACTCAGGATACAGATTTAGAAAATGGAAAAATCAGTGAAAAGCAGGAACATAGAGGAGTTAAGGTAATGAAAGCTATTCCAAGGTTAGCAACAAGAAATGCAGGAAAAAAGCGAGGTAGGAAAAAGCAGAAGGACCTCTTAATGGAGTGTGGAAAGTTAATGATAGACTTAGGTAAGATGAAAGACCTAACTAGTTATTCATTTACTAATCTTTAATCATGAAGCTCACATCATGGAATATTAGAGGTCTAGGTAGTAAAAGAAAACAAAGAATGCTCAGTCATAGAATGAAACTGGAAATGCCAGATGTTATCTTCATCCAAGAAACTAAATGTTCCATCCAGAAAATAAAACAACTCCATAGTAAATGGCTTAATAGATTTGATTTCCTAGAGGTTAAAGCTGAAAACACAGCTGGGGGTATTCTAACTCTGTGGAATCCAAAGAAAATCATTATAACAGATGCAGAAGCATCTAAAAACTATTTATCAGTGGTCCTGCAACCAGTGGGGGAGCCAAAAACCTACCTAGTCACAAAAGTTTATGGTCCTCAAAGAATAGATGACAAACTTAAATTATTAGACTCCCTTATTGATCTCAGACATAGACAGGCTAGGATTCCTTGGATCTTGGGAGGAGACTTTAATATGATAAAATCGCTCTCGGAAAAAAAGGGAGGCACCAGAGTGCTCAACAGAGACTCTTTAGCGTTTCAGACTTTCACTGAGGATATGAAATTGGTGGATGCAGCCCTAAACAATGGATTTTTTACTTGGAATAACAAAAGAGGAGGTAAGGCACAGGTTGCCTCAAAGTTGGACAGGTTCATGATTTCAGAGGAGCTATTGCTTACTGATATAGAAATAACAGCAACCGTCCTTCCCTTTGGCAGCTCTGACCACTAGCCGATTCAAATGGAATTCAAGGGTTTTTTCTCTCCCAGGAACAGGCCCTTCAGATTCGAGAAAATTTGGCTCTCTCACCCAGATTTCATCAGCAATATTGAAAAGTGGTGGTCAGAGGATTTGCAATTCCAGGGCACAAAAATGTTCCTCCTTAATAAAAGACTTAAGCATGTCAAGTTAAAACTAAAAGAGTGGAACAAAAAGGAGTTTGGTAATATTTTCAAGAACAAAAGAGCATTGGAAATCAAATTACAAGAACTCAACCAGGCCCTTATCAAAGATGGCTTTGACAAAATCATAATTGATCAAGCTGATAAACATCACCAAGAATGGGATAATTTATGCAAACAAGAGGAAACATTCTGGAGGCAAAAGTCTAGAGTGCTATGGCTCAAGGAAGGAGAGCAGAATACAAAACTCTTTCACAGATCCATGATGGCCAACAGAGCACACAATAGAATCTCAACAATAAAGGACGAGAATGGACAGGTACAGAATACCCATAATAGTATTGAAGCCGTGTTTGTCCAATATTTCTGAGATATCACCCGAGAAAATAATCCAGACAGAGAACATTCCATCAAAGAAATCACAAGGCACATTCCTAAGTTAGTGTCTAGAGAGGATAATTTTAATCTCAACAAGCCTGTTACTGGTGAAGAAGTTAGTGAGGTTCTTAAAGACATGAAGAATTGCAAAGCACCAGGGCCGGATGGTTTCAATGTGGATTTCTTTAAAGCTTGTTGGCACATTGTTAAACAGGACATTCTGGAGGTGGTGGAGGACTCCAGATCCAGTAAAACGATCCTGAAAGCCCTCAATACTTCCTTCATCTCCCTGATCCCCAAATAGGAATCGGCCCAAACTGCAGACAAATACAGACCCATTGCTTTATGCAATGTGGTTTACAAGATCATCTCTAAGGTAGTGGCAAACAGACTTAAACCTCTCCTTCCTTCTTTAGTTTCCGAGGAACAATCAGGGTATGTGGAGGGCAGACAAATCTTGAATAACATCATTCAAGCCCATGAGGTGGTCCACACGCTTAACAGAAAAAAACAGGCGGGGATGATAATGCAATTAGATATAGCAAAAGCCTATGATAAGGTCAATTGGAGCTACATCAAAAAGGTTCTCATGGCTTTTGGGTTCGGCCATAACTAGATTTGATGGGTCATGGCTCTGGTGACCTCTTCTAGTTTTTCAATTCTGGTGAATGGTTCCCCCTCAGAGATTTTCGTTCCTTCTAGAGGCCTCAGGCATGGGGATCTATTCTCTCCCTTCCTCTTCATTCTCATGCGTCACTGAAATCACGCGTTGTTTCTTTATTCAATTTCAAACAAATGAAAATGAAGTTGCGTTATACCTACCGGTTGAAAATTGAATATAATATAGATTGAAGGCTTTAAAATATTTGAATACAAACAGAGATTGGTCCATGTTTCGTCTTCACCACTCTCTTCGTACAAATGACAACTGTAATCACATGCTATAGGTAATGAAAGCTATTGCTAGGCGGTTTTTTTCACTTTTATCTTGAAAAAAGGTTATGTTATTTATTTATTTATTTATTGGTTGTAGATGAATAAATTTTCGTATGGGGTTTATTTTTCATCCTCTCCAATATTCAAATTTTATTGGTAAGGTTATTTTTTTTTGATAGATAGTTTTATTATTAAAATTGATGTTAAACAGAATTTATAAAATGGTAAAGTTATTTTTATACGATAATAATTTTATAAAATTGATGTTAAACACAATTTATAAAATGGTAAAGTCATTTTTATATGATAATAATTTTATATTTTTTGGTTAGTATGTTATTGATTTATGGGATTAGTTAGTGGTTTAAAAATTTGTAGTTTAAAGGCATTGAAATTGGCAAAATCATTTGGGAATCACACTTGGCTTAGGCTGTATAGATAGATTTTTATTTTTTTTGCCTCCCCCAAACTATTACTAATTTCATACTTTGATTACCTTACAAAACAAAATCTTTGAAATCCAATTGCTAGTAAGACTTAACAAAGTTTGTTTATGTTTTTTTACTGGAGGAATCAGCTCGGGTAAATTTTGACCACTACCACTATAACTTCTAGTTCTAATTACCTTTCTAGATCTTAAATTTCCGCCACTACCATTATAATCCCTAGATAAAATCACATGTCCTTACTACTACACATAAGTTTAAAAATCTATAAAACTGAATATGAAATCTCCCTCACTCACATTTACCTTATATTCTTGTCAAATAAACTACTCCTAAAAAACCAATTTTATTTGTATTATTATAAATATAAAATATTTTGATGATGATGATGATGGTTAACGTCCACTGAGACCAAACTTTGGTCTATCAGACCTAAAGAAATGAATTATTTAGTTTGATTTAAAATTTTATTCCTATGCTCAAAAAGCTTGGAGAGAAGTCTTCCGAGCTCACTATAATTTTGACATCGTAAAAGGCTAGGAAGGTCAGTATTGCAACAGAGATTTTGAAACTAAGATCTAATGTGGTTGTACGCAGGGCACTCTAAGAGGAAGTGATTTTCATCCTTGATGTTTGTATTCTCACAGAGATGACAGAACCTTTCCATCCATGGTGTTTTAGGAACTGCTCAACGACCCGTTTCATTATGGAGCTCATGAGAGTTCGTTCTAATCTTAGCTATATTAATTTTCTTCTTTGAGCTAGTTAAAACAGAGAGATACTTTTGATCTTCTAGGGTGGGGTTGATGACCTCCTCATAATATCTTAATTTTCTTTTCGCTACTAAATCTTTCTCACACCACATTTTTTTCTTTGAACTTAGAAGTAACAATATTTTTAATGTTAGTAATGTTTTGCAATGCAACATTCTTGTCGATCTCCCAATGGTTTGACCAGGCCCTGGCGTCTTTATACCAGTCTCGCTTGAGCCTTAGGTGGTTTTGGCTGGAATTTAAAGCTAGTTTAGGAAGTCTATGGTCTCCTATGTTATTGAGTTTGTGCTTGTACAACAGAAGCCTAGTCATAGCTAGGCTCTCGATAGGGGAAAGACCCACTTCTATAAGGAGAATAGGATAGGGTGTATTGCTTTTAATTTTGAGGTTATACGTTATAAAATGCTTCTGGATTTGCTCAATCTTTCTCCAGGATTCTCTAGAGATGCTACAACCCCAAACCTCACATCCATATAAGATAACCGGAGTGACTAAAGTTTCAAAGAGGAACTTCTTTCTATCCCACATTACAAGGTTTGTCATTTTACAATTATTTTCAAGACCAAAATAAGCTTTCCACCCCCCATTAATCCTTTTCTCAATGCTATAGTTCCAGTTGAGCTTGTGATGAATATCAATTCCTACGTACTTGTAGGAAGACACTTCCTCCAAGTTACTATTGTCATACATAAAATTAGCGTAAGTTTCCTTCTTGGATTTGATAATCATAACTTTCATTTTGTCAGTATTAACAATCATACCCATGGTAGAGCAGAAATCCTTAAGAAGTCTAAGTTGCTTATCAAGATCAGATGGGCACCTTGCAAGAAGAACGATATTGTCAGCGTAGAGAAGAAGGGTGATGACTATCCCAACTAAGATCGTGCCAGCACATCCTACTTCCTCTAAACAACCTTTTAGCTTGTCGATGTAAATGCCAAATAGGGTAGGGGAGAGGGGCAACCTTATTTAACTCCGATATTACACTTAATATCTTTCGACCACCCCTCATTGCTCTTTAACTTGGCAATTACATTCTCGTATAACCTTATAGTGGCAGCTCTCAACTCAAAAGGAACCTTTAGCTCTTCTAATCTATTCCATAGGTTGCTTCTAGGAACCGTATCGAAAGCCTTTCTAAAGTCCACAAAGCAACAGAAGAGATTGGATTTATCATTGTGGCATTCCTCCACAATGATCCTAAGCATAACGAGGTGGTCCGTTGTTGAGTGCTGCCTTTGTGGCATTCCTCCACAATGATCCTAAGCATAACGAGGTGGTTCGTTGTTGAGTGTTGCCTTCTAAAACCTGCTTGGCCTTTAGCCCACTTACCTTCACTTTCAAACCATATGCTCAACTTCTTTTCCAAAATAAAATATTTATTTTAAAAACATTTTCTCTTAATAAATTTAAAAACTATATATTAATTAATATTATGTTATGAAATTTACTAAGATTATATTATTCCACCCGTTATTAAATATAAACATTGGAATCCACGTCAAATTCCATTTTATAAAATACTCATTATATAAATATCAAATATCGGAATGCACGTCGAATTCCATTTTATAAAATATTCGTTTATTTTAGCATTTGATCATTAATGCGAGTGTATCCAGTTATATTTTATATTTGATAGAAATGAGCGTAGAATCTCAATCTCTATTCTTTGTATTACAATAAGTATGATTGCAGTTTGTAGGAAAAGTGTGAAGAGAATAAAATTTAGAAAGACATTGTGAGTAGAAAATAAAATTTAAAAAATCTAGAAAGTGACTAGAATAAAATCTAAAATGCAAGAAATGCATATAAGGTAAACATGTTTCACTCACATTATGTTCAGATATAACATATTATAAAATATTGTAATGAGGTGATACTGTTCCAATCACATTATAATCCAAACACAACAATCTTAATACTATTAAAATGTAGAGAAGTGTGCAAAGATAAATGTAAGTTTACAAAAACTGTAAACCCGTGAATATCTTTATCTAAATATATGAGATATGGGGTAGAGTAAAATATCCAAAAATATTGCAATGAGGTGATATTGTTCCAATCACATTATAATCCAAACACAACAATCTTAATACTATTAAGATGTAGAGAAGCGTGAGGATCTGTGCAAAGATAAATGTAAGTTTACAAAAACTGTAAACCCATGGATATCTTTATCCAAATATATGAGACATGGGGTGGAGTAAAATATCTAAATATATGAGACATGGGGTGGAATAAAATAGGATGGGAGGGTTGATAACGGAATTAGTGTTGTTATTTTGGATATAAGAGTATTTTATTTTCGTGAAGAAATCAGTTTTGGAAGTTGTAAGGATAGATGATGCAATATCAATCAATGGAATAGATATAGGAAAAATAAGAGGATGTATAAAGTAATTCAAAATGAGGTATTTTTGGAAGTTGTAAGGATAGATGATGCAATATCAATCAATGGAATAGATATAGGAAAAATAAGAGGATGTATAAAGTGATTCAAAATGAGGTAACTTGGGATTCATGTTTAAGTGATTCAAAATGAGGTAACGTGATTCATGTTTAAGGAAGTATTTTTCATATGATGATATGTAATTAGTATTTGACTAATTAGATTAAATATTAAATATTTATTTAAGGAGAACATATACATTAAAGTAAATTATAAATTTGTATTTTTGAACTACAATAGAAAATTTGAAGTAAACCTAGATCCACTTCCCTTAGTTGTTGAGGTGCCCATTTAAATATTCTTCCTCCATTATCAACTTAAAATTACCACTAATAAATGGAATTATCGTGTATTATCAAATACCCATCATCTATGCATGTCAAGATGACTTCTAACACATATAACCATAATAAAACATAAAAGAAAATTATTCATGCTCATTCCTATGATGCATAACCCATCCATACCCATAATTTCACATATTCACTAAAATTCAACATTTTCTCATTCCATTAATAAATTTGATGCAATAACACATTTCCAAGAATTACATATGATATTTAAGCATAATTGAATACTAGATGCATTCCAAATACTCTATCACATATATATGCGTAATTATTTGCATCCATTATTAATTTCATGATAGAAACTAATGTTCCATCTATGAACACTCATTTTAATTCTAATTGAATTCCAATCACAACTTAACGAAAGTGAAATAGAGATAAATAGCAAATAAAGAGAACATAATCTATCTTCTCTTTGAAATTCAACTGCCAATTAGTTACAAATGGGTGATTTTCCAATCGACTATAGGTGGATGATATAGATGTGACCCCCAAGTTGGGTCTATGAGAGCACAAGGGTAAAAATATAGTTGTTAGCTCCGAATTCCCACTCATAACCCAAGCCACATTGCTCTAAACATAGAAATTCTAGTCATCTACCTAAATTTCTCATACAAGAAATCCTCAAAGCACAACAATCCACCTTCAAAAAGCCACAACTCTTCCCTCTTAGTACTCGAAATACTAATCACCCTTCTCTACAATGCAAGTCCTTGAGTAGTCCTTTCCTTTTAGAGCTTGAATGTAGACAAGGATTACATTAGCATGAATCTGCAAACATAAACATATGATTGGAAAAGAATTAAATTTTACAAAGATTATATTATTACACTAATAGTTATGAGATGCATATCTAACTTAGTTAGTTGTGTGACATGTGTACTTATGTCTAACTATCCTAATGAAAATAGAGAAAAGAGCATCTAACATGTGTTTGAGGAAGCTATTGTTTCTCCATCTCTCTTCTGATAAAAATAAACATAAGGGTTTAACCCTGTGGCCCGTGTCCTTGATTCTACCAATAATGCTTGTCCATATGAATATCAATTTCATCATCTTGCATAATGAGAGATGAGGGAGTACATACAAAAGCTAGGATTTGGTATGTTTCCTCCATTAATCTATTATATGTCTCTAAATAGGTATTGATTGTGATCTCTTTATTAAAACCTCATTGTACAAGGCGTAAAATGTCTAGTTCATCACATTCATCTTTTCTATACTGGCTTCTTACTAACTCCCTTTCTCCTATAAATGAAGACCTTATTCATTCATATTTTCCATAATGGCTTGTTACTAACTCCCTTTCTACTCCACCATTTGAATAAATGAAGATCTTATTAAGCTAATATAGCTCAATATGATTGAAAATATCGATGTTGCTTATTTTAGAATACTGAGAGTTGGCGACCCATTCTTTAAACTCCATCTCTAGTTGTTCCTTGGATATTTTTCATCTTTTTTGCTTGATGGCCTACTCCATGTTTGCCACCTTTGGCTTTAGGTTCTACAAGGACTTTGCAATGGAAGTTCACAATCACTCTCATGGTATATTTGGGTTATGGTGATGTGTTGGGCCCCTTGCAGTGAAGGGAATATCTTCACAAAGGAAAGTATGCCTCTATTGAGCCTACATTTGCTATATTCAAGGTTAGACCCTTTACCTGCACTGCTCATGGTGGGGAGATCACCCTTGAGATAAGGTAGAAAGGGCCAACTGAAAGGTGAATTGAGAATTTGGTTAGCTTCTAGACATTAAAAGGAGACCAAGAGAACATGTGAGAAAAAATATTGAGAGGGCAAGCCAAACAACCACATGAAGGGATTAACTCAGCCTAAAGATTCACACAAGCCATGACAAATAAATACTAATTCTCCTTAACAAAATATATTTTAAATACAATATAATTACATTTTAAATTTTTTAATTTTCTTTGTATTTATTAAATTTAGATTTATTTCCACAAAATGGTGACTAGCCTATATTCACGACGTGTTCTTGGTAGAGAGGCCTCCCTTGCGAAACAATTTGATGAAAACCTCAAAATACTGAAAAAGGAAACCATTCCATGGTCCAAGGAGAAGGTTCGAAAGGATGAGGCATCTATGAAGAAAATAGAACTTGAGTTAGGAAACCTGGAAGATTTAGCTGGAGGGGTTATCACTGAGAGGAGTCTAAGGCACAGATCCTTTAGTTGAAATCTTCTCGACATAGGATCTTGGAAGGAGGAATCCTAGCACTTGAAAAGTAGGGGGGTATGGTTTAAATTAGGGGATGATAATACAAAGTTTTTTCAACAGTTTACTAGAGGTCGTCATGCCGCAAACACTATTTGGTCACTTGATGATCCTAACGGTGGGAGGGCCTCTTATTTATGTGACCTCACTAGATTAGAAGTTAATCATTTCAAATCCATATTTAAGCCCCCCCAAGTCGGTCTCTCTTGCATAAGTAATCAACCTCGTCGGTCTCTTTCCCAGATTCGTTGACGAAGAAGTCAACCAATCACTTATGAAAGCTATTACTGAAGAAGAAATGGGATGAGTCCTACATGGATTTCAAAAGGACAAAATCCCAGGGCCAGATGGGTGGTCAGTCGAACTCTTTGCTAAATTATTTGAGTTATTAGGTGACTATTTGTTGAAAGTGGTGGAGGAATGTAGGACCTCAGCAAGGATTTATGATGCTTTCAACATAACCTTTATTTATTTAATTCCAAAAATTGACTCCCCGCACTCTTTCGACGAATTTTACCCCATCTCGTTGTGCAACAGTATCTACAAAATCATTGCAAAAATTATTGCAAATATATTAAAACATGTGTTATCTCAAAACATTTCCAAAGAAAAATTTTCACTCCTGGAGGGTCGACAAATTCATGAAGCAATCAGGGTGGCACATGAGGGGTTTCACAATTTAAAAATAAAGAAGATCAAAGGTTTGGTGCTTAAAATCGACTGATCTAAATCCTTTGATATATTCAATTAGACTTACATTTGAATGCTTCTCATACATTTGGGTTTGAAGTCAATTTCATAAACTAGATTATGTGTTGTGTCACCATTGCTTCTTTTGATGTCTTACTTAATTGCTTTGCATCAGAATTTTTTCATGTTGATAGATGTCTTCAAGAACGGTTCCCTATATCTCCCTTTCTTTTTCTCTTAGTAGCAAAGGCACTTAGCCGACTGTTAAGGGAAGCTAAGAGAATGGGGGATCTTAAAGGTGTCACACTGGCTGGAGACCTATCCGTTACTCGCCTCCTCATTGTGGATGATGTATGCTCTTTAGTAATGTATCTAGGAGGGATTTAAACACAATCAAAGTTGTCACTATCTCTATTCAAAAAATCCACTTGAATGATGAAAATAATACAAAAATCTAGCTTCTCTGAAGTGGGCCTCTCGAGGGAGGAAATAATGTTTGCCCAAAATTTATTTCCTTTTCATACACAACCTTTTGACAAGGGGCTAAAATATTTTGGTTTTCATTTAAAACCCAACAAATATAGCAAAGTAGATTGGCTCTGGTTGTTGGAAAAGATTGAGAAGAGACTAAAGTGTTGAAGCTTCCAATAACTCTCACAAGCAAGATGACTTGTTCTTATCGATTCGGTTTTGGAGGCCATCTCATTCTTCTAGATGTCCTTATCATGGATCCCCATAAGCATTTTAAACTCTATGTGAAATAGTTGTTGTAGATACCTCTAGATGGGCTCAAAAGAAGGACGCATCTTCTCATGGATTAAATGGGACAAAATCACACTCCTAAAGAAATCGGGTGGTTGGGGCCTCAAGAATCTTATTAGTTTTTCCAAGGCATTGGCTGCCACGGATGGATGGTGTTTAATCACCTATGATAACTTATGGTCAAAGGTAGTTCAACAAAAATACATATACCTAACACCTATGATTGATTGGATCAGGATTCCTAACAAGTGAATATCAAATGCTTCATTGAACTGGAAAGTTGTCATTTAATCATTTAATATCATTGATCCTGAACTTGCGTGGAAGATTTTCTTTGTTTCCGGAGTTAAAATTGGTTTGGATCCCTAGATTAGATGCGGTCATTATCATTTGTTGCCTCAAGATTTGGTGACTGACTCTCTTAAATAACAAAATCATAAGTTTAAATCAAGTGGCAGATCCTAACAACACTACGATCTGGGCACATGGTTGGTTGGACACACACCACCTCAATCTTCTAGCTGAATGGATTGTCCCTTTACATAATTACACCGCAACCATCACTAATTCTCATTTTCAAATACATAAAAGAGAAGATGAGTTAAATTGGGTCCACTCTCCCTTTTGGGAATATGCCCTAAAGACATGATGCCATTTTATCATTATCGATCGAGAGCTTAATGCTCCTAAATGGTGGTGGAAGCGAGTATGGAAGTTGAAATCTACAACGAAATCTCGGCTCTTCATGTGGTGTATATTGTCAAACAAGCTCCCTACAAGAAAAAACCTCCAAAAAGGAATCTTTGCAGGCCCAAACTGGTGCCCTCTATGTAAATCATCTGAAGAATCAGTTGACCATCTTTTTGTGGCATGCTCCTATACTCTCAATATTTGGAACTTAGCCCACAATCTCATTGTATCTCTTCCTGACGGAGAAGCCCATATTTTAAAGATGCATATCACTCTTGGTGGTCATCAACATCACCAAAAAAGTTAATAAATCTCCCTCCAATTATTTGTTGTGGGATATGGATTACCTAAAACATGGTAATTTTTCAAGATAAGAATTTGAGCCCTGATCGAGTGACTTCTTAGGCACTTGCATCATATGATCATCTCCCATCTAAAGAATCTGGTCACAGAGTTAGGAACATAACATAGGAATAGGTGGACAGGTTTCGACCTTGGGCCTATTTTGTTAGGGCCTCTCTATAGGGGGGTATTTATGCAGATGGTGTTGTTTTACACATGAACATGTGTGGAGGCGGTGTTGTTTTACACATGAATGAAACAACTCTTTCACATTACAAAGCAGTTGGGCCCTGACATAAACAATTATTCTTAGTTATTTAGTCTCAAGATTATACTTTTATTTGTTATTGAAAAAGGATGCAAACAATTATAGATCTATGATGATATTTTAATGGATCATCCAGATATCACATGCACACACTCATTCCATTGCTGGAGGAAGTGATTCTCCTAAAAATAAACTTTGATCTAATATCATGTTGTCAAGTTCACCGGGAAAGGAATGTCACCACTAATGTACTTTCCAAAAAGGGTGTGCAACAAATTAGGGGCACATGGAAGATGATGAAACAAAATGGCAATGAGCACTATGGATACTATCACATGTTGTTTATAAAGGATATCCATTTGGCTGAAGCAGAGGATAGATGAATCACAACTCATGACTTACTGATGATGATGGAAAATTTTGCAGTATTTTTCTAATCTTGTGGATTATATTTTCTCCATTATGCATACTTATATGACTTAGATATTGTATATATCCAAAAAGGTGTGAGGTATAAACAACTCTTTGGACTTGCTTTTTGTACTTTGATTTTTTTTGTGATCACTACAGGATGATAACTCTTGAACATTGATGACTGAAATGTTGTTAGAACACAACCTAATTTTTGAATGCCTTCAGGCACCTACTACATGTAATGTAATTTTCATTTTCATCATAATGGAAATTACGATTTTTCCGTGGGAAAAAAATTAGAGATAAGTCTAACAAAACACCATTGTATATTAGTTTTCTTACTTAATAAAAAAAAGGCTAATGATTACATTTTTTATATTATATGAGAAGATTTTGCTTTATTATCACTTTATAATTATTTTGAAATCATTTTGCAATCATATTTTTTTTGTCGCGCAATTATAGTATATATATGTCAATTTAGTTTTATAAATCTAACAAAACGCCACTACATATTATTTTACTTAATTGAAATGAATTATTATATTTTACCTTCATATCAATGATCACAATGATAGTGAATACTAGAGTTGAAGGGCTCTGCAACTAGGGTTTAGAGAATGAATCAGGGTTTCTAGGTTTCAATATTACTGATCAAAAGTCGGGCCTAAGGGCCTTGTTTCTCCCTTGAACCAAAATGGAAGCAAACCAACTTGATTACTCTAAAGACCCATATGACGGGTTTCAAATTTGGCCTTCCCCTCCCAATTTTCCTTCCCTGACAACTCTGAAAACATCATATTGTTTAACCTCGCTCTTTGAACTGACATCTCCTTTCGATGATACTTTTTGTGGCCCCTCTCTATCTCCCTCCACCTTCCCCCTCTCAACTCTCATGCCCACACTCCCCAATTCTGGTCCACCCCATCTCCCCTTCAATTTTATCAAGCTCCCTACCTAAAACCATATTGTCTTCAGTCATGATAACTCCTCAAGGTAGTTTGCTTGATGTTTTCTATGGTGCGAACTTACTTGTTCCGGTGCCCCCCCTGTTTACCTTCCACAACTGATTTCCTGTGTGATATACTTATTTCTGGAAATGCTTAGCAAAGATACTTCTTCAAATTCTCGATTGCCCTCGTGGCTGCTGTCATAGAAAATCGCTCTGAAAACCAGCAAAAAATGTGTGAAAAGGAAGGTAGATGAGCCTAGTTTAGTCCTGGGAGCCAATATCAAATTGAACGACATCTCCAAGATGGAAGAGGTTGTTGTAGTTAGAAAATTTACTAGTAAAAGGATAGATATGGTTGTTATGAGAATATGGGAGAAAAAACATTTTGCTCCAATTGTAGGATACTCACCCAGATACATTATCCTAGCAAAGAGTCCTAAATTTGGTTATCTTTCCTTGGCCCATCAATTACATGTTTAGTTGCCTCCCTGTTGGGTTAAAAAGATTTGGAAACAAAATTGTTTGCCCAAAACAAAATTATTTATGTGGTTTCTCCTTAAAAACAAAGCGTTAATGTGGGATATCTTACAAAAAAGGTCTTCCTCTAGGCCTAGTAGACGCCCACTTTGTATGGAAAATGTTGAGACATTCTACATTTTTTCATAAATTTCCCCTTTACTACCATAGTGTCTATTGAATTCATAAATCTATTGGTAAATTACATCAATAGAATGGGGTCTCTGTGGATAGGTGTCTAAAAAATTGTCTAGAGAGGAAACCCCCTAAAAACATGCTTCACCCTCTATGATTGTTTGTTGTGGCATCTGGCTGGAAAGGAATAACTCTATTTTTGAAAATCAGGGACAATCCTTTCTTAAAGTGGTTGTCAATAGTTTGGTTTTATTATAATTTATTCTTAAACCTCTCGCATCTACTCAAACCCGACATAGATCCTCAAATACAACCATGGGCATTCTTTAAAGGGGCATCTTAGTAAACTCCTACTATAGGAGGCTTGAGAGGTACCATCTATCTAACCAACTCTCATTTCTTCACTTTCTCCTGTAACATTTGGCATGCTTCAAATAGTTATGCAAAACGTTTCACTCTCAAATTACTTTTACAGATTGCCTCTTATCTTCATCTCACTGAGATTCATATATATAGAGACTCTTTGGTCATCATCAAATGGAGGCAAGGAACCTACAGGCTAAAAAACTACACACTCCTTCCACTATATCAAAATGTTCTTCATAAAGCCAGATCTTTTTCTCACATATCTTTATCTCACATCTATAGAGAATAGAACCAATCAACATATTAACTTTTTAAGAGAGGATTGCCACTATATAAAGGATAGTGGGAAGTCCATGAAAACCATGAGGGTATCAATAGGATCCACCAGCTATGCCCATGGATATAATTAGCAAACCAAACTTCCTCCACAACTCTCAATACTATCATCATATCTTATTTGATAAGCATATATCAATTGGTTTACTTCAATAGTTTTTCTCTTCAACTACTATAATTTTGATGGTTTTTATAGGAGAAATAGAGTCTCAACATCAATTTCCATGCTTTGTTTCATTCAACATGCTTCTTCATGGTATTTCCTTTGTCACGGGTAGTTTTTGTATTAAAAAATCTTGTTAGCAACATATACTAATTCTTTAGGCTTATCAACAAACTTGTTCCTATATTTTTTGGGTTGTATGTATAGAAGATGAAATCAACTACTAACATTTCTTTCACTTAACAGATCTATCTCTTTTTTGGATCTCATTCAAAGGATGAAATTGCTTGTTTCTGATATAATGATTAAATTGTTGATATAAGTAGATTAAAATTTTCTTGAGGTCAACATATACATATACTACATATGTTTTATTTTCTATAAATAAAATATGTATTATTATTATTATTTAAAATAAAAATAAAAATAAAAATTATTATTTTATTTAATTAATAAAATAAAATAAAAATTATTTTATACTAGTCACTTTTGGTAGATCATATTTTTTTTAATATATTTAATCGTGTAGTTGTTGCTTTCTTATCACTTTTATAACAAGTGTAATATGGAGCGTTGCTGCTGAGTACATGTCTCTTATGCAAAAAGTAATCAATAACAATTATTGAATGCAAGAACAAATTCATAAATCTAATAATGAAACACATTTGAATATAATGAAGGGAAGTAACAGAAGTAATTAATGGACTAGATAACCTTGGATCAAGGTAGAGATAGGTGAATACATAATTTTGGATGAAACATTAGACCCAACATTATCGTTTGTTACAAAATTTAAGAGTTTATTGAAATGTCCTTGTGCACATTTTATTCCATCTTTAGCTTATGAGACTAAATAAGGAGGAGAAATTGCAATATATATATATATATGTATGTGTGTGTGAGATATAAATAAAATAAATATTTGTTTAAAAGCTAATTAGTGTAACAAACTATTTATTTAACTTTAAATTTATACTCATCTTAATTCAGCGGCAAATAAATAATCTATGGTAGAATTTCTATGTTGAAAAAATCAAATTGATATGAAGTATCTCGTGTCGTCTTAATCGTGTGACAAAGAATTCATATGTAATAAAATATCTAATATAAAAAATTACAATGCCTAGTATATTAAAATAATAAAAAAAATTGTTACACAAAGGCTTAAGTGTGAGTGCAAAATATTTCTAAAATATATTTGTTTTATTTTATATTTTTAAATTATGATTAAAATTGTGAAGACAAAAGAGAAAATTTTATTTATTGTAGTGTTGGATTAAATTTTGTTTTTTATATTGCATCATGATTAAAAATTGAATTGTGAAAATATATAATATAGATAATATTTATTGAGGAAAATGATTGCACCAAGTCCATTCAATGATAAAAACCACCAAGACAAAATATGAAGAAAATAAATAAGGGAACAATCAGTGTAATATGCAATGTTGTTGCTTTTGTTTTTTGGATCGCCCAGTTTTCATAATTAGTAAAAGCCCAAAACGTAATGACAACTTTCTTTTTTACAGAAAATATTAAATATGGAAAACTCCATAAATTTGGAAGAAAAAAAATTATAATTAATCTATGAAGACACTTTGCAATTAAAGGTTTTTTTAAACAATTTTTAATTTTAAAAATTTAATTTTAAACCATATAAAATTAGTCATCGGCCAATCAAAAATTAGAAATTCAAATTTTAAAAATTTTAAAAATAATTTTCATATTTAAAAAAAATAAATTTAATATTCAATTTTACAAAAACCTTAATAAACTTTAGAATAAAAAATTACAAATTAATTAAAAATCAAAACATTTTTACCCAAACTAATTACAATATATACAACACAATCCTATTAAAAATAAATTATTAAAATATCATATAAATAAATAACTAGACACATCATTCTACATACTTTTAGTTCTATCATATTTATTTAAATGTCATATAAATAAATAACTAGATGATACATCATTCTACATACTATTAGTTCTATCATATTTTTTTTTTTTTGAATATCTTATGATTTTAGTTGATCAAATTCAACTTTAAACAGACAAAAATAAAAAGTATCGTCATGATAAAGTGAGATTACATAAAGTTATAGTGTTTCTTGTGACACGATAATGAGTGATTTTATATGCAACTTTAAACAGACAAAAATAAAAAGTATCCTCATGATAAAGTGAGATTATATAAAGTTATGGTGTTTCTTGTGGCACGATAATGAGTGATTTTATATGCTACAATAAGGGAGTAAGTTATTCGTGTACAAATTCTTTTTTTAAATATTTTTTCTTAAATTTGATTTTTTTGAGTTAAAAGCTATAATGGTAATGCTTTAATAATAATAAGAAATAATGTTAAAATATAAGTAAATGATTAATAATAAATAGAGAAAAGATAATAATAGTAAATAAATAATAAATAATGAAGAGAATATAATAATAATAAATAAATAAAATAGTAAATAATAAATTGGAGTTTTAAATAATTATATATAAAAGTAAATTATAAAAATAAGTAAAGTTAACAAAAATAAGAAAAAGTTAAATTAAGAGAAATATTAAATTAAATAAAACTTAAAATAAAGAAATAAAAGTTGCATGTTGACATATGGAATGTGTGCTTGTGGATTTTTATTTTTATTTTTTGGTCTATTTAATGAACGATGAAGACGACGAGATCCATCCATTTCTTCACCCATTCTCATGGGAGAAAAGTTTTGTGAGACAAAGGATTCCTTGACAGTAGTACGTTGATTGAGGGCTCGGGGATGACTAGTTGTAGAAAGATTATGTGCAACTGATCCCACGGTTGCGTGGAGAGTTATCCCCAAAACTTTGTTGCGGTTAGCAGGATTCAGGGATTCAAATAACGTTCAACTCTGAAATCACAACTAAAAAAAAACATCGCTACAGGGAAGTCATCTATGCTCATGATTTCTGAAAATTCTATATTAATTAGTTGAATAGTTAGTGTGTTAATTATTAATCTCATAATTGATATAATTAGTTGTGTATTTTAATTGTAGATTGTTACATATGGTATCACAGCGGGTTTCTAACTCTATATAATTTCAAGATTAAAGAAAAAAAAATTGAAAAAAATACTTAATCAAATTTATCAATAATCTTACTTATAAATAGATTTGAAAAATAAAAATTAGTTTTAATTTTTTTATATACATTTAAAATAATATATAAAATTTTCTAATTTTTTCTAAAATTAATAATTTTAAATAAAATAATTATTATATAAATATTAAATAAATAGCATTTCTAAATATATATAAAGCTTTCTATATTGTTAAATATAAAATTGATGCACTTCTTGTTTGCATGTAATATAACTTTTAAAAAACAGTCAATTAAAAATTAACTTTATACCATTGATGTTATATATGCATGATATGACCTCCTTGCATATTTTAAATATATTATAATTCTTAAAAAAAAGAAAATGAGTTGAGTGTTATTCTAGCAAATAAATTTATATGATTATTGCTACATGACTGATATTGCATACATGCACATATTTTAAATATATTATAATTTCGTTCAAAAGAACAAAGTAGTCTCCTCATAGTTATGCTGCCAAATTAAAATTAAAATTTTATAAAAGCGTGTGGTAATCCAAAGCTAGTGTTATTTCGAATCTTGTGGAAGGTTTGGTATGATTGGTATTTGGAAAGCATCAATGATTTATTTTATACTTGTCCCATTTCATCGCGTGCCGATTAAACAATAAATTAGTCAATGTAGAAATTCGATTTAGCTTTTTTACAGTTTCTCTAGTTCTTTTAATTTTGTGTCTCGACTCAATTTATTAGTAAGGTCAAGATGGTGCTAGCTCCCTCATGCTTTTTCTCTTAGAGGCTATGTATATATGTAACAACTCATAATTAAAATACACAACTAATTATATCAATTATAAGATTAATAATCAACACACCAATTATTTAACTAATTAGCATAGAATTTTCATAAATAATGAGCAGAGATGACTTACCTGTAATGATGATATTTTTTATTTGTGATTTTGGAGTTGAATGTTATTTGAATCTCACTAACCACAACAAAGTTTTGGAGACGACTCTCCACCCAGCCGTAGGCTTAGCTGCACATAATCTTTCTACACTTGACCACTCTCACGCCCTCAATCAACATACTACTGCTAGGGAATCCTTTGTCTCACAACACTTTTCTCCCAAGAGAATGGATAAAGGAATGGATGGATCTCATCCTCATCATCGTCCATTAAATAGATGAAAAATGGAAAGGGGTCCACATGTACACATTCCATGTGTCAACAAACAACTATTCTTTTTTTATTTAAAGTTTTTTTTCTTTTTGTAAGATTGGTAGGACCTTTGTATTCATTTTCTTTCAAAAAATGGAAAGTTACAACCAGAAGTCAAATGGTTAGGTGGCCTCAACTTGCCCAGAGGGAAACCAGATATGTTGGCCACCTAACTGCATGATAAGCCATCCAAAAACAAAATATTATAAGCCTGTCAAGCCATGCTAGATATGTCTGAGTGTCCTTATACTTCCTATACTCTAAATAACTGAAAACATATTGTAAATTTTGTAACTGTTGCATATAACAAAAGATGAAACAGAGATTAAACCATCATACTACTAATCATCAGATGAGTCCATGGGAGCATGATCACGCGTTAGAGCCTTGAAGCTCAGTTTGTGGGATATAGGGAATATGTTGTTCGATGCGGCTAAGGTGACCATTCTGCATTTGAAGCTGAAACTGAATTTGTTGCAGATCCTTACTGAAATTCGGGGTTCCTTGAGAAGTCGAAGGTGAGCCAAAAGGGATGTGTACCAATGCTTTAGCTAGAATATTTTTCATTATCCAATACAAATGGACATTTTTCTTGTACTAAGAAGACTGGCCACAAGAGTGACCAGGATCAGGCACGAGGGCCTACCAGTCTGCAAAGTCAATTTCCATTGCATCAGCGTGTTGACTAAATTGTACCTCCCATTCGGCTATAAGCTGACGAACCTGAGTCGATTTGCCCTCGTGGTAAGCAATGGCAGCCTCTTTTATGGTGTGAGAGGTTGATTTTCGACCTCGGACTTTAATCGATTAATAATTGGCTTGACGACCCTCTTGGTTTCCTTTTGTTTATTACCACGACCGCAGGAACCATGGGCTTGATTACCCTTCCCTAAGGCAACACAAGCCATGACACGAGAAGGACTTAAAACTCCAGCAGTAACTGACTCAGTCCCCGATAGTAGACCCGAAGTTAGCTAACACCCGAGAGTAGTGTACTTCCCAGAACTGCACCAAACCAGATAACCTGACAAACTATCAATGCATGAGGGCTAAAAGCTATAAATTGACCAACGACTTACCCTACAACAAGCAACGAACCAAAAATGAAGCTAGTCCCCAAGCCCTTCTTTATTTTAAGTTTTACTTAATTTAATATTTCTCTTAACTTAACTCTTTCTTATTTTATTCCTTTTTACTTTTTGTTAACTTTATTTATTTTTAGAGTTTACTTTTATATATAGTTATTTAGAACTCCAATTTATGGTTTACTATTTTATTTATTTATTATTATTATATTCTCTTCATTATTTATTATTTATTTATTATTATTATATTTTGTTTATTATTTACTATTATTATCTTTTCTTTATTATTTACGATTTATTTACTATTATTATCTTTTCTCTATTGATTATTATTTATTTACTTATATTTTAATATTATATTATATTATTTATTATTATTATTAGGGGCATTACATACTCCCCATGTTTAAGGAACTCCGTCTCGAAGTTAAGTTGAATCATTTAACAATTTATTTTATTTAGTTATTTATTACTTCATGTTTTCCCTACACCCTCTAGTGAACTAGTATAACCAGCAAACATCAAAAGTTTCCACAACATTCAGGAAATATCAAGGAATCTATGTCATTTTTCCCACTTTCGAAACCATGCATAAGCCTCATCGGTTTGTACCATATCCCAACGCTTGGGCCCAGCTCAGACCTTATCTGCCCCAAGGCAAACCCCCGGCTCAATACTCCATGCAGTAGTACTCCAGGCATCTCGAAAGGCTGGCTCATTCCCTCCACAATCACTAAGATGCACAACCCCAGTTATTGAAGTCTTTACACCCCCACTAGAATTCGACATCTCAATCCATTATCATGCACCTAACCTACATTATCAGACACTTGGCCTCCTCAAGATGGTCGTATCCCCTCAAGAACTATCCATCAAGGGTTATACAAGACAAATGAACCACTGGCATATGTAGTGTTGATTGAGTATGTCCCCAGCCCATATGGTGTTTCATATTCTGCCTCGCAGGTATGGGCTCTCACGAGATCATCAAATAAATTGGTCATCTCAGTCTATTTGTGATTTTTCTGTCAATCACCACATCTCAACATGCAACTAGTGCATTAGTTATAATCACAACGTCATAGAAAATAATTCATATGCCACATCATGCATACCATCATGATAGCATAACATCGTTGTTATCAAAACATTTTGAACAGTAGAAAATGCATGCTCATGCATGTCATAAGATCTGGATGTAATAACCACATGTGTCGCATCATGAAATATCATCGGCATATATGCATCAAAGATATAGCATTCCATCGCATAATAAATGGAACTACATGTCAACATAACCTCATATTATAACATCACGGATATGATAATCATCTTAGTATATATCAAATTTAGAGCAATAATACACCATAAGCTTTCTTATAATGATTCATCAAAAAAATCAATCTCATTTGCTTGTATAAACAATGAATACCAACTATGAAATAATATTATTCAACATTCATCTAGTATCTAGGCTATCTCGTCAATCCAGTCATGAAACAATGAGTGTTTAGTCAAGTACGACCTCTATTAGTTGATTTTCACTTCCTTTTTTCAATTTGTGTGTAGTCATTCATAAAGTCTCGTTATGAATTTCCAACAGTATTTCTTCCTACGCTTCATGCATGATGTTTTCTCATTGGTCTAAATTGTTTATATCATTTTCCAACAATTAAACAATTGCTATCCTTGAAACATTTTGCTAATTTATCATTTGTCATTCTCACCAACTACAAGTAATTCCAACTTCCAATCTTTACATTTTAAATTATATAGATCATCACTATAACCCTTACCAATCATGCATGCTACTACATAATTTATTTCATAATACTTTAAATATATTACATGCTAATTTCATGTATAAATTCCTCACTATATAATAACTACACATACCAACCAAAACACAATATCTATCAAAATAAAATAAAATTAGATACTATTTTTAAACATACTCCTAACATTATTAATTTGAACTATTATTAATATTAAATAAATAAATAAAATGTTATTATATCTAACACAAAAATTAACCAATAAAAAGTATTATCATATCTGACAAAAAAATTTAACCATGGTAATAGTTTCTTATAACTTTATTTCAAAAAAAACCTAATTCTTAATTTTCACCTTTTCTATTTTACTTATATTTAAATATATAAAAAATTAACTTTTATACATACCTAATCTTTAAATATTTTAAAAACCACATACTTAAAATTCCATTCCACGGCATTTTTATACTTCTAACTGACTTTTACTTTACTTACATTACTCTTTTCACTTTACCTAACAACCATCTTCCATCTTTATTACTATGTGACTCCAATTTTACAGTCACAATAAGTTTCTTTTTTTGCTTTCTTTCATATATAAGCAACACTTTCTATATTAAAAATATAGAAACACATAAGTAGCTCCTATATTATTTAAAAAATAAACTTTATATTCCCCTGCCTTGTAATTGAATTTCTAAATTGACTAATTTATCTTTTAGTCGGCGAGATGAGACGAGGCGGGTATAAAATAAATAAATTACTACTGCTTTCCAAATGCCAATCATACCAAACCTTCCTCAAAATTTGAAATAACACCAGCTTTGGAATACCACACGCTTTCAAAAAAATTTAATTTTGGCAGAACTTCGTAGTTAGGAGGAGACTACTATGTTCTTTTGAACGGAATTATAATATATTTAAAATATATGCATGTAACAACAGTGTATGAACAAAAAGATAACATCTTTCTAGCATTTATTTGGAAAACGGGCTGTCCCTTAAAAATCATTTTATTTGCATGGTTGGTTTTTTACAATAGGGACCTTACATGGGATAATCTACAAAAACGTAATGGTGCGGGCACGCCATATGCCCTCTATGTATATCTAACGCTGAGAACAACTTACACATCTTTCTCCTTTGCCCACAATCACAGATGATATGGAGGAATCTTGCTGCACACTTTGGCTATGCCTACACCTCTTACCTTTCCATTTCTGAGGCGTTCAAAGGATGGAGTAACATGATCATTGATTGGAGGCCCATTCCATTTATAACTATCTAGACCATATGGAAATGGCGAAACGGGTCGATCTTCAAATCCAAAAGAGAATCCCTTTCAGCGGTTTTTGAATCTATCCTTTGCCTATACAATGCGCTTGGAATGCCTCACCAATCCAAAGTCAGAAAAGGAAGGCATCCACAGGTTTCGGAACCTACAAATATTCCACGTGCATTTTTCGATGGAGCTGTTCAACATGGTACATGCGCCTGCGGAGTATACATCATTCCAGAAGCTGGTCAAGCTTACGAGATTCATTGGAATGGAGGTGCCGGATCCAACAACAAAGCAAAAGCTATGGCCCTAGCCCTCGCTGGTCTTCTTTATCTTTGTGACTTTCTTGACATACAAAAGATTCAAATATTTGGAGATTCGAATGTCATCATCGATCATGTACAGTGAAAACATACCATAAAAAACATCAATCTTTCCGGTTGGCTGAACAGGATAGAGGATTTATGGAGTTGCAGGAGGGACTACTCAATTGCTCAAATCACTAGGGACAAAAAAGGGAAGGCAGATGCTCTATCAAAATGGGCCTATCTATTCCACAAGGCACCTGGAGGATGCAGCTAACGGTGGACAACATCTCTTATCAAATCCAAGACTTACACATTCCGGGTACTTAAAATTCAATATTTTGATGACTCTCTGGTATGTCTCTGTTTCCCAATATATTGACTTCCTTTTTGAAAAACTTCCATATAATTTTGTCTCATAGGACCGATTTCGACCCTAACGAATGTTCATAGTAGAAATCTCTCCATATGATCTATATGTTGCAGAAAAAAATATAGTTTATTTTTGTATCTCTTCTCATATGGGACTTTGAACCAATTCTTTCAACCATATCTGGTGGTTCCTATAGAAATATTACTGTACATTTTTCCTATGATGAATATAATACAAATATATAACTTTTTTTTTGCGCTGAAAAAAACAACAGTCCTATAAAGTTATTTGCTAGTATAAGACTCAACAATTTTTTCTTTTCAAGAGTTAGAATATATTTAAAATATGCAAGCATGCAATATCATGCATATAACATCAATGGTATAAAGTTAATTAATTTTTATTAGAGTTTTTTTTGGTTATATTATGTGCAAACAAGAAGTGCATCAATTTTATATTTAACAATAAAGAAAGCACTTGCTTTATATATTTAGAAATGTTATTTATTTTATATTTATATAATAATTATTTTATATTATTCTAAATATACATAAAAATAAAATAAAATCTATTTATAAATAAGATTATTGATAAATCTGATTAAATATTTTTCTCAAAATTTTCCCCAAAAATCACATAAATTTTCTCAAAAAAAATGTATATATAAATTTTAATTTTTTATTATAAACCTAGCTTTCCCCTTTAGCCCTTTTGTCTTTACTTATATGCAACTTCTTTAATTTTTTTTATTATAAACATTGTTTTCCCCTTTATCCCTTTTGTCTTTACTTATATGCAACTTCCAAGGTTCAATACAAGTTCATCCTATAAAAATATATATATTATATAAATTTTAATTTTTTTATTATAAACTTTGTTTTACCCTTTATCCCTTTTATCTTTACTTATATGCAACTTCCAAGATTCAGTTATATACCGCGGGACATATTTCATATCGTTTCTTTTTAAAAACTGATTTTAAAAGAGACTCGTGTTGTTTTGGAATACTTAAAACAATGGTCGGCACGAAAGATATACAGAAGAATCTGACATAGTTGCATCACAAAAATCACACGTGGCTACTTTGAGATTCTCGGAGAATATTAGATTCAAATTCAAACGAATGATGTCAGCATCATACAAGTTGAAAACTCAGTATATAATAAATTACTTTTTCGGTTTGTTATCCATAAAATAAAAGAGGGATTGGGCCATCTTTGAGATTCACTCCAGCGAAGAACAAGGCTCAGGAAATATTTCACGGGACTGAAGAGGTCGGAGGGGGGCGATTTAGAGGGCGCGAACTGCGGAACAGTTGCAGGTAGGAAAACCGTGTCGCCGGAGTTTGAAGAGATTCAGGGCCTACTTCTAATGGAAACAAGTAGGGGAGGGAGCTCCCCTCCCTCCTACAAAACTGTGGTTGCTAATAAAGGTAAGTCCCCTCTGGGCAAAGTCAGAGATTTGGAAGAAGAGGAATAGAGTAACAATGAAAAGGAAACAGAGGGGGGTAGACCCAAGGAAAATGTCAGCACTAAAGACAAAGAAGAAGAAGACAAAAGTCAGGGTACTAAGAACAATAAACAAAAAGGACCGTGCAGACCCAAAATGGAGGTCACTCCCAGAGTGGTGTTAAACGATCCTGCACTTCAGGCACACAGAGAACATATGGGGACCTACGCTATAATCTGCAAGTTTATGGGAATATGGCCCACAGAAAAGGCTTTACAGTTATGGATTAAGTATCACTGGAAACCCAAAGGAAGTATAGATTTGCATCTAGGGTCCAAGGGTTTCTTCACGGTGGTGTTCACAAACATCGAAGACAAAGACAGAATATTCGAAGGAGGACCCTACTTTTATGCAGCAGCTGGCCTCTACATGCGGCCTTGGAAGATGAACTTTGTGCCAGAGCCGGAGACGTTCACTTCGGTACCGGTTTGGGTAAGACTTTATTCTCTTCCTCTTAATTATTGGCAAACTGAAACGCTTGCTGCCATAGGTAGCAAACTAGGACGTTTTGTCAAAGCTTCGAAAGCCACAAGAAGAGGCAAATACACTTCATATGCAAGGATCTGTGTGGAAATGGATCTATCAGGAGCTCTTCCGGATGAAGTCATCCTGGAAGTTTTTGATGAGGAATGGGTTCAAACAGTAGATTACGAACATATCCCTTTCAGGTGTCGTAAATGCCATGAACATGGACACTTGATCAGAGATTTCCCTCTTAGTCAAGCAGAAAACAAAAGCAAAACTAAGGAAATGAAGGATCAAGACAGCTTCCAAAAAGTTATAAGTAGAGGAAAAGGCGGCAAAAAAGGACCAAGGCAACCACGTAATGAGGGGCAAAAGGTTAGCGAAAATAAGTATCATGTACTGGAGGAAAATGCAGAAATGGCAAATGGAGAGCAATCTATGGCGGATGGCCCTAAGGGAATGGAAACGGAAATGATAGCAGACTGCAACCCATCACAAGAGACGGATAATAAGAAAGAACACATATTGAGTGAAACGGAACCAGAAATGGATCAGGAAATGACCCAAAGCGAAACAAATCTGGAAGATCATGAGCTTCAGGAAATTCTAGATAAGGAACATCTAGATCTGGAAGGGTTCTTGAGGTAGGGGTCCACATGAGGGATAGATTCACTACCCCAAGAAGACTGTAACAAGATTCAGCAGCTATTCTTATGGAAAACTCAGGATACAGATTTAGAAAATGGAAAAATCAGCGAAAAGCAGGAACATAGAAGAGTTAAGGTAATGAAAGTTATTCCAAGGTTAGCAACAAGAAATGCAGGAAAAAAGAGAGGTAGGAAAAAGCAGAAGGACCTCTTAATGGAGTGTGGAATGTTAATGATAGACTCAGGTAAGATGAAAGACCTAACTAGCTATTCATTTACTAATCTTTAATCATGAAGCTCACATCATGGAATATTAGAGGTCTAGGTAATAAAAGAAAACAAAGAATGCTCAGTCATAGAATGAAACTGGAAATGCCAGATGTTATCTTCATCCAAGAAACTAAATGTTCCATCCAAAAAATAAAACAACTCCATAGTAAATGGCTTAATAGATTTTATTTCCTAGAGGTTAAAGCTGAAAACACAGCTGGGGGTATTCTAACTTTGTGGAATCCAAAGAAAATCATTATAACAGATGCAGAAGCATCTAAAAACTATTTATCAGTGGTCCTGCAACCAGTGGGGGAGCCAAAAATCTACTTGGTCACAAAAGTGTATGGTCCTCAAAGAATAGATGACAAACTTAAATTATTAGACTCCCTTATTGATCTCAGACATAGACAGGCTGGGATTCCTTAGATCTTGGCAGGAGACTTTAATATGATAAAATCGCTCTCGGAAAAAAAGGGAGGCACCAGAGTGCTCAACAGAGACTCTTTAGCGTTTCAGACTTTCACTGAGTATAGGTTTTTGGTGGATGCAGCCCTAAACAATGGATTTTTTACTTGGAATAACAAAAGAGGAGGTAAGGCACAGGTTGCCTCAAAGTTGGACAGGTTCATGATTTCAGAGGAGCTATTGCTTACTGATACAGAAATAACAGCAACGGTCCTTCCCTTTGGCGGCTCCGACCACTGGCCGATTCAAATGGAATTCAAGGGTTTTTTCTCTCCCAGGAACAGGCCCTTCAGATTCGAGAACATTTGGCTCTCTCACCCAGATTTCATCAGCAATATTGAAAAGTGGTGGTCAGAGGATTTGCAATTCCAGGGCACAAAAATGTTCCTCCTTCATAAAAGACTTAAGCATGTCAAGTTAAAACTAAAAGAGTGGAACAAAAAGGAGTTTGGTAATATTTTCGAGAACAAAAGAGCATTGGAAATCAAATTACAAGAACTCAACCAGGCCCTTATCAAAGATGGCTTTGACAAAATCAAAAGTGATCAGGCTGATAAACATCACCAAGAATGGGATAATTTATGCAAACAAGAGGAAACATTCTGGAGGCAAAAGTCTAGAGTGCTATGGCTCAAGGAAGGAGAGCGGAATACAAAATTCTTTCACAGATCCATGATGGCCAACAGAGCACACAATAGAATCTCAACGATAAAGGATGAGAATGGACAGGTACAGAATACCCATAATAGTATTGAAGCTGTGTTTGTCCAATATTTCCGAGATATCACCCGAGAAAATAATCCAGACAGAGAACATTCCATCAAAGAAATCACAAGGCACATTCCTAAGTTAGTGTCTAGAGAGGATAATTTTAATCTCAACAAGCCTGTTACTGGTGAAGAAGTTAGTGAGGTTCTTAAAGACATGAAGAATTGCAAAGCACCAGGGCCGGATGGTTTCAATGTGGATTTCTTTAAAGCTTGTTGGCACATTGTTAAATAGGACATTTTGGAGGTGGTGGAGGACTCCAGATCCAGTAAAACGATCCTGAAAGCCCTCAATACTTCCTTCATCTCCCTGATCCCCAAACGGGAATCGGCCCAAACTGCAGACAAATACAAACCCATTGCTTTATGCAATATGGTTTACAAGATCATCTCTAAGGTAGTGGCAAACAGACTTAAACCTCTCCTTCCTTCTTTAGTTTCCGAGGAACAATCTGGGTATGTGGAGGGCAGACAAATCTTGAATAACATCATACAAGCCCATGAGGTGGTCCACACGCTTAACAGAAAAAAACAAGCGGAGACGATAATGCAATTAGATATAGCAAAAGCCTATGATAAGGTCAATTGGAGCTACATCAAAAAGGTTCTCATGGCTTTTGGGTTCGACCATAACTAGATTTGATGGGTCATGGCTCTGGTGACCTCTTCTAGTTTTTCAATTCTGGTGAATGGTTCCCCCTCAGAGATTTTCGTTCCTTCTAGAGGCCTCAGGCAGGGGGATCTGCTCTCTCCCTTTCTCTTCATTCTCATGATGGAGGGACTGGGCAGATCTATTAAGCATGCTAAAGAAACGGGCAAAATCAAAGGTCTGCAATTATCGGAAAATGGTCAAGCTCTAACTCATCAACAATTTGTTGATGATACCTTGCTGCAAGGGCTCCCCACAGTCAAAGAAGCTTCAGCCTATAATCTAATCCTGAAGGAATTTTCTCTGGCTACAGGTATGGAAGTTAATCTTTCCAAGTCAATTTTTTTTTTCTTTAATACTAATATTGCTATTCAAAATAACATTTTGAGAATTCTGGGCTTCCAAAGGGACTCCCTCCCTACAAAGTATCTGGGAATTCCTCTTACAGACAAACCAATGCACAAAAGTATCTGGGAACAGACGATTAATAAATTGCAAGACAAAGTCAAAAATTGGACTTTCCGGGTCATGAATCTGGCAAGCAGGTTGGTTTTAACAAAGGCGGTTCTTCAATCGATCCCGGTTTTCATGTTATCAGCCCTCCCAGCTCCCAAAGGTGTTTTAGAGAAATTCAGAAACATTCAAAGAGATTTCCTCTGGGGTAAAGAAGAAACTAAGAAGAAATGGGCCCTGGTCTCTTGGGACAAAATCTGTAAACCCAAGGGACAAGGAGGGCTAGGCTTGGATGATCAGGAGATTCTCAATAAAACTCTAGGAGCCAAGCTTTGGTGGCACTGGGTCCAAGAGCCACAAGCTCAGTGGGCTAGAATCTGGAAAGAAAAATATGCAAGCTCTTGGCACACTAAGGATCTAATAAGAATGTCTGGCAATGTGAAAGGGTCTCACATCTGGAATAGAGCCTGGGACAACAGAAGCCTTGTTCAAAATAACAGCTTCTGGGAAATCAGAGCTGGTGATCTGGCACTCTTTTGGGAAGATAAATGGTAGCAAGAACCAATTCTGCTAACAGAGGATTTTGTTAGTCTCAAACAGGAAACAGACAATCAAGGGTTAAATAAAGTCAAGGATTTCTGGGATCAAGCTCAGACCTCAGGAAAATGGAGAAGCTGGAGTAAACTTAACTATGGAGATGATAGCCCCATGAAAATTAAGGCAGAAGCTCTTGGAAGCATACTTAAACAAAGAATGATTTTAGCTACAGAGGGGCAGGACCAATTGAGATGGGGCAATAACAATAAAGGTAACTTTGATCTTAAGGAAGCCAAAAGCATGCTTCTTGGGCTAGATTATAGGGCTCCAGACAAAACTTGGCAGCGCCTCTGGAAGCACCAAGGCTGGATGAAAATCAAGATTTTTATGTGGTTGGTTCACCATAAATTTTTTTTAACTTGGGACAACATACAGAAAAGGGGAGTCTTGGGGCCCTCCAGATGTCAGTTTTGCGAAGAGGAGGAAAACATGGAGCACATTCTCAACAGCTGCCCTTATACTACTTGGTTATGGGATTCCTTCTCTTCCATTTTCCAGCAGTCTGACAGAGACAATAATAGTATCATTAATACCCTGAACAATTGGAGAGTTAATTTTTCAGAGAATGAGTTCATTAATCTAGCCTGGACTTTTACGCCAAGCTTCATAATCTGGAATATTTGGAAGGAAAGGAATAAAAGGATTTTCAAAAGTGAAAAGTCCACCCCTCAGGGTCTTTTTAATCTGATCCTGAAACAGCTTCGGGAGACTGTTAGTACCACGGTTAAAAATCTCCCCAATAAACCTCCATCGATATCTGAGCTGCAAATTCTCAGACAATTGGGAATGAAAGGGATTATTCCTCAAGGTCTAAGCAGAAAGGATTCGGACACGGATATAGGGATGGAGTTCTGGCAACCTCCACCGAAAGGATATCTGAAATACAACATTGATGGGGCTTCAAAAGGCAACCCGGGAACAACTGGTTTTGGAGGAGTTTTAAGAGATGAAGAGGGCAAAATCATTTTTATCTTCCATTATCATCTTGGCAGAGCTACTAATAATATGGCAGAATTAATGGCGTTGGAACAATGCCAGGAGTTTCTGATCCAACACCTTTTCTCTAATGTCATTATTGAAGCGGACACTGAGATTACCATTAACTCTGTGAAAAGAATTAATTGTGGTACTCGACCGGAGAAAGTTTCTAATCACTGGAAACTTCTCCTGGTTTACCAAAGAATCCAGGTTCACCTCCAAGAGCTGTGAATGGTGAGTTTCAATCATGTTCGTTGTTCGGCCAATAAATTAGCAGACCTTCTTGCCAACCAAGGGGTGAACAATGCTGAAAGCGGGATAGCATACAAGTGGCGAGAAATTCCTCCAAACCGTTTAAAAGTTCTCTGCGAGGAGCAAGCTACAGAGGACAAGGAAATGTTTGATTATCGGTCTCGGATAATAGGCTTAAATTAATTTTTTCTGTCAAGCGGTTTCTCATCCTTCTGAAATGCATATGACAGAAATTCAAGCAAGGGTCTGTCTCATTCTCTTCCGGATTCACGTGAGGGGAAATATCAGGGTCTCGGAGGAAATTTTAAGGAGTCAATTCGCAAAGAAGCTCAGGCTTCGAGATAGGTACAGTGTTCAGAACAGACAGAGATTGGAAAATTGTTTCCTGGCAATGGTTTTTTCCCCTCTTCCCACCCTTAATTCCGAAAACCACACTTGAGCCGGATGTCTGGTGATTGCAAGTCTCATACAGGTTGGTGAGTGTGATATGATCCCTGGCCGTTGGATCCAACAGCCAGGATCAACGATTGAGAATGCGGATGCAGTTTGGTGGGTTCAACAACTGAGCCACGTCATACCTTTTTGACGTATCCTCCTGCCTGTTTTGTGGGTCCGGTGGATGTGTACGGGGTTTGATTTTCACGCAGCGGAGTCAGTGTTTAGAAATATTGACGGGCAGCAAATTGCTCTTTATGGGCAGAGCCATTCCTTTACCTCCCACAGTTACATGGGTGGTGTGTTAGTGATTTTGAATTCTTTTTGAACGGCTCTTTTGTTCTGCTCAGTGTTCTAGTCTTTTTTTGAGTCTGTCGGTTTACGCAATGTATTTCTTTTGAGTGTTTAGAGGTTTGATTGTAGGGCTCGAGGCTTGTTACTCTCGCCTGTTACCAGTTTCTGTAGGTTTTTTCCTTGGTGTATTACTCACCAAGGATTGTTGTATTCTATGTATTTTTATTTGTTGTTTATGGAAATAGAAGGTTCGACTCTTGCTTTAACAAAAAAAGAGATTCACTCCAGCGAAGGCGGCTACTCTGTTCATGCCTAACAACAACTATCCACGCATGCTATAGGCTATGAACTATGGTTAACGCTTATATATGTTCATGATTTAAAAAATATATGGCTTGTAGATTGATGTTTTTCTTAAATTTTTAGGGTAAAGCTATTTTTATATGGCATATTTTTATGTTGAGTATTTTTTCCTTTTATTAAATTTTTATGTTATTGATGAATATAAAAATTATTGACAAAAAATTTTAATATATATTTTTTAAATATATAAATTTGTCAGGAAAATGGCTTGTTTTGTTACAACAACGTCTACCATGGTAACTCCATAAATGCAAGTTCATAGTCATGATTTTACTTATTGATTTATATCTTGATATATCTAACAACTGTGTTGACAAATGTATACTTTGAGGACTATGCAACCTATATATTATTAAATTTTGATTGAATGAAATTAGTATATTGATGTAGATTATTTATTTCAACCAAGATTCCAATAATAATTATGGGAAAGTAGGATCATGTACAGGGTTTCTTATTATTTATTAATATTATTGCTATGTGTATAATGATTGTGTGTTTATGATAACACATAACGTAAGATATCATCAGATGAAGTTCACCCGTGATAGCAGAGGGCGGTACACCATATATCCTAATGACTAAGAAATGATCATCAAGGTGGTAGAATATAGCTAAGACCACACACCACATGGGCATGAAGAAGAAAGATTAGTTGGCCAAGGGGGAGGGGTAAACTGTCCTGATTTGATGGATACCGTGAGGAGCCTAAAGGATAAAGTCATAAGTTTTAAGGAAAACAATGCAATATTGGTAAGAGCCTAGGAAAAGAAAGTTGAAATCAATGCAGTTATCTTACAAAGCCTCTCAGATTCGTAGAGTCAGAAGCAACATGAGTTGGGAACTAATCACAGAGGCAAGGGAAGCCTTCAAGAATAACAAGAGAAAACAAATGGAGTAGATGGTAGCAGGTCCAGGAAGAGGCATAGGCGGGAGAGTGAAGACACTGTGAAGGGGAATGTACCGTTAAGTACCCTAGAAGGAAGGACCAACACTTATGTGCATCAATCTGGTGGATATTCCAGCTCTACTACCATGAGGCACCATCATCATTGTCATCGTCATCATCACCAGAGAAGAAAAGAAAAGAATTAAATGCCAGAGGAATTTAAGAAAGCCAAGCCACCCACATTTGATGGAGATATGAAGAAACCTGAAGACGCAGAAGCCTGGTTGTTGGGCATAAGGAAATTTTTCAAAATTCATAATTATTCTGAAAATATGAAAGCTAAGATTTCCACCTATAGTTTGAAAGGAAAGGTAGATATATGGTGGGAAGATTTGAAAAATGTCAAAGGCATTGTTGAAGAAGAATTGACTTGGAATGAATTTGAGAAGCTTTTCAAGAATCAATATTTATATAAGTGATATTATGACAGTAAGGCAAAGTAATTTTATGAACTCATAATAGGGCAAATGTCATATGAGGAATACACCACCAAGTTTCTAGATTTGTTGAGATATGTGCCATATCTCAAGGATGAGAAGGCCAAAATCTAGAGGTTCATCAGTGGGTTGCCTATGACATTCAGAGACAAAATTCAATTTCTGGAACCTTGGACACTGAACGATACCATTAATAAATTGAAACACTGCTACGAGTAGTCAAAGCATACACCTTAAATTAAAAGTGATTGGAAGGAAAAGAACAACATTGGAAATAAAAAACAATGGCCCATGAAATTCATAGATAAAAAGGGAAGCAAAGAACCATCCGCCATAAATTGATCCCAACAGAAAACAGGTCCAGCTACTAAAGGGAATACACAGCAGCCAACAATAGGGCATCAAAGAGCTCAAATAAAGCCACCATAAAATGGATTGCACACATCAAAGAAACACAGGGCCTAAGATTTATAGTGCCCTGAAAACTCACATAGTGGGGGACGTAGCTTAGATTTTGCTTAGAAACGAAATCATGGACAATCACCAGGGAGACCACCAAGCGTCAATCATTGAGATGGAAGGTAAGATGTGTGATCAATTCATTTCAATTTTAATTGACCTACAACTATGTCAGCTAGGAGCATGTGGAAAAGTGAAAATTGATTAAGGAATTGCACACAAAGCCATGGTTAGACTAGTTGGAAACTGGGACAAAAATAAAATTTAGTCATTGGGTGAAATCATGTGCATTTGATCTCAGTGGCATGCCCACAACAACACATTTAAATTTACTGCCATTGGGTGAGTATAGCATAATATTATTGGGCATGGACTGGTTGTACATGCATAGGACCAAAGTAGATTGTTTTGAAATAGAAATAAAATGCATGGATGATGCTAGGAACAAAAAAATATTACAAGGCAAGTGAAAACCAATTCCAATCAAACTAATCATAGCAATGTAAGCTAAACACAGTTTCTAGAAGGGTTGTAAATTATTTGTTGTGCAAATATCCAGTGATAAGGAAGCTACTAACAACTTTGGGCAAGAAGAAATCAAATTATTAAGAAGTATCCGATGTTGCAACAATATGGGGATGTGCGTCTAGCGGATATACCTAGTTTACCTTGTCTTAGGGAAGTCAATTTCTCTATTGAATTGGTTCCTGGAGTGGCACTAATGTCCAAAGCACCATACAGGATGAACATTCTTGAGTTGGTAGAGATAAAATAAATTCTTGATAAAGGTTACATACGACCAAGTGTGTCACCATGGGGAGATCCAGTATTATTTGTGAAGAAAAAAGATGGGATGGTCCGACTCTATATTGACTATTGGAAATTGAATAAAGCGACCACTAAGAACCGATATTTGTTTCCACATATTGATGACTTATTCAATTAACTGAGGGGAGAAATAGTATTCTACAAGATCGATTCAAGGTTTGGGTACCATCAAGTGTGCATCAAGGAAGAGGATATCCACAAGATTGCTTTCACGAAAAGATACGACCATTATGAGTTTGTAGTGGTACCCTTTGGGCTTACTAATGACCCTGCCACTTTCATGTGTATAATGAATAGTGTCTTGTGTCCTTATTTGGACAAATTTGTCATTTTTTTTGTTTATGATATATTGGTGTATTCAATAACTGAAGAAGAGCATGAAGAACATTTAGCAGCAGTATTGCAATTGTTAACAGAGCATAAGTTTTATACAGATCTTAGTAAATGCAACTTCTTCCACAAATTAATTACTTGGGACATATTGTCGCACAGGTGGGAGTAACAGTTGACCTAGATAAGATTAAAGCAATCATGGAATGGCCAATACCAAAGAATGTGAATGAGGTCAAATCATTCATGGGATTGACAGGTTACTATTGGAGGTTCATCCGAAACTTCTACAAGATAGGCCATCCTATCACATCCTTGTATAGAAAAGGAAAGAAATTTGAATGGACAATTGAGTGTGCAACAAGCTTCAAGCAATTGAAATAGTTTCTCATGAATGCACTAGTGTTGAGGATTGTAGATTCTGATAAGGATTTTGTAGTATGCACGATGTCTGCAAGGAAGGGATCAATGGAATGTTGATGCAAGAAATTCAAGTGGTGTGCTATGAGTCATGAAAGCTAAATGAGCATGAACATAATTATGTAACTCATGATCTAAAATTAGTTGTCGTCATCCATGCACTGAAGATGTGGAGACACTACCTTCTTAGTAGAAAATTATTCCTAATGATTGATCATGGAGGGATAAAGTATTTATTTGAACAACCCAAGTTAAATGTAAGGCAAGCAAGATGGATAGCCACGCTTAGTGAGTTTAATTTTGAAATCAGATATATAAAGAGCAAAGAAAACAAGGTGGTCGGTGCACTTAGTAGAAGGATTCAACTAAATCATCTGGAAGCCATAAGTTTTTATGAAGTAAACATGGTGGAAAGGGTAAAAAATGTTGGACAACAAGATGAAAGGTACCAACAAATAAATGACAAGTTGCAACAATATGGTGAGGATGAAGAGTATCATCTCATGGGTGATGGCATAATCAAATTCAAGAATAGAATCTATGTGCCAAATAGAGGAATTAAAGGGGCTCGTCACAAGAGAATTCCATGACAATTCATCTTTAGGCCATCACGGGTACAAAAAGACACTCACAACCATTCATAAGTTTTATTTTTGGACAAATTTGAACAAAGAAGTGGTTGATTTTGTTGCTAAATGCATAGAATTCTAACAAGTGAAAGATGAGTGCAAACATCCAACATGTTTATTGCAGCCCATTCCCATTCCAGAATGGAAGTGGGAGGTGATCTCCATGGATTTCATTACCGGTTTACCAAGGACCTTTAGACAACATGATGCAATTATGGTGGTGATTAACAAGTTAAGCAAGGCAACTCATTTTGTGGATGTCAAATCCACCCACTCAACTAGTGAGGTGGATTAAATTTTCATAAGGCAGATTGTGAGGTTGCATGGAGTTCCTAAGAAGATCATCTCAGGTAGCGATGCCAAATTCACTTCCATGGTTTGGAAGGATCTATTTGCATGATTGGGGACCGAATTGGCCTTTAGTACCGCTTATCATCCATAGACAGATGCACAAACAGAAAGGGTGAAATAAATCCTCAAAGACATGTTGAGCATGTATGTAATGCACCAACAAAAGAGGTGGGAAGAGTATCTTCCACTTATATAATTTGCAAATAATAATGGCTACCAAGAGTCCTTGAAGATGAGCCCATTTGAGGCACTGTAAGGGAGGAGTTGCAATATTCCTATCAGTTGGAGTGATCCAGTAAACAGGGTCCTTATTGGGCCTGATATGCTCAAAGAAATGGAGCAACAAATTCAGATCATCAAACTGAATCTGAAGGCGGCACTAGACAGGAAAAAAATCTATGTGTATTAGTGTAGGGTACATAAATAGTTCCAAGTTGGTGAACATGTCTATTTGTGGATTAATCCCAAGAAATTTTCCTTCAAAATTGGGTCATGTGCCAAGTTGGCACCTCATTTTTGTGGACCTTTTGAGATCCTGGAAAGGATTGGACTAGTGGCCTACATGTTGGCTTTACCTCCATCAGTAAAATTCCATGATGTTTTCCATGTTTCTTTACTTAAAATATATATATACAAGATTATAATCATGTGATTGATTACTTAGTGCTATAGGTGGAACCAGAGGGAGAGTTCCAACCAGAGCCCTTATGTATCCTAGATCGGAGAAGCATCGTGCTCCATAATCGAGAAATAAAGCAAGTCAAAGTGCAGTGGAGACACTTTGGGCTTGAGGAAGCCACTTGGGAAATTGATGATTCAATGAGGGAATCAAATCCTTTTTGGTTTCTTGGTTAAAGAAAATGTGTATGAACTATAAATGTTGTACAAATCAATGTATATAAAGCTCCATAGCAATATGTGTTTGTTTTAAGCATGTCTTATATGTTGCATATCGATAAAGAACACCAAGGACGGTGTTCCCCCAAGCGGGAGGGGTTTGTGACAACCTAAATTACTTAACCTCATTTTTCAATGTAAATATTTTTATAAAGGAATAAGGCACTAAGTTATGGGACACATATTCCAGGTACAGGGGAGGCTGCTTATTTGGGATGGTGTAAAATCCTTCAGGCAAGCAAATCTGAATTGTTGGGACAACCTTTGAAGGCTGGTTTTTAACTACCTTAATAAATTGGGTCTTGAACTCAATGAGACTACAAGAAGGTACACCAAAACCATACTCTCTTGGAGAATAATGCAAGCAAGAAAGGACACAACAACAAATGAATTTGACCTATGTTATTAAGAAACTATGCCCAGAGCACACAAAGAGGGAATGGGCCATTGAAATACATTAACCAACTAATGATAGAGGAAGACATGACTCGCTTATCATTGGATGACAAGATCTATTGGTAGTGTCATATGTCAAAGGTAATGTATATGAGAAGATGCCTCGAATAGGTAGAGAAGGTGAAGAACCACCGTGGATGAGAAGAGAGAGAACACTAGGGAGGCAGTGAAATATAGGGAGCATGCACTCAAGAGCGTGGCAAACCAAAGTTCAATCAAATGCAGAGAAGATAATTGGGGGAAAAAGAGAGTAGTAGAAAAGAGAGAGGGAAGAAGAAGAAGGTACACATAGACAAACAAGCGAAGGAAGTAGATAAGGGAAGGGAAAGCGAGAGAAACTTGGAAAAAGGAGGTGGCATAGAGTAAGAGTAACATTTGGTTGGCATGAAAATCCAGGTGAGGAAGAAATTTCCTCTTGAGTCCCCATTTGTGGGAAGGTGGAGATGGTGATTCTCAAAAAATCCCTAAGGGTTGGGGTGGAGAAATTAGTCCTAGGAAAATTCCTGGAGTGTTTCTAGATGGATTCCTTGTTGTATGCTTAATTTTTTGTGGTTCCGGATTCCCCAAGTTGGGTGGGACCACGATGTTGAGTTCTGAAGGGTGGAGACAACAAGTCTTGGGATTCCTTGTATATGTTCTTGCTCACGATTCTACTGAAGGGCAGAGACGATGATTCTTTGAATTCCCTATGACTTGTTGATTACAACTCAGTGGAAGGGTGGAGACAATGAGTCTCTTGAAACCCCATGCAACATTGACTACCACTCAGTTGGAGGGTAGAGGTGGAAGGATCTTTGGAGTCCCAGGAGCAACTAGAGTTGGTGTTTTCAGCCTTGAGAAAGAGACCCCTCAGTCTCTGGAATCTGGCTTGGGGGTGATAGTTGTAAGAGAGAACCAGTTGCAACTATCTACGGTTGGGTAGAGAGTCCTAGTCCCAGACTCAATTGCCCAAAGATTTATAAGACAAGTGTTTCTTAAGTATGTTTTTTGTTAATGACTGTGCTAATACATCTCTTTTTTGAAATGGTGATGTTGTGCAAATATAAGACCGTGTTACTAGAATTACACAAATTAACTGACATATTGTGCAATGTCCAAAAGGCATCGAAATAACCTATAAGAAGCTTGATTTAATAACAATAATATTTAGAAGAGAACTTCTTCTTGTTATGAGATGATGGTTACATTGATGATAACTTGCATTACATGTATGATGTTACAATGTGATAATGTTGAGGATTTTCCTTCTTTCTTATTCTCATTAATATGTGATCTCATAGGAGGGACCTCTTCGAGCCATTGGTGATGCACACCCTGATGTTGCTCAAGATTGGTCTAATTTATCTGTATGTTGTGATGTGTAGAGCATGTATTTTGGAGGTTGGTTATAGTCTTATGCTAGATGTGGATGACACCCTGTCTGGGGTAATCATCCCTAGGTCCTTGCTAATAGCCAAGTTTCCTAGGAACCCTTCACAAGCTCTGCTTCTTTGTCCATCATATAGGTAGTGACCAGGTGGGTGCATGAAATTACTTGTATGCTTGCAATAGGCCTTGGGTTTCACTGTGGGGTGCTATGTGAGCATTGTATGCCTTTCAAGGGTCACCAAGCTTGTATCAGAAGGTAATTGGAAACCATAGGGGCAGTTATCCCTGAAATTCCTTATCCCTAAAATGAGAGTGCTTGTAGGTCTATGATCTTATCTATTATGTACCTATCCATAAGGCTCTTGCTGGTACTCAGACTTAAGGGAGGGAATCCTTATTCCTTTGAGGTGTGTTGATCTCTTTGTGGCCTTTTTAACACCATGTGCTTCATGGTGGCTATTATATGTTTGTGGCGCTTATTGGGTCCTTGAATGAGACCTATAGATCTCTATGTTGATATTTGTTAGATCCGGGTAAAACACTGAAGATCTTATGAACTGGATCCTCGAGAGATTGGATGGGTAAGACACTAGCCTATATGGGAAAGTCCCTCATCGGTGTTCTTTGCTACAAACAATTTGAACCTGGAGAGGGTAATTTTTGCATAAGCTTAGGAGGGATAACACAAGTGGGTGCCTTAACAAACTCCAATGACCACGGTGAGACTCTGTCACAAGTCCAGACGTTTGTAGAACCACCACAGTTGGGCCATAATAAAACTCCTTTGTGAATGGAACATAAAATAGGAAGGGAGAAAACTCTTAGGAAAAACCATCAGGTGTAAGAGTGAACATCATGCTCATGGCCCAATTCTGGCCAAAAACTTCATCGACATGATATGGGTGAGACCCTCCCATGAGTGGCATTGATGCAACTTAGGCGTGAGCTTTATCTTATAGCCTTAGTTAATTAACCTTATTTGCATGGCCTGACAAGAAGCCTCATCGTGTAATAAATAAGATGAATGCTTTAATTATGAATTATCGCTAAAAGGGATGAACATAAGGATGATGTACCAAGGAAGTTATAATCCCATAAGATCTATCTTGGAGATTATTCCCTGAGTGCAAGAAGAGGGGTACACATTATTAAGGAGTAGGGGTAATGGGGCTAGGGTAACCATCTTGTAAGATCCATACCAAAGGCTATTTCCTGGAGGAAAAATAAAGGCGAAGCCGAGAGTTTTAGCCAGGGAACGAAGCCAAAAGTTTAGCTGGGGAAACACATTGGGATTGTTAGCCAGGGAACATAGCTGAGTGTTTTAGCCGGGGAACTGAGCTAGGAGTTTTAGTCGAGGAATGCAGTGGAATTTTTAGCAAGGGAATGAAGATGGGTATTTATAACCGGGCTTCAGAGCCAAGAGGCAGAAAGGTTCCTATCGGTAAGCGTTTCGACATTTGATGGTTGCCCAAAAAATATTCCTTGGATGTGTAAAGTAGGTATTCCCCATATGTTTGAAGCAACTATTCCTTAGATGTGTGAAGTGGGTATTCCCTAGATGTATGAAGAAGATACTCCCAAGATGTATGAAGCAGGGAGAACCAAGAGTTATCCCCCGAATGTATGAAGCAGTGATCCGGGTGGCTCCAAAAATAGAAGTGGCCTTGAAAATAATTCAAAAATAAAAGTCATCAAATGGAAGTGAAACCAGGACCAAATCGTAGTCCTTATCACCCTTATTCCAATGGTGTGAATGACACTCAAATCCAATTTCGTATGCTCAAGTTATAACCGGCAAAATATTTGGTCAAACTTGGCCAAGTGGCAGCCATTGACAAGGCAAAAATTTGGCAAAGGGATGGCGCATGGAAAAGGATGTTCGGAAAGGGATAATTTGTCACCTCATTAATTTTCCTAATAACCCTTAATTTCCGGCAGAAAAATTTTGACCGATGGTTTTTTAAAAAACAAAAATTATATAAGTTTGGGGGGGGGGGGGGGGGGGTGGCGGGCTACCACCCCCACCACCCCCAATGATCTTCCCAATGGTATTGTATAATACATATTTAAATAGGGTGTGTGGGCCACCCCCGGTGGACCCGCCCAATCCTCATTAGAGACACATTTAAAATAAAACAACGGTTGAACCTTCATATGGTATGCGACGAGATTAGAACTAGAACTACCTGTGCTATGTGCCACTCCCACCAATGGGCCAACGACCCCACGTTGGTGGTTCCACCCCATTTTTTATATAAAACCTCACATTCGCCATTCGAACCAGACAGACGGAGGAGCGGAGTATGGAACCCTGAGTGACCAAGAGGGTTGGAACCATTAGTGAGGAATCTTGCGAGATATTGAAAAGATTCCCTTGGGGGCCATAGGTGTTAGTGTCATAATTTGGAGATTTTATAGTCATTTCTGCATGTTTTCACATCAAGAATCAAATCGTGTAGTCCATTTCTCCAGCTGAGGTCTCTAATTTTAGGCCATCATCATAAATGGAGGTATAAGGGTTATTTTTGTAAAGTTGATTGTAATTCATTTATTTGCTGCCACTTAATGAAAGAAGGCCTCCCCACTTTGAGCAGGGCCTAGAGACTTAGCCCATATTGGGTGAAATCCATAATCAAATCATTTATATGCCTTTGCTCTCATGTTTGATTTATGATTTGTGCTCCTTTTTCATGTGTTAAGTTACTTGGTTAACATGCTCTTTTATATGCAATTATGTATGCATCCATGAAGTAAAATATTTGGATCAAGTTTGGTATCAGAGCAGGTCTTCTTGATGCAAGTTGCATGAGTTAATGCAATCAGGAACAAGCTCCAAAGAGGTGAAGGAAAAATTAAATCCTTTTATCCCGAAGTAGGGCGTGCACCACGAAGACGAAACATTGAAGATGAGGAAGCTCGAATGGAGGAAGAGCGAAATTATCACAAGATCTTATTCATTATGGAAAAGAAAGTTCACAAGTTGTTTGTAGAATATGAGAATACAATCAAGCCTAAGAAAAAATAATCAGATGATCATGCCTCGGTAAATCATGAAGGTGGAGGAGAAGAGCCTCCTCCATCTCCGTCCTCTAGTGAGAGTTCTTCTTCTCCCTCTTCTCACCATTATAACAGACATCATAGGAATGCATCTAAAAATCCCTTTTTCAAGTTGGATGTCAAATTTTGATTTACCTATATTTAGTGGATAATCTAATGCAGAAAATCTAGATAACTGGATAAGACAGGTTGAAGTGTATTGCCGCGTACAACAAATCAAAGAGGATGAAGCCAAGATCCAGCTAGCATCCCTTCGATTGAGTGGCACCGCTCTCGTCTGGTGGGAAGGAAAGTTGCAGCAAGGTAGTAAGAGTAGCCGTAAAATTATTTCATCTTGGTCTGAGTTCATTTCTTCTTTAAGAGGACAATTTTACCCATTGGGTTAGAGATAGAAGGTCATGATGGAATGACAACATTTGAAACAAAGCAAAGATCAAAGTGTTCATAATTTTATAGAGGAGTTTAGAAAACAAGCATTAGCATTAAATGTTCCACTAGACACTTCTAAGATGTTGATGAAATATATTGGCTCTTTGCATAGTTATTTGCGTCATTCATTGTTATTATTTGAACCTATTTCTCTTGACAAAGCTAGTGTGAAGGTTGTACATCTTGAAAGTAGGGAGAAGCATGAGCAAGATGACCGCTCGAAGAGGGCAACAACAACCAAGAGAAGAGAAGCAAGACCCTCTTGTACTCATTGTGAGAAAGAAGGGTATGATGAGGAGAATTGTTGGAATCTGCATCCAGAATTGAGACCTAAGAGGAATGATAGAAAATAGAAGTAAAAGATAGTTGTAATTGTGTAACAAGACCAAGAATTTGAATAAGAGGATGATGAGAAGATCACAGTTACGAGATTTCCAGGTGGTGGACCAATTGACTTGGGATTAAACTCAGGTGACAAAATGAATATTGCAGCTCTTGGGATTGCAACAGATGGACCCATCGACCCGGGTTATGATTCAGGTCATGAGACAAAGATTTTAGCGAATGATGTGCCAAAATTGAAAAGGTTACTAAATGCGGCATGGCTCCAAAAACTTGAAGAAATCAACCAAAGCATTCAAGCGAAGAATGTTGAACTAAGGAGACTCCTACAAGAAGCAGAGAAGGAGAAACAAAGGTTGAAACATCAGTTACAAGCCAAAGAGGAGGGCTTGGAAAAGTTGCAGCATAACAAGCCTGAGGTAAAAAGTGATTCTTCAATTTCATGTACTTTTTATGATGATGATTTCATTGCTTTTGAGAAACATACTACAGGAATTGGATCAAAATTGTTGAATAAAATGGGGTATCAAGGAAAGGGCCTCAGAATTAATGGCCAAGGCATTGTGAATCCCATCAAATTGGAGTAATTGCCTCATTAGGCGGGACTTGGATATATCAAAAAAGAGGTTGGGGAATGCTCCAAGACAGCCAGTGACCAACCAACGATAGATGATGAGAACACTTCATCACATTCCAGTGATAGTGAGGGTTCCATGGGCACTTATCAGAGGCACACCAGAAATAAGCGTTCCAAGACGATCCGAAAAGTTTGGAGGAGAAAGAATCATTGTAGTCACTGCAACGAGGTTGGAAACCATAGAACCACGTGTTGGATGCTCTAGGCCTGGAAAGCACCTCTGAAGAAACCAACGAGAAAATTTGTTCATCAAGTGAATTAGCTCCAGGATGATGACCCCTTCACTTTGTTGAGTAAGAGATGGTTTTACTAGATATAACAACTTGTCATGGCCACATTTTAGAAATCATGTGTTGTGAATAATTCTAAAAGTGATGATGTGTTTTCCATTGCTTATTAAAACAACGATGATGTTTTGGACCTTTTGTTGATAGATGGGGTATTGGTTTCTATTATGATGTAAAATTGACCAAAGAGTGTGTGTTATAAACTCTTGGAAAGTATGGGGTTGTTTGAGTCATGTGTGGTTTTGTATGTGATTGCAAAGAATGTACGAAATTTGCATGCAATGCAGATGTTGAAAGTTTGTCTTGACGATGACACATGCAGTGTGCAGGATGTGTTTAGGCTTTTGGAGGACCAAAAACCCCTCAGTGGGGAGGAATGATTCGGGTGGCTTCAGAAATAGAAGTGGCCTCGAAAATAACTCAAAAATCAAAGTCATCACATGGAAGTGAAGCTAGGAGCAGATTGTAGTGCTTGCCGCCTTGATTCTAACGGTGTGAACGACACTGAGATCCGAGTTTGTATGCTCAAGTTATAGTTGGTCAAAGTTTTGGTCAAACTTGGCCATGTGGCAGTCACTAACAAGGCAACAATTTGGCGAAGGGACAACCCACGAAAATGACGGTCTGAAAGGGTTAATTTGTAACCTCCTTAATTTTCCTAATAACCCTTAATTTCTGGCAGAAAAATTTTGACCGATGGTTCTATAAAAAAAAAAAAAATTAAGTTTGGGGGGGCAGGTTGCCACCCCCACCACCCTCCAACAATCCTCCCAATGATATTATATAATATGTATTTAAATAGGGTGGTCTGGCCATCCCTGACGGACTCGCCCAACCCCCGTTGTAGCCACATTTAAAATAAAACAACAGTTGAACCTTCATATGGTATGCGACAAGATTTGAACTGGAACCGCCCACGTGTTATGCGCCACTGCTACCAACGGGCCAACGACCCCACATTGGTGGCTCCACCCCAATTTTTATATAAAAAAACACATTTTCCATTCGAACCAAACGGGTAGAGAGCGGAGCACGAAACCCTGAGTGGCCAGGAGGGTCAGGATCATGAGCGAGGAATCTTGCTAGATGCTGAAAATATTCCCTTGGCGGATAGAGGTGCCAGTGTCAGAATTTGGCAAGTTTATAGTCATTTTTGTACGTTTTCGCACTAGGAATCTAACATTGTAGTCTGTTTCTCTAGCTGAGGTATCCAATTTCAGGCCATCATCAGAAATGGAGGTATAAGGGTAATTTTTGTAAAGTTTATTGTAATTCATTTATTTGTTGCCACTTAATGAAAGAAGGCCTCCTTACTTTGGTCAGGGCCCGAAGATGTTGCCCACATTAGGTGAACTTCATAATCAAATCGTTTGTGTGCCTTTGATCTCAAAGTTTCTTTATAATTTCCGCTCCCTTTTCATGTGTTAAGTTACTTGGTTAACATGCTCTTTTATATGCAATTCTATATGCATCCATGAAGTAAAAGATTTGGATCAAGTAGGGTTGCCTAGACACATAGTGCAGGGTCGTGGGATCCAAACCCATGAACAGGTTGGCAACCAATAATTAATTGCCAAGTGGTGCTAGGAGATTAGCCAGGTGGGTATAATTACGTGGTTGCCACGTGGCCAAGATGTTGATTTGGCGCTCCCTAACTCGCCAGACTTGTAATGGTCACATCTCTTGATCTGAGGGTTGGATTGAGGTAAAATTTTATATAGCTAGATTCGTCTTGTTGAGATGATTGCAGTGGTGATACTTATTTCCAATTATGAAGACAAAAACATATTATCCCATCTCTCTAACTATTATAAGGGAGATTGGATTAACAAGTGAACATTTTTCACCAAGGTTAAGGTCGAGGGTGTTACACTTAGAACACTTCTCTTGATGTTTTTTGAACACAAAAATAAAATTCTAAAGAAATCTAGGTAATTCCTTACCTTCTTAAGGTTTGATATACCAAATTCAGGCTCAGTGATCTCAATGGACATTAATGATCATCATCGTCATATTATGTTCTATCTTCATTCCTTTCTTATTGTTTTGCAATCTTGTTATGTTTTTTGCTATTGTATCAGATAATAAATAATTCATTGTTACATTATTCTACATAATTTTCATTCTATTAAAATAGTTTTCTAAATGGTTTTGATTTGGGGTGAATCAATTAATCATTATTTGTTATATGTTAGGGCAAAATCATCACCTCCACTTCGACGTTTACATAATAACCATGTCTTACCCATTAACATGATCGGTTTCTTGTTCCCTATAGGCTATCATGGTTATGAAGTTGATCTAATTGACATGAGAGATCCACAACTTCTATATATGGTGTCTCTGGGAGAAGCCTGAGAAATTCCTCTTAGATATTTCTCACACTTTTTCTCTATTACTTGCTTTCAAGATGAAATTCAATCAATAAAATGATAAGAAAATGCTTTACTTATGCAAATTTTGGATTGTTTAGCATGTGGATCTAGCCCAATTTTATAAAAATCCCCTTTTTGTGTTCTCAAATTAGTTGGTTTGGTTGTTTTCTCATAAATTTGGTATATTGCAAGTAAAGATCCAAAAGTTGGGAATATTTATATTTTTTAGCCAAATTCTCTCACAATAGTTGACATTAAAGAATATTTTATTTATAATGGAAGGCTTGATGGAAGACAATACTTCTCACAATGAAGTGACAAAGTTCTTTTTCTTTTGAACTATGTTTTCCTTTTAATAAAAGATTAAACTATGAATGGTCACTTTTTCCCCTCAGATAATGATTAAGAAATTTAGCATTTGAGAGTTTTGTTTTTGGTTGTCAAATAAATCATACAAGAAGAACTAATTCTCCAAATTGTTTTGTATAGAGAATTAAAGCATAAGGCCAAGATTTACATTGTTGATATAATTTTCTCTTCTAAGTGAAACTTTTATACAATTATGAGAGAACACCATGAAAACTTAAGTAATCTTTACAACATAATTTATTTGAAGTTAAACATTTTTACAATTGTTGAAATTGTTTTGGTTCATATACATAACTGATTGATTAAAAACACGATTAAAAGAAAAGTAAAGATGTTTTCACATCCACATAGCATCCCTTATACTTCTTATGAGAATTCAACTTTCAACCCTTACACTGCTTATGAGAATTCAACTTTCAAAGAATTAGACCATGTATGCAATGTGGTTTGCAATCATATGATGCCTTTTCTTTTAGATATAATGTGTTGTAGATGTTTTTTTGTTTTTTTTGAATTAAGTGGATTATCATGCTTGATACTTTTAAGACTAAATTAAATAGTTACTTTTTGAGAGGATGTTCAACATCGACATGTGAATAATTATTGTAGTTGAGATATGTTACGATGTTTAGCAAAATCAATTACCACTTTCACTAAGTTACATTTTATAAATAAAAACAATCATGTTCAACTACATTAAGAAGCTCAAAAATGTTATCATAATCACACTTTCAAAAAGTTGAAAGCAAATTTTAAAATGGTAAAATATTTTTTTTTTAATACAATCATATATTACTCGTAAATTTGAACCTAATCAATACTTTGCTATTTAAATATTCATGTATCAAAAAAGTTTTTATTTATTTATTATAATGACCACAATGGTTGGAGGATCAACTTCTATTTTAGTTATTATGTTCCTTAAGGGGGACATATAATTTCAATGTTGTTGTATCATTTTGTATTTATATGGTACTAACAAATGGGCGTCCCAAACTCAACCTTGGATTTCTAGTGAAATATTTGGTGATGTTTGTTTTTTTTGGTGCCTTTGACGTGGTAATGAACTTATGTCTGCATTGAACACACATTCATTGCTTTGGGAATTGTGACACATTCAATTAGGGAGTTATGTCATTGTTCATATTATCATTCACTACTATTACTTTAGGAGGAATTACATTTACTGCAATTACTCGAAGAGGTGTGGAAAATTCAATTGGAGACTTACATTCCTTCATTTGTGAGTTCTGGTTGTTGGTCATCTACACTATTTGGTATTCAAATTGTTTATTAACGTTTATGCCAATGATAGTAGTTGTTTGCTCTACTTGTTATTTGGTCCTTTGGTCCATTCATTTGATGTTTAAAACTTGTAATTCACATCTATTGTCACCAACATTCACACTAGCTCATCCCATATTAAATTTTGATCATATAATTTGCTTAATACTTTACAAACATTAATTTATCTTAATATTATTATAACACTTATATATTTATAATAATTTAAAAAAATTATGAATTAAAAATTACATAATAAATCACCTCTAAAATAAAATAATTTCCCTTCACTATTATAAAAATAAACTAATATATAATTCAATTAATTATTAATTTGTTATATATTACAAATCTCATAATAATAATAATGCGGCTTCATTTTTGAATTGTCAAATTGTTTAGCTTTTCTTTCTGATTTGTCTGCCTCGTATGCAACTAGAGGTTCCGGGTATAATGCACCCACCTCATAATTCATTTTCTTTGCAAAAAGTTAGTCAACTTGAATCTGTCATGAAAGATACACGTCGTTTTCATTTCCAGATAAAGACATAAAGTGAGTTGAATAAAAATTAAACTTTAATAAACTGACGAAGAATATAGGGTGTTATTATTAAATAATTTGACAAAATTAATTTAATAAATTTTTAAATTTAACGATATAATAAATTTTCACATATATACTTTCTATATTTAATAATATAATAAATTTTCACATATATACTTTTTGTATTTAATAATATAATAAATTTTCACATATATACCTTTTATATTTAATAATATAATAAATTTTCCCATGTATAACTTTTATACTAAAAGTGATTTTTATTTTTAATTTTGTTTATTAAGATTATAGTATATTTGAAAGCATTATGAGAAGTACACATGCCATTTTCAAATAAAAACATAGAGTTAATTGCACAAAAGTAAATTTATTTTAATAAAATCGTTAGAGAATATATATTTACATGGTTATTATTAAATAATTTGAAAAAATAATAATAAAAATATGATATTTAGTTATTATTAAATAATTTGACAAATTAATAATAAAAATAAAAATTTAATATTATAATATTTATTATTTATTTATTTATTTATAATTTTATAGTATATTTTTTAATTAATATTATTTTAAAAAATATATATATTTTTTATGTAATTAAATATTGTATTTTATTTTCAAATATAGATGTAAGTTTTAATAATTTATTTAAATAAATTTTATTGATGTTGATGATGATAAGTTTATTAAGATTAATCTATTGGACTTCAATAAAAGAATCTAATTGTCATCTTGTTTCTATGATTGAGGAAAAGGGAAAGAAACACTCCAAGATTGCGATAGTTGGACTAGCTTAATAAGTCAAGAAGATTGGAGGTGTGGTTGATGATAGGGAATTGAGAGCGGATGTGGGCACGAGCCAAGCAGTCTAAAAATAAGTGTTTTTCATCTTCCACCTTCTTAGTATCATAAATATGACAGATTCTATCATCCGAGGGAGTCTTGGGAGTAGACTACAACTGCGTCTCACTTTGAAGCTCATGAGAATTAGTTCTTATCCTAACCATGTTCATTTAGCTCATGAGAATTAGTTCTTATCCTAACGATCTAACGATGTTCATTTTCTTCTTAGTGCTGGTCAACATAGAGATATAATTTTGGTTATCAAGGGTGGGGTTGATCACCTCCTTTTAGTATGTTAGCTTCCTCTTACCCTCTAGCTCCTTACCATCCCACATCTTGTCCTTAAAATTGAGAGTAATAGTAACTTTGATACTATCCTTGCTTCCCATAATTTCTCACTTTAAATAGGCTACATTCCACATGAATACCATGGGTCAATACAATGAGCCATTTTTATTTTATTTTTATAAGTTATTTTTATTTAGTTATTTTTATTTTATTTTGACCAAGTTAAATGTTTACATTATATTAATCTTTTAATTTTATTTTATTTTTATTTTTATGTAATTTGAATTAATCAAAATGTTAAATATTACATTACAACATCACTACCATAGTGGCGCAACACTATTTCTTTTATTTACTTCTACTAAAATTCAATTAATATATAAATTCTCTCGATATTACATTTTTATTTTTATTTTTAATTATTTATAAATTCTATTTTTATTTTAATTATTTCTATATTTTATAACAATAATTATTGACTATTATTCTTTTAAAAACTCATTGTTTTCCTAATCTATATTATATATTATATTTACAAAATATTTTCTAACCCATTATTTATTTATTTATATATATAATTAATTAATTATATCTTTACAAAGTATTTTCTAGCCCATTATTCATATATAATTAATTATATATTAAACTTAATATTATTAGAAAAATATTTTTATATAAATATTATTAAAAAGTAATTAGTTTATATAAAAATAAAGAATATATAGTTATATAATTTTTTAAAGTGTAATTTAAATTATGAAAAAATATTATTGTTTAATTATGAAAAAATATTATTATTTAATAAATAAAATGTAATTTGAATAGTATTTGGTTTTAATTATAATTTGAAAAATATATATTATTAAAAATTAAATATTATATTACAATATCACTATCATACTATGCAACAATATTTTTTTTATTCACCTCTACTAAAATTCAATTAATGTATAAATTCACTTTATATAACATTTTTATTTTTATTTTTAAATTCTATAACAATCATGAATTGTTTACTATTATAATCTATATTATCATTACAAAGTATTTTCTATCCCATTAATCATATATATAATTAATTATATACTACACTTAATATTATTAAAAACATATTTTTATATAAATATTATAAAGAATATATTATAATTTTTTAAAGTGTAATTTAAATTATGAACAAATATAATTGTTTCATAATCTTTTTAAAATATAATTTAAATATGAAAAAATATTATTGTTTATGTAATTTGAATAATATTTGGTTCTAATTATTTTATTGGAAAAATATACATTATTAAAAACTTATAATTCAACATAATTTGATTGAAAATAAAAAATATTTTTTTTATTGATTATAAGCAAATTATTTTAGATGCTATTATTTTAAATAAAAACACAATCCATTCATGTTTATCAATCCCTATGAATCAAATTCACCATTAAAATAAAATAAAATCAATCAATTTTAAAAAACTATTAAATAAAAATAAAAATAAAAATATTATTATATTTAATAATTTATCATGAATAACTCTAAACTGATTCATGTTCCAATACAACGATAATAAAATGAAACAATTTTCATACTCACCACCCCAATCAAGAACCTTAAATATCCTTTATAAGTATTGATTCTTATGCACTCGATGTTTACAACTGTGTTGATTTCCATCGCATGAACTACTTTTTACCATTTTTAAACATTTCATGAGAATCACTTTGAATTGTTCATGTGCCAAAGCAATCTAATAATTTTTATTTTCACCCAAATTAAATCTAAATTGTCACACCCACTACCCAAATCAAGAATCATGTGTTAAAATACCCATTTTCAACTTTTGCATTTTATCGTGATTCTATGCAAAGTACAGCTGGATTGTCCGCCGACATGTGCTATCCCATTGATTTACCATTCACAAAGTACTTTTTAAATTTTTTTTTTGAGATTTCATGCTTCGATTCTGATTCACTCATATTCCATATATCAGTGCAGAATCTCAGCTCTCTGTTCGTGCACGTAACACTATAACAAGAAGTGTCCCATTTCATTTCTTGCAAGCTCAACCTGTTTTTTTCACGAGACAAACAGGAATGGAGCGCTCGCTGTCTGTTACGTTCTCTTTTCTGTCGGTTGCAGTTATAATTGCTGCAGTTTCGTTGCCTGGTAAGCATTTTTCCATATCCGTGCCGAAATGTTCATGCACAAGCAGTGTAGGATTTCGAGAGCATTGGATTTTTCATTTTATTTTTCTGTCCTGGTCACATGAACTTTACAGATCGGTTATTTGTTGCCATGAATTGAATTACTTTAACCATAGCTGTTTCTGTAAGTTCTGTGTGTCTCTGGAGCCTCGCGGACCCGCTTAACTAAACATTTGGGTTCTATTCATTATTGAGGGGATTGAATAATGATATTTCTCTAGAACTTTTCTATTACATGCATGAGAAACTGTAGGAGATAGGTTTCTGAGGGTTGATTCTTGTTAGTGTACTTGATAAAGAGCTATATTTCTCAAATGGGGTCTGCCTTGGTAGAGGTAGGTTCTGTCTCGACATTGGAAGAGAAGAGCCATTTCGATTATTTTGTGTATCCATAAGAAATGGATTTGTTGGGTTGTGGATAGCCCGAACAATCGAAGGGACACATCTACCAGGGTTTTATTGCAATTCCATTTCCACTGAACTAGATGGACCATGGATTGAACCTATGGAATGTGTTTTAATTTCACAACTAGATCAAACCCTACACAGGCTATGACTAGAACCCAGGACCTACCCCTGTCCGACAGGGGTGTCTTTGCATGCTATCTTCTAATCCCATTCCCTAGAGAAGCATAAGAGTCTGGAGTGGCTTGCATCCATGTTTTCTGGAAGTCTTAACTTCTGATGAGTTTCGAGTTTGTGATCAACATTTGACAGATATCGTCCCAAATAACTGGAATGCACTCACCAAGTATCAGACGCATATCCTGTTGAGATTCATAAGAGATAGAGAGAAATAAACGGAACTGACACAATCCTAATTATGCAATAAAGAGAAAATAAACCAGCACTAGGGGAGCCCAAGTCTTGAAAAAAAAATCAGCCAAGAGGGACGCAACCCTACAAAGCTAAATAACCCAAGTACAAGTGCAGTAGAAAGAGAAAGAAACCCACGAACAAAAGAGAGTCTAACCCATCAAGGTATCCTTAGGCAAATCAGTCGGAAAAGATGAATAAGAATCTCTTGATGATAGAAGATGAATATGAATTACTTGATGATAAATTACAAATGAGAGTTGTATATTTTATACACTAATTAAGATTAAGGTGCTTTCTCCAAGAAGGGTTATAATCCTATGTGTACAAGCCTCAAGGGTGGCCTTAGCCAAGCCTAGAAATACAATAATGATTGCAATATAAGGTCGGCCATTACTGAAAGTGAATTTTATGCCATTTTCAAAATTTCCAGATACATATTGCTTTGCAATGATAGAGACAGAAATGGTGGCAAAATCTAGATTAACATATTTTCCTAATATCATCTTCCGGTGCTGGCTGAAAACAACTTTTGTTGTTTCAGCCTAGTTGCACGTAGCTCAAAAAGAGATCAATTCAGCAATTTTGACAGTCTGCTGGGTTAGACTGAAAAAACCTTCTTTTTGTATAGCTATATAAGTAGGATCCTTCTCTTGCAATATGATTACACTGAAATCTCAAACATTATGATCTGCTTGTGTCCTTTTTTGATTTTTCTGTTGAAAGTTGGCTGTCCAGTAACCAGTTCATATATGGATTTTGAAATGAAATGAAATTTAATTAACATTCACAGAAGATCCTGAGGATCTATGGGAGAAACATACCAATCCCAATGTTACAATGACTCTCTCTTGAATTTAAGTGCAATTTATAGTCACTAAAAAACTGCTGAGTACCCTGCGACAAAGTTACTGGATTTGCCAATCTTAGTGCTGTACCCGGATGTGAATCATGCAGGAAGCGGGGAAACAGTGATCTGGATCTGCTTCTTCCAGATTTGGCATGATTTGTTGAAGGATTCGTTTCCTGATGTAGGATCTATTGCCTGTCATTTAGGGTTCAGATCTGAGTTTTGGAATCTGTTGAGATGTTAAGGGAATCGACTCCCAGGCGATTTTGATACCGAGCTCTCATGCTTTAATTGTAGTGGTAACTTGGTAAAACTGCTTTGAAGAAGCAGAGGAAGTATCAAAAGTGGCCTACCCAATATTCAAGGCCAATATATTCACTGCAGGGATGAAAAGGTAGGTGATAAAGCCTTGATTGGGGCCTCTAGTGCATATAGCTCTAGTTATCTTCTAATTTTGCCTACTAGTGAGCCGGATTTATTCCTGATATTCTCGGTTCAATAGATGTGAAGCCCCATATATGAGTATGTTGTAGAATCGATGTGTAATAGCTGTTTTCGTTCAACTAGTGATGTTAGTAAGGGTAGGACTAGGGAGTGACACAATGAATCAGCAGTATTGAAAGATGCAAGCAGCATACACTCTGAGAATTATTGGGGACCTTTCTCCATATCTCTTCCTAATATGTTTGTATAGTTCATAGGGGATTGCTAAGTGCACCTTCTTGCTGGTTTATATTCGTTTTGGAAACTGGGGAACATAAACATGCATATGAGTTTTCTTTGGTTACTTTTGGGGATTTTTACCTGCGTTTTCCATCTTCTGCAGTTTGCTATATTTGGCTTTGCATTCTTTCAGACATTTTTTAGCCTTTTATTTGAATCAACGTTATTGAAATTTGAAACATGCAAGCAGTTTAAACTTTACACCTTGAAAATTATTGGGGGCCTTCTTCTTCTCTCTCCCTAATATGCTGGTCAAAGCTTGGAGTTTGACTTGCATTTTCATCATTAGTCCTGTCTTACTTAGAATACTTGGTAGTTATGCAGACTTTGATGTACGGTTCAAACTTCAAATGCAGCATTGGATTCTAGCTGGTTAACTATTTATGTTTTTGTGTATCCCTAATAGCAAAAAAATCAGTCTATGGTGTCCATGCTTCGAACTGATGTCTAGTCACCTACTAGTGAATATTTGATGATGCTATCTGCTTTCAGCAAACTTGGTGGTCTTGTCTCATTCCCCAACTGACCATGAGTATGAAAGCTAAATAGTTGATATGCATTAATTCAGATTTCATTTCTTTCCATATAAAATTTAAATTTTAAATATATATATAAAATTTAGGGTTAGGGTTCTGATTCTCCGATTCCTAATTTCTGGATGAGTGCTGCACCTGCAAAGGATTCTTCTGCTGATTTGGATCGCAACCATGGTTTGTAATATGTATAATCTTGCCCTGTAGCTATGCCACGTCTAAACTATCTAAATACTTTCTCCAGTATTCTAAGATGTCTTTAATGTAGCTGCCCATTTGCGTAGCAAGCAGTGTCAGCAAACTGTGTATGAATTTTAAGAACTTCCCTATGCTAGAAATTTTCTATATTACCAAAATGGTTATATTTTCAAACAACTGATGCTTGCATTTTGCAGAAAAATTTCCTTTTTCTTTGTTGGCCGACCCACGGGGGATTTGAACCTTGAATCTCAGGTTTTGCATAGTACTTCATAACATAGTGATCGCCAACTGAGCTGCCCCCGTGGGCATCAGAAGAAATTTCCTTTGCATGGGTTCAGAACATAGCTTTTACAAGCATTTGATACTTTCTTTTCTTGTAATAAAATTTACAAGAGGTAACATATAATATGAAGCTGTTTTAATTAATATATACGAGAGTTCACATTTAAGAAATGGTAATTACAACAGTAAAATGTAACCAGGAGTTTGGAACCATACCAGAAGTTGTAATTGTAAGAGAAAATTCAATTTGAAACTTTGGCAATGATATAATTCAGCATATATCAAAATAAGCACCTCGTGCGAACAGTGTGATAAAAAGAGTGTAAACCTTAAAATTTCGATATTATTGGATCCAACAGAATTGGGAAAACAATGGACTTAGGTCCAAGACTCCAATGTTAAGTGGGAAGGATCCTAGGAGAAATATTCTAGTGTAATGTAAAGGTTAAACATCTAAGGCTTTTTTTCCAGAAGATCTTACTCCATTATGAATAATTACTAAGGAAGAAGCAGTGGACTTAGAGATGCACAAGGCTGAGAAGAATAGGAAATGAGATTGTTTTGAAGAGTAAGCTATTAGAAAATAGTAGGTTAGAGAATTAGAAACTAATGGCCAGATGTAGATGATTTCAGATCTAGTAGCTGAATCATATGGATGCTGATATAAATAGATCAATTGAAATTTGATTGGTTAAAGAAAGTTATATTCAGTTTGTATAAGATGTTAGAATCTTGGCAGAAACTCTGTGATCATTTGTCCTGTAGGTCATTAGAGTTCAGTTTCTTTGCTTTCTCTTGGTTGCAAATACAATTCTATCCAGATATTGTTTCTTTCACTCGTTTTCTTTTACTGTCTAGGGTTTTCCCTCCTAGGATAACCTACTTGTACACTTAGGTTATGTTGTTTCATTTCCTGTTGTTGTCGCATTTTCATTTTAGGAAGCCTTTTGCTGCTACCATGTTTTTGTATGGGCTTTTTATCATTGGCGTAATCTCTAGTCAATTTAACCAATTTTGGTATTTTATTAGAAAAAGCATTCACAATTTTTAAGAAAAGAATAGTATTTAGAGATGTGCATTCTCAGAGAATCTAAATTTATTCTTTGTGGGCAGAATGGAACAAACAGGAAACAGAGATGAAATTGGATTCATTTTCAAACATTCTAAGGGATGAAGCAGTATTCAGATTAGAGCAACTTGGAAAGGTATGTTTAGTACCATTACCTTGGCAAGAAGAGAATAATTTCTATGTATCTCTCTCTGTCTATCAAAAAAAAGAGGAATTCCTAGGGCAGGAGAATATTTTTTATTTTTGACAGAGGAATGGTATATACCCATTTCCTTTTCTTCAATGTCTAGCAAATTAGTTCAATATGCATTAAATTACACCAAAATATTTATTCTAGTATAGAAAAAGTTATACATCTTGAGATGAACTCTAGGAAAAGTAGCTGCTGTTTAAAGGATTATAGAATATGATTGATTTTTAGTACATATTTCTACACACAAGGAACCCATTCTTCACAGGGCAACCAAAACATATCCAATTCTCCTCTTCTAACTGGCTGTTTTCTGAGGTTCTACATCGACCTTTGTCTTTGTTGGGCTTTAAGGTTGAAAGCCAAATTAATGAAATCCTCACTCCAAGAATTCAGAGGCTCTTGTTTTTCTTTTTATTCCAATTCTGAGTATGGGGTCTGATTAAAGTTTCCTGAGTCCTGACATTTAAGCTTAAGGTTTCTATGGACAAGCTTGGGCATTTGGAACTGCAGCACTCCTTAAAACGTTTTGAGATCAGACTGTGGGCTGTTGGACATTTGCAATTGCAATTTCCATCAGAAGTATAAATAAAGGGATTCTCAAACAGCTCGTAGTACCACAATCTCAAGGACTTCATTTGGTCAAATAACATTTAGATTCTGCTGCTAGCTCCAAAATGTTCATTACCATGAATAAAGTAGTTATGTACATATAATAAGAATGACGATGTTGTAAGATCATTAATGAATGGTTAGCATACATGTCATTAGTGTACATATATACATTATCTGCATGTAGCACTTGTTCTTGTACGGTGGTGAATTGACATTTTCCCAACTATAGTAGAGCGTGTTGCCTCACATGTTGTATAAAGAGCATCCCCTAAAAAATGAATGGTATCATTATTATCAGCATCAACACGATTGCATATGAACATTGTGTTGAGTAATTCTCTTGTGCTCATCTGTATGGTATGGGTGAGATATGGATGTTATGTGCACACAACTGAATCAAATCTTTTCTTGTTTTTCAAACTGTGTAACTTCGGTGGAGAAATTGTATTATTTGGTGTTGTTGCTGAGTAGTCAGGTTGGGACAGAGCAGCCAAAAATGAGTGATTTGCAACACCCAAGAGAGTGATGTGTGGAATTAGTAAACTAAATTAGAGAGTAACATATGCAGTAAAGGTGGTGATGACCCTATGATGGCTTTGGGATGAGAGGAAACAAGAGAGGTACCAAGATGGGTAGTCCAACTTCAACAAAGGCTTAGTGCAAGTCACTGGGAGGTTATCATAGTACATTAGAGAGGATTGTAGTGGGTAGGAATTATTCTTGTGTAAGGAGAATACATTCTTATCATGTGAATTGATTTGTTGATTGGATTCTTGGAGATGAGAGCATAGGTCATATGCCTAGAACGATGAAACCAATGGAAGACCCTGCTCCCCACCATGCATTAACATTGGGTGAGCACAACATAGCATACTAGTTGAGGTTGAGGGGAATTTGGTCTTTGTGATATCATCTATGTGCTTCAGGTGCTGGGCTTTATCATCATCAGGAGCATTTGGACAGCGTGGAAAACTGTTGTAAGATTGTTTCGTTGGCATTGAGGGAGTAGTTGTGCAGGGTGGGATTTGTCTTGTCAGCCCATTTGGAGCTGGTAGACTTAAGGTTCATGTGTTGTTGATTTGCCACCATTTTAGGCTTGCTGTTTGAGTCAAAAGAGCAGCTTCTTCTAGGGTGATTTGTGGAACTCTGCATCTCATTAATGGAAGTATTGGCATGCTCTTGCTTAGGAGTATGGTCTTTTTAGTGCAGACCAACTTTTGATTTTGGAGTTGCTAAGATTTAATCCACAAGTTGAGTTGTTTACAATGAACATTGGGATGCCTGCATTATTTTGGACTCTTGGAGGGATTGCGGTAGGTGTGAGATATATATATATATATATATATATAACAATCACAAATAAAAAAAGTAGAGGATGAACTAGTTAAGCAGCCAGAAAAATATAAGGATATCAAAGGTATGTTTGGTGATGAATTATTAGAAAGAGGGGACAAAATTTCTTGCGTAAATGATGATAGTAAAAAATTACTTGCACAAATCATCCCTTGTTTTGGCTTGTGATGTAGTCTCATGTTTTTCTGTTCTTGTAGCTCTAATTGATGATGACACAAGATGATATGATCCTCTAAGCATTGAATAAAATTGTCAAATTGTGAGGGGGTTTGACTAGGTTAATTCGATCCTTTTTGGAACTTTGCACTTATAGGATTCCCAAGATGAACTTTTATTGAGACTCAATTGTACTCGCATCAATATTCTTCAAAATAAAGGTTAATTGTTTTTGTTCAAAGCAATATTGATACACAGATTGGTTAAGGTACTAGTTCTTGTGATTAAGATGCTGATAATGTGTCTTTATAACATGACTTTTCCTTATCATACTTTTAATGCTTTTCTCATGTACTTTTCAGGTACTTCTGTTGCTTTGTGATCATTGAAGTTCTATTAGTAAGCACATTTAGAATTTCTATCATTTGTAATTTAACATTTGAAAATGTCTTAACATGGATTTTTATGTTTGAAGACTTCTCTAGTTCCATAGGTTCAGTCAAAGCTTTTTTATTTATTAATGTTTTTTTCTTGGTAAGTTGTTCAACCTTGTTTTGTTGCAACTTCTTATCATTCTTTAGCTTCTTAGTTTATCTTAATGGGTTTTGATTATGATTCCTTAGCTGTGAAAGTTTCTCATTTTTTGATTTCTCAAATTTATTTTTAATATCTGGATTTCCTTTCTCATCTTTTAACCTTTTGATTTGTTCAAACAACGTTTGATTAAAGTTCATTAAGTGATCATTTTCTTCATTCTTTTTATATTATAAACTCTTTTTGAGTTTTTCTTCCATATTTTGACTCTCTTGTTCCAACTTTTGACTGCATTGTCTTATATGTCTTGTTTTCTTGATTTGTGCAAGTGAGTTTTTACTATAATCTTTTAAGCTAGAAATTTAGTAGTCTATCTTTAGAAAAATATTTATATTTTTCTAATTTCTTAACTTGTTATTTCTATATTTTTCTTTTCTTTTCTATTTATTTGCAATTGTATTTGCATGTCACTTTGATATTCAATTGAGTAATTCATTTTTTTGAATAATTAATTACCACTCAAAATACAAGGGACCCACTATGTTTTTTTTACATACTCTATGCTTTTTTTACATACTCTTTAATTCTAATTGGTACTATTTTACACTATTAGGTTTGTGGGACTTAATGCCATCAATGTTCAGAAAGGTTCAAATGTTTGTGTGTTTAGTACCATCAATATCGGGGTTCAAACTTTATGAGAGGGGTTGAGAGTGAGAGTCATTTGTAAATTTACATTTTCAAAAAATTAAAAAACAACGCACAAGGTAGAGCCACAATCGATACAAGTTCACGATACACATTTTGGGTGAACACTTTTTCCATAGTGATGACCCTTGGCAGGCCCACCTGAAGGCACTGCACGCCTCAACTCAGGGAGCCTAACCTAGAGGGACAGGGCCACAACAGATATGGGTTCACGATACACTTTGGGTGAACACTTTTCGGGAGTTGTCTTTAGTGCGATTTTTTGGACTTTTGGGTGTTGGAATCCGGTGGGCCCACTTGAAGTGCTGCACGCCTCAACTCAGGGAGACAAACCTAGAAGGACAGGGCCACAACAGATACAGGTTCATGATACACTTTGGGTGAACATCTTTTCGGGAGTTGTTTTTAGTGTGACTTTTTGGACTTTCGGGTGTTGAAATCCGGCGGAAAAAATTGATGTGAAATCTTGATTTGTGTTATTTACACTAGTTTTTTTTTTTCACTGTATATATGGATTCAACACCCTGAAAAAGCCCTAGGGCACTTCGATTGTGCAAGGGTTAGCCATGATCAAGCTTGCGATGTCCATTATCAAGCTTGTGATTTCCATAATCCATAAATTCCCGCCGGATTTCAACTCAGGGAGCCAAACCTAGAAGGACAGGGCCACAACAGATACAGGTTCACGATACACTTTGGGTGAACATCTTTTCGGGAGTTGTTTTTAGTGTGACTTTTTGTACTTTCGGGTGTTGGAATCCGGCGGGAAAAATTGATGTGAAATCTTGATTTGTGTTATTTACACTAGTTTTTTTTTTCACTGTATATATGGATTCAACACCCTGAAAAAGCCCTAGGGCACTTCGATTGTGCGAGGGTTAGCCATAATCAAGCTTGCAATGTCCATTATCAAGCTTGTGATTTCCATAATCCATAAATTCCCGTCGGATTTTAGAGAAATTAGACCGGAAAAGTTTCCAAAAAGTCTCAGTAAAAACAACTTGCAATAATGACCTTGCTGGGCCAAGTAAAGGAGTGGTACAATCGAGTAATGACCCTTGCGAGTGGCACAATCGACTTAATTTTGTGAACCTAACCCAACGGACCCGAGGAGAGTCAAACCCTTCTCCTTGAACCTTGCGCCTCATGGTCATGACAGAGGGACAGAGAGGGCCAGGTGCCAGCGACCTGGAAGAGGCTGCCGCCAACCGGAATACTCGGTCCAGGCTTACTACTTTTGGGCGAATACTGTTACCCTTGATTTGGACAGACGTCTTCTCTCCGGCGTGTTCGGCGACTCTATCCCAGGTCGCGTTAGACACCAACGGTCTCGATGGCTTTCGTTGCGTAATTTCGTCCACTATCCCGAAAATGTGAGATCTTAGCCGCGTATCGTGGAGTTGTATACCAAAGAGTCACAATATCTCCAATATCGTGCCTATATTGTGACACGGGTGCGGTTTTAAGGAGACCACGCTCCTGTGCTCATATATGAGTAAAGAACTTGGAATTTTGTGACTTTGCTTCTGATAGTCAACATCTCAATGTTCTGTTTATACCTAGATAGGTTACACGGCTATCTTTTGGAGGATTTTGTTGTGGTTACTGTTTGAACGTGCAAATGGCAATAGTAATGGCGGCTTAGGGATGCTACCTCTCCTCCGACTCCGACACTGTATTCTGGCGGCAAATAGTTGTTCGATGCACTGTTTTTTCTTGGTGGTTTCTCAGAACTGGCAGGGAAACGTCTTCTCTGATCTTTCACAGTGATTTTAATTCGATTGCAAACACAACTTTTATTTACATATACTCACGATTTCTCCAACGCTTAACGATACTCGAGCGACGACTGTTCCAAGGAAACGCGTGTCTTCCTGGGTGGATTTTGGCAGACGTCAACAGTTTGATTGGCCATGTGTTCTGACCAAATAATGTCCAGTTTTACACTCCAAACGCTCAAGTGCCACAATTTCGATATGTTTGCAGCAGAGATACACTTTATTCAACAGAATTTTTGACTTTAAATGGTCAAAAGCGAGGGGTGGTCAAAGACCAAAATTAGAGAAATTCGAAAGTTTTGGGTGTAGTTAGAGATGAACATATATGTTGCTAAGGGCAATGAAATTCTTGACCAAGGTTTGGTGAAATGTGTGGCTTGGGGTTAAGATCAGAACTCAGATCTGATACCAATGAATTGAACAAAGTTCATTTACTAATAAACATTCAGCATTAGAAAGATATACGACATAAATCTGTAGAAGTGAGATGATTTACAATGACCTCTGTGATGGTATATACACATTGATGGAACATCTCCTTTCTTATGTCATGTCTTCTAGATAGGATGTGCCCTTTCATTTACTATTAATTACTATATCTATATACATACACATTACAATACCCTGAGCATCAATATTCAATCTTGCTCTTGAGAAGGATTATCCGCTATTGAAACTATAGCTTGGTAGGTGGTTTTGAATCGGTCAAGTGTCATGACATGCAGTGAATCATCAAGATTCTTTCACAACAAAATTATTCAATTATTCCCCAACTTTGGATCTTAGGAATAAAGTCATTAATTAAATTTTTTACTTTATTACTTTATTGACCAACTTTTATAAAGTTAAAAAGGTCAACGAAAGATTATATTGTGACTATAGATCTCAAGTGTGGAGATGCAATCTCAACCCTCCATCACTTTGGAGATTAGGTCATAAATTATAAAAAGGGAAATAGATTGTTGGAGAGGTAGATTGATTTGGCACAAGCAATTAGGCTTTCAACTGAGAAAAGTAGGTTGAACCGACAGCAAGAGAAGAAAACGAATAGGTTAAGGCTCAGAGGCAACAAATAGGCCAAATTTGAAAAAGTAGCATGAGTTTATCTGGGCCATACAGGCTGAAATTTTCACGGCGGTACAGGCTAAAAAAGCTGGTCCATACAGGACATATTTATCAAAGTCATGCAATAATATTTTCTGGGTCGAATAGGCCACATAGGGCAAGACATTACAGTGAAATTGCTGAGTCTTTTTGCTGCTGTAATTTTCTGAAGTGTACACTTGCTATAATCAAAATTTCCAAGTTGATTAGAAGCTCAAACTTTGCTAGTTTTTCCCCACATTGGGGTTTCCAGGGTAAAACTGTGTCAAAATATTTTTATGTGCTTGGTTTTTTTATTATTTTATTTTTGCTGTGCAAGCTGAGTTAGAAACCCAGTGTATTTGGTGTCATAAAATTCAGAATTGAAAGTCGCATTTTATTTTTGTCCTGAGTATAATTTTATTGGGCATATAATTTGATTTGGGTTCAAGAAATCTAACATGGTATCAGAGCAATAGTCTTTGAGTATGAAACCAAGGGCATTTGACACAGGCACGAACTCAAAGGAGTTCAAGATTCCAACAAACAAGTGATTCAATGGTTTAATCCAACATGGCCACCAGTGTTCGATATGAAGACAGACTAGAAGGGTCCTCGAACTATCTTTAATGGAGGGTTCAAAGCATAGCTGTTCTCAAGGAGAACAAACTGTGACACTTTGTCAATGCCACAGTAGTTCCGCCAATTTTAGATCCAATTGCCATAGACTTTCGTGAGGTGAAAGAAGCGAGGGCACAAAGCATTATTTTGGACATCAACAACGTGACAAGAGATGATGCAAAGACATGGTGCCTCTATAGGTTGAGCAGTAGAGCACTAGAACACATTCCTCGCTAAGGAGTGTTAGTTTTTGTAGCATCGGATGTGTTCTAGCCATGAAATTTTGTGGAGAGGCTAGAATATAGGAGATCTCCAAAACCCAGAAATCGTTTTTGGAAATTCCGCCTAGAAATGACTTAATTAGATTATTAGCCAGTTTTTAAATATTTCCTAAGTCTAAACTTAGGGAATATGGTTAATTAATCATAATTAATTAAGTCAAAGCATGAATGATCTAGAAACTCACAGGGATCAACTTCAAGTTAATCCTAGCCATCGATTAAGATTTAATCTTGGCCGTTGGAGTCCCAATAGAGGATTATAAGAAGAAGTCAATGGGCACTTGGAGAAGACACTTGAGTAGTTCGATTTCATGAGCAGATCGATTTCCAGAGTAGCAACAATCAGTTGCCGGAGAGAGAGTTAGTGAGATCGAAGCAGTGAGTGAGGGGCAAAGACAGTGATCCGGAGGAAAGATTTTCCAAATCCGGAGAGGCAGCAGCAAGAGAGTCGAATTATCCCAAAGAGGCAACGTTGAGGGGCAATGCAATTGCTTCAGCAAGATAGTTTGATTTGGAGGAAGGAAAATTGTTCTTAGTTCCAGAGGTTGGGAAGAAGTCCTAGAGGTTCGGAGAGGCGATTTCCTCAACATCCAGAGGCAGAACGACTTCATCAGAGCCCAGTCCGAAGCAAGCTATTTAGCCAGCTACACAGAGCAATGCAGAGGCTGACGCAGAGCTCCAGGAGGCCGAGTTTTGATAGGGAAAGCCGAGCCAAAGATTGTTTGTGGGAGAAGGGTAAGTCCCCTCAGTATTTTGCGCGGTTTTTCTTGTTGTTTGGATTGTCAGTTGGGCATCCATATATGTACTCAGATTTCACTGCTGCATAATAAAATTAAACCCTCACTGCTGCACTGGTTTTCCCATGTTGGGTTTTTCCGAGGACATTGGTCCAAAAATAACTGTGTCATTTTATGTATGTGTGCTAGCATTTCTTCCAACGTTTATTCTTTTGCAAATTTATTTGTGTAGGTTGTAGTGTGAGTTATTTATTACTCGCTGTAGGAAGCAATAAATAAATTGTTAAAATTAAATTAACAATTAGGAGAATAATTATTAGTTGCTGCAATAGGATTCTGGTTTTCGCAAATTTCACATGGCCCCCTGGTCGTGAGAAGTTAGATTTGTTTCTTTCCCATCTTAATTCTCAATCTGACTCCATCAAATTCACAATGGAGGTTGAGGTTGACGGTAACCTTCCTTTCCTTGGTATTCTCCTCTCTAGAATGGAAGATGGTTCCATATCCCACCAAGTGTTCTGTAAAAAATCTCACACAGAACAATATCTTCATGCCTAAGTCACCGGACACGGGGATTCGGGATTCGTAGGATTCGGGATTCGTGGTGTCGGATTCGGACACATTGACCCCCCGGAACAGGACACGTAGGATTCGTTATATATTATTTTATATATATATTAAAAATTAGATATTTCTTACACAAATTTTAATTAATGATACAAATTTATTTATTTCAAACATAGATCTTCATCTATACCTATTAGCATGCATAGTACATACAAAATTCAAATACATGTCAGTGGTACTGGTCACATAAATCATGATTCATAATTCATAACTGAAAGACAACTTACAACTACAAGATAGTAAGATAAACACTGACAACTGTAGTTTTCTCATTAAGTCATCAAATCAAAATGTGTTACATAGGTAGTGTTGGTGCAATGCCAATGGCAAATAGAAATAGAAAATATAAAACAACTATAGGTATACAAGCCTCAAGGCATCAATTAGCATCAGAATCAGCATCAATGTCCTCATCATCATGGTCCCCACTGCTCTCCTCTGCATCCTCCTCCTCCCCTGTATCCGTAGTCGCCTTTGCATCTGCTGGTGTGGAGGATGACCCCTCTAAGTCATCAAATCTAACAGGCTCTAGCACTGGATAATTGAGATCCATGTTAGCCAATGCCAACTCAACATTGGTGTCCAGACCCATATCATCAGGAACAATGTTACTTGGGAGCGGGGAGTGGGAGCGAAAACGGGAGCGGGAGTGAAAATGGGAGCAGGAGCGACATTTTCAGAAGCTCCTGGTTTGATTAAATACGAGTTCCATACCCTAATACATGACAAAATTCAATGGAAACATTGCAATCCCCCAATCCTAAAATCCTGAAAAACTGATAAGTCTGCTGGATTTTGAATGAAATCTAAAATTCTACTTTCTCCTAATGAAATCTAATGAGGCCAGAACCACTCTCAAACATCTTGAGTCATTTCATGGCAATGTTAAAAATTTAAGTAAAAGGATGGAAATGAAGATTAAGGAGAATGTCACTTTTACTTTAAGAATTGAACATTACCATGAATAGCATATCAATACTAGGGCCTAGACTTGATCATTAAGCTGCCAAAACGCTTGCCAAATGAAAATATGCATGGCTGTAATGACCAAATGCGGCCTTTTCATACCCACGCAGGTCACTTTTGCCGCCTAACGAGTCTTGGAAAATAGGATACGATTTCCAAAATCGTGACACGCTAGGGGATTCGATTTGTCAAAATAGGACACGACGTGTCATATTTTTGGACACGAATTTCGAGAGAATCGTGTTGGACACGACGGATTCAGATTCGTGGGCCCTATAGAACGAATCTGGTTACTTAGCTTCATGCTAATTCTCACCATTTTCCGGTGCAAAATTCAGAGTTCCTAACATGCTAGCCACCCGTGTTCTAAGGATTTATGATGAAAATCACTTGGAAAAGGAGAAATCTCATATTTCAGAAGTCTTTGAAAGGAATGGATATAGCAAGAAATAGGGTCTCAAAGCTTTTCAAAAAGCTAGTAAAGAACCAAGAATAAAAAATGCTTGTGATGAACAAGTTTCCAAGGTCCAACTTCCGTTCATCCATGGGACCACTGATAAGATTGCTCATATCCTTAAAAGAATAGAGTTTTTGCTACCTTCAAACCCCTTAATACCATTAGAAATTCCCTTAGATCCATTAAGGACCCAGTTAACCCTAAAGACATGAAAGGGGTTTACTCAATCCCTTGCTCTTGTGGGATTCCCTACATTGGGGAAACTGGTCGCTCTATTAATAAAAGAATTCAAGAGCATGCAACAAATATTAAGCACAATCGTTCTCGCTCTTCAACTATAGTTGAACATGCTAAGAAAACCAAACACCATGTCTGCATTGAGAATTCCAAGGTCATTGCGAGGATTGATCACTTCCACCATAGGAAGTTAAGGGAGGCCATCGAGATTGAGGGTGTCTCTTATCCCCCTCTCCCTTTTTTTTAATCCGTTCTCTTGTAATTTCTTTCTTTTATTTATTACTATTATTATTATTTAGTTATTTAGTTATTTATTTTATTTTATTTTATATATATAGTTTATTTGTTAATATTATACAATTTATTATCAATAGTCTTTTTCTTATATATATTTTTAAACCTGATTCATATTTTCTGCATAAATATTTTAATATTATATCATAATAATAATACATATTACTATAATGATATTTGCACTGATTTTATAATAAAATAATATAATTCTTATTTTATAATAATTTAATTTAATTCTACTTTATTTTTTTTCCATTTTCTTCACTGTTTACCAAATTGTTCTCTTCCATTTATTTTCTTTTATTTTTATGAGTTTCCTTAACTAACTGTTTGATTTTTTGATGATTTTTTGGATTTTTTATAATATAATATTATATATCGACCTATTCAACTAAAAATAAATAAATAAATAAATAAATTATAATATAATAATATATTGAACTATTCTCTAACCCAACGTTCAACTTTTAATTAATATACTTTATTTTCCTAACGACTATCTTTGGAACTGGATGCATCTCTGCTATTTAAACAAGATGACTGATTGGTTTTTTCACCTTTGTCCTAAGGATGAACCACATTAGATGGTTCAAAACGTCGACCAACAACTTATGATGTGATTAATTCGAAAGACGTTATCAAAATTTACAACATGTAAATATTTTATAACAATGATAAGGAAACAATCTAGATTCTATGATAAACAAGTATAAAATTAGAGCTGATGAAGGAGTAAATTGCCAGTTTTCCTACAAACCTAGCACACGACACTTAATTCCGAGTAGAAAATTGATCTACTCATTAAATACATATCTAGGTTCTTAACACATATTCAAAGGAAGCAAATTTAAAATAACCGATTTCATTAAACGATACAGATTCTGCCAAACAATTTTTTTTATTAATGATCCAAACTTATGTCGGATCCCATCCTGGGATAATGGCTCAACTGAGAAAATACATAATACAAATAAACCTGGATCTGATCCAACATATTTGCCCTAGATTGTGCTCGATATTCCCTATAGATCTAAATCTCTAGCCTCTCTGCACTCCCTCGAACCCAGCACACTTGCTTATAGAGATGCCTCTCCTAATCTTGTGCTGTTGTAGTGTGTCTTTCTCCTTCTCCCTAGCTTTGCTTTTATAAATTTACATGAGCTAAATCCCTAACTGTAACTTTAATGTCAAAGTGATTAATGGCTAAGATTAGATCTTGACTCACTTGAGATCAACGACTAAGATTAAAACATAATCACTAAAGTAAATTATTTACTTTTCTTAAGTTTCTTTAGCTTAATAATCCAACATAATAATATATGTTTTTTTCTAACTTAGACTTAGGCTAAGTTACATTAGCAAGTTGTTCACACTTGAGTAAGTGTTCTAAGGAGAATGTGGGTGACTTCTACATGCCCAGATACAAGGCCCGTGCAAAAGTACCTACCCGAGCTACAAACATCAACATTCCCTCTTAGCGAGGGAGGTACTTTTTCCACCTGGGTTGGCTTCGATTTTGAATGTGCATCCGTTTCCATGGCTACTCCCGCTGAACCAGAGGACTTCTCTGTCATCATCCTCAAAGGCCTATTCCTTGTGAACTTGTTCCTAAAAGCCTCTTGCTCCTGAATATCCTATAAGGTTATCTCATACTAAGATACCTTCTTGACAGATTGGGAGAGTATGTTGATTTCTCCTCCCCTCCGGATTCTGAAGGTTGACTCCCTCTGGGTTGCTCAACCTTTGGAGCTTTTTGTTCTTTGTCATTGTTGTGCTTTGTGCCATCGCTTGTATGGGTTGGACCTTTAGCCTATATAGGTTGCTCCCTTTAACTCTAATAACGTGGCTACTGTTTGAGCTAGATCCCCTGGGTTTGATCAGTGTTTGTCAATCCCTGAATTCTACACCAAACCCATTCTTCTTAATCATCGAGACTGAGAGAAAAATCCACCTGAGTTTCGACACCCATAACAAGTCTTTCACTTCCATCCTGCATCCTAACTCAAGTTGTAATAACATTGTTCCAACCCCTCTAATTGCATGCTTCGTATCAATGCCTAACTTCACATCCAATTCTGAGTCTCACTCCGTCAAGGTGGTGAATTGCTCTTGTGCTCCCGTCATATGTCTTATGGCTTCACTATCTATCAGCCACGCACTCACTAGTTTAAGATAGGAAACAAGTGCAAATTTCATCTCAAACTTCATGGCAAACTCCTCCTAAGCTTCTGTTGACACAGATACAACTAGTTGTGTGCCCTTTCCCCCTTTCTTCCTCTTCAGACACTATGAAGCATAGTCTTCCGTATTATGACATGAGAAACACATGACCTTAGTCAAGTCCTTCTTCTTCTTCCTTTGTGAGGTTGACTCCTCATCCCTGCTCTACTCGAACCTTTTCTCCTCATTGTTCGATTGGAAAGAGCAAGGTTCTCATCATCCCCACTCTCTTGCTGTTCTTCAGACAAGGATTTCTCCATGAGGTCCTTCTAGGTGAAGTCATCCCACAGTCTGTTCCAATCTGGTAGATGTTCTCTTGCTAGAATGTCTATTTCAAATGGAGCCTAGGATTTTGAAAACCCCCTCATGGTTGTCCTTACAAGCTCATCATCTGGCAAGGTTACTCCAACATCTCCAAGCTCATCTCAAACTTGTTGGATCCTAGTGAGGTATGATGCCATGGTATCTAATTCTGTCATCTTGGTGTTTCTCGAGCTTCTCCCTCAACACCATTTTCCGATTTTGATTGTCATTCTGATATAAGCTCCTGAGAACGGTCCATATTTCATGGGCACTATTCTTCCCTGATATGTGAGGGATCACGTGATCCTTAACCCCATCCATGATAATATGTTTGGCCTTCACATCTTTCAATTTGTGCACTGCCAGAGCTGTAGCATCGAAAGGAACTGTAATCTTGATGTTTGCAAACTCCCATAGGCTGTTCTCTTTGAGAACCAACACTATCCTCTCCTTTCATGGATTGAAGGTGTAGGCCCAATATAACTTTTTCTCGAACCTCATACTGGTTGATGCCATCTCAAAATTGGGAAATCACTATTGCGCCCTGATTGATATGGTTTCCCTCTCTCCCTTTCAGGGTTGACCTTTGCCAATCCTGTTGGAAAACTTATGACTACAAATTTTTGGTAGTCATAACCTATTCCCTAATGTCACTACGTTGTTGCCCCCCTCGCTGTACTTTGTTATCCTCTCTGTGCATACAACCCTTGTTCAACTGTACGTTACCTTTCTGGCAATCCTTGCTTATGAATTGTCATTTTCGGCTGCCTGTACCTGTACGACTGCAGATGCCTGTACTTTTACACATGGCTCGATCATAACACCTTGCGTCTGTGGCTCAATCCTTTGCAGCACGACTAGGTTCCATCCCTTTTGTTCCTGCAAACCTAGTACCTGACACTTCATGCCTCACATAAAACTGATCTACTGATTAAATACATAGCTAGGTTTCTAACACATATTCAATGGAAGCAAATTTAAAATAACCGACCTCATTAAATGACACATAGATTCTACCCAACGAAGTTTTTCATTAATGATCCAAACTTACGTGGGTTCACGCTCTGGGATAATGCCCAACTGAGAAAATATAGAATAAAAGTAAACCTATATCTGATCTAGTAGATCTTCCCTAGATTGGTGCTCAATCTTCCTTGCAGATCTAGATATCTAGCCTCTGCACTCCCTCAAATTTAGCACACTTGCTCACTGAGATGCCTCTCTCAATTTTATGTTGTTGTAGTGTTTCTTTCTCCTCCCTAGCCTTGCTTTTATAACTTTACATTGAGCTAAATCCATAACCTAACCTAGTGATTAACCTTGAGATCAACAACTAAGATAAAACAATAATCACTAAAGCAAATTATTTATTTTTCCTAACTTTCTTTATCTCAGTAAGCCAACATAATAATCTGTGTTTTTTCCTAAGTTAGGCTTAGGCTAAGTTACATTAGCAACTTGCTCACACTTGAGCAAGTGTTCTAAGGAGAATGTGGGTGACTTCTGCATGCCCAAACACAAGGCCTGTGCAGAAGCACCTACTTGAGCTACAAACATCAACATAAACATGAGAAAAAATTACAACAATTTTTAACGGAGGAAAAAACATATAACAACAATTAAAAATCCTACTTGTTAGCCCTAATTTATGGATGAAAAGTGCATGTAAAATGACTTTATTTTATTTTACACATGGACAATAAGGTGCAAGGCAAATAATGCTGAAAAATAATGATTTTGATGTAACCTCAAGTTCGACAGCCGAAGCGCAAGCTTCCCCATACCCCTTAAAAGCGAAGTGAGTTATGACAGAGTTCATATTGGCAACGCAACGATTATAAAGTTCAAAGATGCTATGCATTGCAGGCTTAAAGATCTAAGTATAATGCCATAATTCCATTAGTCCCCACAGTATTAAATCTTCAGGTATCTCACTGGAAATTCAAACGAAGTTTGCCCTTTTCCTTGGCAACTATCTAGTAAACCTGACCTACAATCTTTGTTGATCCTGTCGAAATTAGTCACGAAGCGATTCCTACATCTAGTTGGACTAGAGAACTCGAACACGTAGGCACATTGATGTGGTTAAAGCTAGATATTGCATTTTCAATTTAAAGAGTGGAATTGGACCCTTAAATAGATATTGAGCTTGCTTTCCAAGATTAATTATTTATAATCATAAAACCCTTCTGCTATAATTGGGTGGATCCTATGTTGCATGGGTTCGCGAACCCGGGGGTGGGGTTCTCGAACCCGTCCTAGGTTCTCGTCCCCAAGTACCTGATTTGGGTATGGGTGCTTCTAAGAAGAACCCATAAGAATTGAGTTCTCCATTAAAAAAGTTTGGGTTCTTTTATCTTGACGGGTATGAAGATCCTTGATGATGGGTACGTGGAACCCGAAAATCGGGTTGTTTGGGGTTAATTTTAGTTTTTATGTTAAAATATTTAATTAATTTAATGGGCTTCCATTATATTCCAGGTAGCTAGTCCTTCATCTTGCAAGCGGAATTGGAGTATTTATGCCTTTATCCATTCAGTAAAGAGAAATAGGTTGGGCTCAAAGAAGGCAAAGAACTTAGTGTACATTCATAGCACACTTCATCTCATATTTCGAAAAGACCCTAGGTACATGGAGGGTCCTTTCAAGAGATGGGACCAATACATAGATGATGCTATGTGTGTGGACGAGGAGATACAACTAGATGGCCTTATTAAGCTACCTCCTCAAGATGAGAGTGATTCCTACCTGGAGAGCATGCTAATTGAAGATTTGAGTGATGTTGATGACATGGCTTGAGGAAGCCATTGTTTACTATCAGCTATTTTTATTTTAGTATTTTAAAATTTCCTAGTTCATGTTTGGAGATGCCTTAAGGCAAATTTTGAATGTAGTATGAGAATGGACATATATCATGATTCTTATTAATATATAAACTCCAATTTGCACTTGATATCAAACTAGAAATTTTGAAATTTCAATGTGAATGTTGAATGTTCAATAATGTGCATGTTTAAATCTTTAAAGTTTAAATCATAAATATATTAATTTTCTTGTAAATTTGAAAAATATACAAATTCATATATATTATAGTTTATAAAATATAATATTTATATTATATATATATATAAATTATAATATACCCCTGAAGAACCCACGCACCTTGTTTCAAAAAATGACATACCCATCCCCGTCCCCATCCCCGAACCCACGTTTCCTGGCGACATAGGGTGGATCGAACCCCTCCTTCATGGGAAAATTATCATTGATCATTTAACATGTGACTTTTTCTACTACATTATTTTTTGGTTTTTTAGTTAGACTAGATCTAAGGTACTCCCTAAATAATATTACTATATTGTAAAAGAAATTCCTTCCCTCATCTATATAAATGAGGAAATTCCTCATTTGTAACTCATGGTTGCATAGCGAGGAGTATTCCTCTCTCGTAGGGCTTAATGAAAATTTTCTTAGTGCCATTGGTTTTTCAGGTTTGTTATGTGATGCATGTTTTGACTTAGAAGGATTCCTTTTCTTGGTTCCATCCACATTATTTTAAAGGATTAAATTTGTAGGTGATTCAAGATCATCACATGGCTTAGTGTGATCAATCTATTGAGCGACAATGGTCATGTGGAAGGGGGTGTCAAAGACATAGGTCTTCATGCCCCCTTTGTTGGTGTGAAGTAGTTGCCGCATCTCTTTTCCAGGTAGACCCTTGGTAAATACTTGGCTTATTTCATGCCATAGTCGATCCTTGGGCTGAGGGCAAACCCATTGAGGAATCCTCTCTAGTGGGTTCTTGACCTTGCATTTTACCTTGATTGGCCAGGAAGCCACCCATCTTTCTAGATACTAGTTTTTCCTCCCGTTGTCACTTGAAATGTACACCTAAATGTGGGAACAATTTTCAACCCCACAAGGTATAATTTTATGGCTCAACTCTTAGAGCAGGGGTTATCACCTATTCCCTACCCACTCCGTTTAAGCTCTCTCCTAGACAAGCTAAAGGGGTAGTCCCCAAAGATGATTAGACAAAGGAAAACTTGCTGGAACAAGTTCTAGGAGACTAAGGGCAAGGCAACTACTTTATATGAGTAACTTGATTTAAAATAATTAGCAAGTGAAATTATTAATGAGCAATGTGGATATTAAGGATAAATTCAATTAGATCACTATGGAACTTAGCAAGATAAATAAGATGATGGACATGTGCCTTAATAACAATGCTCAAATACAAAATGATATTTTCAAATTACTAGATAAGCAATGTTGTAGGACAAGGTTAGTATAAGAAATGGCACAATATTAAAATATGAGCAGTAAAATGTAACTTGCAAGAATGAAAGAAATTTGTACTGTGCTTCAAGAAATGCTCAAATAAAATATGACAATATCAAAGACAATGAGCAAGGAAATTTAATGACAAGTACAAGAGAAAAAATGTAATATTGCAAGTGAAAATAAAATGCCCACAATTAACAATGTGCCAAATGAGAGAAAGTTAGATAGATGAACGCAAAATTAAGCTAGGTGAGATGCAAAATCTTGGTTAATTTTAGTTAAACGCCTATTCTAAGGTGAAATCCTTCTCCTCAATTGTCAGAAACTAGTCTTAAACAAGGTTGTAAAAAGAAGTGGTGGGAAAGGAGGTTGAGGGCTCATTAATGATACCTACTGAGGACTTCTAACGACCCAAGTGCCTCTGTTTCTACAAGGGAATGCCCACAAGAGAACTGCAAGGTCACCTATTTTAACCACTAAGTAAGGGTCTAGCTCTTAGATTGAATGGTGAAGAAGGCTTGCCTAACTTTCTATTCAACCAAGCTTATGCTTGGAGGTAGATTTTAAGGATGAAAATGGATATGCAATGCTCCAAAATTCTCCCAAAATTTTGTACCGAAACCCTCCTCAAATTGACTTTCGCCCCGGGTGAGATAAATCATAAATGTTCCTCTATGAGCTCTTGGCCCCAAGGAAGAGGCTTTAAAAGAGATTGCGACTTCTTCTAAAAATATTGCATTTTAGTCAAGCCTTCAAGAATCGATTTCTTTGCCAAAATATCTTAATGAAACCCCTGCCAAAACACTGCTAGATCACTCCAAAAATTAACCAGGGTCAGCAAATAAAATTGAAGATAAGAATTAGGGCCTAGAGGGTTTGAGGCTTGCCCAAAAGATAGTCAACATAATTTTTGAGCCACAAAGCTTCAATCAAAACCTTGTCAAATGATGAAACAAGCCTCTCTTTGCTAGTGACCTCCACAAAATGATTTTTGATTTGCAAAATTAGAAGCCCCAAGCAAAACACCTTAAAAAAAGAAAAAGAAAAAGATTTGCAAAAAAAATTATTAGCTAAAAAATCCCTTGAAGAAATTCGATCTTGTTTGCAAAAATATATTAGGGTTAGTGCAAATTATTGCAAGGCAGAGACAAGCCTTCCAAGGCTTGCGACCAGGTGAGATTATGCCCAAAAGTTTTCTGCCAATATTTTTAAAACCATAAACTATTTTAAATCCCCAAAATCCTTTGCTTCGAGAGGCAAGGAGAGCCTCCTACACTTGCAGCTTCAATGAAAGAATTTATTCAGGTCTCCAAAACAATTTGTTTCCTCTTCAATCTTGAAGCCAAAAATCCTCCTGCAAATAGAAAACCTCGTCCTAGTATTCAGACCTGCAAAAAATGGTGAAGACAAACCCAAAATATATACACAAGATAAATAAAATATATACAAGGGTTATATACAAAATATTTACAAGGCTAATCTAAGGATATGAGGACACCTCTGCCATTAGATCAGTTAATAGGTTCTTCAAATAATATATATTCAATACAAGTACTTGAAAGTAAATGAGATAAATTTGTAAATAGATGATCTTCGTAGAATAAAAGGCAAGAAACTCCCTTCAAAGATGTCTTAGTGATAAGTCTTTCAGAAATCCCACTATGGGTTCTTAGCCTTCATGCCTCAAGTAGTTGGTTGGTTCAGCTAAAACTTCCCTAAGTACTTGAAATCTTATCAAATAAAATTTTCTACACACACACTTGAAAGATTTGTTAGATCCACTGGAATTGATTGGCACAGGGAAAAGGAAGCCTAGGGATTCAACTAAAATCCACTAGATCTACCTAATCATTAGTGTTTCCTCAATCCAAATAATAGTGCAAAATAATTGTACACTAGTAAATCCAAATGCAGATGGAACTAACAATATAAAACATTATTAGAACATTAAGCGCTAAAGATCAGAACAAAGTTACCAGGAGACTGAAGAAATACACCATAGCTTTGCCCCCAAAGACTTTTGCTTTTATTAATCAGAGAAAATATTATAGAGCTTCCAGAGCCAATTACACCATCCAAAGATGATCACAATGAGGAGACTTAGGCTCAATTTATAGAAAAATGAGATATCTAGATCCTTCTCCAAGTGGAAAACAGCTTAGGTCCAATAGGTTGAACAAATTTGACTTGATCTTGGCCAGTTTAATGCTTGATCCTCGCCAAAGTAATCTCGTTCCTTGATTTGCTTGAGAAAAATTCGATCTCCTTAGTTGATGAAAGAAAAAATTCGAATTTGTTAAAGAAGGCTTTGATTCTGATCCAAAAAATATTTTTTTCAAATTATTCTCCTTGAAAAGTCTCCATTTAATTTAACCACTTGGACCAAAAATTCGATTTTCTCTTAAAAAATGATTTTCTCCTGCGATTAACTCAATTTGTGGACCAACGAATTTTTCTTGGACCAATCTTCCTTGGGAATGAGTTCTTCACATTTAATTTTCCTTGGGAAATTCCATCTTCTCAGTAATTCGATTTTCCACTTGGAGAGAAAATTATTCACTCATTTTTTATTTTTTTAACTATTTTCCGGCTAATTATTTTGCCATTTTTTTGTCGGAAAAAGAAAATAAAAATAATTTGAGGGGATAGACATAATTTCAACCCTCAAAAAGTGTCTAAATGGAAATTCGAGGTGTAGAGGTTTTAATTATGAGTATTCATACCCCCATCAGCTTCTATAGACATTACATTTACATTTTACGTCAAAATAATTATGAAAATCCCGACCAGTGGAAAATTAGACACTTGGACTTAACCAAATTCTGCAAGACTCAAGACATGATCTAGTATGATAATTTACATAGAATCTATACACTAGGACTCACTTAAGACTTCACCATTGAGTCCCAACTCTAGTTTTGGAGTATGCTTGGGAGAAAAACTCCGCTAATTATTTGATGTTTAGGAAAAACACAAATAATTAGTTAAGATTAAAAATCTCCCTAAAGTGAAACTCTTTGCTGAAAATTCTTAAGCTTACCTAGGTGTGTTACATATCTTTATAAACATACTAGAATCATTTTACATAATGGCCAACAGGGTTGCAGAATTTGGATTTACAACCTTGACAAAACTGCTGAAAGATGATGATGATCTCTGGATGTCTGGCTGCATGATCATGATGGAAAGCTTAGAAAAAAATGTGCACTGCTATAGAGTAGTTGACACAGAGTGGTCAACACCTCCCCAATCCATTATTTTAGGAAACTGACCTAAGGAGGCTCATTCTTCTTGATATCCTCTCGTCCTAACATTCCCTTGAACATTGGCACTGGTCTTCACATCCTTCAATGACCACTATTTTCCTTTTCTTGCAAAAAACCAATTCACTCATTGGGGTTATTGGTGATCTCACCTTGCTCCTTATTGTTTATTCCCTGGCGAGTTTTTTATGGGAGACCCCCTTGAAGCCAGAGGAGAGCCGGCGTAAAGGGGCAAGGTAGGTCGTTGAGGTGACAGTGGGTGACCTATCAAGTTTCCACTTGGATTGTACAGTATGGGTTGGAGTTTTCATCACTTTAATGTACAAATTGAGCGGTAACAGGTATCAAAACAGTGCAATATACCTTCAATAAAATCATTTGTTAATTTTGGAGTGAGAGCAGAGTCATCAGCAAAATGCATATTTAGTAATTGTTCACCATTAGGAAGGGTGATTGACTGATTTCTCAACTCTGACCATGAATGTGACATGCCTCAAGTAGATAGAATAAATCATCAACTGCAATAACATATAATTGAAGATCCAACAAGCATCGGCTGCCAATTGACCAGTGAAAGAAAATCTGTTTGGATAGCTGTCCATTCCCACAGAGATTGGAGAAGAGAGTTTTGACTGGAATGATGAGGGACCACCCAAAAGCCAACCACGAGATCATATCAAGGATGAAACTGCACTCAATTGTGTTGTACACCTTAGCAAAATCAACCTTGAGAAATAGGACATTTTGGTTAGTTTCCTGTGCCCACTTGAAGTTTTCCCAAGTTATAAGATTGTCAGGGATAAAACAATTTTAATATATCTTGCTTTTTTGGGGAGAATAAATGAGGCACATTTGACCATGTGCTAAATAAAAAGTGCTTAAATCAAAATTTTACGTTCGTTGGTTCAACATATTTTTCACGTTTTATAAAACTTGTTTATAATTGATTACTCAACTCACCTTCCAAACACTAAATATTAATGCAATCTTTAAATCCTTTGTTTGAACATATATTCAATATTGCCTATGTTTAATGTTGTAGATGAGTTTTTAAGGCAACTGTGTTTGCAACAACATAAATAATTGGTTATCGTTAATGAGGTTTGTTTCATGTAAAGCATGCTCAATATCCTCGAGGATTCGGAAGAGCTGGGAAACCCATAAGTTTGTTAGTTTTAACTTTCATTTACTAAACAGAAAGCATTATCAAGTATATATTATCTTTACCGGATATGATGCATTTGCAGCAAAAAAGGCATAGATTGGTCTTAAATTTTTCTCTTTGGTTATTCGAATGTCCTAATGTTGTGCTATCGAGAAATACTTTTGTAACTTCTAAAAGTATTATTCTTTTGATTATTTATGGACATACAGGTATGATATATCTGTTAGTAGATTGACATTAATATATAATTACTATTAATACATGGATATATTAATAATTAGTTTACTCTTGAATTTTATTTAAATTCTTTTCATTATTTTATTTTTATATTTTGATTTTTTAATTCTATTCTTTAATAATTAGACATTTCATTTGAATAATGTAATGGGAACATTATTAATTATTTTTTACCCCTGAATTAATAGAAATATTATTAATTATTTTTTACCTTTAGAAATTTAGCCGTCGTAATTTCTTTGCATCTCTACATTATTTAACTACATTCTTAGATCAGACTCTCCATCTTAGTCCCGACGATGAACCACATTGGGCGGTTCGAAACGTATCGACCATATATTTTTGAATGTGATTTTACCGGAAAATTCTTGCAAAAATATGAATCACAGAAGCCTGAATTCATAAACTAAAAAGTTAATACAATGTAAAATAGCTATAAAAGCTCTAGCTTAAATTAACAAAATATTGTTTCTATACCATTCCTACCACAGATGAAATTTTTGACCAGGAAATTCAAATAAGTTTAGTTTGATGAATCCCTTTCTTTTCACAGTTTGGATAAAACATTGTCTCGTCCAGCCACAGTCAAGTTTAAACTTTAGATCCATGCCCACCAAAATAGTAATTTTCTATTTGCTTGCCTCTATTCCAAACATGATTATAAACTCTTTCTGCCTCCATTTTATGCTTTCAAATGTGCTGAACGAAATCGTTGAAAAGCTGCCCCTTAAGCCAGAAAAGTCTGCGACTGATCAAAGACAATTTGTGAATAACCTATAGATATATTATCAATAGTTTTAGGATACCATTTGTTTTTGAAATATAAAGTTCAGTATGCCTTTGTCTTTTTTGTTTTTGTTTTTGTTTTCTAGGTTATGTGAGCCCTGATCTGAATGGCATGCCTAACTTGTGGCTTGAATAGCTGCAACCCAGGGGCATCTAAGCTGTCAAAATCACCCGGGGTTTGCACCTAGCTTGGACCACACCAGCCCTTAGCATGGCTGGATTTTTTCCCATGGAGTTTCAAACCGGTTACCTTTACACCATGGAGTGCCTTCACAGAAAACCTTGTCACCTTCTGCTGTATGCCCTGTGGCAAGTATGCCTTAAATTTGAAATCAATCTCTTTCCCCTTTTTTTCAAAAATATAGAGCAAACTTGTATTAAATAAAGTTGTATGATTTTGTACCTATGTAGACAAGCCATATTAAAACCGGAAAACTATTATCATCATGGAATTGATTATTGCTATTAACAATGCATTTACATAAATATCCACCTATATGTTGTTGTTCTTTTAACACAGTAAACTCAATGAGATATGTGGCATTGCATGGTTATTACTGTTTTAAACGGTAACAGTTATCAAGCTTCACATTCATCATTGTAGCTAATCTGCTTTTATTGCGAAGTGATTTTACCTCCTCAAAAGAAGATATTTTTCAATTTAGAAGGTTGATGATCCAAGAAAGCCGTTTCACATGACTTTGAGAAACAAACTATTAAAATTTCATCTCCTTATGTTAGAAATCACTAAGGCATGTCATGCATCCATATGTTTCCTATAGAAGGCAGCTCACTTGTTTAATGATGGAATGTTCTGATTATTTGCATGCCGTCTACAGATTAGCGATTCTGACAAATACCTTCAACGCACTTTCTTGAGCCCTGCATCAATAAAGGCTGGAAACCTCATAGAAGAGTGGATGAAAGATGCTGGTTTGAAAACGTATATTCTCTTTTCCTTTACCTGAACTTTACTTATATGCAGATAAGTACAAGACAGGAGAAAGATTTGCTGACTGAACCGTAATTTTTCAGATGGGTAGATCAAATGGGAAATGTACATGGGCGTACTGATGGAGGAAATGCCAGTGCACCAGCACTACTAATAGGATCTCATTTGGTGATTACACTAAATTTGAAATCAATGTATTTTGTAAATAGTTATAGAAATACATGGTGTTCATGTCATATATTCTGTCCTGGCAGAATTAAAAAATTGACAACTATCACTTTGCCTGGAACAGGATACAGTTATTGATGCTGGAATGTATGATGGCTCCTTGGGTATAGTTTGTGCTCTAGCTGCAATCAAGGTTTTGAAAACTACCGGAAAAGTAGAAGAACTGCCTCGCCCAGTAGAGGTGAGACTGTGATATCACATCTCATTTCTCTACAATGCACACAAATGTTCAAAATCCATATACATGTACAGAAAGTACAAGTTGCCCTGGCTTAAATATGTCATGGTGGCTAAATTTCATGCACAAGAAAAAATTGCATGCATATGGTTAGAGCTTAGGCTTATGCATAGATATAGTTATTAAGTAATTTTTGTAAACTTCTTTACAAGTACTTTTTCCCAATAACATTAAATTGACCAAATCAATCTCTTGAACTACCATACTAAACTGATCAGTTATTTTCTAAGCATCTTTTTCAAATTAAAAATATCAGTTACATGTGTATTGTGCTTTTCAATCTTGAGGTCTTATGTGAGGTAGAATGCAGAATTTTTCTTGCTGCATAAGTTGCATTGATTTTTGTATCTTGATGTTGGAATAGTTTAGTTTTGTCATTATTCTGTCATTTCTTGTTTGATATGTTTCATCCTCTCCTGTTTGCATATGACTACCGAACTACATCCTTCCTGAATGCATGATATTCTCATTGTTGTTATTACCCTTTATTGGTATTAGCAAAGCATTATTTTATTCAATTTCGTGTATTTTACTTGCGCCTTACCATCAGTGCTCTTTAACTGTGAGATCATTTTGTAAATTCTAGTTAGAGTTCCCTTGGTCCATTATGAATTATTCTGCTCCTCCCAAGCCACTCTGCTACAATCCTTGGGCACTCTGAAGTTTGAACTACGAGCCAGGAAACTGACCTCATTAAAGAGATGAAGAGGCCTTCCATTCAGAGAGTTGGATACTTGAACATTTTGTTAACTCCAAGTGATTTTCTTTTTTGAATTAGGATTTAACTATAGAGAATTCCAAGAAACTAACTTGCTGTCCTACAAGTTCAAGTTTCTCCAATCATCCTTGTTAGTTTACATGTTGCTCCGAGAGTGTTTGAATTAACTGTGAGTAATGGCTTCATGGGAGAGCATTTCAAGAAGGTAGTTTTGTCTCATGGCCCCTTTTTCATCTATTTTGTCACTTGGACTAGAAGGGCACATTTGTTGCATTGAAATATGTGGTGTGGGTTAGTTGGCATTTGTGGGTGCATAGAAAGATGTGGTATTGTATACAAATATGTGGAGAGGGTGAGTTGGAACTTTTGGGTGTGTGCCTATCTTCTTGACATGTATAGAGAAATCCACTTGTGGACCTATTACCTGTCATATTGGCATGAGTGGTAAATTGTGATTATTATCACATGATATGTTTTTCAGTAGTAACTTGTAGAGATGATGATGAGCTTGAGGTGCATACCTCTCAATTTTTCCCAATAAAAGTGTATATTGATATAGTGATAGAGTGGTAATCCTATAGGATGTTGCATGAGATGTTGATTTTCTTGATTCATGTTGCCACCTTCATGGTGATATGCTTCTTAAGCATGATTTGTTAGATGGTGATAATGATCCTTGGTGTTATGTTGTATGTCCTTGAATTGGCTTGCTTGATGGTGCTAGCTCCTTGCCCTATGATACTACTCTTTGCATGGTTGTATGGTGTGATGAGATATGGCTCTTGAAGAAGTGTGCTCTACTACTTTTGGTGCCTCTTGAATTTCTATGATGATTACTAATGAAATAGACAGATTTTCAAGGAGTGTTCATCTCTTTGACTGTATTTCAATACACCTGAGGGTTTTGTTTGGGAAAATAGGGTATTCCATATAGGATGAACACCTTTTGTAACCAATCACACAACTAGTGTTGAATTTTCCTTATATCTCAGATCTGGTCTATGTCTAAACTAGATCATAAACACACTAAAGATATACAACTACAAGCACTTTGCACAGCGGAAATGTAAAATACAAAGATTTATATATGGCCCAAAACTACTTGTTATTTGTCCTTCAATAAAACAAACATAGGGCTCCCATACCAGGGATCATGGCCCTTTTACACCTTGATACAAGACTAGTATACAACAATATACACTAGGGCTTGAAGTCAGCTCCTTTTGACTTTCAATCTGCCCAAAAGAACAAGAACAAAACAAACAACTTACTTGCTGATGTAGCCCCTTCACAACTAGCCCGTTCAGTGCTTATTTTCCCTTGACTCCTGGCTGTTCTTTGCCTTCTTCACACACAGATTAGTCTTGTTGTCATTCAGATTGTATAGGCACTGCGACAACGACTCAGGTCGGGGGCTGTCACTGTGATCCCCAACCTCTCCATTCTAGTTGTCTTCCAACAACAGGGTATGGGGGGTAGTCTCCATGGAAATGTGAAGGTGAAGGACAAGTTGGAAACCAACAAGTCCGGGAGACACGATTGAGTGGCCTAGTTACTTGGTTAAATTTAACAAGATTAAAAGATTAGATTAGATTGAATTGTGAGACCAGTTCCTTATGGAGTCAACTTCTTTCTTATTATCAATTAAATGCCAAGTAATCGGATGGACAATCGCTGCTTAAATGCTTCACTAACCTAAATGAAATGCAAATCCTACCAACTAGGTGAAAATGCAAAATCTTGGTTAATTTTAAGTTAGATGCCTATTCTAAGTGTAACCTTCCTCTTAACTGTTTTGGAACTAGTCTCTAGAGTAGGTTGTGGGATGGAAGCCAATGGGAAGCAAGCAAAGGCTTGATTAACGATACCTCCCCCTGTGTTCCAACCACCCGATGCCTTCGACGCTGCAGAGTATCTCATCAAGTGGAAGAACTTACCCATGGAAGATTCCACATGGGAGGATGATAATTTTATACTTAAGCATCCATAACTACTCAAGCGTTGAGGACAACACTTTTTTGAAGGAGAGGGGCATGTTAGGTCCCTATAATACTAGATTATTCCCTCATTGCTATTAGTGTAGCCCCCTTATTGTTATTGTTGTGTCCATGTGGTCCCCATATTGTTATTGTTGTGCCCCGTAGAAGCCCACTATTGTTATTGTTTTGCCTTTACATTATTATTGTTATGTCGGCTCTGATTATATTGTGACCCCTTAGACTCTTATATATAGAAATGTGGTTTTTTCATTTGAATCATCCAAGAATTGTTCATTCATGTAATGTAAAGGAGGTTTCCCCCTCAAAGAGACTGATTTTGAAGTTGTTGATCTATATTTTCTTCTGTTTTGTGAGCTGGTCGCATAACAATTATCTTCTCTTGTGAGATTTTCATTTTCCTTCTTGGAGGACGAGTTTGGATGAATGGATGAATTTTGATGTTTGGATCTATTTCATTTTGTCTTGGAGCTTCATTATTGGCATATGTTGATGATTGGATATACTCTTTCTTACATGTAAGTACTATTTTAATGCTATACTTGTTATTTTCTTTTGTCACATGCATGTTGCTGGGATTTTCGCTATACTAGGCTGAAATTTACTGCTTTTCTAATGCGAAATTGTGGAAATTTGATCTTTTATAGCGTTGCATCATGTCATGGGCCATGTATGAATGAGTGAATATTCCTAGAGATATTTTGTGTCAAAATTTTATCTTGATAAGTCATCAAATATTGCAAATCGAAGTATAAAGACCTTGAAGCAGCCGTTCTCATGCCTTTTGCCATGTGAAGTTGTTTTTTTAAGGCCTCCTTAACTAAATGAATCCATTCCAAATATTGAAATCTCCTTGACCCAATCTCTCCCAAAGGACAAGGCACTAATCTTCCATAGGTTATCACTCAAAAGCAATTTTTTCTCATCTCTCTCTCTCTCGCTCTCTCTTTCTAGGCCTAGCCTCCATAGGTGACATAGGGCATTGATTTTCTCATGATTCACCCACCCAAAAAGTTTGATCTCTTGCCTACTACTATGTTGTTGTGTCTTTTAGAGGCCCTCTAAATTTGAAGCAATTCCAAAGGTGGGATTTTGAAATATTTCAAGCCCTAGCTCCGAGATCGATTCTTGCCTCTAGTTTCCCTTGGCTAGTGACCTCATTGGGATCATTGCATCAAAATTATCGAAAATTTCTCCTTTGATCCCCTTCTCCCCCTCAATTAGGTCAAACACACCCCTGGTTGATCAATTCCATCCCCTTGACCTAATTTTGGGTCCACTTGGTCCTGTGTGGTCCCACAACCTATTGAAGTTAATTTCACAAAGACCACTTGGAAACCAAGTTTTCACAAGGATTTCTAGGACTAGGTATCTTCCTTACAAGTCTTATCCTCAAACCCTAGCCCTTGAAATCCCCTTGGCCCTTCCTAGGGAGCCTTATACCTTGCTTCTCAAGCAAGCAAACCATACAATTGAGTCTCTCTTGTGAATAGGCCTTAGGAATCACTCCTCATCCTTTCATTGATCAATTCCATCCCCTTGACCTAATTTTGGGTCCACTTGGTCCTGTGTGGTCCCACAACCTATTGAAGTTAATTTCACAAAGACCACTTGGAAACCAAGTTTTCACAAGGATTTCTAGGACTAGGTATATTCCTTACAAGTCTTATCCTCAAACACTAGCCCTTAAAACCCTCTTGGCCCTTCCTAGGGAGCCTTATACCTTGCTTCTCAAGCAAGCAAACCATACAATTGAGTCTCTTTTGTGAATAGGCCTTAGGAATCACTCCTCATCTTTTCATTGACTCATTCATCTAGTGATTCTCTTTATACTAGGTCTCCTCCCATTGGTGAAAGTCCGTAAAGAGTAGGGAACCTTAGCTGAGGTGACAGTGGGCTATCGCTCCATTGTTGCCCTTGACTTAGCAGTTGCCCTTAGGATCCCCTCCTAGGACCGCTACTAGTTTGAGCGATGACAAGGACCATTTAGGAGAAATTTTTTCTCTTATGATACCACCCATGGATGGTGGGTTACAAAGCCTTCCACATATCATGTGTAGTGTTCTTCCCAGTAAGATGAGGTATCAAATGATCCTTTACTCCATCTAGGATGATCAACTTGGCCTTTGCATCCAACTCTTCAAACTCAACAAACTCTTTAGGAGTTGTTGGCTTAGCAATCTCCTTTTCAGAAAACTCCCATATCTTGTTCACCAACAAGACTAGCCTGATCCTTTCTTTCCAATGACTATAGTTGGACAACCCTTCCAACCTGTCCTCATACCTCAAACTAGCAACCAACTTTCTCAAAAACATTTCAATCAACTCCCTCTTAGACTTCTTGTTGTGCACACTTTGATTCAACTGTCCCTTCAAAGTAGCTCTGATACCATGTTGAGTTTTCCTTCTATCCCAGATCTAGTATATGTCTAAACTAGATCATAAACACACTGAAGATATACAACTACAAGCACTTTGCACAATGAAAATGTAACAACAAGGAATCAATAAAATACATAGATTTATACATGGCCAAAAACTTGTTATTATTTGTCCTTCAATAAAACCAACATAAGGTTCTCGTACCAGGGATCATTGCCCTTTTACAACCTATACAAGACTAATATACAACGATATACACTAGGGCTTGAAGTCAGCTCCTTTTGACTTTCAATTTGCCCAAAAATAGAGGAGCAAAACAAACAACTTACTTGCTGATGTAGCTCCTTTACAACTAGTCCTTTTAGTGCTTATTTGTCCTTGACACCTGGCTATCCTTTCCCTCCACAAAGAGATTAGGTTCCTTCCTGATATTTGTACAACTAGCTGCTCACATTGGCCTTATCCTTCAGGCCTCTTGTATGTATCAGCCCCAAAAAACAATAGCTACTTAGTGAATTAGTTCTTGAAGATCATTGCACAACTAGCCTTGAAACTTTGTTGTTCAAGTCTTCATTCATGAACGAACTTCACATTACCAACTCAAAAACCCTTCTCCTTCAATATATCAACCCTCCACATTGTCTCATAGCCTTATCTCCCTGCTCGAGGTACTTTACTGCGTCTATTCTAGGTCTAAGATCAATTCCGACGTCTCTTAGGGTTTCAAATTACCACAAAACTTCTATGTAACTTTTGAGTCCTTTCAACCTTCCATAGTAAGTAGATCTGAGGCTTGTTAGGCCTCTTTCCTGGGCTTCAACCCTCTCTCCTTCCACAAAACATAATGCGACCATTGAACAAAATTTCGGTAGGCTACTTCTTAATTTAGCTTGGACAAAACCCTTTGAGGGCACAAAAGATACAGAAAAATCTTGGCCTAGCTTTTGAGCAGACTTGACCTCTTTACATCACAGAACAGACCATAAAACTTGCTCTCATTCTAGTTGCGGTTGCTCCTTGAGGTCCTATAGCTCCTTCCTGGGCTAATGTTGATCACAATATGAGTTTCTATGTTGTGTCTAGACCTCTCCTAGGTCTCTTTAATTTATAGCTCTCTAATCATTGTTTTAGAAGCCCTTAACTCCATTAAAGGATCTCCACTACAATAATTAGAATAAGCAAATAGTTTCTTTAGGTCTCTAGCCCACGTCTTTGAGTCCAAAATCCATGAGCTTGGGTACTTAGCCCACAAAGTGGGTTTTCTCTCATAAGTCAAGTATGTAAAGAATTGCTGAACGAATTCCCACTGCAACAAATTGATGATATTTCTCATATTTGTTAAATTACTTTAAACAAATTACTTGCAGTTTTCTACAGCAAATATCGAAATACATACACTGCAGCCTACACAAAATAAATACTGCGGAAACTAAATACTGCACAGGAGAGAAATAAACACACACAAATACACTGTTATTTTTGGACAAACATCCCTAGAAAAAACCCAACTTGGGAAAACCGGTGCAACAGCTGAGGGTTTTATTATTATGCAGTAGTTTTTGAGTACAAATCTCTAGATGCCCAAACTGGCAATCTGATACAAAGAATAAACTGGCAAAGAGGTAGTGAGAAAAATCTCACACTGTCACTGGCGATCCAAATCTGATCCAGGCTCTAGATGGCTAGCCCCACGCTGCCTCTGCGTCAGCCTACGCAGATTTGCGTCACAATCTCTAGGCTCTGCGTCACCCTTCTCGTTGGTCGATTTGCCTCTAGAACTTCGACTCTCTGGCCCTTTGGTCTCACACCCCGACTTCTGGCACTAGATTTCGACTCTCCCAGCAAAATTTTGGACTCCCTCTGAAGCTCTGCATTGCCTCTGCGTGGCACTGCATTGCCTCTCTGAACCTCTCTATGCCTTCTCTGCCTTGCACTCTCCAGATTTGGAAAAAATCTCCTCCGGTCTACTATCCTTGCCCTTCACTGCAAGAAGATCACTCAATCTCTCTCTGACAACTCAATGCTTCTCTTCTTGAGAAATTCGATCTCTTGATCTCACTGTCTTGATGTGTTCTCCAAGTGCCCATCAAGCTCCTTGTTATAATTTCTCATTGGAGCACCAATGACCAAGATTAAAACATAATCAAAGGCTAAGATAAACTGAGAGATGATCCTCGTCTTCTTCTAGAAGATTCACATAAGATTTAATTAATACCCTTTAATTAATCACATTTCCTAAGTTTAGACTTAGGAATACATTAAAATGATTAATGATTTTAATTAAACCATCTCTAAGTGGATTTTTCCCAAATGATTTCTAGGTATTGTAGAGTGCATGTGTCTTAGCCTCTCTGCAAAATCTTGAGGCTAGAGCACATCTGATGCTATAGAAATCAACACTCCCTCTTAGTGAGGAATGTACTCTAGAGTTGCAACCCATTGAAGCATTACCCTATCTTTGCACCATCTCCTGCTGCGCTGCTAATGTCTCGCTGCTGTTGCGCATCAACTACTGCGCAACTCTGATTGCTGCATCCGTGCTATTGCTGGCCCTGTTGAACTGTTGCCAACACTGCATCTGCATTGCAACCCTCTCCAACTGCTATTGCTGCAACTACAACAACTGCAACGGAAAAACATGCAAAATACTGAATCAACTATGGTCAGTATGATGCATCTGTCACCCAAGTTCTAACTGCTGCTAGCCTCTGCACTGTCACTGAAGCCTCTACGCTGTTGCTAACTCTGCACTGTGCCAACTGCATTGCTGCCAACTCTGCTTTGCGCTGCTCAGTCTCTGACCTGCTACTAGCTACTACATTTGTCACTCTCGCACCTAACTGCACCAATTGCCACTGATCCATCCTACTACTGCATGTCTTGGGCTCCCGTAGCAAGGTACTGATTCATGAGGTAGACCTCCTCAAGAATCCTACTCATCCTGTAGCTTTATGGGGCTACAACTCAATATCACCCCACCTTACCCCTAGAGGCATCTCGGCGATCATGGCAAACTCTTCCTCCAATCTGGAGGACAACCTGTCGATCTCAGCAGATGTAGCTTGCTGATCCTGCTTCTCCTCTTTGTCCTTCTTTCTGAGAGGACACTGAGTGCTGTAGTGGCCCAACTCACCACACCTGAAGCACTTGATCTTCGAAATGTCCTTCTTTCTTCTGCGCTGCTCTTGTTGCCCCTTTGATGCAAGGGCCACGTCCTCCTCTTCCTTCACTTGCTTCGTCCCATTGTTGCTGCTGCCACTGATGGTGGCCTTCACCAGATCACGCCTCATCTCCTGCTGCTGCAGATCAACCCACACACGTTCCCAATCTGGTAGTTTTTTTTTGCCTAGGATATCCTAGATGAAAACTTGCCAATCTTCAGAAACGTTGTTTAGCGCTAATCGTACAAACTCTGTAGGCTGGGGCACTGATCCTACTGAAGTCAACTGATCTCGGACATCTTGAAGCCTAGTAAGGGGTCTACATGCTCCCCTTTCTACATTCTCGTGCATCTCAACTTCTCCTCAAGATACATCTTCCGTTGCTCAGAAGATCCTTCATATAGCATAGCTAGTGCCTCCCACATCTACCGAGCAGTATCTTTGCCAGCTATGTGAGATACCACATGATCTCGAACCCCATTGAGAATAAACCTCTTATCTCTCGCCATCTCCTTCTTTTACTTCTTAAGCGGATCTGCATCTGCGGGTACACCTACCACACTATCGACATAACTTTTGAGATCATGCTCATCTAGAAGGCAAAAAATTTTAGCCTTCCAGATCACATAGTTGGAGGCTTTGTCCAATCGATCTTGATCTCTCAAGCCAGTTGATGCCATCTCCCTAAAACATATGTCGAACTCCTCCTCTTCTCCTCTGCACAACTGCTACCTAGCTATTCGCACACCCTTCTGGAGTGAGAAATCCTGCACACAGCTACTGCTGCTCTGTTGAGAAAATTCAAACTTCTTAGCTAGAAGTCCCCTAAGAAAAAAATTCCCTGTGCTCTTCTCTCCTAACGCTATTTTGCCAGCAACTGCTGCAAAATGACTGTCCCAGATGAAGGCATGCTTTGCGTGGAAACTACTGCACTGTTCCCTTTGCCTCTGCGAATCTTCGATCCGGAAAAATTACTCTCTGTCGACTCACCCAGAGAAGTAATTTTCCAAGAAAATTAGCCCTCCTAGTCAATGGACTGCACTGCCACTTTGAGGTTTTGAAATGCTGCCTACACAATGTTTTCAAACTCCCTCTTCCACCTGCAACTGAGCTCTTCTGCTTACGATTTGTGCTCTGATACCATGTGAAAAATCGGTGACCCGATTCCTACTGCAACAAACTGATGATATTTCTCCTATTTGTTAAATTACTTTAAACAAATTACTTGCAGTTTTCTACAACAAATATCGAAATACATACACTGTAGCCTACACAAAACAAATACTGTGGAAACTAAATACTACATAGGAGAGAAATAAACACACATACAAATACACTGTTATTTTTGGACAAACATCCCTTGAAAAACCCAACTTGGGATAACTGGTGCAGCAGCTGAGGGTTTTGTTATTATGCAGTAGTTTTTGAGTACAAATCTCTAGATGCCGAAACTGGAAAAGAGGTAGTGAGACAAATTTCACACTATCATTGGCGATCCGAAACTGATCTAGGTTCTGGATGGTTAGCCCCATGCTGCCTCTGCGTCAGCCTATGCAGATCTGCATCATAGTCTTTAGGCTCTACATCATCCTTCTCGCTGGTCGATTTGCCTCTGGAACTTCGACTCTTTGGCCCTCCGGTCTCACACCCTAGCATTTGGCACTAGATTTTGACTCTCCCAGCAAAATTTCGGACTCCCTCTGAAGCTTTGTGTTGCCTCTGCGTGGCATTGTGCTGCCTCTTTGAACCTCTCTATGCCTTCTCCGCCTTGCACTCTTTGGATCTGGAAAAACTCTCCTCCGGTCTACTATCCTTGCCCCTCATTGCAAGAAGATTACACTATCTCTCCGGCAACTCAGTGCTGCTACTCTTGAGAAATTCGATCTCTTGATTTCACTATTTTGATGTGTTCTCCAAGTGCCCATCAATCTTCTTCTTATAATCTCTTGTTGGAGCACCAACGACCAAGATTAAAACATAATCAAAGGCTAAGATTAACTGAGAGTTGATCCTCGTCTTCGTCTAGAAGATTTACACTAGATTTAATTAATCACATTTCCTAAGTTTAGACTTAGGAATACATTAAAAATGATTAATTATTTTAATTAAACCATTTCTAGGTGGAATTTTCCCAAATGATTTCTGAGTATTGGAGAATGCATGTGTCTTCACCTCTCTGCAAAATCTCGAGGCTAGAGCACATCCGATGCTACAAAAATCAACAAAGTGCCCTATACTTGTGGGAGTACCTCCCAAGCTACACTTTTCAACAACTAGATCAAAAATCATAGCACTAAGATTTTTACATGGTCATAATCCTCTAAGAGGGAAACACTCAATGGCCCCAACCAACGTGGCCACTTGAGGCATTTTCATTAATGCAAGAGAAAAATTGTACATAAGATAGTTTGTCACAATTCAATCATCGACAATCACCCTGCATGCACTTTAAATAGAAATCATGGACCAATTGGGTGTCAATCCATGGATCAATAACCATCAATATCGAGGAGAATATGAGTCATCAATGTCGAGGGGAATATGAGTTGTCAAATCACTCATGTCTTAGAACATGTTGTGACCGTTGGATTACAACACAAATAATGCATATTAAATAAACACACTTTACCTAATAGACACATTAAACCAAGTTGAACTTCACTGACTCCCAAGTGTCTAAATATCGAACATCCCCCCATAAAAACAACTTGGGATATTATTGAAGGATTTACAAAGGTGACACAATAGGAGAAGGAGGAAGGCACTAGAGCCTCAATGACAACTTCTTGAACTCCTAAAATAGATCAAAGTTTAGAAAACTTTGCTTCTATAAAAGAATTTGTGAAAATGTCTGCAACTTGATCATCTTTGGAGGAAAAGAGAACTTTAATAACTCGATCATGAATGAGCTTTTTGATGAAGTGCATTTGTAGTTCACCGTGTTTTTTTTGTTGATGCTGAATTGGACCTTTGGAAAGCTTGATGGCATTGTAATTGTTGCACTAGAGGGTGGTTGGATGTTGCTACTAGAATCCAAACTCTAAAAGAATTTGTTGAAGCCACAAGACTTCTTGACTTGCATTAATTGTTGCTTGGTACTTTGCTTATGCTAAAGAAAGAGCAATAACTTGCTTCTTTTTACAAGTCCAAGTGACAGGTCTTGAATCAAAACTGAAAACATAACATGTACCAGACTTTCTATCATCAGGGTCTCTAGGCCAATTTGAATAAGTGAAACCAAACAACAAAGGAGCCCCCCCTTAACAGTGATATATCTGAAACTAAACTATATATTTTGGATATATAGAAGTGTTCTTTTTGTTGGTTTCCAGTGACTTTCATGGGGTGTTTGCAGATACTAGGCCCGAGGCAACAAGACGAACAACAAAGGAATATAAAGATAGCTATGAGTCAAATATAAGAGGCTAGCGGCTAACTCACTGTAGAAATTGGTATCAAATTTGAGTGTAGTGCAGGTGATAACAAGTTATACTCCAGACTGAAAGGGAGAAGGGCATGGTTTACAATATTCCATGTGAGCGTGATGAAGAAGGTTACAAACATACTTCGATTGGGAAAGAGAAATTCCTGTCTTGGTTTGCAATACCTGGAGGCCAAGAAAATAATGCAAATAGCCTAAGTTTGTCATTCCAAAATTCTTCTTAAGGCTTGATTTTACATGGGATAAAAGTTTAGGGCCACTACTAGTGAAAATAAGGTTATCATCATAAAGAACAAGGATTATGAAATAGATTCCTACTTTTTTGGTGTAGACATTAGGGTTAGAATGACATCTAGAGAAGTTGGTGTCAAGAAGAAAGCTATCCATTTTGCATACCATGCTTGAGGAGCTTGCTTAAGATTAGAGAGAGATTTCTTAAGGTGGGAAACAAGGTTGGATTCACTTTGAGCATCGCCAGTAGCTAGTAGGTTGTTCCATGTAGATTTCTTGTTGTAGATCCCCATGCAAAAAGAGGGATTTAACATCCATCTAATGGACCTCCCATCCATGTGAGGCAACAAGGGCTAGAATAATGTGGATGGAATTCATTTTGGTGACAGGGGCAAAGATTTCATTGTAGTCAATTCCTTCAACTTGAGAGAATCCTTTAGCAACTAATCAGGCCTTATGTCTTTCAACACTTCCATCTGATGCATACTTAGTTCTATACACCCATTTACATCTAACAAGTTTTTTTCCTTTTGGAAGAGGGGCAAGTTCCCAAGTATCATTCGCCATCAAGGAATGGTATTCTTCAATCATCGTTGTTTCCCAATCTAGTTGGCCTAAAGCTTTTGCAAATGCTTCTGGATCATGAGTCTTTGAAACTTTAGACAAAAGAGAGGAGGCTCATTGAAACTGTGAACGAGTACGATGTTGGTTTATAGGATCATTGACGAGATCATCAACTTCTTCTCATGATGAATGGACCTGTTACCCACTACTAGTGGGTGACCCCTATAGGAGAAATTTTCTCCTAGATTTTTCTTCAGCTAGCAGCCAACAACCCCTTATAGCCACCTGATAGCTCGATGTGCTACTATCCTCCACTGCCTAAGCCAATCATTATGTGCCCTTGATCATTTGTCATGGTTATATGTTTGAAGGTGGGCCTTCCAACCTCAAAGGTATGACTTTTCATTATGTAATTGGGTATTTATGCTTGCTTTTCTTGGGCACATTTGGGCATGGATTAGTGGGGGGATTCGGCAGAAAGAATAAGCCTTGACTTGTACTCCTGTTCCCTTACGTCATCTTGGGAGTTAATTTTGGATCCTAGTCTTGTGGGATCTCCTCTATGAGCTATTAGCTTTATGAAGGGAACTACATGGGAAACCCTGGTTTTGGTTGCGTGGTCCTGCCTTCCGACACGACATATTTAACTCCCCTCGACTCATTACAAGCCCCTTTTCACATTTTCCCATTTGGGTCCACATTTATCCATTGGTCCACAAGGTGTTAGCCTCTTCTTCCCCTTGTCCACACCTTGGGTCGGGCTTGGAACGATGCCTCAGAGGTTGACACAACTAAAAAGAAAGATTAAAACATAATATGGCCACACACAACAGGAAATGTACCACAAAATGCAAAAGATGGTCAGGACAAAAGAATCTAGCACGTGGGCAAAATCCAAACATGAGCTCTACCTCCTATCATTATGGCCATCACCATGGTTCCTAGGGCCCCTTTGAGTGCCCCCTACATCATTAAGGAAGCCATGATTGTCCCAACCCCTGGTGGGCGATGAATTGCCCCACCTTAAGGGGTATTCACTGCTACATCTTATGCATTATGCTCTCATCCCCTTGAGTCCCGAACAATAAAATCAAGAAAAATCAATAAAATGCATATGAAGAAGGGTGGAAAAACAAAGGCCAAGGTAACTCATATACCACGATTGCTCCCTCCTACATTCATATACCTAATGTGTGGACTTCCTTCATCATAGCTACCCTTGTATCATGGCATGTGGCTTGGAGCCTTCCCTCTTGCCACCACTCTATTCCATCATTATTCACATGACACCTGCCATATGATGGATGTACCATGGACATGTCACTCCCTTAGAGGGTGAAACCACCTAATAGGGTCCTTCACTAACCTCTCTTATCGAGCAAGGTAACACTTGTACATGTTTAAAGCCCACTTGGAAGGGCATGCCACTATGAAGTGTCCACTTCTGCCGTTGATTAGCGAGCTTATTTACTCAATTGCACTAATTTTTAATTGTACTAGAAGGTCAGGAGATGCATTGGATCTTATACAGGATTGCAGGTGGGTATTCATCTTGGACTTGGCCTCTTTATATGGGATCCAAGCCCTCCAAAGGGTCATAATGGCACTAGTAGGGTGAGCATTGAGAGCCATGGGCCTCTAGTCTTGCATACGTTGATTGCCACGCCATGGGATTGTTGAACACCACCACATTGGTTGCTTGTGCCCTATTTATATAGAGATGATGATGCACTTGGACCATGTTGCCCAACTAGCTTCACATTGCACTCGACACTTGGTTGCTGATCCAGGGCCTAGAGGAGGTTTTGTCTCTTCTAGGGAGACATGGGAGGGCATGTATCATCTTCTATCCCTCATTGATTGAGCATCGACTTGATCCCGAACCACATGGAGATCCATGAGACCCATTTGGAGATCACAGGGCCCAACTTGGGGTTTCGAGATGTTATGCAACATTTGGAGGGTATCCCCTCTTTCCCATTGATTTTGAGGCCCTCACTCTAATTTTTTTTTCACATGAGGCCTCAACGCTACCCTTCTAGGCCTCCAGGTCAGCCTAGCGCGACCCTAAGAAGGCTAATTCAATTTGTTTATTGAGCTATCATGGTTGGCTTGTAACCATGGGTGGAATTTTAGGCATAGGAGGGGCTTTTATTTTAGATTTTGAACTTATATGACATGTATAAATAAGTGAGAATCATTCTCACTTGGATTATCACACTTTAGATTTTCGCTAGCCTCATTAGAGGATTCAGACCTGCAATTTTGGAGAAGATTTGGATGTTTTTGGGATGCACTTTGATGTATGGATATATTGCTATCTTTTTGGAGCTTCTAAATGCATTATTGATGGATGGATATACTTCATATTGTCTAGTAAGTGCTTTTTCTTGTTGAATATATTTATGTAAATGTCTAATGCATGGAATTCTTTCTCATAGTGAAGATTTATGCCCTAATTTACTTGATATGGTGCAAAATTGTGATCTTGGGAAGTTTTGCATGTGTTATGCTTTGATGGTATGAAATGAATGTTCCTAGCGGAAAATTGTCATAATTTATCTATGAAACTCTATTAACTAATGTTAATGAAGGTAATTGTTAAAAGGGATAGTTAGGGCTTTGTCTTTTAGCCTCCTTGAAGGTCAGGTTAGCCTACTATAACCACCCATGACTCCATACTCCCAATGGTCTAGGCACTAGTCGAGTCCCTTGGTGGTCAAACTTGGATTTAATCCATAAATTTTCCTTCTTTTCTCTTCTTAAAATTCGTCCCTTTAAGGATAAGGAGGCCATCTAGGGCTTGGTGCGAAATTTTAGGGAGGAGGAATTTTTGAATTCCGTCCTGACAAGATTCTTCCTTTGTGTCTCCTCTAGGAGTCCTCAAGTTTTGAATGAATTCCGACGGTGGAATTTCAATATAATTGATGCCCTAGCTATCACACCAAGTGGGAACCCTAGAAGTTAATCCTTCAACTTGGGGATTCTTTGAAGGCTTGCACTTTAGTACTTGTTGAAGTATATCATTCATAGCCTTTTCTTTTGCCTACCTTGACCTTGGATGTGTCAATATATCGTCATATATCTCAACCCTAGGTCTCGTGCAGGATCTTTTTCAAGGGGTTTTTCTTGGAAAGTCTTACTAGCTTCTCCCAAAGCTTGCATATTTATTGAACCTTTCCATTGAATGAGCCATCCTTGCCTCACTTTGAAACCTATTATAGACTCATCAATCATGAGTGAGGGATATTGAGACTCCTCCTGTCGGTGAAAATCCGAGAAGAGAAGGGGACTTAGGTTGTGGTGACAACGGACCTTAGTCCCAAAGTGTTGTTGTGCCCTCTAGTTTTAGCCTACAAACTAGGCCTGCTAGTTTGTGTGGCAACAAGACCCATCTAAGAAGTTGTGGTGTCAGTGCAGGGTCATGTTTAATGGACTCCTATGGAGGAATGTGAGTAGGTGGAGGTGGATTTTCATCCTCATTGTCATCATTTAAATAAGAAACTAAAATAAGAATAGAAGGTGGCACAAGGCTATAGGATGAATTGCAGGCCAAAGATGACACAACCATCGAATTAAGCTTGTAGGCCAAGAGATTTTCTTCAAATTTGACATCTCTTCTAATGATTATTTCATTGGAATGAGGTTGAAGAAATCTATAACCTTTGACATCTTTAGAATATCCAACAAAAATACACTTTTTACTTTTAAGTTGTAATGCTTTCCTTTTCTCATTAGGAATGTGAGGCCATGCTATGCTACCAAATATATGGAAGTGGCTTACATCTGGCTTAATAAGTCTATGCTTCTTCCAGTGTTATCTTTTTTGAAGTCTTTGTGGGAGTACCATTTACCATGTAATTAGCACAATTAATTGCTTTTGCTTAATATTGCAGACTTAATTCGTTAGATTGAATCATACAATTAGCCACTTCCTTTTTTGTATGATTATTTCTTTTAGCAATACCATTTTGCTGTGGTGTATATGGAACAATATGTTGCATTTGAATGACCTGTGTAGTACAATAATTTGCGAACTTTGTTGTGGCATATTCACTTCCATTATCTATTTTTAACCTTTGTAGTTGATGTCTAGATTGTTTTTCAACAAGGGTCTTGTAGGCCAAGAACAAGTCAAAAAATTCATTCTTAAGTTTTAAGAAGTAAACCCAAGTGCATATGGAGAAGTCATAAATGAAAGTTAAGATTTACTTGTACTTGGAGAAAGAAGGAGAAGAAAATGGACCACATGAAACAATATGAACAAGCTACAAACAGGCTGAAGTGTGTTAAGAGGCACATTTGTCAAAATTGTTTCGACGATGATTGTTGAGAACACAACTGGCGCAAACACCATCTTTGCAAGAAACAAGAGGAAGATCACTCACCATATTTTGATTACACAGTTGCCGCAATGAGCTATAGTTTAGATGACCAAATTTGTCACGCCAAAATTTGCTGAAGTCATTGTTGTGAGCAATAAAAATTGAGGGAAAGATGACGACCCAAAGTTGTCAAACTTGTACAACCTGGGAATATCATCAACAAATCCGGTGGCAAGAACATGCTTAGGATCTTTTAAAATTTGATTACAACTAGGTGAGGTGAAAACTCTACTATTTTACCTTTATCTAAATGTGCTACAAACAAAGTTCGTATACACAACAAAATATTCAAAATATCTGGAATATAAAAGTATCCATCGTAGGATAATAAATATATATATGAATGTTTGAATACAAGTGATATGAGATATGAAATTGTTATAAATGAGGGCTCGCTTATATGCCTAGGCAGGAGCCCCTTCATGAATGGTCAAGTCTTTTGAGACATGCCTCCTCAATACACAAATCATTGTTTAACTATTAATCATTAATTATTTGCATTCATAACATTGCCTTCCCCTTTAGAAAAGCTTTCTTCTCAAAGCTTATTAATGAAAAGGCTTGATATCTTTTCTGTCTCGTAATGTCTTCTCGTCTTTCTCATTTCTTGGAACGATCATCCTTGATGATACCAGACGATATGAATTTTTGAGTGGTACAAAATTGTCATACTGTGAAATTATCTAACCATCCCAAATTAATTTTCTATGGAATCTTGCGATTACTGGAAACTTGGGATGAATTGTTATCATAAGACTGGATTATGGTGACATCGACGTTCTTGGGAACATAAGTCACTTGTTTCTGGTTTGAGTGATAAGGATATGTAGACTGGTTGAGATGTCTGCTTTTATGATTTGGGTGTCAATAAAGAGTTCTTCTGATATGATTTCCCCTTCTTAACATGTTTGTGGCGATTTCTTGATTTATTTGAGGTATCATATTTCCTTTAGGTATAGAATTCGCTTGGTTAATTGTGTTGAAATATGTAACTAGGTTTGGTCTTCATAATGACATATGTAATCATGATTTTATGTATTTGATGTAATGAGAAAAATAAATTTATCATTGTTATTCTTGAGGCATGGGTTTCATGCTCAAGGAAATTTATTTTATAGGTCAAGCTCCCATTGAGAGCTTCTAGGGCTTGTTATTGAGTCTACAAGTCATAAGAGTCATTGTCATGTATGAAAGACCCTTCTTGGGCATGTTACATATTGTAAAGAAAAATTTTGTATAGTCAAATATGTCAAGAAAACCCTCCAAGACCTTGTCACAATGTCACATCAAGTCGACCATCAAAGGAGTACAAGTCGGCCTGCCTAAGAAGATCAAGTCAGCCTATTAAGGCTCTAGAAGAAGCCTATAAATGAGTAACCTTGACCTCACTTGGAGGAGATATACAATCACTCAAGAAGTTTGATCAAGATAGAATAAAAGGTCGAAAAGGAAGCCAAAATACTTAGCAAAGAAGAAGAGAAGGATAACGAAGTTTTGGACTGTCTTTTGGGCTCAAACTGTTCACACGTGCAAAAGTGATAGAGTGTCATCTACTGCAGTAGAATCAAAGATATTACAGTCATCATCTATAGCCGAGTTTTGGGATAAAAGAGGTCTCCTTCACAAGCTGAGTTGACAAGGAAGGAAAGATAAGACAAGCGAAGGAGATAGGAGAAGATTCTATCCATGTTTTGATCACACATGTTATAATAGGATTCTTGAAGAAGATATCGAAAGTTGCAGGTCAGAAGAGGCTGAAAATTATAGTCCAAGTGCAGGTCCGAGCTTATGATGTGAAGAAGAGACTTGGGTTGACTTTGCTAGAAGTCAAGTTTTCAAGAAGAATTGTGACTTGGTCTTGGAGGGGTCATTTGGTCAAGGGTCATAGGTCTTGGAATTCATCAATTGAAGGTTTATAAGAAGAGAATAATTCTTGTGGGTTTTCGTCTCAGTTAGAGAGGTTTTGGCCTTGGCTGATCGCCTATATGTTGTGTCCTTTGTCATATTTTGATGGTTTGGTAGTTGTTTGATGAAGAAAACACTAATAATGAACAAGTGGAAGAAAAAGATAATCAAGTTAAGTAAAAATATATCACAAGCAGTTATCAAAGAAAGAGAAATCTCCTAATCTAGCTGCCCCTAGATTTCTCAAAAAATTGTTGGATCTTTATTTGAAATTCCTATTGTCTGAATTGCAACATATGAATATGTCTTCACTTCAATTGGATTGGGATCTTCTTGAGTTGTGGCATTATCTAGATCAATTTTGTTTCCTTTTCTTCAACTTGAATTTTCACATCTAAAGGTTTTGATGCTTCTTCTTGAATAAGTTATTCTAACTTGTATTTTAGCGACTTCTTATCACTCTTAAGCTTCTTTATTTGCATAAGTAGGTTTTGATTATGATTCTTTAGATGAGAAATTTCTTTGTTCTTTTGAATTGTTGACTTTATTGTTAGTGTCATGTTACCCACCACCAGTGGGTGACCCCTATAGGAGAAAATTTTCTTCTAGATTTGTCTTCAGCCAGTAGCCTACAAGCCCTTGATAGCTCGATGTGCTACTATTCTCTGCTACCTAAGCAAGCCATTGTGTGCCCTCGTTCATCTGTTATGATCCTATGTTTGAAGGTAGGCCATCCAACCCCGAATGTATGATTTTTCATTATGTAATTGGGTGTTTATGCTTGCTTTTATTGGGCACATTTGGGCATGGAATAGTGGGGGGATTCGACAGAAAGAAAAGGATTTGATTGTACTCTTGTTCCCTTACTTGAACTAGGGGTAAATCCTGTATCCTAGTCCCGTGGGATCTCCTTTATTGGCTACTAGCTTTAGGAGTGGCACTACATGGGAAACCCTGATTTTGGTTACATGGTTTTGCTTCCGAATACTATATATCTCACTCCCCTCCGCTCATTACAAGCCCTTTCACATTTTCCCCATCTGGTCCACATTTGTCCATTGAGTCTGAAGGTGTTAGCTTCCCCTTCCCCTTGTCCACACCTTGGGTCGGGCCTGGAATGATGCTTGGAGGTTGATGCAACTAAAAAGAAAGATAAAAGCATAATATGGGCACATACAACAAAAAATGTACCACAAAATGCAAAAGATGGATGGGATAGTAGAATTTAGCGCATGGGCAAAAGCCAAACATGAGCTCTACCCCCTATAATTATGGCCATCACCCTGATTTCTGGGGCCCCTATGAGTGCCCTTTGCATCATTAAGGAACCCATGATTGTCCCGACCCCTGGTGGGAGATGAACTGCCCCACCTAAAGGGGGTAATCATTGCTACATTTTACACATCATGCTCTTGTCCCCTTAAGCCCTGAGCAGTAAAAATGAAGAAAAATCAATAAAAGGAAAAAGGCGTATGAAGAAAGGTGGAAAAACAAAGGCCAAGGAAACTCATGTACCATGATTGCTCCCTCCTACATTCATACACCAAGGTGTGAGTCTCCTTTATCATAGCTACCCTTGTACCATGGCATGTGGCTTGGGGCCTCCCTTTTTGCCCCTACTCCAACCCACCATTATTTCACATGACACCTACCATTTGATGGATGTATCATGGACCTGTCATTCCCTTAGAGGCTGAAACCACCTAACAGGGACCTTCATTAACCTCTCTCCTCAAGCAAGGTAACACCAAGGCATGTCCAAAGCTCATTTGGAAGGGCATGCCACTATGAAGTGTCCACTTCTGCCCTTGATGAACAATCTTATTTACTCAATTGCATTAATGATTTATTGTATTGAAAGGTGATGAAACACATGTGATCTTATACAAGATTGCAGGTCGGTTTCCATCTTGGACTTGGCCTCCTTATATGAGATCCAAGCCTCTAGAGGGTCATAATGGCACTTGTATGGTGAGCACTGAGAGCTATGGGCCTCTAGAGTCTATCCATGCAGAGCAATTAGTGCCACACCATGGGATTTCCCGAGGATATGTCAAAGAATTCGTGTACCATCAGAGTTCAGATATCATCAAAGCTTTTAAGTTCTTTCTTCTTCTCATTATTCTTCTATATTGTACTCAGATTCCGCAAGCCTTATGGGGATGTTGTAAGGTGATGCTAGTATGATGAATAGAGTCATGTAATAGACCTAGGTAACTTCGGACATGATCAAGTGAGTTCACTCTTGAGAGTTTTTTTTTACTTGGTTAATTATTGGTACTTTTTAGCACTTCGTAATTAATTGAGTTTTTTCTCTCAGATATAACCGCAAAGCCAAAATGCGGCTTGATGGAAAGGCCTTGGGTGAGTCCTATTGTATAGAGTAATTTTATATTACCATGCTAGATCACTCGTAAAATTTCCTGGAATTTGATTAGGTCTAAGTAGGATTTTTAATAATTAAAAATTTCCCACAAAACGAGATTTTTTAATTATTTTCTATGTAATCATGTAAGTATGTGGTGTTAGGAAATGTCTAGGGTATGTGACTACTCGAAATTTATCCTCAGAAGCCTAGCATTATCTAAGGACCCAACTTGAGGGTAAAAAACGACTTATAGTCCCTCAAAAGCCACTTTTTCTGATGTTAGTAGCAAAAATGAGAAAAATTCAAAAGAAATGAATAATTGAAAAAAATTATACTTTTTTCCAAAGTCAAAATAAGTGAAATTTTGACATGGAAATTAAGTGGAGAAGCAAATGCTGATGTGGCAGCTACATGGGGTCCACCAAAAGGGTCCTAGCTCATGGTCAAAGTCAAAGGGTGGTCAATTAGCAAGTTAAATGGTCCACGATGAGTTCATGAGGCAATGAAAAAGTTTGAAGTTACTTTTGATTTAATTTATATCAAATGATATTAAAGTATGAAGTTAATAAAGGAGATTGGACCCCACCTCTTTCGTCTTCTAGTCTATGTATAAGGAAGTTCACACGGCTATTACACACATGACCAGTTGCAATTCCAGGCAGGCCCAATCAATGGTCAACGAAACTGCTAGCAGAGAATTGAAGACGGACTTGGGTGTGAGCACTCTAGTTTGAAGGGATTTTTCCACATGATTGGTTGTCAAATCACACTTGTCCATTCAACATATTACATCAACCTCTACTTATAGCAGATTGCACAGTTACTCAAAGCTCCATGCAACAAGAAAAACCATTGTACATGTGGTTGATTTGTTTGGGATTTGATTCAGATATTTGGGGAGATATGTCTCCTCCAAATTTTACATGGACCAAGCAACGAACATCTACAACAATCAACACACAACGAAATCAACCTCCATGCATCATGTTCAAATACCAGTTATCTACAGCCCCACACGGACTTGAGGAACAACTCTTGGTTGGATCTACAGAGGTGTCACATCCTTGGTTTTGGCTTCAGGATTTCATGGGAGTGTGTCTCCCTATCAGCTACCTTCATTCCCACTTGGCTTCCATCGAAAATATGCACATAGGATTAGGAGAAACGCTGGGCCAAATGGACGGAGTATGCACTACTCTTTGGTACCATCTGTAGGGATACTCCAACAGTGCAATTGACATGTGGATTACTCATTTTCATTGGGACTGTCATCATTAACCACTTGGCATTGGTTCTCTCATTGGGATCTGCTCCCATAGTTCTATTTAAATGATACTTGGGCTCTCATTTTGTAGTCTTGGATACGAGCTCTTGTGCTTGCGGAAGCTTTGCTCCTTTGTGTACTTTCAATATTAATGCAATAAAGACTTTGGGGTTCACAAATTGGATGTTCTTCCTCCTTGAGCATGGTATGGATTTTTGTTGATTAATGTGCTTATTTCCTTTTACATGTGCTATATATTTCATGCTTCCATATGCTTTAGAGATGTATGGGTGTAGAGCTATCTTGCATCAATACATGATTTAAAAAAATTGCTCTAGATTTAGATAGTCTTAGTTGATTTCACATAAATCTCCATACCTCCTTTTCATTGCTTATTTTTTCAAATATATATGTGGAGCTAATACTTGGTTGAGTTTTGTAGAAGGAAATTCTTTTATGGATCAATGATCAAGTGTGAGGGGAAGTCTTTGGAGAGACCAACCCACTCTTGATGTGCTCTTAGAGGAAATCCTATTTGGTTTAGCCTCATAGTCTAATCTTACGAATTTTCTTGTAGGGTTGCTAGCCATAGCTTGTGTACAAGTCAAGTTATTTCAAATTTAAATCATTCTCTCAAAAAAATCTTGTGCTTCATTGTTGTAATATGCTATTTAAGAGCTTGATGATCGCTAAGCAAAGAGGAGAGTTTACTCATACTCTGTAGCTTAGCCCTTGTAGATTAGATTGTATATATACATTTAATTTTATTTGCTAGTTTTTCACTAACAGTTGATTTGATTTGCAGCCTTTGCTTGGAGCTTATACTAACTCTTTCTTATGGCAGCTTGAGGGAGCAAGCGCTTGAGACTTCTAACACACTTTTGTAGGACCTTTGGAATAGAGACCGCAACCCTCTTTGTGACTATTTGCAGCCCTCTTTGTGACTGTTTGCAGCCTCATTCGCTGTTGCACAAAAGGTCCCAAAGACTGCCACTTATCTTTAGCTAATTGTGGGCTTGAGGGAAGCTTACCCTCTCTTCCTTGCACATTTCTTCTTGGTTATTGAAGGCTGAAATTTTTGGGGCAGAATTCTGTCATAAGTTTCTAGTTTGTAAACGAGGATCATTGACATCTTGTAGCCATCTTCTTTTTGTAAAAAATTGTCTCTATTTCCCAATGGAAGGATCCTAGTGCCTAGAAGTTGAATCTTATTGGAAGAAAGTCCTCGAATCTTGAAGCCTTTCTGTCACACACAAAAGACGGCTCATCATTGTAACTTTTTCTTTAATAAAAGATTAATTCTCTTGCGAGGGAGCTTGGGAAATTTTCCCTTTGCATTCCACCTCCTCATTTAGAAGTAGGGCTCTCTTGGGTGGATTGATTTCCATGGTCTAGCTTCTAACTTTCACATTTAGTTTACTTGGATGCACGTTTGATTTGCTAATCTAATTCACATCTGGTTAATCTTTAGAATTAACATAACACTCACATCTAATTCTCATTTGCAAAGTGGGCTTATCTAGTTGACATTTTTCAATTTTCAAGTTCTTGCATTGTACAATCTACTTCTTGTTCAAACTACAACATTTGCAACATTTCTTTTGAGCAACTTACTTTATGTGCTTTCAAGTACTTTACATTTGCAAGCTTTGATTTGTTCACCACTCCATTTCCATTATTTGGCAAATTGTTTCATAAGTGATTTGGATAAATGCTTCATCATCTTATGTCAACTTGTGCTCATATGTTATTTTGATTATTGTTGATATTTTTGGAGCATCTTGTAGTCATTTTACTTTGAAGCAATTTGCAATCTCACAAGCAATTTATGAAGCACATGATTACATGTGATCTCTATCTCATACTTTGTATAGTGACTTTGAGCTAGTTTCATTTAATTTCTTCCATTGAAGTTATTGGTGCAATTTATCTTGAGCATTATTTCATTTCACTTATTTTTGAAGCATTGCTATCAACACTTCTCTTTGGAAATAATAACACTCAAGCATTTCATTTAGGCATTCTAGTTTAGACTTGCATATTTAAAACTTACCTCCAAGCATAAGCTTGGTTGTATAGACAACATAAAACCAAATTTTTCTGATTTTCCATTTGGTACGGAGTAAGGTAAAGTATGTGACCCTGCAGTTATGAAGGTGGCTTTGTCCCCTTGTAGGAACGACGACACATATGATTTGTAAGGATTAGGGGAAGGGTATCATTAATGACAGACAAGTGCCTCCTCAACCCCTCTTCCTTGCAAGTCACCCCAATCTTTACCCCTTGGTAAGAACTTTGAAAGGAGAATTTCTCACTTTAGGATAGGCATATAGATTAAAATTAACCAAGATAATTGCATTTCACATTAGTTAGTTTTGCTGTTAAAATTGGCAACTAGGGCCAAACTCCATGTGGGTCATCTTATTTATGGCAACTGATATTTTTCTTGGATTCCTCTCGTCGAGAGGTGTAGGATTGATCTAAATATCATCTGATTCCGACAAGTATTCATGGAGATATGAATTTATTTGTGTTATGGGACAATTCGTCAAGGTCGGCCAACAACCAAATTTCTCCCACTTGTGCTCAACGTTTTAGTATAAATAGAGGTGCCTTGAAGGTCATTTATACACACACTTCTTGTGATCTCTTCCTCTCCACTTGTCTTGGGTTTTGGTGGGAGGAGAGATCCTAAGAAGACAATGCTGCCCTAATGGAGATGATGCCCTAAAACGCAGTCATGGAGATGATGCCCTAAAACACAGTCATGGAGATGATGCCCTAAAACGCTGTTCAAAATGAAGCTGCCCTAAACGCTGTCCACAATAAATCTGCCCTAAATGCTGTCCATAATGAAGCTGCCCTAAACGCTGTCCACAATGAAGCTGCCCTAAACGCTGTTCATGATGAAGCTGCCCTAAACGCAGTTATGGTGAAGTCCTAAACGCAGGTCTAAGAGACCCTATGACGCTGATCTATGAGACCCTAAATCTGCTGTCAATGTGCCCTAGCCGCAGGCTTGTGAGAAGATTTATTAACAGAAAGAGGAGACATATATACAGCCTATCTAATGCTGAAAGCAGGTCTAATAAGAGACCTTAAGACATTGTCAAAAGGAAGGCTATTCGCTGTCCTAGTTATCTACAACAATCCTATATTACTGTTCTGAAGAGTTATCTACAGCAATCTGAAGACACCTAGCCGCAGCAAGATGATCTCTCGGAGGAAAGACTTCAGACGAGGACAGTATATGGATCTGCCTTCTTGCAATGTATATCAGTTATATATATATATATATATATATATATATATATATATATATATATATGTCTGTACTCTTTCATGGTTTGATGAAAGTAAAGTTTGAAGACAGCATGATGATGAATGCTGCAACATAATAAGGTGCTGCATAATGCAAAGAGGTGCAGCATGATGTGATGGATGCAGCAGCATGGTTTATTGCTGCAGCATGGTGCAGCACTATGGTACAACATGATGATGGGCATGGATGTATAGCAGCAACTCGATATTGCAGCAACTTGTTGGTGTTGGGTACAACAGTGATGGAATGGTGCAACAATATGATATGATGGGACAACATAGTGATAGGGTGCAGCAATATGATATGATGGGACAACATAGTGATAGGGTGCAACAATATGATATGATGGGACAACATAGTAATAGGGTACAACAACATGAATGTATTGAAGTGCAACATGAAGGATGCAACATGTGTATGATGGGTGCAGCATAGTGCACAGTGATGGGTACAACAATCATTGGTGCAACATAGTGCACAGTGATGGGTACAACAGTGAATAGGTGCAGCATAGTGCACAATACAGTGATGCATAGTGCAACATGATGATGAAGAGCAGCATGTTGGGTACAACATGATGAGGTACAACTCAGTGATGGTGCAGCATGGTGTAGCACAGTGATGATGGACATGGTATGATGGTGCAACATGGTGCAACACAGTGATAGGTACAACAAGGTGATGGAATCACCTGTGTTCGGATCAACTACCTCATGTGTCATCTTCTTAGAGAAGATCTCTGCTCTTATTATGACAAGTCAAAATGTTGACTTTTGATGTATACATACTATCTCTCTCTCTCTCTCTCTGTGCTGAACTATTGAAGAACATATAAGAAGAATTGATCAAGGGTTTCCCCACATTGGGGTTTGTCCCTGGCTGGTGCCACATCTTGTGTCCTCTTGTCTTGGCTTGTCTTTTGCGATTTATGTTTATGTTCTATCTGCATTTTACTATCATGCTAAATGTGATTGCTAATCTGGAATTGATATTGAGTTAATGTGAAAAATTGAAGTAAATTTCTCTCAACATAGAACATACCTAAAATTAACATGGTATCAGAGCTGAGGTGAAGACCAAGCCCAAGCAAGAGTGAAATATCAATCACTGAAGACAGTTGGGAAATGACAAAAGGATCAATGCATTCCTCATCCCTCTTCAAATTCACCAAGGGTGAAGTCGAAGCAGAGAATATTATCCAAGTGGCGCAGCGGAAGCTTCTGATGGCCTACCTAAAGATCACTTCAATGGGAAGTCCAGGTCTAAGGGTGGAAGGAAAGGCAGATGCCTTGTTTGTAATAAGTTCGGCCATTATGCAAAGGAGTGTCCGAATGGCAGGGACACATCACTTGATGATGATAACAATCATTCTAGGGACATTTTCAATGATCGGAGGAATGACAAGTAATGCAGGTCATCAAGGAAATAGCCGACTCTTTAAAGAAAGCAAAGAACCCTAGGTATTGAGAATCAAATGTTGTTTCTGATAAGATAAAGAAGCATTATCTTTATTGGCCCTCTCCTCCAGACTCTTTGGGAATTTGGTTTATTATTGTAGTGCATCAAGACACTTCATCGCATAGAAGGGTGCTCTCTCTAATTTGGTAGGTATGGAAAAAATTGTGGGATTATACTTGGAGTCAATGCCACCTATCCTGGAAAGGGTGTAGGGAATGTTACCCCTCAATTGAATGAGGATAACTCTATTCATTTACAAGAATCTCTTTTATGTAACTGATTGCAAGAAGAACCTGGTGTCCATTTCGGCAATGGAAGTCAAAGGTTTCAGGGTGGCATTCATCAATGGAAAGGTACGTGTTTGAAAATGGAATTTTCAAAGATGCTTTTATTTAGGGTTGGCAATTTTTATCAAGTTGCAGGAAGTCCATTAGGGACCATGTCAGTTGACACATCTCATCTATGGCACTGAAGGTATGCTTATTATGGGGTTCTACCCGATGTGAGTTAGATGGTTTTAGGGATGCCTGAATTCAAGAAGAGCATGAAGGTACATGTCCTAGATGTACCAAAGGAAAATCATACAAGGGGACCATTCCCCTCATGTAGCAAGTCCACAGGTTTGGAACAACCTGAGGGGTTTGAGATTCATGATTGGGAATCTCATGCATGCAAGTGGAAGAAAGCCCTCTATGGATTGAAGCAAAACACCCCGGGCATAGTATGAGAGGATTGATAGTTGTCTGATGAAGCTGAGATTCACTAGGAGTGAAGCCGATCCAAACCATTGCTTGAAGGTTGTGGATGATAGACCTCTAACATTGGTACCTTCTGAGGATGACCTCTTTTTGATAGGTGCATACCCTCTCATTTGCAAAAGTAAGAGGGAGTTGGATTCCGGATTTGGAATGATAAACTACAAGCCTGTGACTACCTCAATGGAGCCTAACTTTTAGAAGTTATGTGGTAGTAATGCCGGACCAAATTTGGGAAATGCTTCTGAGTGTCATAAACTCATTAACATTGATGTTCTTGGTGAACTTCTATCCGAACATATGTTTTGCAGTTAGCATGGTGAGCTCATATATGGTTGAGCCTCACTAGATTGGTGCCAAGGATCTTCTGAGATATCTTCGGGGCACAATCACTCATAGATTGAGATACACTGTCAGAAATATGAAGCTGCATGATTATTCGAATGCTGACTGGGTAGGCAGTGTGGAGGATCACAAGAGCACTTCTGAGTGTTGTTTCTCTTTGGGTTCTGCTTCGATATCCTGAATGAGCAGGAAGCAGAAGTCGGTTGCTTTAAGCACTGCTGAGACCGAATACATAGCTACGAGTATGATATCGTGTGAAGCTGCCTGGTTGAGGAAGCTCTTAAATGAGTTGTTTGACACATGATGGCTACCAACGTGATCTTCTGTGTCAACCAGGGGGATTCGATTGTTGAGGAATCCCGTATTCTATGATTGCTCCAGCATATAAACATCAAATACTACCTTATCTGGGATATGTATGTCGATGAGCGAGGAGGCTCCATCGCATTGATACTGATGTACAGGTTGCGGACATTTTGTCAAAGCGCCGAGGAAAGGTCAAATTTGTGACTTTCCGAGAATGACTTGGAGTCATTGAGAGACCCTCTTATGAGGGTCTTACATATTACATGCATTGAGCTCTGGGAGGTCCAGGGGGCTTGGGGTACTTCTTGGAGCAACAAGCGACCATAGGGAAACTCATCCTCCCTTAATGGTGCGCTGTGTACAGGGTGAATGGTTCAACCTTCCCCTAGTGATACCCCGTGGTGACTTATGGACAGGATGAGTGGTTCTCCTGTCGAGGCATCCTACCCATGCAGTCTGGGACTCATGGGAAGTACCTCTCATTTGGCCAATGAGTAGGGAAATGGGGTTAGGGACCATAGTAGTACTATCGATGGACGCATCGTTGTATCTACCGTACTCCCTATGCTAGGATGACCTCCATTGATCTGGGATCAGTATGAGTGGTTTGAGACACTCTCTTTTGATATTGATCTAGGATCAATGAAACTGACTTTGGGTTAGTAAGAGTGACATAACTCACTCTCTTTTGGAACTGATCTGGGATCAGTAAGAGTGGTATGACACACTCTCTTCATATGGAACTGACTTTGGGTCAGTAGAGAATGGTATGAGACATTCTCGATCAATTCTTCTTCTTCATGGTTCAGTAGAGCAGAGTAGTGCAGGGCACTGATGGCAGAGATAGTACAGTCTGACAGATGGATCAACGGATGGAGTTCTCCCTAGTTGAGAGGGAGTGTTAAAATTGGAAACTAGGGCCAAACTCCATGTGGGTCATCTTATTTATGGCAGCTGATATTTTTCTTGGATTCCTCTCATCGAGAGGTGTAGGATTGATCTAAAGATCATCCGATTCCGACAAGTATTCATGGAGATATGAATTTATTTGTGTTATGGGACAATTCGTCAAGGTCGGCCAACAACCAAATTGCCCCCACTTGTGCTCAACGTTTTAGTATAAATAGAGGTGCCTTGAAGGTCATTTGTACACACACTTCTTGTGATCTCTTCCTCTCCACTTGTCTTGGGTTTTGGTGGGAGGAGAGATCCTAAGAAGTCAATGCTGCTCTAAAACGTAGTGATGGAGATGATGCCCTAAAACTCAGTGATGGAGATGATGCCCTAAAACGCTGTTCAAAATGAAGCTTCCCTAAATGCTTTCCACAATAAATCTGCCCTAAACACTTTCCATAATGAAGCTGCCCTAAACATTGTCCACAATGAAGCTGCCCTAAACGCTATTCATGATGAAGCTGCCCTAAACGCAGTTATGGTGAAGTCCTAAACGCAGGTCTAAGAGACCCTATGACGCTGATCTATGAGACCCTAAATTTGCTGTCAATGTGCCCTAGCTGCAGGCTTGTGAGAAGATTTATTAATAGAAAGAGGAGACAGATATACAACATATCTAACGCTGAAAGCAGGTCTAATAACAGACCCTAAGACGTCGTCAAAAGGAAGGCTATTCACTGTCCTAGTTATCTACAACAATCCTATATTACTGTTTTGAAGAGTTATCTACAACAATTTGAAGACACCTTAGCCGTAGCAAGATGATATCTCAGAGGAAAGACTTCAGACGAGGACAGTATATGGATCTTCCTTCTTGCAATGTATATCAGTTATATATGTGTGTGTGTGTGTGTGTGTGTCTATACTCTTTCATGGTTTGATGAAAGTAAAGTTTGAAGACAACATGATGATGAATGTTGCAACATAATAAGGTGCTGCATAATGCAAAGAGGTGCAGCATGATGTGATGGATGCAGCAGCATGGTATATTGCAGCAACATGGTTTATTGCTGCAACATGGTGCAGCACTATGGTACAACATGATGATGGGCATGGATGTATAGTAGCAACTCGATATTGCAGCAGCTTGTTGGTGTTGGTTACAACAATGATGGAATGGTGCAGCAATATGATATGATAGGACAACGTAGTGATAGGGTGCAACAATATGATGTAAAAATTTCTCATTTCCCACCTCGGTTTTCAGCTTCACCTTATTTCTCCAAAATAGTTAAATGCCCTTTCTCATATCCATACATTTAACAACTTGAAAATAAATTTTGCTGAAAACACAAATTCTGGAAATTTTATAGAACACTGGAAAATGCAGAAATATAAAAATCAGCACATATAAACAGCCATTCAACACATTTAAACACAGTGATTTTTAGTCAAGGTGACCCTGGAAAAACCCCCTACAACTCTTGGGGAAAACCAGTTCGAGAGCTCCTTCTTATTTCTGGAAAACGCCTTTTACAGTGAGAAATATTCAACAAAAAATCAACAAGCAAATTTTACAACTTATCTCGTTTTCTGTGCCTCACAGCCATTTGGAAAAACTTGTAAACAACAAAATCTGAACAACAATAAATGCTGTATGGCCTCCTCGATTTCTGTGTCAATTTTCAGCCTTAAATTCTGCTATACGGCCTGCCTAGAAAAGCGTGCAAGCTGCCAGAAATTTTGCTGTACGATTTCCTCGATTTCTGTGCCGAAAACTGCTGTACGACCTCCTTGAAAATCTGCTGTACGACCTCCTTGAAAATCGTGCCATCAAACTCAGATTTCTGCTCCTCGATTTCTGTGCAAACTGCTGTACGGCCTCCTTGAAAATCGTACTCAAAAATCTGCCTTTCACTGTATGCTAACTCAGATGTACGGACTTGCTGGAATACTGCCTTGGAATGTGTGCCAAGCTGCTGCCTCCTTCTCCTCCCTCTTCAGAAATCTCCCTTGCTCTCTTGCTCTCCTTCTCCCAATCTGCTCATGAAAGAATGAATGATCTTTTCCTCCTTTAATCTAACCCTAAGTGACTTTTGGGTGATCCCTAAATCCAATGGCTGAAATAGATTGAGATCTAGGGCTGAGATTAAATGCTCATTTAAATCTCACTTTCTATTTTTTAATTCACCCCACTTTAATAAAGACCCACTTAGTCATTTATTTCCAAAGTCACTTTTTCTTTCTAATTTTACATTGACTTTATTCAAGTCATTTTAAAATTAGACTTTAGTAACTTTATCACTTAAAGTCATTTTTAAATTAGATTTGACTTTATAAAAATTATAAAGTCACTTTAGGAGAAAAATTAAATTCTTTTGGACACTTTTCCGTAGGCCAAAGATCAAAGCCTTAGGGAACCACATGTCCTCCTGTACCAAATTTCAACACTCCCTCTTACCGAGGAAGGTGTTCCTCACCACACCCATCTTGTCTCTGAAGTAGTCATGCTTGCCCCGTGGTAAGGCTTTGGTAAGAATATCTGCAACCTGCTCATCAATGGGAATATACTCAAGCTTCACAGTGCCCTCCTGAACACAGTCTCTGATGAAATGATATTTGATTCTGATATGTTTTGACCTGTTATGAAATACTGGATTCTCCGTGAGTTTAATGCAACTCTGATTATCACAGTAAATCACTGAAGGTCTTAACGATTGACCAAATAAGCCAAACAACATCTTACGAAGCCAGATGGCCTCACAACTAGTTAGACTGGCTGCCATATACTTTGCTTCCGCTGAACTCAATGCTATTGACTGCTGCTTCCGGCTGAACCATGACATTACTGCCGACCCCAACCCAAAAGTTAAAACAGCACCTTGAAGTGCTCTTCCTATCAGAAGCACAACCTGCCCAATCAGAATCAGTATAACCTGCTAATCTCACTCCATCCCCCTACCTGTAGTCCAGACCATAATTCACTGTCCCCTGCAAGTACCGCAAAATGTGTTTTGCAGCCACCCAGTGAACCTTCCTAGGCTCACACATAAACTGACTCATCGTGTTGACTGCAAAACAAATATCTGGTCTAGTGTTGACCAAATATATCAAGGAACCAATCAGCTGCCTATACATTGTGGGATCCACCAACTCGGAATCTGAAGCATGAAGCTTCTTCTAGTTGGTGATCATCGGTGTCGACATGGGTCTACAATCCTCCATGTGGAATCTACCAAGGATGTCCACAATATACTTCCCCTGCCCCAGAAAGAAATGCCCCTCCTCCTGCCACACCTCCAAACCCAAAAAGTAATGCATCACGCTGATGTCCTTCATCTCAAACTCCGCCGCAAGATCTCTCTTGCAGTGCTCTATGAGTCTCTCTGCACCTGTAATGACCAAGTCATCCACATACAGCACCAGAATGAGAGGCTCCTCACCTATCACAATATAGTGAAGGTTCAGATCTGCCTCACTCTTTGTGAAACCCATCCCCTGCAAGTATGTATCTATCCTGGAGTACCAAGCTCTGGGAGCTTGCTTCGGGCCATAAAGAGCTTTCTTCAGTCTGCACACATGGGACTCCTTCCTATGCACTTCAAAGCCCTGTGGCTGCTCAATGTACACCTCCTCCTGTATGAAGCCATTGAGAAATGCAGTCTTCACATCCATCTGGTGGATCTTCCAACCCATCTCTGCTACTATCGATATAATGGAGCGGATCGAAGTATATCGAGCCACGGGAGCGAAGGTCTCCTCATAATCAACTCCCTCTACCTGGGAGAATCCTCTAGCCACAAACCTCGCTTTGAATCTCTCAATGCTGCCATATGCAGCATGCTTTACCTTGTAAATCCATCTGGAAGTAACCACGGATTTGCCCTCAGGCCTCGACACCACCTCCCAAACATCATTCTTCATGATAGAAGAATACTCCTCCTGCATGGCCTCTCTCCAGACCTGTTGGCTAGCTGCCTCCTCATAGCTAGAAGGATTAGAGTCAAGGATGTTGGTAGTCATTGCCATATAACTACAAAACCTCTCAGGTGGTCTACTCTCTTTGATCGGCCTCTTAGGCTCAGCAACAGATGTGGCATCTCTCAAGGTGTCCTGAAGCCACTTGGGCTTCCTCTTCCCTGAGCGCACTTCTCCCATAGGAGAATGAAACTCCTCCTCATCATCATCAGGAGCCTGAACTCCTGACTGTCTGTCTGCTGTCCTCCTGCCTGCACCTGAACCTGTAGAAGCTGAGGTACCCTATGAACTGTCCATTAGTGGACTCCCTAGTGAACTGCTATGTGAACTGCTCTGCATGCTGCCCGGAGCACCACCCCTCTGGCTTGGTGAGCCACTGCTCACTGACGGACCTGACATCCTCATAGATGTACCTCCGGATCCTCCTAACCCCTGCCCACTGGATCCCTGCGACTGACTCAATTGCTGCTGAGGGTCTGGCTGATCCAGATACTCTAACTCCTGTGACCTCCTAAAGGCCCTGTCCTCCTCGAACTTCACATCCCGTCTGACAACAACTTTCCTCTGTGCAGGAATGTAAATCCGAAAGGCCTTTGAGGTCTCACTGTAGCCCACAAAGATACCCTTCTCTGCGGCGGGCTCTAGTTTGGTCCTCTTCTCCTTGGGTATGTAGGAGTATGTAATGCACCCAAAGATACGAAGATGACCAATATCAGGCTTCTTCCCAGAAAAAGCCTCCTCCGGAGTCATGTTCCCCAACGCACGATGCGGACTCCTGTTCTGCAAATAAACAGCTGTGTTGCAGGCCTCTGCCCACAAGAACAATGGAAACCCCTGATCATGTAACATGGCTTTGGCAGCGCCTACGATGGATCTGTTCTTCCTCTCCGCAACCCCGTTCTGCTGGGGGTTGTAAGGAACAGTGAACTCCCTCCTAATGCCTGCCTCCGCACAATAGTCAACAAACTCTCCAAGGGTGTACTCTCCCCCATTGTCCGACCTCAGGGACTTGATCTTCCGACCTGTCTGTGTCTCCACAAGAGCTCTAAACTCCTGAAACCGCTTGAAGACCTCACTCTTGGTCTTCAAGAAATAAGTCCAGGTCCTCCTGGAGTGATCATCAATGAATAAAACATAGTACTCATATCCACTCAAGGAAAAATGAGACATCCGACCGCTCACATCGGAATGAATCAAATCAAGTATCCCAATCGCTTTGCTGTCACTGCTGGGAAAAGGGGATTTGGCAAACTTGCCCATCGCACATCCTCTGCAAGTATCAAAGTGATCAGCACTGAAATCTGACACACCTGTAGTGATCTCCCGCAATGTCCTCAAGGCTCCATGATACATATGCCCCATCCTGCGGTGCCAAATCTCACACGGCTCAGAACTGCTAGTTCTGTTGTTGGTACTACTGCTCAATGCCAAAAGGGGCTGGAATGCAAACTTGTACACCTTTGCATGGCGTACACCTATCACTCTAGCTGAATCAGCTGGAGTGCCCCTAGGATACATCAACACCTGTCCTCCCCTGAACATTACCTCATATCCTCTGTCCTCCAAAGCTGAGACAGATATGAGGTTCTTCCTCATCCCTGGCACATAAAGAACATCTGACACCTTCAAGGGAGGTTTCGACTCCCTCTGAAATGTCAATGTCCCCACATCGACTGCTCTAACAACTCTGTCATCACTGAGTAGTACCTCTATATCAGTGCCACTCTCTGAAAGCTCTGAGAAGTACTCACGGACTCCTGTCATGTGACGTGAAGCCCCACTGTCCACATACCAGATACCTGAAGATGCTCCGCTAATCGAGGGAAAAGCATGCTCCCTCTGAACCTGTGTGGCAGGTGATCCTGCACTAGAGGACTCATATGCAGTGAATGCAAACTCCTGGTCAAAACGAACTGCAAAGTCCTCAACCTCTGCTGAAGCTGCCATGCTTTGGTTCTTCCCCTTCTTCTTCTTCTCCGGACACACAACTACATAGTGTCCCATCTTTTGACAATTCCAACACTTCACCCTGGAATAGTCCTTTTGTGTGTTATCCTGTTTACCTTTGCCTTTGCCCCCACCATTGCTTGTGGAAGCCTGCTTCTTCCCTTTGCCTTTCTTGCCTCCTGCCAACAGTGCTACATCCTCATCCTACTCAACTGGCTTGGCTGCCTCAAGCTGACCTTTCCTGATCTCTGTCTGAATGCAATCATCCCAAAACCTCTCCCATGTGGGAAGTGTCTCATGTGCACAAACCCCATCAGCAAAGTTCATCCATGAACGGGGGAGGCCATTCACTGCAATCCGCACCAACTCAGTGGGTGGGATGTCCTCTCCAACTGCTACCAACTCATCTCTCACATTAGTAATCTTTGTGAGATATCCAGCTGCACTATCATTACCCATCTTAATGGTCTTCAACTTCTCCTTCAGGACCATTTTCCGGTTCTCATTGGTACTCTGGTAGAGATTGGACAATGCTGTCCACATCTCATGGGCATTTCTCTTTCCTCTCACATGAGGAATGCAATGGTCTTTGACTCCATTTAGAATCAGTCTCTTACCCTTGTTCTTTTTATTATACTCAGCCAATTGAGTAGCATCAGTAGGCACAACAACAGGGTTCTGTGTGGTATGCACCATGATGTCCTAAACTTCTGCCTCCTCAAAGATACTCTGCATTCTCTCCTTCCAAACGCTGTAATTGCTATGCCTATCCAACCTATCTTCCACCCTCAATCCCAATGACATCCTGCTGTCCTAAAACTGAAAAATGGCATTGCTGTAATAAAGATAAAACTGCTGTTTGTGAAAAATCAGCTTGCTGGAATTTTCTGAGTGAAAAATCAGCGCGCTGTAATTTTCCTCTTTGCTGTCCCATACTGCACTTCAGCACTCAACCTCTGATACCATGTAAAAATTTATCATTTCGCACCCCAGTTTTCAGTTTCACCTTATTTCTCCAAAATAGTTAAATGTCCTTTCCCATATCCATACATTTAACAACTCAAAAATAAATTTTGCTGAAAACACAAATTCTGGAAATTTTACAGAATGCTGGAAAATGCAGAAATATAAAAATCAGCACATATAAACAGCCATTCAACACATTTAAACACAGTGATTTTTGGTCAAGGTGACCCTGGAAAACCTCCCTACAACTCTTGGGGAAACCAGTTCGAGAGCTCCTTCTTATTTCTGGAAAATGCCTTTTATAGTGAGAAATATTCAGCAAAAAATCAGCGAGCAAATTTTACAACTTATCTTGTTTTTCGTGCCTCACAGCCAACTGGAAAAACTTGCAAACAACAAAATCTGAACAGCAATAAATGCTGTACGGCCACCTCGATTTCTGTGCCAATTTTCAGCGTTAAATTCTGCTGTACGACATGCCTAAAAAAGCATGCAAGCTGCCAGAAATTCTGCTGTACGATTTCCTCGATTTCTATGCCGAAAACTGCTGTATGGCCTCCTTGAAAATCTGTTGTACGACCTCCTTGAAAATCTGTTGTACGGCCTCCTTGAAAATCGTGCTAGCAAACTCAGATTTTTGCTCCTCGATTTCTGTGCAAACTATTGTACAACCTCCTTGAAAATTGTGCCCAAAAATCTTCCTTTCACTGTATGCTAACTCAGCTATACGGACTTGCTAGAATACTGCCTTGGAATGTGTGCCAAGCTGCTGCCTCCTTCTCCTCCCTCTCCAGAAATCTCCCTTGCTCTCTTGCTCTCCTTCTCCCAATCTGCTCATGAAAGAATGAATGATCTTTTCCTCCTTTTCCTTCTTTAATCTAACCCTAAGTGACTTTTGGGTGATCCCTAAATCCAATGGCTGAAATAGATTGAGATCTAGGGCTGAGATTAAAACTCATTTAAATCTCACTTTCTATTTTTTAATTCACCCCACTTTAATAAAGACCCACTTAGTCATTTATTTCCAAAGTCACCTTTTTCTTTCTAATTTTACATTGACTTTATTAAAGTCACTTTAAAATTAGACTTTAGTAACTTTATCACTTAAAGTCACTTTTAAATTAGATTTGACTTTATAAAAATTATAAAGTCACTTTAGGAGAAAAATTAAATTCTTTTGGACACTTTTCCCTAGGCCAAAGATCAAAGCCTTAGGGAACCACCTGTCCTCTGGTACCAAATTTCAACATATGATATGATGGGACAACATAGTAATAGGGTTCAACAACATGAATGTATTGATGTGCAGCATGAAGGATGCAACATGTGTATGATGGGTGCAGCATAGTGCACAGTGATGGGTACATCAATCATTGGTGCAGCATAGTGCACAATGATGGGTACAATAGTGAATAGGTGCAACATAGTGCACAATACAATGATGCATAGTGCAGCATGGTGACGAAGAGCAACATGTTGGGTACAACATGATGAGGTACATCTCAGTGATGGTGTAGCATGGTGTAGCACAATGATGATGGACATGGTATGATGGTGTAGCATGTTGTAGCACAGTGATAGGTACAGCAAGCAAGGTGATGGAATCACCTGTGTTTGGATCAACTACCTCATGTGTCATCTTCTTAGAGAAGATCTCTATTCTTATTATGACAAGTCAAAATGTTGACTTCTGATGTATACATTCTCTCTCTCTCTTTGTGCTGAACTATTGAAGAACTTATAAGAAGAATTGATCAAGGGTTTCCCCACATTGGGGTTTGTCCCTGGCTGGCGCCACATCTTGTTTCCTCTTGTCTTGGCTTGTCTTCTGTGATTTATGTTTATGTTCTATCTGCATTTTACTATCATGCTAAATGTGATTGCTAATCTGGAATTGATATTGAGTTAATGTGAAAAATTGAAGTAAATTGCTCTCAGCATAAAACATACCTAAAATTAGCATTTGCACATCATCTTAATCAATTCATCTTGTGAGTATTTCAAGTTTTACTTGCAATATTGTTGTTTTTCATTGTACTTGTCATTTGGATGATTATTTGACTCATTGTTATTTGATGTCATTATTTATTGCTACTTGAATCTCCCCTTTACAAGTACAATTTCCATTTATATTTGCAAGTGATACTTTATTTGTTCATTTTGATCTAACATTGGTTTTGCAGGACTTTTTATCATTGTACTTTGAATTTCCATTTGAGCAAGTATTTGTCATTTACTTTGAGCAATTATTTGTTTAAGCATTGGTCTATACTCTTTATCTTTTGAATGAATCATTGAATATTGCTCATATATTTACATGCTTGTTTACATCTTGAAATCAAGTTATCTTTGATAGGATTTCCATTAACCTTAGTCTCCTAGAACCTCACATTTCACTTCATTAACCTTCCTTAGGGACCACCCCCCTTAGCTTAACTAGGAGAGAGCTTTAACGGAGAGAGTTGGGATTAGGTGACAACCCCTTCTCTTAGTTTGCCACCAAGATCACACCTTGTGGGGTTGAGGATTTTTCCCACATTAACCTAGGTGTGCAAGTGAGGCGACAACACTTTTTGGTGCCATTGCCGGGGACAAGTCCTCTTGTACCTGGAATACGACTAACTTTCGGTTTTTGCATATTGGATTTTTAGAGTTAGATTCCTGCTCAAGTGGCAACTCCACTTGGCTCAATTTCTGCAAGAGTTTCTACTAGGAGAAATCCAAGTGGCCTAGTTAGCCCCACTCTTGAGCCTGAAAGGGTTTTTAGAGTGAGGTTAAATAGACTCTCTTCTAGTAGACTTCTTGCTAATCTTGGGCAGGAGGCTATTTCTGATATCCATTTTATTTTCCAAGGACAAGTAGAACAAGACATCATGAATGATTTGTTTGGTCCTTGTAACTTTACTAACATCAATGGCTATCCACCTGATATTCCAGATAAGTCTATTGAGAAGTCGTCTTCTTTCCAACGTAACAATGCCATTAGTGTTGCATCGCACTTAAAGAATTTCAATGTTTGCATCACTAAGTGGTGTAATGGTGCTAACTATGAGGATGTAAAGATGAGACTTTTTGTCCTCTCCTTAGAAGAGGATGCTCTTGATTGGTTCACTGAGCGTCTTGCTAACTCATATGACTTTTTGAGAGCCATCATTATTGCCTTTTTGGACAAGTAAGGGGAAAATAAAAAAGATAGACACTTGATTAATGCCATGAGCCATATTAAGAAGAATGAGAATGAAACTGTGGAGGAGTTTAACAAAAGATTCAATGATGTGGTAAAGAGTATGCCTCAAGATGTTAGACCTCCTGGGAAGTTTCTATTGTGCTCTTATCTAGATGCTTTTGGTGTTGACACATCTTATGAGTTGAGAAGAAAGAAGCCTGCAACTCTAGACGTAGCTCAAATAGAAGCCTTAGACATGGAAAAGGCTAGAAAGGAATTAGGGAAGTAAAAAATTCCTGGTTATAGTAGAGGGCCATCAAAGTCTCATGAATCTAAGGGGAAAGCTGAAGCAAAGGAGGTTGATAAGGATCCCATTAAGGAGTTAACCCAATTAGTCAAGAACATGGAGATTAATCATGCAAAATAAATGCAAGTCATGCAAAACAGGTTGGTGGCCATGGAAAGATCACAAGTGCAAAGGTTCCAACATAGGCCCAATGATATATGGCAAAAAAATAAGGGGCCTTCACAAGATTATAGTCCTCCAAATCCATTGGAATCCATCAACATGGTAAATCAAGTTCTCCTTTATTGTAGGCCATGTGATGAGTTGCATGAAGAGGCCACATGCCCTTATGTAAGGAGAATTATGGAAAGTAGCGTGTTAGGAGGTGAACATGTGGGACAAGTGGACAAGTGTGATTTTGAGGTTATTCTTGCTGATTGGACCTTATCACATCTAAATCCTCCATTTTTCATGGTTGGAATAGCCTCCATAGAGCTAATGTCACAAACCCTAGGCGATTCTAGCCTAGAAACCCTAAACTAAGATTAAGGCTTCAACTTAGGGCTTGTTGCTCCACCTTGTTGATGATATTTTCCTGCAAGCCTTTTCTTGGTCTTTTTTTCAGAGAGAAATCCTTATCATATGGCCAAAGGCCACAGATTACAATCGATATGGCCGAAGCCAGCAGTTATATACGGCATAGCCGTCACAATTTCGCCGATGCGAGAGAGCCTCCGCAGGGATCGAACACGGCTGGGGGGTGCGAAAGCCATCCGCCCCAGCCATCATGTCATGCACGTCTCGTGCAAGCCTTTTCTTGGTCTTATGTGCCCAAGTGTGTCCTTTGTGTAGCACATTATCTATATCCTACACTATAAGCCATCCCTATAGGTTCTTTAGAGGGTATGCTATTTCTTCTCTCATTGGATTGAGGTTTAGTTTGAGTGCCCTATCTGAGCTATTAAAACTATCACCTTTGAGCTATTGATTTAGAATATCTATTAGGTGACTTATACTGGGGAAGCCTCTCTTATGGTGAAATTCTACTAAAGAGAAGGAGATGGAGTGTTGAGGTGACAGTGGTCTCCACCCTATTGTTGTACCTTGGTCTAGTCCTTGTCTTGTGAGGCCTCTCACAAGCTTTGCTAGATTTTGAGGCAATAGGCTCCACTAGATAACATCTTGCTTCCCTTTAGGATATTCCAACCTGGTCCACATAGCCCATGCCATTCCCTTTAAGACATTCTTAACTCCATATTGACAACTTTATTGTGGTTGATGACAGTGCTATCTCCTCTTCTGATTCTTGTGTAGAGTTTTGCGTCTTTAATTATATAGGGGAAATATTCTTCTCTATTTCTTTATCTAGGGTTTACCTTTTCTGTGTATGCCATTGTACACTTTATCTTTATTTTGACGTCTTTTTGCATCAAGTAGTTGCTTTTAGCCTTCCTGCATTGCCATTATAACTTGTATTTTGTAGTTCCATAACTTATTTTGGTCATTTGTGAACATTAGTATCTTTCTTTCTTTCTCTCACTTTTTCACTTGGGATTCTAGTCTATGTTTCATAAAACAGGATGTTCCCAATTACTATTCTTGCTAAGTTATTGCACGGGGAGACCTTCCGGAACTTTGCATTGAATTTCTCTCATTGTACCTCTTCAACTCTTTGACAAATTTCCTGCACTCTATTAAATTCTATAATTTGCATTTTGTTTGTAACTATTATCTCCTCCAATGCACATTTCATGCCATTCTATTGGCAACTGAAGAAATTGTCCAAGTTATGAAGATCTAGACATGTATCATACAGACAGACTTCTATTTCGAGAATGTTTTGAGAGAGAATATGCAGTCATGACATCCTTAATTTCTAGCCTTCATAAGATTCACACCTTAACAAGTTGAAGAGAGAGGGGATGGAATCATGTATTTAGTGTGTGATATAATTATGGGAGCCAAAGCAGCATAACAATACAACAGACAATCTATGAAATGCCTGCATTTAGTAAGGAGAGTAGGTCATGGGAAGTATGCATTTTTTTTCCAAACTTGCCTTGTCTTGTCAATTTAATGGTAATTGAATATTACCTTTGGTGTTCTTCAAGATGTATAAGGATTACCTGTACCCTGTATCATCTTCAAAGAGGCATATAGCATTCATAATGAGAGCATTCTCCCTTTTCACCTTAAAATGACATCTGTGCTTGCTTCAACAAGGACACACAGATTTCAAGCAATTTTCTGTGTAATGATATGTTCTTCTCTGTTTCAAACTTTTCTATAATCCCTTTTGTTTTTGATGTTAGGGTCCCTGCCAATGAAGCCAAGGAAAGTATCATTATACTGGTGTATGCAGATCTTAACCAGGATGGATATTTTTAGGAAATTGTAGACTCTTATATATTTGGTCAAAGCAAACTGTTGGGAGGGGGAATTTGTGTATCTTCCCTTTGGATCCCCGATGTTTCAGCATTGATGTATTTTAGAATTATCTAGTAATGTACAATGTAATATCGGTTGCATTGGTCCATATTCTTGACCACCAACAATATGGTTATAGAGAATTGAACCTTTGTAGATGTGCGGTATTCAGATTTCATCAAATTGATTTACAATATTTATTGGTATTAACTGTATCCTGATTTTTGAACTTCAATTTGTTTTATTTTTCTAGCAGCTATTTGGATTTCAACAGAGAACTGATGTTTAGTTTTCTTCAACAATGCGACCTTGCCTATGTTCCACTTGCTAATTATTTTGGAAGTTGAAACTTGAGCAGGTTATTGCATTTAGTGATGAGGAGGGTGTTAGATTTCATTCTACCTTCCTGGGAAGTGCAGCTGTTGCTGGAATACTTGCTGTTGATATTCTACGTGTATCTGATAAAAGGTTTTTTCCATCACAAACTAATAATATGTGAAATATATTTCTACCTAATCCTAATATTTGGTATTTCTCGATACTTGTGCAGTGGATTGACAATTCAGGATGCACTTATAGATAAGGCTTTTGATGGCACAGAAGAAAGCCTGCTTCAACTCAAGTATGATCCTCAGTCAGTTTGGGGTTATATTGAGGTGCGACTGCAAAAACATAAACTTTCATTAGGTCATTCCTGCAAGACCACATTACACTTGTTTAGTTGTTGGAGCATGAAAGTTTACATGTCTAGATTTGAACAAACTATTTTGAATGGAACAGGTTCATATTGAGCAAGGTCCTGTGCTGGAGGGACATGATGTTCCCCTGGGAGTTGTAGTTGGGATAGCAGGGCAAACACGTTTAAAAGTAAGCAGTTTTTTCTTTGGCAAGTCTGGGATACATTCTCCTTTCTTAGGGACCTTATAGTGGTGAAGAAATAAGATCTTTTTTAATGCAAGTTTGCATCTATTAATTACAAAAGAAATTCAGAAACAAATACTATTGGCTCTGCAAATTTAATGTATCAAAAACTAAATATATAAATCTGGTCCTCCTTTATAGGTTACAGTCAAGGGCTCACAAGGACATGCAGGCACAGTGCCGATGTCAATGCGTAATGACCCAATGCCAGCAGCTGCAGAAGCTATCTTACTTGTCGAGAAACTTTGTAAATATCCAGAGGAACATCTAAACAAAGGTAGTAACTATGAAATTTCAAGGAAAGGAATTTCACAAGGATCAATAGTATGTACAGTTGGAGAATTAGCAAGCTGGCCAGGTGCAAGCAATGTTATTCCTGGGCAGGTTCTTATTTTCCTTCTGCTTGCATCATTTCTAAAACTTAATGTTTTCAAGGCAGAATGACTTAGAAAATTAAGATAAAACATAATCTTTGCAGATATGAAAATAGAAGCAATTGTGCCAAATAATTATCAAATTTGAAGACTTAATGCTCATCTATGGTCATTGTCGATAGGCTAGTTTTGTGAAATCATTGATCTTTAAACGAAAATTGACTTCGAAATTTTTCCTATTAAAATAAAAGTTAGATATTGTTTTGCAGTTTTTTACTTAGTTCTGGCTCCATTGCTAAGTATTTTTTTAATAGAAACAAAATATATGTTTTCACATTATGTACAGGATTACATTTGGATCATTCCCAGCTAATACTATTACCCCATAGGGTTTGTTATCATCTAGAGATTCCTTCCTGCAAAGAACAAAGGATTCTTCCTGATTAGTCTAACGTATCAACTGATTGAATCAACTGCATAACTGTGACCTCAATTGAACAAATGAATCTGCTGTTTAGAAATAAAACAGAAATAGAACAGAAATAAAACAGCAAATAAATAAGTTGGCAGCAAGCATGCAAATCGAGTAGAGAAACTCTGAATGCAATATTACTAGTTGTAGCCTAATTAAACTATAACCTCCTGCAAAATATGGTCTCCATGAATTCTGCCCTTGACAAATATTGGAGGTGTTTTGCAAGTGATCTATCACAACACAAACGACCTAGGATTAGATTTGACACCAATATTATAACTTAAATTTCTAATCTGATTTTTCTTCCAATTTGGAGATAAAATATTTATATATATAAAAGAGATGTATTAAATGATGATTACAATGAGCTTTGTGATGGTATACGTATAAGCGTTGACTAGTCACAAGGGTGAAAAAACATGTTTTTAAGGCTTGTGGCCTTTCGCTTAGTATTATCTTTCTGGCTAATAAATGGTAGGTTATCTATTCATATAGACTGTCAATTAAAATATTTACATGCTTTTGGAGAATTCAGCTGGGAAGCCCTTTGATTTATTAGCTTTTGGGGTTAGCCCAAAGGCATTTTCATCTTGCTAGGGGTGTGCTGTGTCTCCTAGCTCCTTGTTGATGCTTTATGGACAAATGGATGGATCAGTTTGGGTGGATGCTTGACCTTGGTTAGAGTGCGAGTGTGCTTCTTGTTACCCACGAAAAGTGGGTAACCCGATAGCAGAAAATTTTCTACTACTTTGGACAGAGAGCCAGCGAGTAGGGCTGGAAAACTTTGTCATGGAGGTTGATGCAGCTAAAAGAAAGGTAAAAGCATAAGATGGCCACAATAAAAGAAAAAGAATAAATGCAAATTATGGCTGGGACATTAATTAGCACTTGGGAAAAAGGCTAGCATGAGCTCTACCCCCCTCATTAGCCATCACCCAGTTCTTGAGCACTAGATGCTCCATCACATAATAAAGGAACCCTTGCATGTTCCAACCTTGATGAGTGAGAAGCTGACTCATCATTAAGGGTTAAATCAATGCTACATGTTGGAATTTCTAAGTCTATCTGTTAGAAATTCTTCCTGTACTGTCTGATTTATTTCTTCCTACTTGTTCTGTTAATTAACAAGTTATTTACCATGTAAATACTAAAAATAAATGCAAGTACAATATCAACACATACAGATCATCAACTGAAAGAAACAAGCACACTAGTGACACTGTTGTTTTTGGAATAATGTCCCCGGAAAAACCCAATGCGGGAAAATCGGTGCAGCTATTAGAGGCTTTTATTATTAAGCTGTTTCAGAATACAACCTGGGTGCCAAAAATGGCTCACCCAACAGAGAATGCCTTCGGTAGTAGTACCTCTCAGTCGGAGACAGATATTTCGGCTAAATCACTGGATGAACGATCTCACAGCAACACTGCAGCACATCTGTTGCTCTGCATCAATCTGATAGGGGCTATATCACCCTCTCCAGCTCTCCAGCTCCAATCTATCCCACGGAATCTCCCAGCGTCAGCCTCTAGGGTCTGTCTCAGGCTCTCTGGCATAACATCAGCCTATCTGGCCCAGCATCAGCCTCTTGGGGCTTTACGTCAGCCTCTGGAGCCTCTGTGTCTCACACGCTAGCCCTCCTCAGGCTCCGCGTAGCTCCTGGTTGCCTTTGTGTGGCCTCTAGCTGGCTCTGCGTCAACCCTCTCCTGGCGTCTGCGTTGATGCTCCTGGTACTAACTCTGCCTCTCTTCTGTGTATTCACTGCCCCTCAGCTGCAACTCAGATCACTTTTTCGATTTCCTCAGCAAGCCCTGCCCCAGAAAATCGAATTCTTGATCAACTCGGTGTGTTCTCCAACTGACCCTCAAGCCTCCTCTTATACTTTTCCTGTTGACGATTCAACAATCAAGATTAAGTCCTTAATCAACGGCTAAGATTAGATCTGGCTTGATCCATGACTTTTGGACCATTCTAACTCAGTTTTATATTAATTCACATTAATATTTTATTTTTCCTAAGTTTAGACTTAGGAACTCCATTAAAAATATTAATTATTTTAATATCTCCCACACTGGTTAGATTCTGCCCAAACCATTTCTGGGTCTTGGAAATCTCATGTGCTTTAGCCTCTCCACCAATTTTCATGGCTAGAGCACATCTGATGCTACCCCAAATGAACACTACATCATTAAAAGCAAGCTTGGACACCTGACCTATGCTCCTTATCAAAGAATTATCAAAAAGAAGTAAAAGGCGCACCAAAGAGGTGGAAAAAGGACACTGAGGAAAGGGATAACTTGTGCATCCACTTAGAATGATGGACCATCATTAGTTGGTCCCATGACCATGGTGTTAGTTTACTGTTCCAATGAAAACTTTTCTAACCAGCTTTTACTTTTGTAAATGATTATTTCTAAATCTGATTGTTCAGAACAACATTATACAGAAATATATAACTTTAAATGCAGCTGAAAAATGCAGAAACCAATAGCAAAAAATGACACAGATTTTACCCTGGAAACCCCAATGGGGAAACCAGCGACAAGTGTTTTTATATATTTTGCTCAGAGAAAATCTATGAATTATTTACAGCAATTTAGAACCTGGTACAACTCTGAAATGTCACTGAGAAATGTGTCTGAAACAGTCCAGCCTATGAAACCGGATTCGTCCAAAACCCTGGACGAATCGCGAATCGGACACGATTCTGTCCTGACACGTGTCATGATGGCAGGACTCGTCGTGTCCTCTTGTGGCACGTCGTGTCCAGGGGCGTGTTCTAAATTCGAAAGCGTGTCACGATTTTCCTGTCGAGTCCTGGTTTGCGGATTCGTTTTCGGATCTGCTGCTAGGTTAAAAGTTAAAACTTAAAAGGGGCGTGTTACTGTTACTTCCAAAAGTCTTAATTGCCATCAACTTATGAAACCATTTGATCTTATTTCCTCAGTTCACGAGTTGTGAACCATATGTATCTTTTGCGTTAAAATTCGATGAGGAATGAATCATCCAGAGCTTATATTTATAGTCATTTTGATTGAATATGAAGGGACACATCGAGTTAGATAAAACCGACTTGAGGGCAGACTTGCAAACAAATCATGATCAGTGAGCACTTGAACATGATCAAGATGTTCGACGTTTCTGTGAAACCCGCACTCGTTGTTGCACGTCTGATGGACGAATGATCGTGTGGGTATTTGGGACCACAAATGACATGGTGACCACTGAGGAGTGGGATCATCGTGGATGTATTGACGTGGATAGGTAGGGACATGGATGAGCGTTGACATGGGTGTGTGGGGACCGTTGGGTTAATTATATATATGCTCAATATATGTTAATGTCCAATATATATGGTAAATTTGAGAGTGAGGACAACACATTTTTAATTTATTGTCGATTTATGTTATATATTTTATATCATATAAATATAACATATAATATATTTATATTTGATATAAATATATGTATATATATGTCTACTAAATTAAAATTTGTGTAAAAAATATGATAATATCTAATTTTTAATATATATATATATATATATATATATATATATATATATATTTTTAAATATTATATCTATATATATATATATATATATATATATTTAATAAAATAATATATAACGTGTCCTAACGTGTCCTGTTCCGGGGGTCAGCGTGTCCCGAATCCGACACCACGAATCCCGAATCCTACGTGTCCCGAATCCCCGTGTCAGGTGACTTAGAGTCCAGCCCATCTGTACAGCTGTATGGCTTGCCTAGAAAAATATGCCAACTGTGAAATGCAGCTCCAAGCTGCCTCGAAATCCATGCTAAGGTTCGGCCCTCTCTTGCTGCCTTGCGAGATTCGTACGGCCTGTACGGCCTCCACAAAATCAGCTTGAGTGCCTCGAAAAGCATGCAAGCCCTGGATGCCCTGATACGCCCTTTAGGAATGCGTGTTCACTGTGGGATTTGTATGCTGAAGGAGAAAAGTGAGATTTGTAGGGGAGATCTAATTATCAACTTTAGCTTATTCCCTTTTCGTGTAATGTTTCTTCTCGCATTGGTTTTCAGGATAGGGGAATGACGAGGACATGTCCCCGGGACTGCTAGAGTGTACCCCCAAATTTTTTAAGGGATGACAGGTTGGGGAAGACAATCATATATATATATATTAAAAGTCATAATTAACTATTAGCATTTGTATTTGCTTGAAGCTTATAACCATAGCAAGGTATATTATATAGTATTATGCACAATTTTTACACTTGCCAATTCTTAAAAATCTCAAGTAACTTAAAAAGGGTTGAGTAATTTTTTGTTATTGGCCCCTAGACATGAGTAAAATGGAGTTTAGGATTAGGAAACTTAAGTGTAACTATTTTCAATTTGCAATAAAGTCCACGAACAGTGTATGAGATAAAGAAATATCTGTAGTAGAGCTTAATGCAATTGATTTCTACTTCCTACTGTACCAAGAGACGATCCTTGATCCCATGCTGAAGCAATATCCTGAAGTGTTTTTCCCACTGCATTACCTGCCTAGTCTTCATCAGTATATCCCATCAACCCGACACCATCACTTTGAGTATGTCTCAGCCCATACTCAACTGTACCTCGTAGATATCACAACACATGCTTTGCTAGTGTTCAATGCACTCTCTTTGCTCCACCATGAACTGACTAAGTGTGTTGACTGTGTTGTCGCACAGAATGTCTAGGCACCGCGACAACGGTTCAGATCGAAGGTTGTCACCCTGATCCCCAATCTCTCCGTTTAAGCTGTCTCCCTACAGTAGGCTAAGGGGGGTAGACCCTATGAAGGAGAACTAGTTGGCAACCAGTCAGTTCGGGAGACACAGCGAAGCGACCAAGTATTTGATTTAGATTTAGCAAGGTTTATAGGTTTTGATCAGATTTTAAGCAATTGATGCCAATTCCTTATGGAGTCAACTATCTTGCTAGGAAATTTAGGACCATGTAATTGATTTGCAACTGCTGCTTGGATGAATGACTATCTTATATGAAGTGCAGATCCTAAAGTTAATATGAGATGCAAGAATCTTGGTTCATTTTAGTTAAATGCCTATCTAAGTTTTAACCCTTCGATCCTTTCTATATTGAACCTGATTTCGCAGTAATTGGCAGAAAGAAGATAAGGTGAAGCACACTAAGGTGTGATTAACGATACCTCTCTTGAAAATCTAACATACCCGGTGCCTCCGGCGCCGCAGAGAGCTGTGGCTCTAACAACTGCAAGGTCGCCGTTTTAAGTACTATTAAAAGCAGACTTCTCAAGAAAAGATGGATGGATACCTATCTCTATCGATCAAGTTTATGCTTGGAAGTAAATTTTATTTATTCAAAACTAACTTATATGCAAATGCACCAGATGATGAGAAGAAGTTAGACCCGAGGATTAGAAACACTTGTGTTGCAAAAGCCCTTAATCACCAAAATAAAATGCTCGCTTTATTGGATGAAGACTTAAAAATAAACCCCTGAAAATATTACAATTAAACCACAAGCGTATGTCAAATAATTTTGATACAATTATAGCTCAAAGAGAACAAAAAATTCTTTGCAATCAATGTCAACAGATGCTCAAAAAATACTCAGTTTATGAAACAAAAGATATGCATTTTATCACAATTCCATGACAGAGTACTTAATTTTCAGAAATTAGTTTTTAGGACAGTAGTAAGAAAAACTTTATGACAACAACAATATGACAATGAAAATAGTAAGCTATCAATGATATCTTTATGCCAAAAATTTACCGAAAAGTTTCCAAACTTGCCCACATGAATTATAAAAATTTTTCAGCCTGTTATGATGTGATTTCCAGAATTATATCAGATCTGATATACTTATTACAGCCAACAATTAAAACATGAAATAAGCCTAATGATGAATGCCCAACTCAAGAAATTAATTCCTTAATGTATTAGACAACTTAGGAACTGATTTTAGGCTAACCCACATGAAATTTTGCCACTGTTATATTTCAGACTTCAGAAACAGAATTATTCAGAGATAACAGTCACCCAAAATGTAGATCTAGGCCAAATTTTTGATACACATCAAACATAAATGACTTATTAATGTATTTAACAATTTTTTTTAGTTAATTTCAAACCACTTAGATGTGTTTTTCACCACTATTAGAAAGGTATATGACTGCTGTAGCAAACAGTGAGAAAAAATATGGTTTAGAGATCAAACCCTTAGACCCTAGGCCTTGAAGATACCTTGTCCAAGTTGCCCAAAAAAAAATTTCAATACTTGAAACACAAATTTTTACCAAATTTTCTGCAAAAACCCACCAATGATTAGCTTCAGAAAATCAAACATTCAAATCAGAAATGGAGCAAGGGGAATCTAGGGCCAATGAGAGATAGCACTAGGCCTAATAGAACTAGCGTTGGGCTAGGAGAAGGCAGATCTGGGCTTAGGAGCTCCAAAACTTGAAACCCTTGTTCTAAAAAAAGTTATTTTGCTTCAGATCTTCAGGTTTATTACAAAATCTTTAATGGCTAGCCTTGTAAAAATATTTCGGACAAGATATTGCCCTCCAGGGCCTAGATTTGTCTCAAAACCCCCAGATTTTCTTGAAAAAATCTCAGATCTGAAGATTTACTTGGTTGATTTCCTAGATCTATTGCTGCAAACAATCTTTGAGCCCAGATTTTGCCCTCCAGAGTCTAGAATTAGCTCAGATCTGAAGATTTTCTTGGCTGATTTCTCAGATCTATTCTTACAAACAATCTTTGAGCCTAGATCTTGCCCTTCAGGGTCTAAATCTAGCTCAGATCTGAAGATTTTCTTGACTAATTTCTCAGATCTATTCTTGCACACAATCTTTGAGCCTAGATTTTGCCCTCCAGGGTTTAGATCTAACTTAGATTTGAAGATTTTCTTGGCTGATTTCTCATATCTATTCCTACACAAATGAAAAGTAAAAAACTCTACCCAATATGTACAAAACTAGAGAAAGTCCCAAAAACCCAAGTGTTAAAATTCAAAATTATGTTACAAAATTTCAGATTTACACAAGTAAATAACAAATCTATACAAATAATTTACAGATCTATACAAATAATTTATAGATTTATCAGATCTAAGGAGTATGACTATAACTCCGCTCTCAAATCTGATAATTTAAGGCTCTTAATAGCTAGATCTATCAAAATTTCCACAAAATATTTAAAAGATTTTGAAATTTTAGAGAGGTACTAGCCCAAAAACACCCTGCAGAAAAAAAAGATTATTGGTAGATAAATCTTGAGGCTTATATTAAGTAGGCTCTTCGAAAAATATGTGTTGAGAGTTGGTTGGTCCAACCAAAGACTATCCTTAAACACTCAATGAGAACCTGAGAGATCTTCTGCAAACACTAGATCAACCATTAAATCAAGTAGAGAAATAGAACAACAATAAAATTCTAAAGAAATAGAGATACCTGCTACTTCAATCAAAATTAAAAATGTTACCCTAGATCCAACAAACTGAATAAGATACTTGTATTCAGATTATTCTAAGAGAGCTATTGATTGATAGTTTTCACATAATATTAAGCAGAAATTAAAACAATGTTACCATAAATTCATGAAGAGGAACACTACAGCACGTTGAAACCCCAAAGACTTTCGCATTAATTCAGAAAGGTATACAAGAGAGCTTGAGAGCTTAGTATACGATCTAGAGATAGGATGGATAAGTGACAAATGACCTCCTATTTAAAGATAAATCTTCGAACGACTAGTTCGAGTGATCCTCGTCAAAGCAATCTCGACCGTTGATGAAGATTAAAATTTCTTTTAATCTCATTTGTTGAAATATTAAATTCTTGAGAAAATTTGAATTTTTCAATTAAATGCATTTTAATTAACTCAAAGATAAAGATTTTGAGTTAATTTCCTAAAAAAGTTGGCTTTGACTTGAACCCTAGGGACCAAAGTCTTAAAATTTAGCAAAATAATTAATTTACCTTAATCCCGGGACCTTTTAAAATTTGAATTTTGAAGGACAAACGAATTTTGCCTTTGAAAAATTAAAATTTACCTAGGACTTAGAATTAATTAAATTTCTGGCTTAGGATTTTAATTAATTTTTGGCCAGAAAATTTAATTAAATAACCTATGAAGGGATAAATTATTTTTTGAACCCTCAAGACATTTTACATCATAATTTTCATATTTTTTACATCTCAAGGGGGAAAACCCATTTATAAAAGACCCTCATAGATTACCTATTTATGCGACACAAATATAATCTAGCAGACCAAACAATTTGTAATAAAATAATCTAACCAAATAGTTAGGATTATTCCCAAATCACTTTTACATAGACTCGATCTATAACTAGGACTCGCTTAAGATCCCAGTGAAAAAAAAAATTCCGGCTTTGGGGTAAGACTAAAGGAAAACTCTGTTGACCATCCGAGAATGGATTGGTGAGACAAAAAACCTCCCAGAATGTAGGTCGTCACCAAAAAATTAGGTTTGCCTAGGCAATTACATACATGACACAAATCTGTTGAGATTATTTACATCATATACATGTAGAATGGGTTTACATTATAACATGAAAAGATCAGACTGATGATGATAGCTGGACGACATAGACACATCGATCAGACGCTATCCCTTTTTGCGAAAAAAGGGGGTGTACTGCTATGGGTCATTGACACGTAGTGGTCAACAGACTGCAAAACAAATGTCTAACCTTGTGTTCATCATATACATGAGAGAGCCAATAAGCTATCTATACAAGGTGGGGTGCACTGCCTCCTGATTCGATGCATCAATCTTCTTCCAATTGGTTATCATAGGTGTAGGCATGGGTCTATAATCCAACATCCTGAATCTCTTCAAGATATCCAGAACATATCTCCCTTGACCAAGGAAGATCTGCCCGTCTGTTTGCCACACCTTGAGTCTTAGAAAATAGTGCATCAATCCCAAGTCCTTCATCTCGAACTTTGTTGCTAAGTCCCTCTTGTAGTCTTCTATGATCCGTAGCGACCCAATCAAAAATAGATCATCCACATATAACACGAGAATGAGTGGCTCACCTCCAATCATAAGATAGTAGTCTATAGAAGTTTGAATTTGCCTCACTCTATACAAAGCCCATTTCCTGCAAGTAGTTGTCAATCCGACCATACCATGCTCTAGGAGCTTGCTTGAGTTTGTGTAGCTCTCTCTTCAACCTTCATACACGTGTTTCAAAGCCCTTTGGTTGTTGAATGTACACCTTCTCTTCTATGACTCCATTTAGGATATGCCATCCCATCTATGTTATAAGTGAGATCACGACACTAATGGAAGTATACTTGGCCACATGAACAAACATCTCCTCATAATCTATTCCATCTTCCTCGGAGAACCCCTTGGCCATGAACCTGGCTTTGAACTTCTATATGTTGCCATTTGTAGTGTGCTTGATCTTATAGATCTAATGAGAACCAACCATTGCCCTATCCAATGATCTAGGCACGACCTCCCAAACATCATTCAACATGATGGTTTGTACTCCTCCAATATTGCATCCTGCCACACCTGATGCTGCGCAACCTCTTCATAGCTGGAAGGCTCATTGTCAATAATCTCACTCATCAACTCCGTGTACCCCAAATATCTCTCTGGTGGTATCTTGTCCCTAGTGCTTGATCTAGGAGTTCCCACAAACTCCTGCATATCTCAATGCTCGAAGAACCTCAATTTCTTCTCCCACTTGTGGTGGGTGGAGCTTCAAGCTCCTCATCATGTTGCGAACTCTTCTCAACAACTGTACCAATGCCATACTAGTCACTGTACTCGTGCTCGTGCCTTGAGCCTGATATTCTTGTTCAATGCCTATAGTTATGCAACCTGTTGAAGCATCACCCTTCTGTAACATCTCCCTTTGTGCTGTTGATGTTTGACATCGCTGCCCACCAACTACTATGCAAATGCTGCATCTGTACTGTTGCTAACACTGCCACTACCAACTCTGCATTTGTACTACAACCCTCATAATTTCTGCATCTGTGCTATTGCTGGTACCACCACTGCCAACACTGCATCTACACTGCAATCTTCTCCAACTGCTACTGCTACTGCATCAACAACGGAAAAGCATCCAAAATTACTGAACTGGTGTTCAACATGATGCATTTGTTGCTAGAGTTTTGACTGCTGTTAGCCTCTGTGTGAGCCTCTGAAGCCTCTGCGTCGCTGCTGACTCTGCTCTGTGCTAACTGCACTATTGTTGACTCTAGCTTTGCGCTGCTCAGTCTTTGGCGTTCCTAGCTATTGTAACTTTCTCTCCGATACTCCTCTGTGTCAACTGACCTGATCCATCGTGCTACTTCTGATCTGGGCTCCTGTAGCAAGGTATTGATCTGAGAGGTGGACTCCTCAAGGATCCCGCCCATCTGCAGTTCTTTCGAATTACAGTTCTATATCACCTCGCCTCTGGGTGATCATGGAAAACTCCTCGTCCTCGATCTATGCAGATGCAATTTTCGAATCCTGCTTCTCGTCCTTGTCCTTCTTCTTGAGAGGACACTGTGTAGCGTAGTGACCAAGTTCGCCACACCAAAGCACTTGATCGTCGAAATATCTTTCTTCTTCCGTTGCTCCTGCTGCCCCTTAGATTCGAGGGATGCATTTTCATCCTCCTCCGTTAGCTTTGTCCCACTGTTGCCACTGCTATTGTCAAGTTTGCACTTGACTAAGTCTCTCCTCTTCTCTTCCTGCTGAAGAGTGGCCCACATCCCTTCCCAATCTGGCAATCTTGCTTTGCTCAGGATGCCCTAGACAAACACTTGCCATTCTTCTGAGACTGAATTTAGAGCCAGCCTTACCATCTCGGTAGGTTGAGGTGTTGGCCCCACAGCTGCCAACTCGTCTCGGGTTTCCTAAAGCTTTGCAAGGAACGATTCAATGTGTTCCCCCTTTTGCATCTACGTGGTTCTAATCTTTTGCTCCAAGTACGTCTTCCGCTGCTCGGAAGATCCCTGATATAACATGGACAAGGCATCCCACATTTCCTTGGCAGTCTTTGGCAGCCCCTTTGCCTTTGCCATCTCTCCCTTCTACTTTTTGAGCGGATCTGGATTCGCAAGCTCAGCTACCGCACTATTAACATAGATCTTGAAAAAATGTTCATCGAGAAGGCATGACATCCTCGCCTTCCAGATCACATAGTTGGATGTGCCATCCAACCGATCCTGATCTCGTAACCCACTGGCTGCCATCTCTGCCAACGAAAGTGTTGAATTGCTTCCTCTCTCCTCTACGCAGCACTGGGATGGCCTACGCACTCCCTGCTGGAGTTAGTAGATCTGCTCCTCTCTGCTGCTGCTCAGCAATAGAGAAATCAAATTCCTTGGCTAGGAATTCTCCGAGGAAGAAATTCCCTCAATAGTGTCTCCCTTCTTCCTTTTGACGATTTTCTACCCCAACAATTGCTGCAGAAAATTGCGTCACACTAGAAAACTACCTCTTCGTTGAAGCTGCTACGTTGCTCCCTCTGACACTGTCAAACTTCGATCTGGAAGTCTGACCTCTCTGTTGACTCAGTCAAAGAGAGACCTTCCTCAAAAATCTTTGCCCTCCATGCCTGAATTGTGCAATCCCTTTAGGGATTCGATTTACTGCCTATGTAGCACTTCGATCCTTCTCTTCAGCTCTCGGCTCTTCCAACTCTGCTCTCTTGCTTCACTTGCAGCTCTGATACCATGTGAAAATTCGATTACCGGATTCACCATTGCAGCAACTGATTAAGTTCCTTCTATTTGTTAATCACTGAACAAATTATTTACTGTTTCCTTTAGTAAACACCAAAACTAATACACTGGAGTCTTCACCAATTAAATTATAAGCAGAAACAAGAAACTGAGCAAGAAATAAATACACAACACATTACACCGTTGTTTTTGGACCAATGTCCCCGGAAAAGCCCAATGCAGGAAAACCAATGTAGCAGTTGAGGGTTTTATTATTAAGCAGTAGTAATCCTGAGTACAATTCGTTGGATGCTCAACTGGCTATCCGATATAGAGAGAAACTAGGCAAAACAAATAGTGAGATGATCTCACCCTATCATTGGAAGAACTGTCTCTGATCTCGCTGGAATTGAGCCTTTGCGTCCCTTCTGCATCAGTCTCTGCACAGAATTGCGTCAACCCCACGCAGTCTCTGCGTCAACTCTGCTGGGATTGCGTTGCCCCTCCTTCTGATCCTCTACTGGCTGGAAACTTTAGCTCTTAGCGTCCCAGTCTCACACCTCGGCTCTCGACTTCTGAAACTCGATTTCCTTAGCAGGAATTCAATCTCTCTCTCAGGCTCTGCGTGGCCCAGTGTCGGCCTCTTTGGACGTCGTTCTGCCCTCTCTGCCTTGCACTCTCTGGCCACTGAAAAGCTTCTCTTTGGATATTACCCATGCTCCTCATTGCAAAAGATCACTTTGAATTCCTCTTTCGACAACTGCTATGCTTCAGAAATTCGATCTTCTGATCTTCACTCGATGTGCCTTCCAAATTCCCATCAACCCTCTTCTTATAATCCTTTTGTTGAGAACCAACGACCCAGATTAGATCCTAATTAATGGTTCAGATCATCTTGGCTTGATCCTTGTCTTCTTCTAGAAATTTCACCCAAAGTTAGATTAATACCCTTTAATTATTTTAATTTTCTAAGTCTAGACTTAGGCACCCATGAAAAATAATTAATTATTTTAATAAAAATGTCTCCGGGTGGAATTTCCCAAAATGATCTCTGGGTATTGTGGAATGCATGTGTCCTCACCTCCTTGCGAATTTTGAGGCTAAGAGCACATCCAATGCTACCAGAAATCAACACTTCCTTCAAAGAGGAATTTCAGAAAGAAATTTTGATCAAAGCAATAGGCGGAGGATCTATGGTATCATGTCATGTGCTGATCAATAGGGTTGTTGGCTGGCTTGTTGTCCGAGGAAAAAAATTTCTCTGATGGGTTACCCACACTTTGGTGCGTAATAGTTATAGCTGCTGATGGTCAACAAAAAAAAGTCTTAGGATGGTGCCATAATGTTTTTGTAAAGATAAAAAATCTAGAATTACAATCTGAATACTAGGCTCTACTCTTTAGTGGAACGAACATGATGTTAGGATTGGAATGGTTGATGTAATTGGGCACCTATGCCACAAAATTACAAGAACAATTTATGGAATTCAAATGGAAACAAAAGAACCACAAAGTATATGGCTCATAATGTCGACATTATCCGTTAAAAGAACTCACAAATATTCAAAAACAAATCCGAAAATAAGATACCTCTATATAATGGAAGGAAAAATCATCCAAGATTGCTTTGAGGATGAAGCATTTAAAAGGAATGCATTGTATATACATAAAGCCTAAGATTAAAAATGATAAAATTTAAATATAATAAATAATAATAATATTTCAATTCTTTACCATTGGGCAAGGTTTAATTCCCATGAGGGCTTCCTTGGAGCCATGGGGGCACCTTGAGGTAGTGGTTGAACATGTGGTTGCACCCAAAGAGACCATATTAAATGGTTTTGTGACTTATGCACACATAAGTGGATCAAAGCCCACCCCCATGTCCTCCTTTTTAAAGAGTCAAAGTGTCTTAGCTCGAGTGGTTTGGAGAACAATTTGTTTTTCCATCTATGTGGGTTCAAGTCTTTAGAGACATGTTGTGATCAGCCCCTTTTTGGCATTTATAAATAGTTATCCCTGTTGTAATAGTGGCAATGGATCATTTGATGTTACTGATTCTCTAGAAATTTTTGTTTTAGTTAAAAAAATAAAAATAAATAATAATAATATTAAAGGAAAAATTTGTACGTATGACTCAAAGTCACGTCTTCTCATTTAAAGGCACTTTAGGATATATTTACATTCAAGACTTTTCATATGTAAACCATATTTTTCATTCATTCACTTTTATATCTCAAGTATTTTATAATTGATCTATAAGAACATTGAGTAAATTTAGTGAGCTTATATGCTCCACAATTCAAATGGGTGGTCCCACATACCATTGTCCTAGTTGAGTTTAGGGTTCATCCTTTATGCTTGGAGCACATTTTCATACTCATTTTCTTCCTCCATAAGATTTACATGCCAAGGGACTTGCTTCTAGTTGAGATTGATATCCCTATCTCACTCTATGCTCCTACAAGGATGCTGCTTGTTCCCAAAGGCCACTTACTTTCTCCTAACTATTGGTGCATTTTCATAAATCATATACATTCCTTCAATTCTTCTTAGATTCCTCGAAACATCTCCTCAACAAAGTTGTTAGGGATGACATGTATCATATATACATTCAAAGCACCTAGGTCTCACCCCTTTTAAGTGTTTAGCCCCAAGATGGCCTTTTATTATGAGCATTTCATGCAAATGCAAGATTGTGTCATTGTTCATCCCGATTACATTTGAAACAAATTGGTTCTTGACCTTGGGGTACACTTGAACTAGTTGTGGATTTTTTCTTGCACCATGTATAGATTGAGATGAACCATCACAACCGATAGTCTAAGAGGGTCTTCCAACTTTCCCATATCTAGGAGGTGAAGACTAAGGAGCATTTTGTTTTCAAATGTCCCATATACTATGATATTTTAGGGAGGTTCCATCACTTAATTTTGGGGCTTAGGGCTGTTCGTTGTGACATTCTTTTAGTACCTTCACTATAAATGTCGAACCTTATAAATCTAAGAGGCCATGATCTACAAATGAGGGATTTTGCATGGCATGTCTAGACTCAATATCATTAGGATCCTCACCTCTTTCTTCAAGCCCATCTGTGCTATTAGAGACAATGAGCAACAATCTAACTCTTCACATCTTGGGCTTGTTCAATGTAGATCAATGCGACAAAGGACTTCCTCCCACTTGACTAATAGACCTCCCACCTCTAGGAATTTTCAAAGTTGGAATTGCTGAGAAAGTATAGAGAATTTCCCATTGGCCCTAGTCGGTTAGCTAAACTTCCATTTAAGGGATTTTTCACTTGGCCTTGTATGTTGGGAGAGAGAGTTCATTTTGCTCTATATCTCCTTTCGGGGTTGCACAACTAGGCCCCCTTAGCACTAGGCATTCTCTAGATGACATCATCAGGCTTTCTATCGACCCCTTGACAATGATAGATAGAGACGAGGAAACCTCCTCTCCCCCTTTCACCTCTATCTTTATCTCTGGTTATTATGTTCATGTTTGTCTAAGGCCTTATGCCTTTTAAGGTTTTATCCTTTGCCTAGACCTCACTACTCTCTCTTTTATTGTCATTTGTATCTCTTATTTTGAGCATCTAGGACTGTTCTTGATAGTCCAATTGTCTATTGGCTACCATATATACTTTTTAGTCCCATTGACCTTTTCTTGGCCATTTGATGGAAATTATAAAATTATTGTATTTTATGTTGATCTCTAAATTTATGACTTTGTAAGACCTCATAAGCATTGATCGCATGTCAGTGAAGGATAGCTGTATCACAATTCAAACATTTCATTAATTTTTGAACCCAACAATCTATCTATTAATTCCTAACATGTTTACATCTACTAAATAAGAGCACTGAGTTCTTAACATAAACAAAAACTATTTTGTGGAAGCACGTTAAATAACCAATCTCACACATGCACACACACACAAATTTCTGCCCAACCAACATCTCTTCATTTCCTTAATCAAAAGCTACTTGGGCTCCTTATTGGGAAAATAACCCAAATTGAGGAAAATACATACAACAATCTGGATCTGATTGAGTTGATCAAGCTCTAGACTTGGATGATTTGGATCTCCTTGATGTCCCTTTTGCACCTTCGTCAGACCCAACAAAATTGTGTAGAAGTCTTTCTCTACCCACCACTGAGATGTCTCTCTCAATGCCTTGGGGCCCTGTGTTATGTCTTCTCCCTTGGCCTAGCCCTTCTTTTATAATCTTGAGTTATGAGTGAATTCACAACACTAATCTCTAAAGTGACTAATGACAGAGATAGATCTCGCCTCACTTGAAATCGATGGTTGAAATTCATATAATTCATTAATGCAAATAACATTTGCATTTGATTAGATTAAACTCACTTTTATCTTATAAAATATATTTAATTATTAAATTAATTACGAAGGTTCTAGGGTCCATTTGGCAACTTCTACATGCCCAAACATCTAGGTTTGTGCAAAGGTACTTGCTTGGGCTACAAATGTCAACACTCCCTCTTGGCAGGGAGGTACTTATACAACCTAGAACTAGCTCTAATTTAGAACAATGTCCCACATCACATCCACTATTAGGGATGCTCCCTTTGAACTTTAAGCCTTCCTTGCTGCCAGGTTTGGAATCATCCTCGAAGACTTGCTCCCTTTAAAATTGCTCCTAGAAACCCCCTACTCCTGAACATCCTGTAAAGTCATTTCATACCAGAGACCTTGACAGAATTGGAAGGATTCGCTGATTGGTTCTTCCCACTTGAGCCTAAAGGTTGACTCTCTCTACTTTGTTCAACTTTTGGAGCTTCTTGCTTGTTGTTCTCTATCATTGTCCTGTTGCTTGTCATTGCTTCAATAGGTTGGCCCTTTAGCCTATACAAGTTTCCCTCTCTAACTCTAATGCATGGCCATCATTAGAGCTAGATCCCATGGATTTGATCAGTGTCTGTCCATCCTAGAACACTACAACAAATCCCTTCTTATTCATCATAGAGACTGAAAGTGGACTTCTCCTTAGTTTTGGCACTCATATCACGTCTTTCACTTCCAACACACCTCCTGAATCACACTGGAATACCACTGTTAGAGCTCCCTTTATTGCATGTTTGGTATTAACACCAAACTCCACATGCATCTTTGAGTCCCACTCTATCAAGATGCCTAACAACTCTCGTGCTCTTGTCATATGACATGTGTCTCCACTATCTATTAGATTTTGGTAGCATCGGACAAGTGTTCTAGTCTTGATTTGTGTCTAAGAGACTAAGGAACACAAGGTCTCTGAAACCTAGAAAAGGTTTCATGAGATAAGCTTACAAAACTCCTTAATTTAATTATTTAATCAATAATAAAAAAATGGCTAATTCTAACTTAGCAAAATTGATTAATTACTGGGAATTAATTAAGGATGACCGAGAATGCTCTAGAGACTCACACAGATCGAGTCTAAGATGATCTTAGCTGTTGATGAGGATCTAATCATGGTCGTTGAAGCTCCAACGAGAGATTATAAGAGCAAGTCGATGGGATGGAGATAAACATAATTGTGAGAGCAAGAGGAAGGAAAATTGAGCTACCCAGTGTGCAAAAATCCAGTGAGGGAAGAGTTCGAGCCAAAGGGAGAAGCATCAGTGATTGAGGGAGTAGCAGGGGAGAATTTCCAAAGAAATCCTCTAGTGGTTTTCCAATTTCTAGTAGTGGGGAAGAAAGGCTGAAATTTCTAGCAGAGAGGTTGAGTTCTGCAACGCGAGTTGCAAAGTTGCCAGAGTGAGTTGCCCAAAGAGGTTCGATTCAACTGCTAGTGTCCAGATCTAGCATCGGGAAGCCTAGTGAATTGTTTCTGGAGGTAGAAACAGGCAGGTTGGCTCGACTAGAGGGGTTTCCAGGGAAGATTGATTTACCGAGGAGCAACAGTGTGTACCTCTTGTCCGGCTAAGTGAATTTGCCAAGGAGTGCAAATTACGCACAAAGGGTCAAATTGCGTTGGCGAGAGGGAAAAATAATTTTCCTAGTTGAGATTAAATTTTTGGAGCTGAGCCAAGGAGGCAAATAGTTGTAATTCTCCATTTTGTTGCATAATAAAATAAACCCTCACTTGCTGCATCGGCTTTCCCTTCGAGGTTTTTCCGGGGACTTATCTATTTTGCTGCATAATAAATAAATCCTCATCTGCTGCATCGATTTTCCCTTTAGGGTTTTTTTCGGGGACTATTAGTCCAAAATTATTTTGTCGATTTTATTATGTGTGTGCATATTTTCTCAGATTCCACTTTATTTTCTGTAGCATATTTTATTTCTGGTGAAGATTGTAATTGTGAGTTTGTTGATATTTGCTGTAATAACAAATAAACTGTTAAATAGTTGGGAGATAAATTTTTAGTAATTGCAATCAAGGAATTTTCACATGGTATAAGAGCATTTAAGATTAGATTAGAGGCTCAGAAGCGAGAGAGGTAGAATTGTGCAATTTCAGAGGGAGATCTGAGCACAATTTCTCGAGATCTATGTAGGCTATCTAGACAATGCGAATCGCTGGACAAAAATTGATTTCCAGTTGCAGGTGCAAGAAAATTTCGATTTTCCTTGAGCAGAATTCCAGCAAGTAGTGGATTGCTAGATAAAGGATTCCGGTGAGTAGATCAGTTAGTTCGTTGAGCAGATCTAGGCGTAGAAGTTTTGCAGCGAGGGTTTAAGTTGCAAATCTGTGCAGGGATTGGAAGAGAAAAACACAGAAATTATTCCTAGGATGTCTCCAGTAAATTTCTCAGATTTCTGCAGTATGGCCGCATAAAGATTCAACATTCAGGAGGCCATGGATTTGTCTTCCAGATTGGAAGATGAATTCGCTTTGATAGCTTGCCTCCCTAGCTCGACTTCACAGGGTGTTTGGGATATAGACAGTGGAGCGTCAACTCATATGACAGGAGTTAGAGAATACTTCTCCGGTTACGAGGAGGAGCAAATGGACTTCACGATTAAGATGGGAAAGAAGAGTAAATGTACTCTAGTTGGAGTAGGTGCCATTGAGATTCAAAGGGAGTCTGGGGCAACTACCAATGTTACAGATGTGCTGCATGTGCCCAACTTGGATATGAACCCTATTTTAGTATCCCAGCTACAAGATAAGGGATATGATTTTCACTTTGTAGGGAAGAAGGTGTTCGTTAAACACCAAAATTGTAAAAAGGTAAGGTAGATTGGAGTTCATAGAAACAGACTGTATAAGTTGCAACTCGACTCTCCAAAGGCACTAGTTAGCAACAGCAACAGTGATAATAGTAGCAGTGGGAGAGATCCGAATCAATTATGGCACAGGAGAATGGGGAATTTACACCATGGAGCACTTAAAATGTTCAGGGAGACAGTGACATGTGTTCCAGAATTGAGCATGGAACATGATGATGTGTGCGGGATTGCATACTTAGGAAGTATGCTACGGCAGCGTTCCCAAGAAGTGACAATAGATCAAATGGTGTGATACAACTTATACACTCGGATACTTGTGGCCCTATGTCCACTAGATCTCTTAGAGGGTACAACTTCTTTGTTACCTTCATTGATGACTATTCCAGGAAAACCTAGATCTATTTCTTGAAGATAAAGGATGAGGCCTTTAGTCGCTTCAGGGAGTTCAAGGCTCTAGTAGGTAATGCGACAGGCAAAAAGATCAAGGTACTTCACTTAGATAACATAGGAGAGTACATAGACAGTGACTTCATGAGTTTCTGTGTGGAGGAGGTGGTGCAACATATCTAACCATGGGTCTTTACAAAAAGAGTAAAACTAAAATCAAAAGCACACCAAATCATGTGCACATAAAACTCAGAAAATGATTCATTAGTAAAATAATTACATGAGAAATCATGGCCTATTCATGGCCTCTCACTCCTCACACCCACTCACACACTACTACATCTTACATGCATCATGGGCTCCTCTCAATTTATACAAATGGATTAGAACCCAAGTAGGTTCTAGATCCCTTAACAAACTCCAACAATATCTCTTTTCATCCCTAAAATCTCTCATTCAAATCCTAAAAATCCTCTAATTCCACTTTTAACTCAACTGATCCTCTATTCTAGGATTCCCTAATCCCTAAGATCTCTATGAGATCTTTACAAGTCTATCATCACTCATATTATTTCATAATCGAGAATATTTACAATTATAACCTCACACATATTTTTCACTCAATTTATTAAAAATACACAAATAAATTAAAAACATCACGCCCCCTAAGTCAACCAAATATACAATGATTTTCTGAAGCAGGATGCTCCTACATCAGACTCCCGATGTAGAAAAGAAAAATTCATAGACTCTTGTCTATGAGGTCTGTCACTTTTTTGTAGTAATGTGACAACTACAAGTCTCAATGACTTGCTACCTCCAGGATTCCAAACTCTGTTTTGCTGTTGGTCCTTCAGTCTTTCTTCTTGATGTTGTTTCCTTAAATCTTCGATTTCAATATCCAATCTAGTTTCTGATTGAAGTTTATTATTACAAGATTGGAATAACATATCATCATGATTACATTCAAGTTCCACATTTGAACATTTTTCTTCCATATGTGCAATGTGTTCATGTTCCAACAACATTTTCATTTCTTCAATTTCAACTTTGTTATCATTCTCTATGCTTCCGATGCGCCATATTTGTTGATTTGAAGGCATATTGTTACATTCTAACTTTGGATTATCCAACCATTCTTCTAGAAATTTTAGTTCTGTTGCAATATTACTCATGTTGACATCTGAAATTATTTGATGACTATCAACAAATTCAATTATTTGTTCACCTTCAACATCTTTAACATGTCCTGCATCCACAAACAAGCTATCAATTTTTAAAATACAAGACCTTTCGGCCCCATTTGATGCTTCAAGCACCAAGTCTTCTTGTTGTTCTGAATCCTTCATATGATTTAGAAGATTCTCTGTAGATTTATCCTTTGTATCTTCATTACTTTCAAAAAGCAATGGGTCATGTTCTGGTTCACATACCAAAACTTCATTTACTTTGAGTAATTCTTCCTTTAGTTGAGCATTCAATATATGCTCCCACTTCACTTGCAATCTATGCCATTTGACTTTTCTTTTCATTATCCATCCGTGTCTTTGTCTCTGTAATACCTCTAGCAACATGTCAAGTCACACCTTTAATTCAACAATCTTTTTCTTGTCATCACGAATGCAAATTGCTATGCCATCATCATGGCCTTTCTCTCGAATCTGCATCTTCTGTCGTGAACTTCAACGACCGAGATTAAATCTCTAATCAACGACTAAGATTAGATTTGGCTTGATCCATGACTTTTGGAACCTTTTAACCCAGTTTTATATTAATACCCATTAATATGTTATTTTTCCTAAGTTTAGACTTAGAAACTCCATTAAAAATATTAATTATTTTAATATCTCCCAAACCGGTAAGAATCTGCCTAAACTATTTCTAGGTCTTGGAAATCTCATGTGTTTTAGCCTCTCCACCAATTTTCATGGCTAGAGCACATCCGATGCTACCCCAAATCAACACTCCCTCTTAGCGAGGACTGTGCTCTAGTAATACTCCACATTGAGCATCACTTTGATTATCCGACACCGGTACATGTGCTGATGCTAGGCCTCCCTGCCCAACATCCTCTGCATTGCTGCATCCTGTACTACTGCCCATGGCCCTGCCACTGCCATTGTCGCATTCGTACGGCAGCTCCCTCTGCATCCGTGTTGTTGCTGGTCCATCCTCCCAGCATTGCATCTGCACTACATCCCCTTTTCATCATGCTGCATCGTGCTACTGCTAACTGCTATTGCACTGCAACTCAGTCACTGAGAAGTAAGTAATTGATCCACCCAACTCTGACATCCCTATCAGGCTAGAAACACTCCCGATGTTGAAGCTCCCTCTGTCGCTAACAAGTGCTCCCTCTACTAACCTCTGCGCTACTGCAACAACTCCCTGCATCTCGCACCGTTGCACACCTTTTTGTGCCATCTTGCATTGGTGCAACACTCCCGTGCCTCTTGCACTGTTGCAGCTTGCTAGGCTCGCCCTGCTTGGAGACTTCTGCACTGTAGCACTCTCTGCCGCATCATCTGCATTCATCTCTACTGACATTCGCCAGTCCTGCTACTCCTCTTCGAGGCTCCCGTAGCAAGGCATAATCCAAGAGGTTGGGTACCTCAAGGATCCTGCCCCTCATCACCTATAGTCCTCTTGACTACAACTCGATGTCTATCCACTTCTTCCCAAGTGGCACATGAGCACTCATGGCACAATCATCATCCTCTTCGACTTCTTTATCCGCCTTCGCTGGCGTTGCCTTAGAGTTAGAAGCCTTTCCTTGTTCTTCTTCCTCGGACACTGGTTCGCATAGTGACCCAGTTCCCCACAGTGGAAGCACTTGACCTTGGAGAGGTCCTTCTTCTTCCTCTTCTCCTGCTTTCCCGCAGATGCCAGAGCCGCATCCTCTTCCTCTTCCTTCTTGATCCTGACCCCTTTGCTGCTACTTCCCGTCTTGGTCAGTCGTCTGATCTTGTCTTGATGAAGAGCCGTCCACAACTCTTCCTAATCTGGAAGACTTGCCCTGCCCAATATGCTCTGGAGAAATGTCTCCCACTCCTCGGAGACTGCGTTAAGTGCGGTCCTTACCATCAACTCCTGATTCAGCGTGGACCCTATGGAAGTCAATTGGTCATGGATCTCCTTCAACCAACCGAGGAAGACATCCATCTGCTCTCCCTTCTGCATCTGGTATGACCTTAGTTGATTCTCTAGGAGCATCTTCCTCTGCACAGAAGAATCTGCCCAAACCATTTCTGGGTCTTGGAAATCTCATGTGCTTTAGCCTTTCCACCAATTTTCATGGCTAGAGCACATCCGATACTACCCCAAATCAACAAACTCGACATAAGAAGTGATGTGTATATGTCCCAATGTGATCAGCCCATGGTACCACCACTCCTGGGAATCCCCCTCCAAGTGAAGAGTAGCAAACCGAATAGCATCGGTCTCCCACATAGGGTTCAGTTAGAAGTATGTGCCTAACTTATGAACCCAAGCTTTGGCTAAACTCCTGGCCGACCCATCAAAGTTAGGAAGTGTAACCTTCCTTGCTATCTTATGCATCTCCTGATTAGCGGGTCCCCCTCGGTAGTGTGCTCCAGCCCCAGTAGTATGTCTCTTCTTGAGATGTATGTACTCCCCAAAAGACATCACCCACTTAATTTGGGCATCCAACTCCTCATATTCATCAATTCTTGATGCAACTGATTTGACCAAGTCTACAACCGGGTCTAGCTTCGTCTCCGATTCTGGATCATCCACAAAGTGAGGCATAGTGGGACGGCCAGCCTGCCCATGCTGGGGTGTGTATGGGATCTGAACCTCCTGCTTTGAAACCTCCATCACCATGGACCTCTCCCTCAGGCCTCCCATTCATTTGCAGCCCCATCACCTTCTACATCATGTCCATCATGAGCTGCGCTTGCCTCAACATCTGTTGATTGGTTCTCAGCAACTCCTCTAAAACCTGGTTTTGGCGCATTTTCCTGGGCTGCTCATTGTCTTCTCGATTGTCCCTCCGACCTCTAATATTTTCCACTTTAGTGTCCGAAAATGGATCTGGTTCTTCTTCTCTACCTCGACCCCTGCCTCTGCCTATACCATGGTCCCTATGGAAAACAACTCCCTGATACCTTGGTGGCATTACCTGCTCTTGTTCCCCATGCTAGCTCGAAACATGCTCTGATACCATTGTAATATTCCTAATGGAAAAATTAACAGTTATAACAAGAACATGCAATAAAATCCAACACAAAAATTTTCGGTAAACACCCATGTAACAAAAAATGCTCCAAACACTCCAAAATGGGAATTTTATTATGTATATAATTGCTGGAGTACAATGTGAAATAGAAAGAGTGCACCTGGGCTTGCACAAGGCAAGCTACAAGCCTCAGGTGGTTGATATATCAATGCCCAACTGTTGCAGGAGTTTATCTTCTAGAAATTTGCATTGGCCTAGTAATTATGCACTGCTGGTTGTGTTGAGACCCTGATTTGACCCCTCAAATCTGCCCAGAAAATTCTGCAAAATTAGAGTTGAGATCCTTGCCAAAAACCCAGAAAAACCCAGAAAGGGTTTGCCTTAGTTTTGAACCTCAAAAATTGACCCAAAATTGCTTGGCCCTTCTCCACTGCCAAAAATTTCCTCTTGTAGCAGAAAATGGTGTTTACTACTCCCAAATGGCTAGGAATTTCCCCCACAAATCCACTCCAACCAAAATCCGGACAACCCAACTCCTCAATCCTTCACCCAAGCCTTCCCACACTCAACACCCACAAGTGATTGCGCAGGCCTGTACAAGATGACGTAGTCCCACGTCCCAGAAATTCGTTCTGATGTGGAGGACGTCCTCTGCTCTTGAAAATCCTCCCCTTTAGCCTGGAATTTAGTCAAGAAACACTCCAGCAATAATACAATCCCCAACTCCGACACCACCCTTCCTCAAGAACTGCGTGGCCTCTTCTTCTGCGTCCCAGATGAACAAAAATGGCGTGGTACCTGCGTAGTGTCTCTCTTCTAGCCTCCAAGTAAAGGTAAAAGACTCCCTAGGGTGGCACTCAAGGTCCACCGAAGAAAGGTTGAGCTTCCTCCTTGGGAAACTCTTATGCTCAGCAACACTTTGTAACTCAGCTGAACAACTAGAGCAACGATCAGATATCAAATTATCAAAAAGCCCCAAATGATGCTGCCTATCTCTTGTTTGTACTTGTTGGACCTTGGCCTCATGTGGGTCCCTCCAATAATTTCGACCTCCTTAGGCAATTCATACTCCTTCACCAAGTAGAGCATATTATTTTGTGGGAATGTGGCCCCAACATTCCACTAAAAAAACTTCGATCCACTTTTCCTAAGTGTTTCTCCAAATTTTTCTTTAAGCCCTAAAAATGACAAAATTGGGTTTTCTCCCCTTTAGCAAAATATTTAAGAAGGGACATTACAAGTTTAGCGCAAGCACGTTAAATAACCAATCTGAGACATGCGCACACAAACTTCTGTTCAATCCAATGTTACCAGACTCGGAATCGCCAATAAATCGGCGAGGCAAAAGAGCGAAGATTTTTAATCGGATCAGGAAAAAATCGGCAAAAGATTGGCAAAAAATCGCTGAATTCATTAAATAAAAATATACACATATATTGAATTAAAAAACATTTTTCATTAATATTCGGTAAAGGCATGTCCAAACAATGCATAATATCAATAGATGTCAAAAATATCTTGAATGAATAAGTATCTCATATATGTTACGAGTCCAAACATGATCCAAAATATTGAGTCTTGACTCCTGAGTCCTAACCAGTGACTACATAGTACATAGAACCAGAGGCATATGCTTCTAAAAGTTTACAAAAAACTGCATAATAATCAGAAAAAAATCAGTAACTAAGAGTCTAAGACTCCTAAGAGTGAGAACTAGAAGCAATTCCTTTCACTCCTTCGCTTGCTTGAATCTCAAAGTTCTCCAAGTCATGAAGGCTTAAAAGAGGAGCCTCCTCTAATTGGACCCAGTCTGCCACATTTGTAGTTTGCAAATCTATCTCTTCAAGGTCGATTGGTGAATGATCCAAACCTGTCATTATCACGAGACATTGAAATGTGAATTAAAGTTTCACTTTGAAGTTTGAAGTTTGAACTTTAAATTACGAACTAGATTATGAAACCTTCAAATTCAAGCTCTCGAGTCTCACCTAGTATTTGTTTGTTGCAAAGTCGTATATTGTAATGGACAAATACAAGGTCATTCAAGCGTTTTTGTGTCAATCGGTTGCGCTTCTTAGAATCTATTTTCTCAAACATGTTCTAGTTGCGTTCACAACCTGAAGCACTGCATGCTTGGTTTAAGATTCGAATGGCAAATCTCTTCAAATCTGGCGTATCACTACCAAAGTTTTGCCACCAAAGACCTAGCAACTGGCAAGGGTTTGTGAGTAGAAGTATTAAATAGTAAAAACTTAAAAAGACAAGAAAATTTAATAAAACATTTAACATACAAAATAAAGTTTAAACAAATTTAATGAATTGATGAAGCCTTCAAGCTGGGTACCTGGCAACATCTTAGACCTTTCTCTTATAGCACTGGTATAGGCAAACAATTTAGATGGCACCCTATAATCTTGTAGTTGGGAAAAGACGCGACTTTGATATTCTGGATCAAGGAAGCACCTTTCCATGCATGTCATAAGTCCTCTGCCAACCTCCCCATCCTCATTAAATTTGCTCTTATCATAAAAATATTGTGGGTTTAAGAAGTACCCAGCAGCATGTAAGGGGGAATACAATTGCCTATCCCAACGTGCATCTATAATGTCCCAAAGAGGCATATACTTTGTCTCGTAATCCCCATATCTTCTTTTGATGGCCTCCTTTGCGAGATCCATTGCCTCGTAAATGTAACCCATAGCGGGTTTGCCACCATCAACCATCCTGAAAGTTCAAGCATTCAAATTTAAACAAATATGAAACATTGTAAATAAAAAGAAGCTTGAAATGAAATTTAAAACATGAAAAAGTTAAAAGACTTGAAGTACCTGAGAACTCTAACAAGGGACTCCGTCACAACAATAATCTCTTCGGCATCTTTCCAGAAACCATCATTAAACACAAGTGCAACAATTTCGATGCCTTCAAGGGTCTTGGAATGTTTAGATGACATCCACTCAGGTCCCAAGAACATCCTCTTCAGATTTATCTTTTGCTCAACCACAGATTGCAAAGATATGAAATTTGTTGCAAATCTAGTCACTGCAGGTCGAATAATTTCTTTACCTTCAATGTATTTTCTCATCGTGTTTAGGACAATAGTGTGGTTGTATAAGTATTTGGTTATGGATTTTGCCTTCTCCACAACCTCTATCCAATGAAGCTTACCGATGTCCTCAAGCATTAAATCTATGCAATGGGTAGCACAAGAGGTCCAAAAAATAGTGGGGTGCCTAATCTCAAAAAGTCTACTAGCAGCCATATAATTCGCTGCATTATCGGTGACAATTTGTACAACATGTTCTTCTCCCACTTCTTGAACGACTTCCTCCATCATTTCACAGATAAGTTGGGCAGTCTTAACCTTGTCTGAAGCATCCACTGATTTGAGAAACATTGTGCCTGCGGGACAAGATACAAGGAAATTTATTAAAGTTCTATTCCTCTGATCTGTCCATCCATCATTCATGATGGTGCAACCTATTTGTACACATGATGAACGAAACTCAGCTAGCACAAGCATGACATTTTCAACACTCTAACAACAAATTTGTCCTAAGGTTCTCTGATGTAGGGGCTTTGAACCCTGGATCTGCAATAGCAACTGCATCAATCATAGCTTGCCAATAAGGACTTCTGGCACAGTGGAAAGGTATGTCAGAATAGTACCAAAAGTTAGCAATGGCCTTCCTTTCTTGACTATGGATATTTTTTTTCCAACCAGTGGCATCCAAGGTATGTTGGGAACCGGGTGTTGTGCGGGGAGCAAAAAAGGTGTTTATGTTTCCACCTCCAGTGTTGAAGGAAGGACTCATTTGGCCTTGAGTTTGACTTAGACTTGGAGGCATGTGTGGGAAACTTGGGAACAACATTGAGGATTCAACAGAGAGAGGTGACAAGGGGGTAGTGGTAGAAAAACCATCAACTCCAAGAGTTCCTATCTCACTGTTTTTCTTTGCTTTCTTGGCATTATGTTGACGCAACATATCAATGGCCAAGGTTGCTTGGTGTTTGACATTATCGTCAACCATGTTGCAAAGACCTATATAATGGCCAGGTATTTGTGCAAGGTGGAAATTGAATCTATAAATGCCTCCACTACATTTTGCTTTGCAAAATTTACGAACGAGCTTGGGGTCTCCGGGAATCTTGTCACAATAAACCCAAGCAAAGTCCTCCCTCGGCATTGTTGTTGTTTTGGAATTGTGTTTTGGAGTCATGGCTTCTATATAATTTGTGGCTTCTGTTAAGATTTGGAGTCATGGCTTCTATATAATTTGTGGCCCCTGTGAAAGACAATAAAAAAATTAAATTTAAAAATGATCCAAAAATTTAAAATATTCTAGAAATCTAAAAGATTAAATGAAGATAGATGTCAGTGAACATATAGAGACTATGCAAAAGGCAAGTGAGGATCACTGTTATGGCGTAGTATTCTAATGTACTAGGAGATAGATAGGTGTGAGGATCACTGTTATGGAGCAGTATTGTTGTTGGTTTGAAACCTTTTCTAATTCTAGGAAGCAGAAAAAATACAATTTAATTATATACCTACATTTCATCTATGATTATACCAACACTCTAGGTATTCCAAATTTTTGGATGGACTAGGTTTATCATCGTTTTGTAACTTTGTTCTTCTGGATTTCTATTGGTAGTTGGAGAGATGTTGATTATAAATGAATTACATACTTGACATAATACCGTCCTAATATTTTTTGATGGCTTTTATCTGTTACCAGATCCTTACCCCTTTCTTTGTAGATACAGTCAGATATGCACTAGATCTGGTTCTTTCTTGGATAAGGCTGGGATCCTTCATGAATATGTACTTGAATGGGATAGTTCATGGACTCATATGGGATCTGTTTGCAGTACTACTAGGATAGACTTCCATGTCATATCACTCCCAGTCTCGTTGGAAAAGAAAGAACTCCAAAATAGTAAAATACTAAGTAAACCAATGTTTACTCTATCTATCTCCTAATACAGTGATCCTCACACCTATCTATCTCCTAGTACATTAGAATACTGCTCCATAACAAATTGGCAACTGAAATAGGTTATTCAAGTTAGGCACCAAGATGATTCAAGAAATTTTTTCCTTGGAACACAAGGATTCGATATCCTAAGAACAATTAAGGAAATTTTGAAATTGAAGGACTCATACAGTCTGCCCGTTTCATATTTGTTTTCTCTGCCCGTCTGTCTGGAATGCAGCTTCTCTGCGAGTTTGCGGCGTCGTGGACGGTGGAATGGGCTTCTCTGCGGCGTCGTAGTGGAATGCGGCTTCTCTACGGCGTCGTAGTGGCGGCTTCTCTGCGAGTCTGCGGCGTCATGGACGGTGGAATGGCTCTGCAGCGTTGTAGTGGAATGCGGCTTCAGCAACGTTTGTCTCGGCAGCGAAGTGAACAACCCAAAAACTGGCGACAACCCAAAACCCGATAAACCCTAAACCCAAAACTGGCAGGACTCTGGAAAAAAACGCAGAATCGGCCTAATCGCAAACTCGTGAGTCAAACTCACGTTGACCACGAGTCAAACTCGGTCAACGCGATTTGACTCGCAGAGTTTTGACTCTGCTCGTTTCACGGGCGATCAGATTTTAACTCGCGAGTACTCGCTGATTCCTGTTACACTGGTTCAATCAAAAACTCTTCATTTCATTAATTATAATCTACCCCCAAAAATGACAAAATTACAAAATTGGGTTTTCTCCCCTTTAGCAAAATATTTAGGAAGGGACATTACAAATTGTTTAGCGCAAGCACGTTAAATAACCAATCTGACACATGCGCACACAAACTTCTGTTCAATCAACAACTCTTCATTTCATTAATTATATTCTGCTTGGGCTCCCTTGTTGGGAAGATGACGCAAACTAAAGAAACTACATACAACAATCTGGATCTGATTCGACTGATCAGGCACTAGACTTTGGATGATTTGGATCTCCTTGCTGTTCCCTTTACACCTTGTTTGGGCCTAACACACTTGAGTAAAAGTTCTCTACCCATCATTGAGATGTTTCTCTCAATTCCTTATGCCCCTGTGTGTTGTCTTCTCCCTTGGCCTAGCCTTCCTTTATAAGCTTGAGTTACGACCGAATCCACAACCCTAATCTCCAAAGTGATTGACGGATAAGATTAGATCTTGTCTCACTTGAGGCCGATGGTTGCAATTCATCTAATTCACTAATGCAAATAAACTTTGCATTATATTTTATTAAACCCACTTTTTTCTTATAAAAGAACTTACTTTAATTATTAAAGTTGAGGTTCCATTAGGTCATTTTTGCATGCCCAGACACTTAGGTCTGTGCATAAATACCTGCATGAGTTGCAAACATCAACAATTTCCAATTACAATCAATGAAATTTGAACAAGACTTCTCTGTAATGTATGTACACTAACATAATTGATTTCAAATTTATGAGAAACATGTTATTACATGATTGGTTGCAATATAAATTTAACTTCCAATTTCTTTTTTTTTGTTAATGAATATCGAGGGATCATCATCATTGTTTTTTAGCTTGTATTGTATTCATGTCTCTGCAGGTGATATTTACAGTAGATGTCCGTGCAAAAGAGGACACTATTCGTGAGGTTATCATTTCTGAATTGAATGACAGAATATTTCAAATTTGTGATCAACGATCTATTTCATGCTCTATTGAAAGAAAGGTTAGTCCTATATTTAATACCTTGGAGAAGTAATAGAGATGAAGGGATAAGGTTAATATTGTTGCATGAATTCCTTGAGTGTGAGCCCTATTTAAATATTCGCACAAACATACTTCTGACTGACTTTCTATTTCAATCCAGCATGATGCAAGTGCAATGGAATGCGACAAAGATATGATTTTTCGCCTACAAAATGCTGCAAGGGTTGCGACACAGGACTTGGCTTTGCTTCAGATAACCAAGGCATCAAATGTTGTTCCTTTGTTGATGAGTGGAGCAGGACATGATGCAATGGCAATGTCACATCTGACGAAGGTTTGTTTTATCCCTTTACACATCAAATTTTGTCCACATTTTTCTTGGTATAAGCTCTCTTGTGTATCTAATCGTAGAAATTTACAGGTTGGGATGTTGTTTGTCCGATGTACTGGGGGAATAAGCCATTCTCCCGCAGAGCATGTTCTAGAAGATGACATTTGGGCAGCAAGCCGATCACTTCTAGCTTTTCTTCAAGAATTATAGATCTGTAGAACTTCTAGCTTTTCTACAAGAATTTTACATCTGTATCATATCCACTGAAACATGTTGCTATTTGTTCAGAGAGTAGATATATCTAGCTATTTTCCAAGAATCGTTAGATCTGTACCATATCTATAAAATCATGTGACATTCTGGTCAAGATATTATTTATGTTGTGTACAGTAAGGGGAAGGCACAGGCACTTGTTCTACATTATTTAAATCAAATTCAGGGAACGTGTAAGAAGTTAGAACAATTTCAATGAAACAAGTCAAATTTAATCTTCAAAATATGTTAACATCTTATTAATGTTTCACAGTAAAGAGAGTGATTAAGACAGGAAGAATCAGTTAGAACTAAAAAATTTCACGAGGGGCCATTTCACTTCAGGCACTGTTTGACTATGTTGAATTTGCAATTGAAACTGTTCTTATTGTAAGTGCTCAATATCTTCAATCCAGTCGGGACAAAAATCTTTCCCAGGAGGCTTCTTAACCATGTTTTGATTTGAAAGATGTATAGCGGAGAAATATACCCAAAACCAAACTTCAAATTTTCTTCTAATTGTGTACTCGCAGAGAGGGCTTGAAAGGCCTGTCCTTTGATGTCGATCACTTGTAAATACAAAGCAGAAACCAACGTGCGAGACATTCCTAAGTGACAGAGGAAGTCTGATACCCTAAAATCAAATGGCCACCCAATTGAAATTGACACTTCCCCTATTAACCAACTTAACCAAAAGGCCATAAAAGGACTCAACAATAACATGGAAGAGGGAGCACGAATTGACAACCACATTGCTAAACACCCAAAGCAGGGATACAGGATAAACGAAGTAAAGGCAAAGAGGTCAAACAAGAACCTAAAGGAGGCCAAATTGATACCACACAAAACAAAGAAATGCAGAGGGAAGATGGGGGAGCCCCTAGATCTCGGCTACTCGAGTGAAAACTAGTTGATTATCCCCACTACCACAAATGTGATTAGCCAACCGTGCAAGTGTAAATTTAAACTATGTAGAATGCCACCAAGGACCAAACAAAAGACATTAATGAACATAATCATACTAGGGAAAGGGGAGTAGAGGATACATAGACCTAAAGAATGGCACGAGGGGAATTAAATGTGCAGTGGCCCAACTATCCCTTGCTCATTTGGAATTCCTCGCCCCCATAAATGTTCATTATAGCTAATGATCTCCTTGATCACCTTAATCTTGATTGTCCACAAATCTAGATCTACAGGCTTGTACCAAAGGTCAACAAGTATTATTATGGTTTGGTCACATAACATAACTCAACACTCCTACCCAATAATGTGTATTATTATGGTTGGTACATAACATAACTCAACACTCCTACCCTCTCACATTCATGACTGCAATAATGTGCCATACATCTCGTCCACTGGAAGAAATAACTACTTTGTACACAAGTAGGCTCACCCAAATAGAGGGATGAGGGGTTGCTTGTCCTTCACCACCTTGCATGAGGGGGTATGTGGGAAATGGAGGCGATAGCCTCCCAAAACAATCATTTTTGCAGTTGTCATCAACATAATTTACTGCACAATCTACAAAACACACTTTTTTGATCGGGGGCTCAATTATGGGATATGATAGTAACTTATTTGATCACTGATAAGCAGTGATCCCCCTTGCCAAACAAATTGCCTTGTTAGCCATTTGATCTACCAAAAAAATGCTTTGTTTGAGAATATGGTAATATTTGAGTTCTTCAAACTGGGTGAGAAAGGATCTAATATGAAGAAAAATTGAATTAAGGTGTAGGTCTCTAGGTATGATTCATTTATGTAGGTCACCTATTATAACTTTGGAATCCCCAACAATTGTTATCTTGGTAATCCCCTTATCATGAGGCATAGAGAGACCTTGAAAAAGGCCATGAGCATATACTTGGTTGTTGATGGTCCACCCCAAACTCCAAGCAAACAAATATCTACTTGATGATCAGGGCGAAAAATAGCACCCCAGTAGGTTCGTTTTGGAGGCCTCGTCGAAACACAGTGTTGCGTGATTGAGAAGCCATCCATTGTCTAAACTAATTTGGGGGAAGTCATAGAGACCAACTTTCCTATTGAGGGCTTGTTGTAGGGGGTTGGATCTTAATGACTAACTATTTCCACCAAATTTCTTCATGATGGTCCAATTGTTGTGGAGATGCCAAGGATAGTCTGGGAACCAAAGTGCTCTTACAGAAGAGAGAGAGAGAGTGAGAAACTACAATTTTAGGAAGAAACTGCTTGTTTTTGAAAGATGGATTGATTTCTAGCTATCCATAATTTCCAATAGACATATTTTGGTAGGGATTTATGGATTCATTTGAAGATTGGTTTCTCTTTAAATCCTCCCAAATAATTCTTATCCTAGGCTGAGAGGAAGGTTGGGAGATGAGAGGGCTAGACCAGTGTAGGAGAAAAATATTTCAAGGCATGTTTTCACACTTCCATGGAGAATGAGCATTCAAGAAAAATATATGGGGAAGATTCAATTTAAGAGAGACAAAGGGCACATCTAGATGGTCTGCTAACTCCTCTTTTCTGAAGATTTTATGTTAGAATTTTTTTTATTAACCAAGGTCCAACAGAAAATCTTGATTTTCAAGAGGCCAACGATATTCCATATATTTCCCCAAATACGACTTCTTGAGGGCGGGGGACCATTCAGAAAGAGGAGTTAGCATAATACTCATCTAATGTTCCCTCTCTACTGTTGAGTAACATTATCACATAAAAACACAAATTCTCTGTGAAACTCTTAGCGAAGGGAAAAACCATTCGAGGTCTAATACTCGAATGCAACTACATGAAGTTTGATATCCCATTATCGCATGAGTATAAATATATGTACTGAGTTGATTTAATTAGCACATCAAATTATTTTAGAACAACAATGCAATTATTACATTAAACCATAAAAATGCATACCAACAACTTGCATAACGAAAATGAATTAACCAATCATTACATAATTAGGGATCAACATTGCACATAAAATTGGGTACTTATCTTTTATAGAAATGACAACTGGCTACAACCTCTCCACGTTCCACCCAACCATAGACCTCGTGGTTTGTCAATCTCAACCAGGGGTCACCCTTGAGATGGGGTTGCAACTCCATAGGCAATGGAAAAACCAATAAATAACCGAATTAACATGTCTATTTCTAGGGTACCAACCCTACTGCTATGACCTTAATCTCTGTGCTTTTCTTCCCCTATATTTGCACCCAAATGGCACCTTACAACCAGCCAAGCATTTCTTAACAACAATCACCCATTTTTCCATACCTGTGCCCCAGTGGCACCTTATGGCTAGCCAGAAATTTCTCAACCATATTATTCCAATTTCCACTGTACCTATGCCCTAGTGGTGCCTTATGGACGACCAAGAATTTCTCAGTAGGTAATCGAAATGATTGTTAGTGACAGAGATCAATAATTATAGTGACGAAAAACTAATGGTAGTCTCCTCCCCCTAGTTATTTATAATGCATGGTCCCTTCAATGCCATGTGTCATGTAAGGCCTCCCTCTACCATGTGTCACCCACCTAAATCCATGTGGCCCCAAGTGCTTCCTTCGCAAACATCAACAACAACACATGTTTCTTGTTGCCATGGAGTTCCACTTCTCCCCATACTCTTTTCATGTAGTGGTCCGTACAACCAGTTGCTAGTTTATTATTATATAAATATTTACAAGATTACAATCTTTAGAATCTTGGCCCTCCAAGCATTTGGGAAATAACACATATGCCCGGGAAATCTAGTCTCAAAATGACTCCAGCTCACCATCATAATATCAAGATATACATCATTATATCATATTTACATCTTAAGTCAGTAGGAATCAATGTGGAAAAAGTTAAAGTCAGGATTAAATAGACAAGGGTCCAGAAATTGAAAAAGTCTTTAAAGTCTGGAGATTTTTGAAAAAAATCGGCAAAATAAAAAAACAAAATACAAAAAAAATCATTTTTAAAAAAGTTTAAAAAATTTGTTAAGAAAACTACCTCACTCACAATTTTTTTGGAAAAACTCCCAATTTTATCCTGATGTTTTCAATAAAATCCCGATTTACAAAAAATAAATTAAAAAGTCGTTAAAGAAACTACCTCATGATTTTTTGGAAGAAGTCTCGATTTAATCTTGACTTTTTCAACTAGGGAAAAATCGCCAAAAAATCGGCTGATTAAATCGGATAGTCCAAAAAATCAGAGTTTGTTGATTTAATCGCGACTTTTTGGCAACTTTTTCCACACTGGTAGGAATATTACATTTCTTGCCCCCTTATTTTATGCATTATCCTTTGTGTCGTATATATATACAAATATATACATCAATAAAAAAATTTGAGGGTAGTCCTCCCTCATTATATGTTGTTCCCATGTAGCCTCTTTAGGATTGAGTGGGGTCCATTGTACCTTTACCATAGCGACGACTCTATTTCGAAGCACTTTGACCATCTTGTCTATAATTTGTATGTGCAAGACTTGAAAATCCCTTTCTGGTTCCACTTGAATCATGTGCCAGTCAATTACATGGTTTGTACGAGGAATGTATTTGTTAAGCAAAGATACATGGAATACATCATGAATATGCATGAGATGCTTTCAATGCAAGTCTATATGCCACTGAACCAATTATCTTAGGAATCTCAAACGGTCCACAATAACACATTGCCAACTTGGAACAATTGCCCAGTCTTACTATGCTCTTTTGTGGTTTAATCTTTAACATACGATCCCCAATTTTAAATTCTTGAAAAGTTCTATGCCTATATGCATAACTCTTTTGGTCTGTCTTAGGAATCTTTCAGGTTTTTCCTAATTTGATCACTTGTTCCTCCATTTCTTGGTGTAGCTCAGGGTCAACCATAATTCTATCCACTGGATTGCTCCAACTCACAAGAGTATAACACATTCTTCGATACAATGCTTCAAAGGGCTCATTTTTAACAAGGCATGATATCTGTTATATATGCAAATTCTACCAAATGGAGATAATCCTTCCATTTGGATAGTTTCTCCATCACATATATTTGTAACATATCTTCAATTACTTGATTAAACTGCTCAGTTTGCTCATCTAATTATGGGTGATATGCCTTAATAAAAATCAAATTAGCATCCCATCCCTTGAATAACCTCTCCAAAAATTAGAGGTGAAATTCAGAGATCTTTGACATACTGTGTAACCTAGCAACTTCCCTCATGAAAATATCGGAAATATTGGCTTCTTTATGCGTTGATTTCATGGGAATAAAATGGGCAACTTTAGTAAGCTTGTTGACCACTACCATTATCGCATCATGGCATTTTTGTGTCCTAGGTAATTTAGCAATAAAATACATTGACACCGTTTTGCACTTCCATTCAGAGATAGGTATAGGCCTGTTGGATGCTTGTGTTCGACCTTAACTCCGACATTCTAAACATCCAACTATGTAACTTGCCATGTCTTTCTTTAATCCTAGCCAAAAATATTGCTTTTTGATTGATGTAATAGTTTTATGATATCTCGGGTGTCCTACATAAGGTACCCTATGCATTTCCTACAGAATCATTTCCTTCACCTCCTGCATATTTGGCACATATAATCGACCTCGGTAAAGAAGGATACTATCCTCTCCAAGTTCATATTCCAAATATTTTTCTTGTTTTCTTCATGTTACAAACTATTCTTAATATCCACACACAATTGGTTTGAGTCCCCATCCTTCAAAACTTGGGTCAAAATATCCATTTTACACATGCTGATTGGTGCCACATGCATTAGGTGTATTCTTTAGCGAAGTGCACCTACCACCTTATTCTCTTTTCCTTTTATATATTTGATCTCGAAGTCATATTCCGCTAAAAATTCCAACCATCGAATTTGTCGAGCATTCAGATTAGGTTGTTCAAACAAATGTCACAAATTTTAGTGATCCACTGTAACTCAAATTTTTGTCCCAAGAGATAACGTCTCCACATATTCAGTGTGTGAATAATGGCTTCCAATCATAAATCATAAGCATTGTAGTTTTTTTCATGCTCCAATTTTTTGGATTCATAATACACCATGTGCCCATTCTGCATGAGTAATCCCCCCAAACCTTCTTTACACATGTCAGTGCATACAAGGAAATTTTCAGTTGGGTCTGCAACTTGAAACACTGAAGTACTTGTCAATAATGCCTTTAACCAGTGAAAGGCCTCTGCACACTGAAGAGTCCATTCAAACTTGATTACTTTCCTCTGCAATGAAGTGATAGGGTAAGAAATCCTAGAAAACCCTTCAATAAACCGCCTATAATAACCGATTAAGCCCATAAAAGCTATGATTTTAGAAGCATTCTTTGGTGTTGACCATTCCTCAATGGCTCAATTTTTTTTTTGGATCCACTGCTATACCAACCTCTGAAATAATGTGACCCAAATAATGGTCTATGAGCACTTGCAAAACTAACCTCGAATGTTTCTCATGCTCCTCTTCTTACTTGAGTAGTTAGAATATCATCCAAGAAAACAATCACAAACTTATCCAAATAATCTTGAAAAACACCATTCATCAGGCACATAAAGACACTTGGTGTATTGGTTAATCCGAAAGACACCATTACAAACTCGTAGTGCCCATAATGAGTTTGGAATGATGCTTTGTAGATATCCTCTTCCTTAATTCGAAGATGATGGTATCTTGACCTCATGTCAATTTTAGAAATACTTTAGCTCCCCGAAGTTGATCGAATAAATAATCTATTCTTGGTCATGGATACTTATTCTTAATTGTCATTTTATTTATCTTTCGTAAATCCACACATAGACACAATATCCCATTCTTCTTTTTAACAAACAAAATTGAATCTCCCCTTGGTGATACTTTTGGTCATATGAACCCCTTTTTGAGTAACTCTTCCCACTACATTTGTAATTCCTTGAGCTCTGGAGTGCTCATCTGGTATGGTGCTTGTTAGAGTCAGTCTAGTAGCCATTCACCAGAGATCAAAGCTCTTTGCATTTCATAGTTAGGTGTCTCATCAGTGTGATCATGATCATGTTGCATTTCGTTAGGCATGCCATAATCTCGGTGGAAGGAGTTTATGTCATTATTCCCCTCTTGTTTGGCACTGCTGGTTCAGGTTTGTTCAAATAAATAAAGTCCTCAATGGGTCATTCATTTTGCTTTAAGTTTTAAGGTCTTAGGTCTAGGGTTGAGTCTAATTTTGTCTTGAGAGGTCATCAAGGACCAGCAGGCTAGAGGGATGTCCTTCATTAAACATTTCTTATCATTGTACAGCTTAATTTTTGCCTTGTTCTCAAAAACTCCGTTTTTGAAAACAAGGTCATTATCTCATTTTTGTAAAAATTCTCAAAATTTCAAATTCTTCAAATGTCGAAGTGCAGCCTTGGTCTCCTTTGCCAAAGCATCCCAGAAGCTATCCCTGCGAAAATTTTCAGAAGAAATCATCATTTCAACCAATTTTTCAAAGAAATGAAATTAAAGGTCAGAGCCAATTAAAGCAAAAAGTGTCAACATTCAAAACATTACAAAGTGGGTTTTGGGCAAGTAAAAATTAAAAGGAAGCCTATAAAAGCATGCCATTCCTCATTGGTAACTCATTTGCCTCTCAACACTTCAAGAGAATACTTGTCAAGTCAATTTCAAGGTTCATTGGGCGAATTGAGTAGTTGCAGCAGCGCGCTACGCATCAGAGGAGGCGCGCTACGCGTTGGGGGTGCACTACGCATCAGCGCGCAGTTTCCAGTTCAATTTAACTCAGGCGCTACGCGTTGGAGGCGCGCTACGCATCAGGCTGGGCGCGCTACGCGTTGGGTTTCTTGCTCAGGAAATCGCCAGCAAGTCATCAAAGCTGCTTCTCTCTCCAAATCTTTCAGGTAGGCCTTTAATCCATGATGGTTTTGGTTTGGCTAAGATGAATGAGCAATGAACATGCAAAAATGCCATGCTAATATGGAGTAAAACCCTACCTTGCTGTATCAAATTTTAAAAATGCAAATGTGCTAGGGTTTCATTGAAAGTTGCTGCCCAAGGTTACCCATTTTCCCATTCCTCTTTCCCCATATTTTCCTCACCATTTTCCTTGACATTTTCCATGCAAATCATATAATTTCCCTACTAAAAATCATTAAAATCCCTAAACCCTACTAATTCCTAAAATCCTATGTAAATTTCCTAAACCCCACTTCCCATTACAATCCTACAAATTATGATTGTATATGTTCCATGTTCCTTTCCTAAAATTTCCTTTCACATTTGTTTTCCCTAATCCCCTCAATTTTCCCTTTTCCCTAACATTTCCCATGTGTGTTTGTCCCCTTGGTAACAGCATTTAAACAAGTCAAAACAGCAGTTCATTGGGTGCACAGTGAGCATTATTTTTCAGTCACTTGCCTCCAAAACCATGTCAAAAACCGAAACAGATTATGAGCAAAGTGATGACTGTGAATCAACACCAGAGGTAGAGGTGCCAAGGAGGCATCACAGGGGTGGTAAGGGTGGTCAGCATGTCAGGGAGGAACCCACCTCTTTGGCTTATCTACAAGCTTGTCCACTTGCAGTGTCATGTTTCCGATATCTATCATGCTATGAATATTGTGAGAGAATCTCCCAAATTCAACACCACAAGGAATTGGCCCGCTTGTTTGTCCTACATTTGCACAATGGGCATGTGAATCTTGCAGGAGTGGACTTCACATTGTCACCTGAGATTGTTGCTCAAGCAACAGGGATACCCAATATTGGAGAAGAATGGAACAAGCGCCAGCAGTTGGACAGATTTCATTATGATCCATATATCAAACCTGCATATATGAGGTACCTAACTGGTGTTTTTCCCTTCAGATTCTTAAGAGACGAGTATGCACCTTTGATGAGGATCATCATTCGCTATTTCACTTGTGAGGGCAGATTTTCACGTTTGTATTCGTACCATATCCGTTTGTTGATGCATTTCACACGGGTACGAATGATGAACATTCCATTCTTCATGTGCCGAAATATAGAGAGGATGGTGCCCTTGGTGCAAAGAAAGAGCCCAGCACAGCAACACAAGAGCATTTATCATTATGCACTGATCAAGATTGTGGTCATGCATCAGTTGGCACAACAGGGTATTCCATGGGAGGATTTCATTTCTCGTGACTTGTTCACAGTGCCACAGCCACCTCCTGAGGTTGTTCGTGATGAGGGAGGGCCTTCACATCAGTTTGATATTCCAGAGCCCGAGCATGTCAGCTCCCCTCCATTTGTCACATATCAGAGAGGCCACAGGGTCTTATTTGCATCTGCACGACGAGTATTATCTCCACATCAGGTGGAAGGGGTCTCGCCTTCTTCATCAGCACAACGAGTGTTATCTCCACATCAAGTGGAAGGGGCCTCGCTTTCGACAGCAGCACAGGTACCAGAGAGAGGCAAGCAGCCCAAGATTGATGAGGGGCCATCAGGTGTTCCAGGCATAGATGTTGTTGACCTTGATATCATTTCTCCTAGCCTAGAGTCAAAGGAGATCATCGAGCAACTAAGGGCTGAAAATGACTTGTTGCAGCAAAAATTGGAGATGGCAAACTGGACAATTACTTATTTAGAGCAGCACAACAAGCAATTAGAGGATGAACACTCTCTTGATGAGTTGCGGAGAATCCATGAAGACCGCAACTTGGATCGCAAGAGACCCGGTGATTTGACACCCATTGAGCGAGAGGCTATGCTCATCCGGGTCAATACTCATTTGAAGAAGTTGCTGGCCAAGGCAAACACGGAAAAAGACATGCTCCGACACATGAAGAATCACTATTGGGCTCGAATGCATGTGTGTAAAGCAAGAATGAAGGTGCTCAAAGGACGGTTGGCCAAGGCACTAAAACGGAGGAAAAGGCCCGATCCCCTTCATATTTTGGCTGAGGCTTCCTTGGAGGAGCATGGTGCTCAATGATGCACTTCCAGCTCAAATTTTAGGAAATTTTGAGCAATTTTGGTCAATTTTGAGTTTTTTGTGCCACACACATGTTTTCTCTCAACGTGTAGCGCGCCGCGCGCTACCCTGAAGATGGGCAAGTCCATTCCTCAAAAACTCAGCATTTTTGGATTTGTCATGACAAATTACACTTGCTCAGCAATTACCAAGACATTTCATCAGGTTTTGGGTCCTTAGAAGGTCAAAAAACATGCAAAAAATGACTTTCGGCCACTTTTTGGACACACAGGGAGCAATCTTGGGAGATTGCAATTTTGGAGGGGCAAATGACCACCAAATTGAGAAATTCCACTTGGGCTGGAAAGTAGACATCCAGACCTTTCCAACAAGCCTACGTTTGCCTCATTTGGATGCCGGGAAGTGCCTCAAAAGTTGGCTCAAAGGCGCGCTACGCGTTGAGGATTGGGGCGCTACGCATCAGGGAAGTTTGCCAGATTTTCACCTACAGCTCAGCAAAACGCAGATTTGACTAGTTTTGACTTTTTGGAGTGATTTTTCATTCTCCTTGATGTAATTGATGTAATTTTATGATGTCATGGCACTTATTTATCTCTTCTAGAAGATTCATTCATAAAAAGTCAAAAATTTAATGAATGAATTAGTTTCCTAGCTTATAGAGGCAAGTTGTTTTGATTGCCTAGATTATAGTGCTCAGTTTAGAGAATTGGTTGAAACAGCTCCTAGGATGATGAGCTCGACCCCTAGAGGCAAGGAAAGGTGTTAGTTTGCCTATATTGTGTATTTTCTTAGTCATTTTCATGGTTGGACTCTTGAGGGATAAGCTTCTATTGTATTACACTTTGTATCTCTGCAATTTTGGAAAAGGAAAGACCAGGGTTTTGCAGCACTTTTTGGGATTCCTGTGGTTATTTGTGTTGATGGTGTGCCTCTCTCATGTACTTGTAAGTGTGTTATGTGTATCATTTTCCCACTTTTCTTTTCTGCACATTAAGTAAATGAAGTGTTAAGGTAGAATTCATAATTTGTATGCTCTGCCTTTAAGTTTGTGTAATATCTATGTTTTCCTCTGTCTAAAGAGAACTCTCGAAAGCTTCTTGCTCTCTTTAGCTCCTCACCGGTCATTCCTATTCATTCACTTAAATCAAAGGCATCAAGACAATCTCCTACCTTGCCCCAAAAAGACCTCTGCAAAAGCTGTGTCTCATCCCCGCACCCAAAATTGCTCTCCTCCTGTTTTCCACCAAAACCCTAAAAATCTGAAATCAAACTTTCTCAATCAGTTTACTAGCCTAAAATCAGTGTTCTTTATTGGTCATCTCCGCCCTTTGAAAACCTTTTGCCGAGATAGACCCGGAGAGAACCCTCTCCTGCCCCGTAGGGCTAGCTACAAGGCTAAGTGGTTTGATGTTGCCTTGGATTTTGTCTTTTTCAGCCTGAGGCCAAATTCAAGCGCTAACAGTGCCATAGATGCTTGAGTAGCTCAAAGTACCAAATCAATGCCCCTCCTTGGAGGTAATCTAGGGATCTCGGAGAACACACCAACACATTCCTTTATTACAGGGTAATCTTCCAAATTAGTTGGTCAATCCTTATTGGGTTCCTCCATATGAACTGCGAAAATCTGATAACCCTTCTGAAAACTCTTCCTTAACTGTAAGGCTAATATTTCTCTAATAGATATCAGTCAAGGAACTCCTTGGACTTGTGTCTGTCATCCCTCATCATTAATATAATTAAAAGATTTACTATAGTAGTCTAGGACTACACGATGCTTTTATAGCCAATCCATGTCGATCAAACAATCATAAGAACCCAACGAGATTATATTCAAATCAGCCTTAGTAATTAGCCCATTCATATCAGTTAAGCATTTTCTCACCCATTTAGTAACTTTCCTTTGTACCCTAGTAGCTAATTGAACCAGCCAAACCCTATGATGCTTGGATTTCTTCAAATTAAATTTGTTTATCATTTTTGGATCAATATAACTATGACTAGCTCTCGAATCAATTAAAATAGTGATAGGTTAGTTATTTAACTTACCTCCAACCTCAATCATATGTGCTTGGTGCTCAACCTGTTTATTATCCAATGCCACATAAATCTTGGGCATGTGACCCATCTTTACTATTCTATCAACCACCTTCATAGTATGCATAATCTTCTAGCTCCCATTCTTATGAGGGAAACACTTGAGTTTATGGTTTCCTTCATAGGACCAACACTTCAACTTCCTATTCTTTATTCTTTATTCAACTTCCTATTCTTTATCCTTCTATCTAGTGATACACTAGTGCTGCTATCAGACTCCGAAGCGGTATGGGCCCTCTACGTGCCTTCCTTTCTGCATGAAAATGATGCTAACCATCACTCCTAGTCCACCTTGGACTCCCATCTACCTTCTCACCACTTCGGTGCTCAGTTGTTTGAGCTTGTCTTGACTCAGATTGTTGGCCCAATTCTTGTTGGATTCTACTTAAACTTTATATAATTTGAGTGTTAATTTCTTATTGTTCTTTAACCTATCTAGAATTATCCTCTTTAACACTCAAAACCTCCATTTTCAGGCTTCTCATAGTCTCTTCCAATGATCCAGGTGGATCTTGAGACACCAGAGGCATGAAAAGGCTCAAAATTCAAAGTGGCAGAAAGACAATTAACTTGACATCAGATCGAAGTGCTCGTCGCCCTGATTCCAACAGTGTGAACGACGCTCCAATCCGAGTCTGTATGGAGAAGATAGAAGCAGTCAAAGTTGAGGGTTGACTTACCCATGTGGCAGGCTTAAAGGAGGCACAATTTTGACCAAACCCGACCACCAGATTCTGGCCAACATGGGCCAGATTCCGGGTAAATTTGTGGCCCAATTAATTTGTTTCCTTCGGCCCAGATTCGAAATTTTGAGAAACGGCGGGATGGTTATTAAAAATAAAAAATAAAAAATATAGGTCGACAGGCCACCACCCCCGCCGACCTTCCCAACAATCATAACCAAAAAACGTATTAAAATATTGGGGTGGGCGGCCATGACCCTGCCACCCCAAAACCATACAACAAAACTGTTATATGTGGTGGGGCGCAGGCTGTCAACCTCGTCGCCCCTCCACCACAACCATATACTATAAACAATAACGGTGGGCACGGGCTGCCAACCCCGTCGCCCACCACCGTCACACTACGTGCAACAAAGCGCGTTAATACAGAGCCATAGGAGTATGGAGGGGGAGCGGGCCATCGGGACTGACGACCCTGCCTCCCAAAACGACCATTTAATGATCTTCGCCCGCTGATTGTAAAACAAAAAATCATTATGTTAATAACAAACAGTTAAAAAAAGGGAGGGGCGGGGTTTGACCACCCGACCCCTCCCTAACCACTTGACATTTATACCAATGCGCCCAACGGTCTAGTTTTGAAAACTCCGCCCAAGCCATCATATAAAAACTTATATTTTTGCTCAGTACGGGACAAAGGATAGTGGGCACGGATTTCAAGATTGCAGGTGGCGGAACCTTGAACAGCGCTAGAACAGGGGGTGGAACCTTGCCTGAGCACATTTTCCCGGGGGGTCAGTTTTGGTCCAGTGTCAAAATTGGGCAAGTTTTATATCGATTTTGCACCTCTCGGCGACAAGAATTCAATGGTGATGCTAGTTTCTACAACAGAGCTCTCCATTTCTCGACCATTTTACAGAATGGAGGTATAAGACTCCTTTTTGTAACTGATGATTGTATTTCTTTTCCTCATGCCATTTAATGAATGAAGGCCTCCCCATTGATCGAGTAAGGCCTGGAGACGTAGTCCAAGAGGGACAAACTCCGTTATCAAGCTTCTTGTCTTCTTTAATGTTTTATGTGTTTCTTCCTCTTCTCTCATGTGCACATTAAATTTCTATGGTTAAGTTGCAACTGATGCATGTGATTCTTTAATACATCTATAAGCAAAAGATCTTGGATCATCCAAGTTGGGAATTTCATATCTAATCATTCCATGTCCATTTGACTCTATCTTGTCATCCCCTATGTTGACATCAACTGTTCTAACTTCCTCCCCTAGATAATTAAGGTTTGGTGTATTCCCTTCTTCTTCCATACTTCTCCAAGAAATTATGCAAATACCTTTTCCAAATAAAAAATTCTACAACCAATGACACATTCTACTTATCAACACCCTTTTGTAGACTATTTATTTTGAAGTATTTCACTACTTGGATAGGAAATTAGGTCTTTCAGAAATAGTCAATTGACTCAATTTTGTTCCTAGCAAGACCTCCCTAACTTTAACCTCCAATTTCTAATAGTTTTTTGCCACCAATTTTAGTTCTTTCTTCGCCAGATGTGTTCTACTTGGAAATCTATTTTGTTTGACTAGTTACAGAGAAAATTCTGACTACTAGACATAGAATTACATTCTTCAAAATTCTGGTACTCTCGTTGCCTCTTCGTAGCTGCTATAGAATCAAATTTATTTTCTTTGACAAATTCTCTTAGACTTGGTCTTTATGATTATACCCGATTTTGTCTTCATTGGGCGACAATTGAGTTGTCAGGAACTTGGCCGACATGCATTGGTCAGTTTTACGTCAACAGACGAGCCTAATTCTTCAAAAATTCCATGTGGCCTACCCATGATATACACGTCACTGAAATATATTATTATATTATTATTATCTAATTTTAAGGTCATGACCAAGCTAGACGCAAAATTGGTGTATGAGACGCCCTTGTTTGTGGGACAAGGGACCCATCTCCACGCAACGATTTCACTGCTAAGTCTAGGAAGGCATGCATACTCTACACCCCTCTGGTTTTGAACCTGTAACCTGTTAGGAGGAAACACATGTTCTTACTCCTCAGCGATTACACGTTCGCTACACACATAAATATATGTTCATAATTTGTAAAATATATACATACGAGTGTTATATTTCTTATATGAAGGAATGTGGTCATTTACCATACATAACCTATATTATATGCAACACTTTTAGTTTGATTTGTAATGTATATATATAAACGAATCAAATTTATACAAATTATATTTGGATATGTATAAATAAACTCACTCTAGGAGGTCTAAGATTAATAAACTACACATGGATGGTTTATTGCCTTACATAACCATGAGTATATTGTATATAACAACCTGCACTTATAATCGACATATCTCACACACACACACACAAAAAAAGAATTCACGTCAAATCAATTTTACAAGCAAACACATCGGGAATGTATTGAGAACAATATATGTATAGTATATATGTGCTCCAAAAGTTGCATCCATTGATACCTAATAAGTCATACACAGATATGGGAAATGAGAAATGGGCTTGCTCCTAGAGAAATGAAAGTGGTGAAACTCAACTAAAATCAATGAATAGGATAAAATAGTGTGGGGGCGGGGCGGGGGGGTGTCCATTATCACGGTTCCACATCCCAGTTTGATCCCTTCCATTTGATAACTTAGGTTAATCTGGCTAAATCTACGGAAAGCAAGGGGTGTCCTTATGAGATTAACAAACACAGGGGGGAGGGGGTTCATTATCATTGTTCCACCCCTCCCTAGAACCATGTAATCACCTTCACGTTCCAACCTTCCACAGGGTTCCTCTATTGTGGTTGCACTTTACTTTCTCACTCAGCACGGGGATTGCATCCTCATGAACTGCCACTATAGATATGCCTCCACGACTCTGTAGTCCAATTTTGTGTTGATGGGGCATCATTCCTTTTGATTAGTTGCATGATCCCTCTAACATTCCAAATGGCTCCCCTTCTAATATTTATTGTTTATAACCAACAAAATATTGCCCCCCATTGTAATGCACCCCACCAAAAGAATTCAAAATATTAAGTAATATAATGTTATTTCAATATAATTGTGGTATGTATATAAATATACCTTTTAACATTTCCATGATAATTCAAATGATATGTGATGTACAATTAATTTTGATATATATATCCCTAATTTTGTAGTCAAACCTCGGATCGTAACTTGCGAGAGCATATAATGCACTCGGTGAAGTATATCCCTTAGGCGATGCCTTATATACCATTTAAAATTCACGTGATATCTATATATATATATATATATATTACATGTAATGCACATCAACTGGTAATAAACGAGAATTAACAATATATAACTAATGTACTTTGAAACATTATAAAACCAAACATTATAATACACATCCCTGTGGAACTTCATAACTTAGTAAATACTTCGTTACATTGATTATCGTTTCCATTGTCAACTTTTTATACATAAAATCTATATATAGTTATATAAAACATTGCATAGGATATTTAAAACCTATATTATTACATATATCTACATAATAGTTACTTTCCCCAATTCACTCTCACACACACACGTTCTAAAATAAAACCTGATATAGGAATGAGTACGACACATGAAATTTAACATACCTGGATCAAAATTTAGTAATTTTTCATCAAATTCACAAAATTTTAACCCTACTAAATTTCTCTGGACTCCTATGTCCTTTCTCAAATTGGAAATTTAACGACTCGTACCTGGAACTTTCGTCAAACAAACACACACACACACATTCTAAAATAAAACCTGATATAGGAATGAGTATGACACACGAAATTTAACATACTTGGATCAAAATTTAGTAATTTTTCGTCAAATTCACAAAATTTTAACCCTACTAAATTTCTCTGGACTCCTATGTCCTTTCTCAAAGTGGAAATTTAACGACTCGTACCTGGAACTTTCGTCAAACAATAGGAAGGAATCCTAAGATTTCCTCAATTTTCCCCATAATAGGCCCAATCAGGCCTGGGTTTGAAACTTGGCTCTGATACCACTTTGTAATGTCCCCTCTATTGTTGGGCAACATTACCACATAAAAACACACAAGTTCTCTATGAGACTCTTAGTGAAGGAAAAAACCCTGTGATTTCTATTACTCAAATGCAACTACATGAAGTTTGGTAGCCCATTTTCACATGAGTATATAATATATGTACTGAGTTAATTCAATTAGAAAAACAAATTATTTTAGAACAACAATGCAATTTTAATTAAACCATAAAAATGCATATTGACAATTTGCACAACATAAATTAATTAACCATTCATTACATAACCAAGGATCAACATTGCACATAAAATTGGGAACTTGTTTTCATAGAAATGGTAACTGGCTATAGGTTCTCCACATTCCAACCAACCATAGACCTCGTGGTTCGTTATTCTCAACCACGGGTCACCCCCGAGCTAGGGCTACAACTCCATATGCAGCGAAAAAATTGATAAATAATTGAATTAACACGTCCATGGCCAGGGTACCAACCCTACTTGCATGACCTTAATCTTTGTGCCCTACTTCCCTTGTACCTACATCCAAATGGCACCTTACGACTAGTCAGTGATTTCTCAAGAACAAGCTCCCATTCCCCCCATACTTGCGCCCCAGTGGTGCCTTACAGCTAGGTTGGAATTTCTCAACCATAGGATTCCAATTTTCCTCATACCTGCAACCTAGTGGCACCTTATGGCCGACTAGGAATTTCTTATCAAGTAATCGAAATGATGGTTAGTGACAAAGATTGGTAAGCATAGTGATGAATGTCGGTTAGTAACTAAAAACTAATGGTAGTCTCCTCCCCTTAGGTATTTATAATGCATGGTCCCTTCAATGCCATGTGTCATATAAGGCCTCTCTTTGCCATGTGGCACCCGCTTGAAGCCACGTGACCCCAAGTGCCTCCTTTCCAAAAACCAACTACAACACCCGTTGCTTATTTCCATGGAGTTGCACTGCCCCCCATACTCTTTTCATGGAGTGATCCTTACAATCAAACATTATTTTATTTTATATAAATATATACAAGATTACAATCTTTACAATCTTCGTCTTCCGACTATTTACCAAATAACACATATTCCTAGGCAATCTAGCACCAATATGAGTCTGAATCACCAACCTAATATCAAGATATACATCATTACATCATATTCACATCTTAAGTCAGCAGGGGTATTACAACTACAAAGTTTCCCAACCTCTTATGTCTTCATCCAACTTCCTTTTAGGAGAAAAACCTAAGAGATGGGATTTAACTTGCTTGTCAATGCCTTGTAAATGACTGGGAACAATTCCACAGTCGCATTTCCTCTAAAAACTATCTTCATACCAAGCTGAAATGTTAGCAAGGAGAAACTTATTTTGGCCAACCACTCAAGCATGGAATGGAAACAAGGAAGGAAGAAGAGAAATGGTATGATTCCCTATAATGTTATCCTCTCATAGATTGATACAAGGTCCATTTCTAGGAATCTAGGAAAGAGAAGATTTGATGAGGGTATGGTCAAGCACATAAGTGGGAAAATGGAGGAAACTCCTTTGAAATTTGTTACTTGATGCAGATAGTCTCTTCTTTCTCTACTAATATATTTTTTTCTAGATAACCTACTTCCACCATTCTTCAATGCTTGTGATTAATCTCCAAAGAAACTTAGCTCCTAATGTTATGTTCACTAGTTGAGAATACTTGATTCCAAGGTCTCCCTGAAATCTCATGGATTTTATAATACACACACACACACACACACACACACAGATATATATATATATATATATATATATATATATATATATATATAGATTTTACAATATATAATAATAATAATAATAATAATAATAATAATAATAATAATAATAATAATAGACCACTCTCGTGCTTGTGTAACATAGGGTCAATTCCGATCACTACCACCATAAATTAAGTGAATTGTGCTACCCCCGACACATGACCATGGGTGAGCAACCAAGGATTTGAACATGAAACCTTATACTCATGATTACTTTACATTTTCATAAGATTTCCAAGCGAGGTCCTGGTGGGGGGGGAGGGTTGGGCTTTGCAAAATCCCATTTTACCATATGGAATGTTTTATTCGACTTTCTGCCTTGCCACAAGAAATTTTGGATCTCTTGGGCCCTATGATATTTCAACCTTACAAGAGCTAAAAGGGATAAAAAATGATATAGTGGAAGGGAATAGATGACAACATTAATGAGGATCACTCTCTCTGTCGAGTTAAACCATATTTCTCCCCATTGAGTGAATTTGACTTGAATTAAGAGAGTAAGGGATCCTAAGATGGGTGGGGGAAAGGTCTAAGAGAAATAGGCATTCCAAAATATTTAAATTATTTCCATGCCTCTATTATTTGAAAGCCTATGACTCAAAGAAGCTACTTTTGAATTAGCTTACTTACATTCCAAGTCTATATTTAACTTTTTTCAATGTTTATCAAGTCTCTAGAGGAAACCACAAAATTTTTCGAACACTTTTTGAAACTTGAAGCAAGTATTATAGATGCTACCTCTAAAAACAAGGTGTTGTAGGTGAATTTAGAGTGATCTATGCTTTTCACTCCCCCATAAAAATGAATTCTTGGAAATATCTCAATCCTTCTTTCAAATTCCAATCACCTACTCCACGACTTTGCTAAAAGGATGTATAGATAAGGGGAGAGGGTACAACCCTTGACTTAGGCCCATGTTGGCTTGGAAAAAACCACCTGGTCAGCCATTTACAAGAGGAGCAATCCATGGACTTCAGGTGCTTTCTATAACCCAATTGGGAAATGAAGTGTCAAATCCAAATCTTCTCATTACTTTAAAGAGGAATTGGTGGTTTTCTTGGTTGAAGGCATTAGCCATTTCCAATGTGATGATCATCCCTTTCTCCCCTCTGAGTTTATTGGAGTGAGTAGCCTCTTGAACTAAGATGATATTATCAACAATTTTGTGATTACCCACAATTCGTTAATTTTATGAGATAATATTGGGCTAAATGGGTTTAAGACAACCAACTATAACTTTTGAGATGACCTTATAAGACATTACATAAAGAGATGGGTCTAAATCTTGAAAATGAGGGCATACTAATCTCTTTGGGAATGAGAACTAATAAAGAAAAATTGATCCCACCTCCCATAGTGCGATGTTTTAAAGTGATGTCTACCATTTGGCATAGATCAAACTTTACAATGTGCTAGTAGTAATGGTGGAAGCATGTTGAGAAGCCATTTGATCCAATGGCTTTGTCCAACTTTATTTGAGCAAATTTTAAATTTCTTCCTCTATTATAGGACAAAGCAAGAGTTCATTATCCTCTTTGTCAGCAGGGGGGGGGGGGGGCGTGCACCAACATGTCTTCCCTTTCTATTTGCTTATGCACTTGTGGGTCCTTGTACATATTGGAAAAAATATCATGGTTTACCTCTTTGACTTTTCCATAAGGACCTAGGACCACTCCCTCTATCGTGATGGATTTCATATTATTTTTCTATTCTTGCATTTTTGCTTGATGATGGAAAGAACTGTATTTCGATCTCCAACATTCAGCCAAAGGCTCCTTGAATTCAAGTGACAAATCTCATATTCCTCTTTATGTAGCATAGAAAACTCTCGAGTTTATTCAAGCAATATTTCTTTTGTGATCTACTTCTGGTCCATCCTTTTGTGCACTTCTTCAAGTCTTTATTGGTGGAAGTAGCCATCCCCACTTTTCTTCGTGTGTGTTAGAAAACCAGAAAGGCAGAAAGATTTTCTTATGTTGATAATTACTTGTGATATTATTATGTTCACATTCTATTCTTTATGTTTTTCCTTAATCTTCTTCTCATCAAGCAATTATATAGAAAAAAACATGAAGATCAAGGACACAAGATGTAGGTTATATTCTTTCCACGACTAGCCCACATTGTTAATCAGAGGATTAGAAGGGGAGAGGAGCCCCCCCTTCTTTGTGCCGATTGCATGGGGGGGAGTCACAGGGGGTTTGAGGGGTGCAGGTAACCCCACTCTATGGGGTTCGGGGTAGCGCCCTGAAAAATTTTGGTTTTGGAACCTATGTTAGGTTGGGCGGACCCACCTATGGTTTTGTGCATGATTTTCGCACATGTTTTTGGATGCGATGGTTTTTGGTCCATGGTTTTGGACGCGATGGTTTTTGGTCTATGGTATTGGATGCTTCGGCATGTATAAATATGTATTGTAACATTGAAAGGAACATAATGAAAAATCAAGCTGGTAGTCCCGGTTTTGGGATCTAGGGGAAAATCTATGTGTATATGTGTTTTATGTGTTATGCTCTCGCATTGTTTATTTTCTATGTTTTAGAATTCGTCTGCAGGTAATTTCTGTACAAGGTTAAAACCTACTTTTGGTATCGGATCTATTTTGGCTTCAAGGAGATGCCTTTGTTGCTGAGGGTTTCACTCGGGCCTGTGGTAGACCTTGTTCAGTGGGAGATCTGCGAGATCGATTCTGGTGGTGAAAGAAGATGGCGAGCAATGGAAAGATAGAGATTGAGAAATTTAATGGTCAGAGTTTTGAGTTTTGGAAACTCAAGATGGAGGATTTGTTGGTGGATAAAGATCAGTGGATTGCAGTAGATCCGGGTACTAAACCAATGTGATTGTCCGATGAAGAATGGAAAAAGTTGGATTGGAAGGAAAAGAGCACAATAAGATTGTATGTCTTAGATTTAGTATTGCTGAATGTATCAAGGGAAGCTATGATGAAGGCCTTGTGGGACAAGTTAGGGGCTTTGTACCAATCTAAGTCTCTGGTGAATAAACTGTCCCTGAGGAAAAAGTTGTATAACCTGCGGATGGAAGATGGAGACTCGGTGACAAAGCATCTAAACACATTTAATATTGTGGTAAGTCAGTTAGCATCTGTTGATTGAAATTTCAGATGAAGATGAGTGCATCAGTTTGTTGTGTTCTCTACCAGATTCGTGGGATAGTCTGGTTATTGCAATAGGTAGCAATGCAACTGCCTTGCAGTTTGATGAAATAGTCTCATCCTTGTTGACAGAGGAGATGAGATGGAAAAATATGGAGAGTCAGAATGGTGATGCCTTGTCTGTACGAGGACGGTCCCAGAACATAAACAAAAATAAGTCATCAAGTGGGAGATCTAAATCTAGAGGGAGATCTAAATCTCCAGGAAAACCTGTAAAGGTGGTGTGCTGGAAATGTGGAAAGGAAGGGCACTACAAAAGGGACTGTAAATCTAAAGCTCCTGATAAAGGAAAGGGATCTGATGATTCTCCTTCTGCAGAGGCGAAAACCACCTCAGATGAAGGTGGGGATGTGTACTTGACTTCTTCAAGTACACATGTAGATCATGAGGCATGGTTGATTGACTCAAGTGCATCCTTTCACTTTACTCCCCATAGAAAGTGGTTCTGTAAGTATGAGAAATATGATGGTGGTGATGTCTTCTTAGGGGCTAATAGGAAGGCTAGAATCGTTGGTCGCGGAAAAGTAAAGTTGAAGTTGCAATGTGGAAGGGTTAGAACACTTTCGGGTGTTCTACATATTCATGCATTGGCTAGAAATCTAATTTCTATAAGCAAGCTGGATGATGCAGGTGTAAAAATAGTGTTTGAGAAATGGTTCTGGGGGCACTAGTATTGATGCGGGGAGTTCGAATTGGAATTGGTAGTACTGTTGTTGATGGGTGCAACAGTTCTGTGGTTCCTGAAAGTGGAGCAGAAAATCTAGTGGTCTCAGGAGAGAAGACCATGTTGTGGCATCAAAGGCTTGGACATATTGGAGAGAAGGGCCTTCAAATACTTCATGGTAAAGGTATGGTAGAAGGTATGAGTAATAGCTCTTTGGATTTTGATTTCTGTGAAAATTGTGTATATGGGAAACAAAATCGGGTGAGTTTCCCCTCTGGTGGTAAGAGGATGAAACAAATATTAGAGCTTGTGCACAGTGATGTGTTTGGACTTATGAAGGTTCTATCACTGGATAAGTCTATGTACTATGTATCATTTATAGATGACTTCTCAAGGAATACATGGATATATTTCCTTAAGAAGAAATCTGAAGTCTTTGACAGGTTTAAAGAATTTAAGGCTCTGGTGGAAAACCAAACAGAGAAGAAGATAAAGGTGCTAAGGACAGATAATGGTGGAGAGTTTTGCAGTAAGGAATTTGAAGAATTTTGTAAGAAGTATGGTATAGCACGAAATAATACTACTCCATATACACCTCAGCAAAATAGAGTTGCAGAAAGAATGAACAAAACGTTGATGGAAAGGGCAAGAAGCATGTTCAGTGGTGCTGGGTTAGGACAAGAATTCTGGGCAGAGGCGATGGATACAACATGTTACTTGGTCAATAGATCACCTTCAACAACGTTGGAGGATAAGACTCCACAAGAGGTATGGACTGGTAATAAACCCTCTCTTTCGCATCTGAGGGTATTTGGATGTGATGCATATGTACATGTTCCAAACGAGAAATGAACCAAGTTGGATAGTAAATCTGAAAAGTGCATCTTTATTGGGTATAAGGATGGTTTAAGGGTTATAAGCTTTGGAACCCAGTAACAAGGAAGGTTGTGTACAACCGAGATGTGGTGTTCAGAGAAGTGAAATATGTTATTAAACATGAAGTCCAACCAAAGGAACTTGAGAAGATAGAATTTGAGTTAAAGGAGGAAGAATCAGACTCTACAGCAGAGGAGGAATCAGAAGATGAAGAGGCACAAACTCCGGGTGTGAGAAGATTAGTTCGAGAAATAAGGTAGCAAGAAAGGTATAGTCCATCTGCTTTCTGTTCAAATTTTGATTTATCTATTATTGATGATGATCCCAGAACTGTGAAGGAAGCAATAGAGTCAGAGGATGGAAAACTCTGGAAAAAGGCCATGGTTGATGAAATGGCATCTTTGCACAAAAATGAGGCTTGGGATCTGGTGGAGTTTCCGGCTAGAAGGAAACCCATTGGAAGCAAATGGGTGTTCAAGACGAAGACAAATGCAAAAGGAAAGGTGGAGAAATCTAAAGATCGGTTGGTAGCAAAAGGTTATTCCCAGGTGCCGGGAATTGATTTTGGTGATATTTTTTCTCCTGTTTCCAAGGTAACATCTATTTGATTACTTTTATCTGTTGCTGCTGCTTTTGATTTTGAGGTAGAACAGATGGATGTGAAGACAAAATTTCTTCACGGGGATCTGGAACAGGAGATCTACATGAAGCAACCTGAAGGCTTTGCGGTGAAGGGTAAGAAAGAACTGGTATGCAACTTAAAGAAGTATCTGTATGGGTTAAAACAGTCACCAAGGATGTGGTATTAGAAATTTAATACATTTATACGGGGACTTGGCTTCACCAGAAGGAAAGCATATCACTGTGTGTATTTTAAATTAATTGGTGACCGTGTTATTTATCTGGTCTTGTATGTGGATGATATGTTGCTGGTTGGAAATGACAAAGAAATTATCCAGGATTTGAAGACCCATTTGTCCTCCAAATTCGACATGAAATATATTGGTGCTGCAAACTACATTTTGGGCATGGAAATTAAAAGAGATTGGACAAAGAGAAAGCTTTGGTTAAACCAGAGGAAGTATGTCGAGACAATATTGCAGAGGTTTAATATGCAGGATAGTAAACCGGTGAAGGTTCCTATTCCTATAGGTGTAAAGTTATCAGCTGAATAGTGTCCCAAGACATAAGAAGAGGAAGAGGACATGTCCTGTGTTCCATATGCAAGTGCAATTGATAGCTTGATGTATGCGATGGTATGTACTAGACCAGACATTGCACATGCAGTGGGAGTATTGAGCAGGTTTATGTCAAAACCAGGGAAGGAGCACTGGACAGCAGTGAAGCGGGTTTTCAGGTATTTGTGCGACACTAGTGATTATAGTTTGTGCTACCAGGGAAGATCAGGATTGGACAGAATGTTGGATATTCGTGGCTTTGTTGATGCAGACTGGGCTGGAGATCTGGATTAGAGAAGAGCTACAAGTTGGTATGTGTTTAACCTATTTGGAGGTGCAGTTAGTTGGATGAGTAAGAAATAATTTGTAGTGGCATTATCAACTACAAAGGCAGAATACATGGCAGCCACTCATGCAAGCAAGGAAGCAATTTGGTTGTAGAGATTGTGTTCAAGTATGGGGTTAGTACAGGAAACTATAAGGATAGACTGTGATAGCCAAAGTTCAATTTTCTTGGCAAAGAACCCTGCTTACCATTCAAAGACAAAGCACATTGATGTTCAGTATCACTTTGTGAGGGATATGATAGAAGAAAAAAAGGTGTTGCTGGTAAAGGTGGACACTTTGAAGAATACTGCAGATGCATTGACAAAATCTGTGAGCTCTGAGAAGTTCTCTTGGTGTAGAGAAACAATAGGCGTTGCAGGGCTGGATAAATGACTAAGATCTCTTGTGGCCCCCTGTGGAAAGAAAACAACAAGTGGGAGAAAGGGCTAAAACCCCTATATAGGGGAAAACGTAGTGAAAAACTCTTACTTCAATAGATTCAAAATGAGATAGACCAAGACCTTAGACTAATAGGCATTCCTCCTCCACCAAGTCAAACTTCCAAGATGATACAACAACTTTCGATATTCTCCTTTTGTTCAACAGCTATAACCCAACAACAACCCAAAAATTTCGACCCCAACTTCTTAAGAATTTCAGACCTGCCTACACTTCTGTATCTTTTTAGCTTGCTTTCACTTCTCAGTCTGCCTGCACTTTTCAACATGCCTTCACTTTTCATCATGCCCGCACTTCTCACTCTGCCTGCACTTCTCGGTTTGCCTCACTTCTGAAATTTGACTTTCTTATACTTCTGAAATTTTGACTTGCCTTTATATAGGTGTTTCTGCCCCTTAGTTAGGTTGACTTGTCCTTCTTTGAGGTTGACTTGGTGGAGGAGGCCTAGAAGACCTAAAATATAATAAAATATATTTCTTTCTTAACAAGAGAAGCCCAAGAAGGGTCTTTTACGTTATGAAATGGACAAGGACACTTGACATAAACCCTAGAAGCTTGCAATGGAGGCTATGACCTATAAATAATTGACCCAAGCATGAAACCCATGCTTTAATAAGTCAATTTCTCAATAATAATTTTTTTCTTTCTTTCTTTTGATAATTACATTACATCATGACTCAAATATAATTATGAAGATCGACACTAGTTACATTCTTCAAAACTCCCTTTTAACTAGGGAGGTATATATATATATATATATATATATGGAGGTACATAGAAGATCTCAAAATGAACTACGAAGAGTTCTAGCAAACTCAGTGTTGTAGACTAGATACCTGACCAGGGTATTCTATTCGGGTGGGACTAAGATTGACTCAAGCTTTCAACAACTCTAGGTAATATCAGGATTACGTGCTAACCATCAACCCAAGTATCTAGGTGTGTGTCCAAGGTGGAAGCTCCATGACCAACACAACCCTCCCTCTTCGGGATCTAGACATCAACACATAGGCCAGCTAGATGTCCTCCCAAGCATCCACCATTAGGTGCTTCAACTCTTCCTATCGAACTAGATATATCCATTTTTCCAAGCATGCTTCTAGAGTTTTAAAACTTTTTATGGAGATATTCACCTATACAAACACAAACCCCAATCAATAATAAACTTTCAATTATACATATAAGTAAACACAAACCTTCAAGGTCTTCAATCATTCTGATGCTATTTTCATCATCAATTTATCCATATACAATTTGTCAGAAGCTTTCTTCTTCTTTCATTTCTACAACAACACCAAATACATCTTCAAATTTCCTCAGGTCTTTTGTTTGCAATTTTATGAACATTTATTGATAGTACTTTTGCTTACTTCAAACTATTTACTGTCATAATATGCCCTACCTCTCAACTGGGGAGATATACCCTTTCTTCTGGATAGGTTCCCTCTCAACTTAGGGAGATCAATCACTTCCTTCTTACGACATCAAGATCATATTGATCATCATAACTTCCTTCATCATGCTTACCAATATTATCAAGTCTTCTTCACTTACGAACATCTTCAACATCTTGAAGATTATGTACTTGCAAAAATTTAATAGCAAGTACAACCAAAATACATATATAAAATCATGAAGTTAACTATATCAAGATTTTGTTAATATAAAGGAAGCATCAAAACAATCAAATACTTTATAAATCAAATACCTAAACCTAGTTAGGTTCATAATAAGCAAGAGACTCATACTCAACTTCAACCTCTTGCTAGGGTTTTGTCACAAACCCTTAAGACTCCATCTTCAAGACATAAAGCCTTAGATATCATCAATTCAATCAAATAGAAATTCTACAATGCATCTAAGGTTTCAACTAATTACATTTACATGTTATACTTCTACAAGGTCTTGTTACAAACCCTAGATTTTATCATCAAAACTGAATCATATCAATAATGGAAAATAGTATCATTATATCCTAGAATATAAATATTCTATCAGGGCCTAGAATTCATAAATTGTGAGCATCAATAATTAGGTCAACATACTCGCATGTACATATCTAGGATGCATTTCACATCGATTTCTAATAGGTAAACCCAAGACACACACATCAATACATCAAAGTTATAAATACAACAATTTTTCTTTCAGGATAGGGTTTTTATCAAACATATGAACATACACCTAGGGTTTCATTCCTATGATCTTACTATAGGGGTTTTGTTCATAAACCCTAATTCATAAAACCCTAAAGATCTAGGATTTCGATACATAATTTAGACATTAACAGTAACCCCTAAAGGGCTAGGGTTTCTATCATAACAGTACAAAAACCTAAACATCAAAAGAATAGGAATTCTAAATTTCATCAACAACCCTAAATAGAATAGGGTTTCAGAATGAATAATGACATGCCTTTAGCAACAAGAGGCTAGATTTTTATAGTGAAACCTAAATTTTAGGCTTACACAAGAATGATCAAATAATATCATGAGGGTAGATTCAATCTAATGATTAATCACCCTAACAATAATCTTTGAGATACAAAACCCTACACATAATGTTGTTAGTAATTGTTGTAGCGCCTACAACCACCCTCCAAAATTTTGCCTTAGCTTGTTTTGGAGCCTCCCTACCAACCTTCACAACAGCTTGCCTTGCTTAGTCAAGTCCTCAAGCTTCAGTGTCTTTCTTGCTCAAAGGCAGCCTGTTGATCAAAATTTGATATTTTCCCTTCACGGGCTGCTCACCCGGACTTGGTCCCACTGTAGGCTGAGCAACTTCTCAGTGAAATTTGTGCATTTCTGGAGGAAAACCATCCATTCCCTCCAGGAATTGTGCAATTCCCTCTGACAGCTTGCTGGGCTCTAGGATTGCGCAATCCTGCCAACCAACTCTCCCAGCAGGAATTGTGAAATTTTTCCGATCAACAGGCAGTTCAATCGAAGATTTGCGCAAATCTTGGTAGTAATCAGCTGTTGGGCCCAGAAATTACACAATCCCCTTGGGAGGTTAGCCCAACTTATAGTCATGAATGTGCATTTTCCCCAAGCAGTTGAGCACTGACATGCATGGACAGTCCGGTTGACTAGTTCCACCCGAGACCGAGGAAACTTGACTTGCATGCATGCATGACTTGATCTTCCTGGAATAGCAAGAGACAACATGAAAAATGCATCCCATGATTCAGGGAGCTATTTTTAGTAGCCGAGGGTACATGCAAAGTTGTTTTAGAAGGTTTCCTCCAAGTGTCGCTTTTTCCTAGATTTGTGGCTTGCACGTCTTGAGACCAAACTTATCTATTCAGCACATTAGAGCTCATTCATTCACATCGATCTTGGAGCCCTGACATCCCACAACACATCCGGCTCATCTATTCACGGGTAGGTGGCCTCAACTTGTATTTTTCAGCATTTCTGCCACTTTTTGTGTATTTTCTTGTGTGAGTGTTGTTTTTTTGATTTCTTTCAACACCTACTATCGTTTACATATATTCTAGCTTATCCTAGATCTGTTTCAATTTTCATTGCTATCTCACTGTTGTCACATGCATGAAATTGTTTTGCACGAATGTTCGCCCAACTGGTGAACGGCCTCACCCACATGCATGCTGATCTATTTTCTCAATCTTCCATTCATGTTTTGCATGCATTATTTATCACTTATACTGTCACTTAGTGTCGCCATGCATTTCATCGACTTACTTGCTTTCAATTTCCGTCGGCGAGTCGGGGCAACCTTGGCCTCATCTTTGCCTTCACCAAGGCTGCATTACGTAATCTGGATAAGGAAGGCTCACCTTCCCCTCCAGATTTGTGCATTCTGGCCCAACACTGGCCTTCTAGACTGAGTTGCGCATTTCTGGAGGTTAGTGGCTGCTTGGCCCAAAAATTTGCCCAAATCTGTCCTTGGGCCAATAGCCTTTCCCAACTGGAATTGCGCATTCTGCAATCGAATCAGCCAACTGTCCAACTGGATTGCACATTTTGTAGTTCTAGCAGTCAGTTAGTCTCCCAGCAACCTAGAGTCCCGACCTCTCGACCAAAATTACGCAACCTTCATGATCATTCACCCAGGTATGTTGCAAGTCACTTCTCATGTTCATTTTGGTTTTTGACTGAAAAATTTCTTGCTATGAGTGTTTCCATGTCTCCACGTATCATAGGTGTTCATCTGCCTCTCAGTAGTAAAGTACAATGGTTTCCAAGAGAGCAGGGACAAAGACATCATTAAGAGCATGCTTGGGGATGCAATCGATCAAGTGTCCGTGGGCTTACCTACTCACGAAGACATCAAGTTTTTTGTGGACAAGGACATTAAGAAACAACATCACAATGAGCAACATCATGAACAATAGCTAAAGGCAGCACACCGAATGCAGCGAACATAGAAAATAAAGCGATCACAGTGAATGAAGAGGAAGGTTGTTAACAACATAGAGGTGGAGCAAAGTTGCAAGATCAAGTAGATCCAATGATAATAAAAGCAACTTTGGAGACTCAGCTATGAAGTGACGACACGACATGAAGATCACGTGAAGGCAGAAGATGGAACAAAGAAGGAGTTGCATGTGCTAAAGCAGTAACTTTGGAAGAACATGAAGCTGCATGAGTTGCCGCAGGAACATGAAAAACAGTGGGCGTAACATGCACTCACGGATGAAATTGAGCCAGTACAAGTTAAGGATCCATCCTAGCAGCTAACACAGAGAAAACATGGTGAGCAATGTTGTTGATCACATGCAAAGGATCCAACAACATGCATGTCGTTGAGCGCACGCATGCAATCGAACCCATTCGACACACTCACCAAGGCGAAGACAAGAAGCAAGTCCAACTGGGGCTGAACATGTACTTTGGCAAGTTGATGTGCATGACCACCAACACGCACTTGGATATCAGCATGGACACTATGCATCAATGTGTTTCCGTTTCAACCATACCCAAGAAGACCATGCGCATGTTAGCAGACGAGTTCGATGAAGGGGTCGAACCAATGCACTAGTTGCAATAGAGGTAAGAGTTCACTTTAACAAGATGTCACCATGAGGTGCATGCACATCATCACAGACGACCAAGCTTGGCATCAGCTCACCACCTTCACCATCACAAGCATGTCAAAGAGTTGGTCTCATCACAACAGACGAAGTGTTAGTGATGTCTTGCAAGGCTTACTCAAGCCATGTTGTCTCACATGAGTACACGTGCATTTTAATGTTGAGTCATGTCAAGTTTAATTCAAGTGTCAACAGTTGGATGTAACAATCATAAAGTAGGTGAAGAGTCATGAGGATAGTTGAACTGTCACAAAGGGGAATGTCAAGGGTCACCCCACCCTTTGCTTTAAATAGTCCCTCATAAATAATCGTAGAAGCTTTTGGTTAGCCAAGCTTCTATTAAAATATCTTGAAGAAGGCTTGGAAAGTATTGTAACGCGCCTTGGCTTCTCCATTGCATGGAGCTAGTACATCTTTTTGGAGGAGAAAGTGGATGTGGCTGTAACGTTCTACTGATAGGGCTAACAGGTTTACATGGTGTATTGTATGATTGTGACTTACACTTCTTTATATAATAAAATTCAACACATTTTCATGCATATGTTGTTATTGTAGTTGGACTACTCCAGTTGCCTTAATGATATATGTTGTTTAACTTACGTACTTGTGTATGAACTGATTCACATGCAATTATATGAATCTTGTTGTTAATGTGTTGCATATGTTGTTAATGATGTCAACTTCCGTGTCGATTGCTCTGCCGGACACTAGACAAACCTTTCTCTGAACCTCATTATATCAACCGTCACACTCGTCTCGGACTAATCTGTGAGTGTTTTTTGTGTTATCTTACCTGTATGTTGGGACTTTCACATCCGTGTCGACTACTCTGCCGGAAGTTGTGCATGTCCTTTGTGTTGTGTGTTCCTAGTAGAGTTGGGACTGATCCCTTTCAACCTAGGACCCACATTCACCTTCCTCTCCCTTTGAAGGGTTGGAACCTCTCATACTCATTCCTTGACTCACTGCATCAGTCACACCCTTGCTATTGATAGAGTTATCTTACTTGTCTCTATGCGAAATCGCGGTCAAGGCATGACCTTACAACCCATTGTTGGGACTCCTACACCAAATGGTCTGAGGTCTAATTGGGTCTTCTTTATGGGAAGATCCCCTTGACATGTTGGCGAGTCCAACACCATCACATTTCTGGCGCTAGAAGGAGGTCCCAATCACAAGCAGTGTCGTCTTATCCAGTTTTTAACCTTTGCATATCTTTCACAGAATCTTGCATTCTTCTTCCCTCGAGGTGTTTTTCGAATTGTGAAGATGTATCCATCTCGGGGAAGCTTTTCAATATCTTGTCCACTCACACATATGATGGTGAAGGCGTAGTGGCCTGGCCTGAGCACTTACACAACTTCCTTTCCATGATTTATGAGGAATATGAGTTTACTGACAAACAGGCCAGTCTGCTGCTTGCATTCACACTTCGTGAATCCCCATTTCAATGGGTGCTCATCCTACCGGCTGACACCATCCACTCAAGCGAGCACTTCTGTGATCTTATTGAAGACATGTTCCATCATTTTGATCTAGACCATCTTGACCGGAAACTGTTATAGTAACGGAAGGCCCCACATGAATCTGTTATTGATTTTTGGTAGTGCTTTTGTGACCGCAATTTTCAAGCTCCGAAGAGCCAGATGAAGTTTGCTTATCTTTGGGACCAGTTCGAGTATTGTCTTAAGAAATCTTCCCTTCCCAAGAGAAAGCTTGATGTCAAGCCTCGATCAACCTTCTTCATTGATGGAACTGTGCAATCCCATGTGGGAGCAGGCACTATCTCAATGGATTGTTCGCCTCCCTTTCATCCAATAGTTCCACCATCACCCAGTGATGCTAAGGATCATGTTCACACATCTGTTCATTCTTCACACCCTTCCAACATCACTCCACTTAATTTTTCACGCAGAGTTGGTTGTTAGTCCTTCGATTTCCCATATACATTCTTTTCTTCAACCTCCGTCTTCGCACCTAGGTTTCCTCCGGATGATGCTATCTTGTGTTCATCCATTCCAGGCTCTTCACTTTTTGTGAAAGAGGAATGACCCACTGACAGATTTGGTGTTGCACAGCCAACCTGTGCTGTCATTCATGAAGAGTATGAGTGGGAGCTTGAACATCAACACTCGGTGAAGGATGATTCCCTTGCATTCAAGCCCCCTCCATTCCTTCCTAACTTCTTTGGTGAACCTTCCATCCATGATTTTGTATATGTGTCTTCATCTATGGGTGCACCCATTGTTGATCACTTCATTTGTCTTTTCTGGAAACACAAAGGATGAGTTCGTTCGCTTTGCATCTACCCCTCTGTTTGATTCATCAGATCACGAGGATGCCGAAAAATTCATTAATTTTTTTGATCATGGTGGTCGTGATCCATTAGCTTCCATTTTCTATCACGATCATGAATCTATCGCAGTTGATCTTTTGAAGCCTCCAGTTTATAATGATCTACCTAATGATGAGGTTGAGACACCCAAGATTGTTGAGGCACTTCAGCCTGAGCTGATGGTTATGTCAGGCCCTTGTTCTCTTTGGGTTAGTCTCACTTCTGATCACGAAACTATTTAATACCCAAGGCTTCTCATCACTCATCAGTATGCATTGAAGATCCATCTCACACACAGATCGCACTTCCTCCACTCGAATTGCATGATCCCATTGCTCATGCATTGGAGGAGTCTTACATTGCAAGTAATCGTGCGTGACACAAGTTATCTTTGTTTCTTTCGTTTGCTTGCATGTCTCAATCAAGAGTGTGCTTTTGATTCAAAGTTGCACGTAGTGTCACACAACACCTGTTGGAAATAATACTGAGAGGGGGGGTGAATTAGTATTATCAAGTTCTTTTAATAAATCTTCCTTATTTATTCTTTGAATTATTTTTGCATGTCAGTACCATAAAATAATGAGCATGAACAAAGAAAACAGATAGTCACACCAAAGAACACAAGATGTAAGGTGGAAACCCAATGTGGGTGAAAACCACCTGCTGCAATATGTCTCTATCTTCTTTCAAATTAGAAACTCCTTTTACAATGGTTTTGTACTGGTGCAGTCCTTTACCAGTACGCAGGCTGCAACTTGCAGAGAGTTACAACTCTCTCTCGTTTTCCAGTCTCTCCTGGAAGGGAGCTACAACCCCCTACTTCTTTTCTTTCAAGGACCACAAAAAAGCTGGATCCAAGAACATCAAAAACCCATCAACTACACTTGCATCATCAATCTCTGATTTCACCAAAGCCAACCCGCATACAGATCTGCAAATATTTCCTTATAACTTTGCAGTTGTTACATCAGACATACCTAGATCATAACATGTGTAAAATAAAACATGCATCAATAATTCAGACCCAGATTATTAGATTTATAGATCAAGCGTATGCCACATATCACAGATCAAAATCATATAGAGATACCACTATTCCAGCCTTAAGATTTTGACCCATCAATAGAACTTATCCTTCTCCTTACGCTCAGGTACCTTCTTCATTCAGATCCAGATCTGCACCAAAACCCAATCATAATATTCCAGATCTAGCACTTTATCAGATATTCGATAATTCAGAAGATGCTTTGCCAAATGATCTCCTTCCTCTTTTATAGACTTAGGCCTTTCACAATACCACGGGCCAAAACCATAGGATCAAAAAACTGTTGGACTAATACCATGAACCAACCATGAAAGTACGTGAGATCAACACTTTTGGATGCAATACCACAGGCCAAAACCATAGGATCAAAAACTGTCGGACTAATACCATGAACCAACCATGAAATTGCGTGAGATCAACACTTTTGATGAGGTACCATGGTCCAAAACCATAGGTTCAAATACCAAGGACTAACTACCATGGACCAAAGGTAAGTTCTCCAACATATACGCGCTTTTCCTTGCATGAAAGTGCGTACCATGGTCCAAAACCATAGGTTCAAATACCAAGGACTAACTACCATGGACCAAAGGTAAGTTCTCCAACATATACGCGCTTTTCCTCATAGGTTCAAATACCAAGGACTAACTACCATGGACCAAAGGTAAGTTCTCCAACATATACGCGCTTTTCCTCATAGGTTCAAATACCAAGGACTAACTACCATGGACCAAAGGTAAGTTCTCCAACATATACGCGCTTTTCCTTGCATGAAAGTGCATGAACTTTTTCTCTACATGAAATAAACTTTTCTCTGCATAAAAGTGCGTGAACTTTTCTCTACATGAAATAAACTTTTCTCTGCATAAAAGTGCGTGAACTTTTCTCTACATGAAATAAACTTTTCTCTGCATATAAGTGCGTGAACTTTTCTCTACACTATAATTTATTATCTGAGATGAGTGGGTTTCCATCAAGTACAACATATGTATCATAATGCCAACAATCTCCCCCTTTGGACTTGATGGCAACAACAACCAATCACTCTCCCCCTTTGACATCAAGGGCAAAGGGTTATGCTCCCCCTAAGAACATGCTCCCCCTGACTATAAACCAGATCTGCAAAGAAGAACCATAATCCATGACCATGAAAGAGATAGAGACGTATTGCAGCAATATTCAGACCAGCATCCATGATCTCCTTCTGTACTTCCTCCATAATGCCAACAATGCATGATATGCTCCCCCTGAACCTGTGCCATTCGATCTTTGACTAATCCGCAACCCAGCACATGTACGCATATACTTCAGATGAACCTTGCGTACAACCAACAATCAGAAGAGATTCAACAACAAGATGATGCATCAACAACCCCCAGCTTTTTCCTGAGGTATTCAAAGGTCTCCCTAGGCAATGGTTTGGTGAGTATATCAGCAACCTGTTCCTTAGAAGGAACATACTCCAACTTGACCTTTTGTTCAAGCACTTGTTCCCAGAGAAAGTGATACTTGATTGGTATGTGCTTGGTTTTTGAATGCATGACTGGGTTCTTTGAAATGTTGATTGCACTTGTATTATCACATAAGATGGAGATGGGTGGTGTACAAGTGATTTGAAAATCCTGCAAGGTCTGCATCATCCAAAGGAGTTGAGTGCAGCAAGATGCAGCAGCAACATATTCTGCTTCAGCTGTAGACAAGGCAATCGAACTCTGTTTCTTGCTGAACCAAGATACTAATCTGGAACCCATAAAGAATGCACCACCACTTGTGCTTTTCCTGTCATCCACACTTCCGACCCAATCTGCATTTGTATAAGCATGAAGTGTGAGATCTGTATCTCTAGGATACCATAAGCCATAGTTTTGAGTCCCTTGAAGATATTTGAAGATTCTCTTTACTGCCTGAAGATGAGTTTCCTTTGGATTTGCCTGAAATCTTCCAACTATTCCCACTGCATGCATGATGTCTAGTCGGGTACCTGTCAAATAAAGTAGACTTCCAATCATAGATCTGTAAGTTGGTTGATGCACTGCTGCTGATTCATCATTTGCACTGAGGTTACATCCTGTGACCATGGGTGTACATACTGGTTTTGCTTCTTCCATACCATATTTCTTCAAAATCTGCTTGAGATGCTTGGTTTGAGACAAGAAGATCCCTCCTTCATTTTGTTGGATTTGCAAACCAAGAAAATATGTCAGTTCTCCCAGCAAGGACATTTCGAATTCTTTCTGCATCACCAAGGCAAAGCTTTGACTCATAGCTTCTTCATTGCTGCCAAAGATAATGCCATCTACATACACAACAAGTATCAACAATTTGTCATTTTCAACTTTTATATAAAGATTGCTGTCTGCTGATCCTTTTGAAAAACCTTGTTGATGAAGATATTTGTCCAAATGATAGTACCAAGCCCTTGGAGCTTGTTTGAGGCCATAGAGAGCCTTTTTCAATCTGCATACAAGATTTGGATCATTTCCAAGAATGAAACCATCTGGCTGCTCAATGTGTACTTCTTCTTCCAAGTCTCCATTCAGAAAGGCTGATTTCACGTCCATTTGAAATACTTTGAAGTTTTGAAAGCTTGAGAGAGCAAGGAACATTCGGATGGCCTCAAGTCTTGCAACAGGAGCAAATGTTTCTTCAAAATCTATTCCTTCTTGCTGCGCATACCCTTTACAAACAAGTCTGGCCTTGTTTCTAATTACTTCTCCATTTTCATTCAATTTATTTTTGAAGACCCATTTTGTTCCTATAACATTCTTATCCTTTGGTCTAGGAACCAGCTCCTAAGTGTTGTTCTTTTCGATCTGCTCAAGTTCTTCATCCATTGCTTTGACCCAACATTCATCTTTGCATGCCTCTTTCACATTTTGTGGTTCAGTGGAAGAGAGTAATGCCAAATAGCTTGAAGCTTCTGCAATTGTTCTTCTTGTTTGTACACCTGCTTCTTTCTGTCCCAAAATCTGAGATTCTGGATGATTCTTCTAAACATATCTGGATGGAGTCTTCTCTTCTATCCTTATCTGCTCCTCTGGTTCTTCTTGAGGTTCTTCTTCTTCATCATTCTGTCTTTGAGGATGGCCTTCATCTTCTTCGATATCTTCATGATTTACTTGCCTAGGAATGTATCCCTTCTCATCAACCACTACATCAATGCTGTCAACAATTCTTCCAAGTCTTTTATTATAGCACTTGTATGCTTTGCTGTGTGGAGAATAACCAAGAAGGATGCCTTCATCTGCTCTAGGTTCAAGTTTGCCAAGTTGCTCATCAGTATTTTTAATATAGCATTTGCTCCCAAAGATTTTGAAGTGCTTTACCGAAGGAGTCTCACCATACCAGAGCTCATGAGGGGTTTGAGTGCTGTTCACTCGGACATTTGTTTTGCTGAGAATAATAACCGCAGCATGTGCTGCTTCACCCCAGAAAGTTGCGGGAGTTCCAGATTCATCAAGCATAGCACGAGCCATTTGTTGGACAGTTCTGTTCATTCTTTCCACCACTCCATTTTGCTGAGGAGTTCTAGCTGTAGAGAATTCTCTTCTTATTCCATGTTCTTCACAGAAATTGAAAAATTCATTTGATGTAAACTCCCCACCTCTGTCGGATCTAAGACACTTAATTTTGTATCCTGATTCATTTTCAACCAAAGCTTTAAAGGATTTGAATTTTTCGAATGCTTCATCTTTGTGCTTCATAAGTCCTAACCAGACAAACCTGGAGAAATCGTCAATGAATAATATCAAGTATTCTTCTCCTCGAGGTGTCCTTTTCCTGAATGGACCACATGTATCTGTATGTACTAGCTCAAGAGGCATGTTAGCTGATCCTTCCTTTTTCGGAAAGGTAGTTCTGGTTTGCTTTCCAAACTGACATGATTTGCATATGGTGTTGTCTGGAACTTTGATATCTGGAAGACCACGAACTGCCTGATATTTGCATGCTTTCCTTATTTGTGAAAAGCTTAGATGCCCCAACCTCCGGTGCCATAACCAGTGCTCATCATCCTTGCTTAGATAGCATTGTTGTTGTCCTTCTTCAAATATGTATAGATTAGTTGGAGTTCTTTTACCTTTGATCACTGTTTTACCTATATCAAGATCACGAACAAGACATCCATTTGATCTGAATATCACCTCGGTTCTTTGATCACACATCTGGCTGACACTTAGAAGATTATGTTTCAATCCATCAACATACAAAACATTTCCAGCTTTGACCTTTTCTTTTAACTGAGCAGTGCCTTTTCCTTTTATAGTTGCAGGAGTATCATTTTCAAAAGAAACTTTCTTTCCTTTTTCTAGAGCAGAATATGATTCAAGTTTTTCTTTATCACCTGTCATATGCTTCGAACATCCACTGTCAATGTACCATAGATTTTCCTGTCCCTCTGCATAAAATGCTATCCCACACCTTTCTATTTGTGGTTCCTTTATTCTCCATGTTTTGGTGCTTGAGGCTTGTTCCTTTGTCTGCTGAAACCTGCTCCTGCATTCAGAATCTTCATGACCAAAGTTATTGCAAATAGAACATTCAACTTCATTTTCAAGAACCGAAAAGTTGTTATAGGTCCTTTTTGTAATCCCGGTCATACTTCTTTGTTTTTGAGCTTCTCTAGTCATGATCGTTTTATATGCAACACATTGAGCTGCTTTGTGACCAAAGTTATGGCAAGAAAAGCATTGTCCATTGAAGAAATTTCTGCGGTTATCAAATCTTCCGGCCAAACGATTGTAATTTCTATTGTCATTCATTCTTGAAGCAAATTGAGAGGATTTTACCTGTGGCTGGTTGTAGCTTTTGTTCATCCTTAAGACAGATTGCCCCTGATTTGCCTGATAGTCTTTGTTTGTAATTGGTCCCTGCTTTACTTGGTGATCTCCATTGTGATTTTGCTCATTCCTTCTTGCTGCATCAAGATAACTCTTTGAGGTGGATGCTTGAGAAGTTTCTCCATTATAGCCCAGACCTGTCTTGTTTAGAGGAGAGCGCTGTACATTGATGATCTCATCCAGAGTTTCAGATCCTTTGACAAACTTAAGATTAATAGCCTTTGTCTTCTCAATCTCTTTTCTAAGACCAACAATTTCGCCTTCTAACTTTTCAAGATATTTTTCTTTTTCATCAATTTGAAGTTGTAGAGTATCAATGATCCTATTCTTTTCTTCTATACATGTCTTGAGTCTAGAAATTTCTTCACAAAAGCTATCCACATCTATAGTATCCATGTAATCATCATCTTCAAATGCCATTAAGAGTTTATAGTCATTACCTCGTTCATCTTCGTCACTATTTGATAGACCATCACTATCTTCACGAGTGTAGTAGCTTTTCTTATTTGCAATCTGTTTCTTGTTCCATCTAGCAGGTTCCTTTCCTTTATCCTTATGAGGACATTTTGCAGCATAATGACCTACTCTTCCACAAGCAAAGCATTTAAAAGGTAACTTACCTCTGAACCTTCCAGTTCCCCTTTGAAGATTTCTGACAAAATTTGATTCTTCTTCTTCTTCTTCTGGCACGTGACTTGCTTCATAATAGTCTCCTTTGCCTGAAGCCTTGAAAGCAGCTTCTCTTCTGTCTGATGGACCTCCCTTTCTCATTTCATAAGCAGTTAGAATTCCGTGTAGCTGAGACATAGTAAGAATTCGTAGATTTTCCTTTTCTTCTATTACAGACACTTTAGATTCAAACTTGGGGGACAATGATCTTAGAACTTTTTCAACCACAATAGCCTCTTTTATTTCTTCACCCAAGTTTTTCATGCAATTAACAATCTCATCTACCCGAAGGAAATAGTTAGCCACACTTTCATCATTATACATTCTGAGATTCTCATACTGAATCCTGAGGGTTTGAAGTTTAGCACGCTTTACCTGTTCATCTCCTTCGTAGCTCAAGACAATCTTGTCCCATATTTCTTTTGCGGATTTATATTGCATAACCTTCACGAATTCTGTTTGAGATAAGCATCCCAGTAGAGTATTGACTGCTTTAGCATTTGTTTCATATTTCTTCTTTCCGGCCTTATCTATACGAGTAGCTGAAGGAAAAGTGTAGCCTGTATCTATGATATCCCAAACTTCTGTACCAAGAGATTGAAGATAGGCAGTAGCTCTTACCTTCCAATAATTGAAGTTTGTCCTATCAAAAATTGGTGGCCTGATTGATGCTTCCCTCTCGTAGTTGCTCATGATGAATGATCTTCCTTCAAGCAATCAAGCTTCTCTGAAGGACCTGCTCTGATACCAATTGTTGGAAATAATACTGAGAGGGGGGGTGAATCAGTATTATCAAGTTCTTTTAATAAATCTTCCTTATTTATTCTTTGAATTATTTTTGCATGTCAGTACCATAAAATAATGAGCATGAACAAAGAAAACAGATAGTCATACCAAAGAACACAAGATGTAAGGTGGAAACCCAATGTGGGTGAAAACCACCTGCTGCAATATGTCTCTATCTTCTTTCAAATTAGAAACTCCTTTTACAATGGTTTTGTACTGGTGCAGTCCTTTACCAGTATGCAGGCTGCAACCTGCAGAGAGTTACAACTCTCTCTCGTTTTCCAGTCTCTCCTGGAAGGGAGCTACAACCCCCTACTTCTTTTCTTTCAAGGACCACAAAAAAACTGGATCCAAGAACATCAAAAACCCATCAACTACACTTGCATCATCAATCTCTGATTTCACCAAAGCCAACCCGCATACAGATCTGCAAATATTTCCTTATAACTTTGCAGTTGTTACATCAGACATACCTAGATCATAACATGTGTAAAATAAAACATGCATCAATAATTCAGACCCAGATTATTAGATTTATAGATCAAGCGTATGCCACATATCACAGATCAAAATCATATAGAGATACCACTATTCCAGCCTTAAGATTTTGACCCATCAATAGAACTTATCCTTCTCCTTACGCTCAGGTTCCTTCTTCATTCAGATCCAGATCTGCACCAAAACCCAATCACAATATTCCAGATCTAGCACTTTATCAGATATTCGATAATTCAGAAGATGCTTTGCCAAATGATCTCCTTCCTCTTTTATAGACTTAGGCCTTTCACAATACCACGGGCCAAAACCATAGGATCAAAAAACTGTTGGACTAATACCATGAACCAACCATGAAAGTACGTGAGATCAACACTTTTGGATGCAATACCACAGGCCAAAACCATAGGATCAAAAACTGTCGGACTAATACCATGAACCAACCATGAAATTGCGTGAGATCAACACTTTTGATGAGGTACCATGGTCCAAAACCATAGGTTCAAATACCAAGGACTAACTACCATGGACCAAAGGTAAGTTCTCCAACATATACGCGCTTTTCCTTGCATGAAAGTGCGTACCATGGTCCAAAACCATAGGTTCAAATACCAAGGACTAACTACCACGGACCAAAGGTAAGTTCTCCAACATATACACGCTTTTCCTCATAGGTTCAAATACCAAGGACTAACTACCATGGACCAAAGGTAAGTTCTCCAACATATACGCGCTTTTCCTCATAGGTTCAAATACCAAGGACTAACTACCATGGACCAAAGGTAAGTTCTCCAACATATATGCGCTTTTCCTTGCATGAAAGTGCGTGAACTTTTTCTCTACATGAAATAAACTTTTCTCTGCATAAAAGTGCGTGAACTTTTCTCTACATGAAATAAACTTTTCTCTGCATAAAAGTGCGTGAACTTTTCTCTACATGAAATAAACTTTTCTCTGCATATAAGTGCGTGAATTTTTCTCTACACTATAATTTATTATCTGAGATGAGTGGGTTGCCATCAAGTACAACATATGTATCATAATGCCAACAACACCATGATAAGTCCACGGATTGTCCATCATGCACATGCACTCACTTATCTCCCGTGGGCACTTTGAAACATGAAGTGTGGCTGTCTTCATTGTCATATCTTTCTTGTATACTGGTCCGCACAATTGGGTTACTCGTAGACCAAGATTTCACCAACATGGGTCTACCAATGTGCTGATGGCTGCATTGGAAGTATCGCTTCACGTGATCAGGCCCATGCGCTATTAGTATTGGACTAGAAGTAATGTTTTCTTTCAGTTGTTTGCTTGCAAGCTTGTTTGCTTACATGCTTTTCTTTCTTGTTTGTGTGCTTTCTTATTTTCTTACTTGTTTTGCTTTCAGTTTTACTTATGCTCTTGCTTTGCTTTATTGTTTGTTTCATTCCTTCATAGATTAGTTTGCATGAAACGATGTGTGACTTATGAACCAAGCTGGGTAAAGTACAAGAGGGTTTGTACAACTATCACTACTTGGTTATCTATCATCTTGCCTCTGTATGATGAACTTGTTACTCTTAGTCCATGATACATCGAAGGAAAGTATGTATTGTTTGAAGTGAACCTTACACAATGCTTGTGCGCTAACTATTGTCGCCTTCTCTAGTCGATTGTTTTTGGGTTAACCCTTGTTAGCTCAGTCAAGTAGAGTAAGGTGAGGGGGAAAAACTTAACAGGTACGTCAGAGATATATTAAACTAGTTCTCTGCTGGAACAACCTCCTCTGCTCTCAGTAAGTCATGATCCCTCTTTTTCCTCTGAAATGGATAAGTGCTATGCACAGCAAAAATGAAAAATGAAAAAATGAAAAGTCAAAAAATTCAAAATGAAAAATTAATAAGGCGAAAGAAGAGAAAGGCTTCCTGCATAGGGAGGTGATGCAAGTAACTCCGATGGGGTACTGACCAGGCTCCTTGGTAGAAAAACCATGCTTGTGTTCATATGTGACTCCACCGGGGTACTGTCCAGGCTTCCTGGCAGAGGAGCAACACCAGAGATGAAACTAAGACTCTAACGACTATACTGCTTGTGCACCTATATACCTCTCAACCCTAATCAAAACAACTGTGTTGCCTTGGCTTGGAATGTGTGTCAATCGACCAAGAGTCTCGTAGATGCTACATCTTACAATCAAGTTAGGGTGAAACCAAGATGAGATAAGAACTGAACAATACTTCCAGAGGTGTTAGACTTGCTTTTCATGAACAAGGTCCATTCAGAGAGCTAGAGTTATACCAGTGTCTTGCCAAGTGTTGTAGCGGCTACAACCACCCTCCAAAATTTTTCCTTAGCCTGTTTTGGAGCCTCCCTACCAACCTTCACAATAGGTTGCCTTGCTTTGTCAAGTCCTCAAGCTTTAGTGTCATTCTTGCTCAAAGGAATTGTGTCGATCACAATTTGATCTTTTCCCTTCATGGGATGCTCACCCGAACTTGGTCCAACTGTAGGCTGAGAAGCTTCCTAGTGAAATTTTCACATTTCTGGAGGGAAACCAGCCATTCCATCCAGGAATTGCACAATTCCCTCTGACAGCTTGCTGGGCTCCAAGATTGCGCAACCCTCCCAGCCAAACCTCCCAGTAGGAATTGCACAATTTTTCCCATCAACGGGCAGTTCAACCCAGGATTTGCACAAATCTGGGAATAGTCAGCTATTGGGCCCTGAAATTATGCAATCCCCTTGAGCAGTCAGCCCAGCTTACAATCAGGAATGCACATTTTCCCCAAGCAGTTGAGCATTGCCATGCATGGATAGTCTGGTTGACTAGTTCCACCTGGGACCGAGGAAACTTGACTTGCATGCATGCATGATTTGATCTTCCCAGAATAGAAAGAGACAACATGCAAAATGCATCCCATGATTCAAGGAGCTATTTTTAGCAGCTGGGGGTTACATGCAAAGTTTTTTTAGAAGTTTCCCTCCAAGTGTTGCTTTTTCCTAGATTTGTGGCATGCACGTTGTGAGACCAAAATTATCTATTCGGCACATCATATCTCATTCATTCACATTGATCTTGGAGCTCTAACATTCCACAACACATCTAGGACTCTTCAACACATCCGACTCAACTATTCACAGGTAGGTGGCCTCAACTTGTATTTTTTAGCATTTCTGTCACTTTTTCTGTATTCACTTGTGTGAGTGCTGTTTGGTTGATTTGTTTGAATGACTTCTGTCGTTTACATATATTCTAGCTTATCGTAGCTCTGTTTCAATTTTCGTTACTATCTCACTGCTGTCGCATGCATGAAACTATTTTGCACGGACGTTCGCCCAACCAGCGAACGACCTCACCCACATGCATATTGATCTGTTTGCTCAATCTTCCATTCATGTTTTGCATGCACTGTTTATCACTTCTTCTATCACTTAGTGTCATCATACATTCCACCGACTTACTTGATTTTAGTTTCCCGTTGGCGAGTCGGGCACCCTTGACTCGGTCTCTGCCTTCACCAAGGCTGCATTGTGCAATATGGATAAGGAATGCTCAACTTCCCCTCCAAATTTGCGCATTCTAGCCCAGCACTGACCTCCTGGACTGAATTGCGCATTTCTGGAGGTCAATGGCTGATTGTCGCAAAAATTTGTGCAAATATGTCCCTGGGCCAGTAGTCTTTCCCAGCTGGAATAAGGCATTCTGCAATCCCAGTAGCCAACTACCCAACTGGATTACGCATTTTGCAGTTCCAGCAGTTAGTTAGTTTCCTAGCAGCCTAGATTGTGCCTTGTGTAGTCTTGGTAGTCAGTCTTCTGACCTCCCGGCCAAAATTGCGCAACCTTCATTATCATTCACCTAGGTATGTTGCAAGTCAGTTCTCATGTTCATTTTGGTTTTCGACTAACAAATTGCTTGCTATGAGTGTTGCCATGTCTCCAGGTATCACAGGTGTTCATCTGCTTCTCAGCAATATAGGTACAATGGTTTCCAAGAGAGTAGAGACGAAGACACCGTTCAGAACACACTTGGGGATGTAGTTGATCAAGTGTCCATGGGCTTACCTACTCACGAAGACATCAAGTTGTTTGCGGATAAGGACATCAAGCAACAACATCACAACAAGCAACATCATGAACATCAGATGAAGGCAGCATAACGAATGCAATGAACACAACAAATAAAGAAAACGCAACGAATGCAAGAGGAAGGTTGTTAACAACATAGAGGCAGAGAAAAGTTACAAGATCAAGTAGATCCACTAATAATGAAAGAAATTTTGGAGACTTAGGCTATGAAGTGAAGGTCCAACATGAAGATCGTGCGAGAAGGCAGAAGATGGAACAAAGAAGGAGTTGCACATGCTGAAGCATCAACTCTGGAAGAACATGAAGCTACATGAGTTGCCGTAGGAACAGGAACAATAGTGGGCGCAACATGCACTCACAAATGAACTGAGCCAGTACAAGTTAAGGATCCATTCCAGCAATTGACACACAACAAACATGGTGAGATGTGTTGTTAATCGCATGCAAAGGATCCAACATCATGCATGTCGTTGAGCGCACACATGCAATCCAACCCATTCAACACACTCACCAAGGTAAAGACAAGAAGCAATTCCAACTGGGGCTGAACATGTACTTCAGCAAGTTGTTGCGCATGACCACCAGCACAAAGTTGGAGATTAACACAGACACTATGCATGAGTGTGTTTCCGTTTCAACCATACCTAAGAAGACCATGCGCATGTTAGCATACAAGTTGGATGAAGGGGCCAAACCAATGCACCGGTTGCAACAGAGGCAAGAGTTCGCTTTAGCAAGATGTCACCATGAGGTACATGCACATCATCACGGATGACCAAGCTTGGCATCAGCTCACCACCTTCACCATGAAAAGCATGTCAAAGAGTTGGTCTCATCACAGTGGACCGAGTGTCAGTGATGTCTTGCAAGGGTTACTCGAGCCATGTTGTCTCACATGAGTACATGTGCATTGTAATGTTGAGTCATGTCAAGTGTAAGTCAAGTGTCAACAGTTGGATGTAATAGTCATAGAGTAGGTGAAGAGCCATGATGGTAGTTGAACTGTCATAAAGGGGACTGTCAAGGGTCACCCCACCCTTTGCTATAAATAGTCCCTCATAACTCATTGTAGAGGCTTTTGGTTAGCCAAGCTTCTATTAAGACTATCTTGAAGAAGGTTTGGACAATATTGTAACGCACCTTGGCTTCTCCACTGCACGGAGCTAGTACATATCTTTGGAGGAGCAGGCGAATGTGTCTGTAACGTTCTACTGATAGGGCTAGCAGGTCTGCTCCAATTGCCTTAATGATATATGTTGTTTAACTTACGTACTTGTGTATGAACTGATTCACATGCAATTATATGAATCTTGTTGTTAATGTGTTGCATATGTTGTTAATTCTATCACCGTCCATGTCGATTGCTCTGCCACACACCAGAAAACCTTTCTCTGAGCCTTGTTATATCAACTGTCACACTCGTCTCCAACTGATCCGTGAGTGTTTTTCATACTATCTTACCTTGTATGTTGGGACTGCCGCATCCGTGTCGACTGCTCTACTGGAAGCTGTGCATGTCCTTTGTGTTGTGTGTTCCTAGCAGAGTTGGGATTGATCCCTTTCAACATGGAACCCACATTCACATTCCTCTCCCTTTGAAGTGTTGGAACCTCTCATACTCATTCCTTGACTCACTGCATCAGTCACACCCTTGCTACTGACAAAGTTATCTTACTTGCCTTTGTGCGAGATCGCGGTTAAGGCATTACCTTACGACCCATTGCTGGGACTCCTACACCAAACGGTCTGAGGTCTAATTGGGACTTCTTTCTGGGGAGATCCCCTTGACATGTTGGCTGGTCCAGCACTGTCAACATTAATGTAAAGAGAATTTCAAAAGAGAATGAACATAGCTTGTCTATGAAGAGACCCTTATAACAAAACCTATAGTCTAGGACATACCTTGAGTTGTTCCTTAACAAACCTTGTTAGACATCAATTCTTGAAGGGTATAAAGTCTTTCATACTTCAAGTCTATCCTTTGAAGTCTCCTTCATAACCCTTGAGTATTCAAAAAACTTTCCTAAGCAAGGAAAATATAAAGAAAAGGTTATTAGTATATAATAAAAACAAGTCTTGATGTGAGGAGGAAACCGAACATGAAAAGATGAAACACAGAATAAGATACTTATCTTTTGGTGAAATGATGGAGGTTCCCTATTAATCCAATCTTGAGGGACACCTACAACTTTATCAAAATAATTCAAAAAAGGTTCTAATAAGTCCTGTTAGACCTACAATTTATAGAAGTCAAAACATAAAGGAAAATATTGCAAAACTTAAAGTAGAAGGATATGCAAGGGATAGTGTCCCTAAGAATCCTTAGCAAATAAGTCTTTGACTTCAGATTCTTCTATCTTTTTCTTCTTTGATGGATCTTCATCAACAACATTCACATGTTCTCTTTCTCTCTTCTTATTCCTTGGATTCTCAAGATAGTGACTTTTATATTGACCCATATTATGGCAATTGTATCGTTCAATCTTTGATAGGTCAACTTTCTTCTTTGGTCCCTTGAATTTATTGAAGGTTCCCTTTTTCTTGTGACGAGTAGAATATGCATTCGAGGTGTTTTCTTCTTCATCCTCCTTCTTTTTGTTTACTGGTGATATTCTGACTTCTTCTTGACCGCATGCATTCCACATTTGTTCAAATGTTGGTGTAGTCTTCCAACGGTTGATTCCTGATGCAAAATCACTCTAAGATTTTGGTAGTCCTAGAAGAGCAATAATTATAAACTATTTTATGGTATGAGTTCATCTATTTCTTGGAGTTAATCCTTTATTCTGGAGCTTCTTACAAAATACGATCAAACAGAATCATCATTCGTCATCTTAACAGTTCTTAGTTCATTCTTGAGGCTTGATATTTGACTAATGTTCTTGATTGTGAATAATTTTGAGAGAGTCTCATACATTTCTTGAGCAAAGTCTATGTTGGAAATGTATGGAATTAAGTTGGCTTTTATTCCATCCACTATTAGGTTCATGGCTACAATTTCATATTCTCTAAACTTCTCTTTCTCTGCTTCATCTGTTGGTTTCTTGACTTTCCCTTGAACAAGATTCAATACTTTGTGCTTTTCGAGGATAAGATCTATCCTCTTTTTCCATGCCTTGTAGTTGGAGGCTCCTTCTAGTTTGTTTTATGCCTTCATTGAGTTCGTCATATTGATATCTGCTATTCCTTGTGACCTAACCTTGAAACTCCTTATTCTCCTTTCAATAGATCTTTAGGCTGCCTTTTTCTTCCTCCTTTCACCTTAGCTCTGATACCATGTTAGAAAATCAAAAAGGCAGAAAGATTTTCTTATGTTGATAATTACTTGTGATATTATTATGTTCTCATTAACTTCTTTATGTTTTCCTTTATCTTCTTCTCATCAAGCAATTATCTAGACAAAACATGAAGATCATGGACACCAGATGTAGGTACTCATCTAGGGCTAAAACCCCTATATAGGGGAAAACCCAGTAAAACACTCTTCCTTCAATAGATTCAAAATGAGATAGACCAAGATTTTAGACCAACAGACCTTTGTCCTCCACCAATTCAACCTTCCAAGATGATACAACAACTTTCTATATTCTCCTTTGTTTTAGTAGTTATAGCCCAACAACAACCCATAAATTTTGACCCTAGATTCTTCAGAATTTCAAACCTACCTGTACTTTTGAAATTTTTTTGGCCTGCCTGCACTTTCTGGTCTACCTGCACTTCTTGTCTTGCTTGCACTTCTTGGTCTACCTGCACTTCTTGTCTTGCTTGCACTTCTTGGTCTACCTGCACTTTTCGGCCTACCTGCACTTTTCGGCATGCTTTCACTTTTCGACATGCTTGCACTTTTCGGTCTGCCTGCACTTCTTTGTCTTCTTGCACTTCTAAAATTCGACTTTCATTAGAGGAATTTTGAGTTCTAAAATGGGCCTCCTAAGAAAAATGTACGACCCAAGTAAACTTTATAAGAGCCAATAGGATTCAAGATGATGACGTCAACCATGGGGGATGATTCACCATTTTTCGAATAAAAGAGTAAAAAGATTAAAAAATAACAAAATAATAAAACAATTTTTTTCAACTCGTATTTTCAACTTATATCACTAATTTTTTACTCAAATTTCAAGTGAGAGTACTCGTTGGATTCAAAATTTAATTCCTCATCCAAAGAGTACCCATATTTCATACTTTCAATGGACCTCGCTACACGAAAAATGAGAAATACATATAAAAGTGTGTTTGCAATCATGTTTTTCATGTATTTCTCATTTTTCGTGTATCAGGGTTCATTGAAAGTATGAAACATGAGTACTCCTTGGATGAGGAATAAAATTCTGCATCCAACAAGTGTTCCTGCTTGGAATTTGAGTAAATCTATAGGGAGATAAGTTGAAAATACGGGTTGAAAAAGTAGTTCCCCCCCCCCCCCCCCCTTCCTAAAATTTGATGATGTAATGTAATCTTATTTTATTATTTCCACTATTATTTTATAATTTCCTTAGAAGGTCCATTTTAGACCTCAGAATTCCCCTAATAGACTTATACTTTTGAAATTTTGACTTTCCTTTACATAGATGTTTCTGCCCCTTAGTTAGGCCGACTTGTCCTTCTTTGAGGTTGACTTGGTGAAGGAGGCCTAGAAGACATAAAATAGAATAAAATAAATTTATTTCTTAACAAGAGAAGCCCAAGAAGGATATTTTAGATTATGACATGGACAAGGACAATTGACATAAAACCTAGAAGTTTGCAATGGAGGCTATGACCTATAAATAATTGACCCAAACATGAAACCCATGCTTTAATAAGTCAATTTCTCAATAATAAAAAAATTCTTTTATTTCTTTTGATAATTACATTACATCATGACTCAAATTTAATTATTAAGATTAACACTAGTTACATTCTTCAACAATGTGTTCTATCTTGAACCAATTTTTTAAGGCATTTTTTTCTTTTATTTTTTCTCCAAGATCAAAATAGGGGAACTCGAAATCCAATGATTTTAGGTTTGGGAGACCACAAAAATCCCTGATAATTCAACCATGGATTGAAGTGGAAATGGAGGGGTGCATAATATTCTTGAGGGATGAGGGAAATTTGGATCGACCTATGATTCGATCCTTCCCAAGCCAAAATATTCGATAAGAAAGATAATCTTTGATCAAGTTATTCACCACTTATAAGAAATGAAGAAATCTATGTAGGCTTTCTTCTATGTGACAGTAATTGATTCTTTTATTACTCTAATTAAACTTGTCCTCTGTCGGTTTGATGTCTATTAACTCACGAGAGGATGAGATATCTTTATTTTTTTCATGAAATGGGTCTTGGAAAAGGCTCTTGATTTTTTTCTCCTGAGGATGAATAGTGACATTGAATTTTTCACCAATGATCGATTTTCTATTGAACTAGGATCGATCTTGGATGATTAAATAGTTCTTATAGGGATTTTTTTCATGGTAAGCCACTCGAACATGAACATAACTATAATGCATATCTCATTGCTAGGAATATGGAGGAGGTGAGTGTCTAGCCAATGTTGTGTCCTCTATTCTAAAACCAATTGAAACATTGTGCTCAACCATAATGTATGCATACCACCTAACACCCCTTGAGATATTTTCGCAGAGCCCTGACTTTCTTTCCATAAAAGTTTACTCTTTTGAAGGGATTCATTTTCCCCCAAATTTGTCTTCTAGACAAGAAGATTTAGGGTATTCTCCTTTTGTATTAGACTTCTTACTTCTAAAAGTTGTTTTTCACTCCTTAACCCTCTACAATTTCATGAGACTATTTGAATCATTTACTAGAAGTTTTATGGTGGGGCAAAATCACTACCCTTTCTAGTTACTCTTGGTTATTCCTAGAGAAAGACTTCCAGAGATTCTTGTGTTCCTAATTCCTTTTATTTCTTTGATTTAGAATTAGGAATCACCCTTTTCTTCTTCTTTTTTTGACTTTTTTGGGAATTTTACTCACTTCAATCTCTTTCATCGTTTCCTCATCAGACCTCTCCTCTGTTGAGTCTACAAAATAAGGGTCATGAGAATTCCAGGGAATTTGAGGAGATAGGAAAACCTCATCATATTTGGATTCATATTCATCCTCCATCGAGATTTTTTCTAAAGGAGGAATTCCCTCTAGGATTTCCTTGATAGATGGTGCTTCTTGAGGGTGGATTTGGAGTCCTTTAGTGGCATTAATTTGATGTACTCTTTATTATCCTAGATTTTCTAATGCATCAAAATGTTTACTTGAGGAAGGTTTTCTCAAGTATGGGTAGAAGAATATGTGTAACCCTTGGATGGGGATTTATGGGAAAAAATAGCCTTTTCTATAGGGGACTTCCTAATAGATCCCTCCCTATTGGATCCATGATGACACTTTAGTTGTTGCCACTGCTTTCCATTTTCTGGTTTCATTTTTTGGGTCTCATTTTGGGGGAAATTTCTTGCAAAATGTTCATACTCATTGCAAACACTACATTTAAATGGAAGTTGATCATAGTCTAGTTTTGACAAAAAGGACCAATTTTCATGGGTTAGCTACACTGTTTACAAAGGATTTTTTCCAAATCCACCTCCACATAGATCTATGCACATGCTTTCATTCCATCATGTGGTGGGGCATAATGGATGTATTTTTCAAGTACATTTCCAATACTTTGAAAGGTTTCCACGTTGTAGTAGTGAAAGGAAAATAGGGTAGCTTCACCCACACCAAAACCACTAAGGGGGTGTAATTCTTAGGATTGTAATCAAGGTTCCATCTATTCAGGTAGATCTCTTGAGCTCCCATGAAGTACAAGCCATTGCGACAGATCAAATCTCAGTTTTCATTCTCTTCAAATAGAAAGGAAAACAAATATTTACTGCAGAAGGAGGAGGAAATGTTCCCTTTAATCATCGAGCACCAATTTTTTCCCACCTAGGAGTTTACTAAGTAGTTAAGGGTCATAGCCCAAAGAATTGTCTAATCAGCCCCATATACACCAATCTCAAGGTCATTACCCATGACGGGTTAGTGTTTACAATGATATTTTAGACGTCATCAAGCTTCTTCATGAATTTACTAGGGAAAAATCTAGGGCCAACATAGTAATTTTCCATAAGGGTATTGAACACTGGGATGTAAAGAGCTAGTAGGCGAGAGGTTGCCTTCGAACTAGAAGCCATATCACACAATGAAAGATCATTGATAGATCTCACCCTACAAATCTATGAGGAAGGTTCGGGTGGAGTAGGGAGGAGGAATATGAAAGAATACAAGAGTGTATGTTGATGCCAGAGATGCAGAAACCATATCCAAGTGAAAGAATATTGACATTTGAGAGTGGAACATTGAAAATCTTGGTAATTGACTTGTTGGGAATAATTATTATCCTCCCTCACGTTGCAAGTGACCTGTTGAGCACTTAACAAATATATAATTATAATGGCTTCAAGCCTTTTTGCTAACCAACCTTGTGCCTTGAAGATTTTAGCATTTACCTTAGGTACTATTTTTAGAATGAGGAGAAGTACTTAGGAATTCTTACTTGGACATGTAACCTGGATATGTATATATATCTCCAAAATAAACTTAAAATGAATTTAATTAAACAAAAAAAATTGAAAATATTTTTAAAAATATATAAAAGATATAAAGAAAAACATTTTTTTTTATTTTTATAAATTATCGTGGATATTCTACCAGAATAGTTCATCATGAAAAAATTGATAAAATAATTGAAATCTACATTATGAAGGTCAATTTTCCTTTAGATCTTAGATTATTTAGTCCCCGATTTTATGCTTAGATGAATAAAATAACTAAAATGCGATAAATATAGGAAAAAAAAAAACATACATACACCATCTAATAGAAACAAGTTTTATTGTAGGAAACTCTTATGGGAAAATACCTAACTAAACGCTGAGGATATTGTGCTCTGTTTTCTCTGATATGAAAATATGCAAGTATAAAGGAAGAGTTACTCTCTTTGGAGTTACCTAAGACCTATGGCCTATAAGGTTGCTATTTAATCTTAACCCCCTCTTATCTTCTCTCTAACTTACCACCCCTAGTTTCTCTACTTAATTATGGATCAAAATACAGTAGCATAGAATGGAACCCCTACTCCTCCTAGCGGCATAATATTTAACATAGTATGATAGACAATTAGGGGTAAGGTTTAACTCCATTAACCCTTAACTAGATGTATAATATTTAATCTTATAGAATCTTCTTGAAATTTCACACATGGCTAGCCCAATTTGCATGAGTAATGGGAGATGATGTGGCGTCCTCTCATACAATGGCGGTTAATATAGTAGGTTGACTTGTAGGAGGAATAACATTTGCATATTGACTTTGATTGATGTGATTCTTACACAATTGGAAATGTCTTTGAGCGTATATCAATATTATGGTGTCCAAAACTAATGTGAGAAAGTTTTGATCCCAAAAAATGATAATTTATTCTTCAAAATGGATTTGGAAGGTTTCAGATGTTAACTCTTCAAACTAGGACCCATATTCAAAATGACCTTCCAAGATAGTTCCTCCAAATTCTTCCACTCTAAGATCATCGAGATATATGAAAATTATATAATGATCAAATTTAGATCATACCTTTGCATTTAGGGAGGATTTTGGTCCCCAAAATCTTTACTGAATGAGGTGAGGAATTGTTTTCTCTACCTTCTCTCGTATCGCTTTGTTTTTCCTAGAAGTTGTCCTTTCAACCCAATCTTCCAAAGGTCATGTTATCCCTATGTTGTAATTTTTGACCTCTTCTACAAAACTGTGTCCTCTACCAACTCTACTTGAGCATATGGTGATAAGTCATTTATCGAATGTAGGACCTACTCCTCTTCCTGATCCAACATGGAAGGCTCATAGAGTTTGATATTTTCCACCTTTTCTACTGAGTAAATGTATATAGGGTGCATATTGAGTTTGTAGGTATTATCTCCCACATTTTATACTTTTTAAAAATGACCATACCATAGAGCCTTGATCTTATTACTAGAACCCTATAGTATTTCCTTGTTTAACTATAACTAAATTCAATTTTCCATTGTGAATGTTTTCTCCTTTATATGTTGGTCAAGCAAGGCCTTATATTTTTTCCTATGACTTCTTCAATGTCTTATAGTTGTTAATGTATCCACCTAATCATCTCAACATTTTTTTCTATTGTTAATACATCCTTTGTGAGGCCCTCCCTCACTCCTCTTTGTTATCCATACAACATTCGAGGGTGAAGGTGGAAAATATCCAAATCAAGATTCCAAATATGACTTACCAGATGATGTCTGAACTTCTTTGTTATAGGAGTATCATGTATAGATAATATATTAATGTTAGGTGTTCAAATACTTCTAATTGTAACCCGTAAAAATCTACGCCAAAGTCCTATTGACTACAAATGTCTGCCCGTTTGTCTATGGATGGAATGTTGTAGACCTATTCAATTCCATGTCCATTTTCTCCCAAAACATGGTCAAAAAATTCATTTAAAATCTAGTGTCCCATCGGAAACAACATTCCTTGGTATCCCAAAGTGCATGTAGACCTATTTAAAGAAAAAGTTTGATACTTCTTGTCTTTTGATGGTATTTTTACAAGGAATCAAAACACATATATTTTTGAATCTATAAACTACCATAAACAAGCAATAATATCCATTATTGGTTGTTGGTAAACCTTCCACAAAAGCCATGGAAATGATTTCCCAAGGTTTAGTGGGTACTAGTAAGGGATGCTATAGACCTGAATTTTTATTACTAGGTTTATTAGTACAACAAAGTATTCATCCTTGAATGTACTGTGCTACATATTTTTGTATATTGGGATAGCACACATACCTTTATAAATAACCAACAAACTTCCCAATGCCAAAATGTTCTACAATATTTGAAGTGTGAGCCTTTTTTATAAGTTGTAGTCACTCACCTTTAGGAACAAAAAGCTTGTCTAGCCTATAGACTTACCCATTTTCAAGATGATAGTAATCTTTGTTGTCACCATATTCTACACGACTCTGGCCCTGTAGTTATTGAAAAAACTCCTAGAATCCTCATTTATGTGTATGCCTCTCTGTATGCATGATGGATGGATGGCATCATGTACATCAAAGCTTCCAAAGTTGTCATTTTGGATGTCGATGGCCTTGAAAACATGTCTTCCAAATTATTTGTGCTTCCGTTCTTATACTTGATGGCTTGATGAAACTCTTGTAAGAGCCTCATCCACTATTAATTTTTGGTTTGTTGTAGCTTACTCTAAGCTTGCATATATTGTAATAGTTACTAATATATGTGGATGATGGTATATTTTCCTATCAGATAGAGTTTCCACCTTTTAATAGCTTGTATTGTAGCATAGAGCTTTTGTTAAAATTGGCAACTAGAGAAAAACTTCATGTGGGTCATATTATTAATGGCTGATAATATTTTTATTAGATTCCTCTCATTGAGAGGTGTAGGATTGATATAAAGATCATCCGATTCTGATAAGTATTCATGGAGATATGAATTTATTTTGATTATGGAATTATTATCAAGTCGACCTACAACTCATGTAGGCTCAGAAGCCCAACAGTTGCATCTATTCAAACACCAACATTGTGTATAAATAAAGGAGGAATTTTCCTCATTTGGACTCACTTATCTCATCACATCTCTCTCTCTCTACTGCACAGAAAAGGGTCTCTCCCTCACACATGTGAAGCTGGACGCTGTTGAAGCTGAAGCTGCAACTGCAGAAGTAAAGATTAACATGCGTGGAATAGAAGATCTCCTCATCTGAACTGCACTATAGTTTCATCTGAACCTCCTCTAAAAGCTGCAACTTTTGGTGGTGGAATCAAGTCAATCCGACAGATGGTTTGTAAGATATCGTCTGCCCTAGTTTGAAGCCGGAAGCTGCTGAAACTGAAGCTGCAACTGTAGAAGTAAATATTGACTTACGTGGACTAGAAGATATCCTCATCTAAGCTATGCTATAGGTTCATATGAACCTCCTCTGAAAACCACAACTTTTTGTGGTGGAATCAAGTCAATCCAACGGATGGTTTGCAAGATATCAACTACCCTACTTTGACGCCGGAAGCTGCTGAAACTGAAGCTGCAACTGTAGAAGTAAAGTTTGACCTGCGTGGACTAGAAGATCTCTTCATCTGAACTGTGCTGTAGGTTCATCTGAACCTCCTCTAGAAGCTGCAACTTTTGGTGGTGGAATCAAGTCGATCCGACAGTCGATTTATGAGATATCGTTTGCCCTAGTTTGATGATGAAGCCGCTAATGCTGATGTTGCTGATCTAGGGTTTGCTACTGCTGATATGAATCAGATTTATTGTACTATTTCTCTCTACTAAATTATTGAAGATAAAAGAAGATTTGATCAAAGGGTTTCCCCACACATTGTGGGGTTTGTCCCTGGCTAGCTGCCACATCTTATGTCTCTTGTCTTGGCTTGTTTTCTATCGATCGTTTAATGTTCTATCTGCACTTTAATTTATGTACATGTGACTGCTAATCTTTGGAATATAATAAGGAAAAGAAGTAAATTGTTATAAGCATAGAACATACCATAACTTAACATAGAATCAGAGTTGAGGTGAAGACAAAGCCCAAGCAAGAGCAAGAGCAATCATGTTAAAATTGGAAACCAGGACAAAACTTCATGTGGGTCATCTTATTCATGGCTAATAATATTTTTATTAGATTCCTCTCGTCGAGAGGTGTAGGATTGATATAAAGATCATCCAATTCCAATAAGTATTCATGGAGATATGAATTTATTTTGATTATGGAATTATTATCAAGCCGACCTACAACTCATGTAGGCTTAGAAGCCCAACAGTCGCATCTATTCACCCACCAACGTTGTGTATAAATATAAGAGGACTTTTCCTCATTTGGACTCACTCATCTCATCACATCTCTCTCTCTCTACTGCACAGATATGAGTCTCTTCTCTACTGCGCTGAAATGGGTCTCTCTCTCTCACACATGTGAAGCTGGAAGCTGTTGAATTTGAAGCTGCAATTGCAGAAGTAAAGATTGACTTGCGTGGCCTAGAAGTTCTCCTCTTTGGAACTGCACTGTAGGTTCATCTGAACCTCCTTTGAAAGCCGCAACTTTTGGTGGTGGAATGAAGTCAATCCGACGAACGGTTTGCAAGATATCGATTGCCCTAGTTTGAAGCTGGAAACTGCTGAAACTGAAGCTGCAACTGTAGAAGTAAAGATTGACTTGCGTGGCCTATAAGATCTCCTCATCTGAACTGCACTGTAGGTTCATCTGAACCTCCTCTGGAAGTCGAAACTTTTGGTGGTGGAATGAAGTCAATCCGACGAACGGTTTGCAAGATATTGACTGCCCTAGTTTGAAGCCGGAAACTGCTGAAACTGAAGCTGCAACTGCAGAAGTAAAGATTGACTTGCGTGGCCTAGAAGATCTCCTCATCTAAACTGCGCTATAGGTTCATCTGAACCTCCTTTGGAAGCCAAAACTTTTGGTGGTGGAATGAAGTCAATCCAACTGTCGGTTTGTGAGATATGGTCTGCCCTAGTTTGATAATGAAGCCGCTAATGCTGATTCTACTGATCTAGGGTTTTCTACTGCTGATATGAATTAGATTTATTGTACTATTTCTCTCTGCTGAATTATTGAAGATAAAAGAAAATTTGATCAAAGGGTTTCCCCACACATTGTGGGGTTTTTCCCTGGCTAGCCGCCACATCTTGTGTCTCTTGTCTTGGCTTGTTTTCTGTCGATCGTTTAATGTTCTATCTGCACTTTACTTTATGTACATGTGATTGCTAATCGGTGGAATATAATAAGAAAAAGAAGTAAACTGTTATAAGCATAGAACATACCATAACTTAACATGGTATCGGAGCTGAGGTGAAGACAAAGCCCGAGCAAGAGCAAGATCAATCATTGAAGAGAAGATTGGCAAGGCTATCCTAAAAGAACTATGGGGTCCTCAACTCTCTTTCCTGCCGAAGACAAGCTCCATGAGAAAGATGACTATCACGGATGGAAGATGTCTATCGATCTAACACTTGGTGGAAATCTACGATAGACTGGTGAGTTTATTTAAAGTTAATGATGCAAATCAAGTTTTGTTTCTTAGAAATAAGTTGAGGGAAATCACGAAGGGTAAAGATGAAAGTATGCAAGCATACTTCTTAAGAATCACCGAGATCAAGAACGATCTCCTATCTATTGGGGAAACCATTGCTGATAGAGAAATGACACTCACAACTCTCGGAGGATTACCATTTGAATGGTATGTGTTCAGGACTACTCTTCTGAACAATAATGTAGTTCCTAGTTTCGAGGAATTAATGGCTAGATGCATTCAAGAACAAACAAGGGTAGAAGAGCAAGGAATGCCCTTGCCTAAAGTTCCTCCTGCTTCTTTTTCTTCTCATGCAAAGAAAAGAAATAATTCTGGGACTAAATCAAAAGGAAAGGCTGGACCTAAGGCTAGAAGAAAATGACGATGTTACATTTGCGATAAAGCAAGTCACTATGCAAGGGAGTGCCCTGATAGAAAGGACTCACTCTAGGACGATGATCAAAATCCCTCTGATGACAATCAAAGGAATGACAAATTCAACAGCAAAGGTAAGAGGAGAGCTGGGAATCAAGGAAGAGGACAAGCATTCAAGAAGGCCAGAAATTCCAGGATGTATTAAATGCACCTGACCTCAAAAAGAACCTAGTGTCCATCTCGGGAACGGAAGACAAAGGCTACAAGGTAACCTTCAGCGATGGCAAGGTATGTATATGGAAAAATAATGTTAAAGATGCCTTTACTCTTGGGTTTAGTGTTGATTCATTATATCAGGTCGATGGAAGTCTGCTAGGTGTCATGTCTTATGACACATCTCTTCAGTCCGAACTTTGGCATTAGAGGTTTTCCCCCTTTCATTATAAAGCTATACTCGGTGTAAGACAAATGGTGATAGGGATGCCTGAATTCTGAATAGAGAATGAAGGTGTATGTCCAGGATGTACTGAAGGAAAGCTCAAAAGGGGACCATTCCCCTCAAGCCAAATCAAGACCTCTGATATATTACAATTGGTTCACTCAGGCATACCTGAGGTTGGCATTAAGAGGGAGACTACTACACCACATACTCCTGAGCAGAATGGTGTGGTGGGAAGGAAGAACCACACGATGATGGAAGCTGTCCGGACCATGCTACATGATCAAAGACTTCCAAAGTTTCTATGGGCTGAAACTACAATCACCGCCGTATATGTACAAAATTGATGCCCTCATCAAGCATTGGGTTCCAAGACTCCTGAAGAAAAATTCACCGGTAAGAAACCTGATGTTTCTCATTTTAAAATTTTTGGAACCCCTGTATACTTTCATGTGCCGAAAGAGAAAAGAAATAAATTGGGAGCATCTGGAAAGAAGGGAATTTTCATGGGCTATGGTGAAAATACTAAAGGCTATAGAATCTATGTAGCCGGTCAAAGGGAAGTCATAATTAGTCATGATGTCACCTTTGACGAAGATATGGCTCTCTGCAAGGTGTTCAATATTCCGACTTTGAGGAGCTCTCAAGAAGCCGACACCAGGGAACCGAAAGAAAAGGATGATGAATCAATGCCTGATGTAGAAGAACCGATGGATCCGATTGATCCTCCTCCATATGAGCCTTCCTCTTCTAGAAAGAGGCCTTCATGGCTTAAGGGGTTTCTTGATGATGCTGAAGGACATGCTGCACCCCGAGGAACCTTTCGTGAAATTAAGAAACCTCATAGGTATCAAGGATACATGACCATCATGAGCACAATCATACAAAATGAGCCTTCGTCATTCTCAAATGCCGTCAAGCATCAAGTATGGAAGGATGCTATGATCGAATAATATGAGTCTATCATAAAGAATGATGTTTGGGAAGTAGTTCCCAGACCCCAGGACAAGACTGTTGTTACTTCCAAATGGCTTTACAAGATAAAGCATGCAATAGATGGAAGCACGGAAAAGTATAAGGCTCGTTTTGTTGCTCGAGGTTTCTCCCAAAAGGAAGGTATAGACCATGATGAGATATTTGCACCTATTGCCGGATATACGACCATCTGCTCGATCATAGCCCTTGCCAAGGATGGAACCTACATTAGATGGATGTCAAGACTGCGTTCTTGCATGGATCGATCAAAGAAGAGGTCTACGTGGAGCAACCCGAAGGATTTGAGATTTATGATCGAAAATCTCATGTATTCAGGTTGAAGAAAGCTCTCTATGGGCTTAAGCAAGCACCCTGAGCATGGTATGAGAGGATCGATAGCTACTTGATGAAGCTGGGATTCACTAGGAGTGAAGCTGATCCTAACCTTTACTTTAAGGTTGAAGATGACAAGCCTCTCATATTGGTGTTGTATGTGGATGACCTCTTTCTAACAGGTGCAGACCCTCTCATTCACAAATGTAAGAGGGAGCTGGCTTTTGAATTTTAAATGAAGGACCAAGGACTTGAAGTATGGTAGAAGCCAAGGGAAATTTTCCTATCTCAAGGGAAATATGTGGTAAAGATATTGGAAAGATTTGGTATGATGGACTGCAAGCCTGTGACTACCTCAAGGATCTTAACTTTTAGAAGTTATATGGTAGTGATATCGGACCAGATTTGGGAAATGCCTCTGAGTTTCATAAACTCATTCGCATTGATGTTCTTGGTGAACCTCCGTCCGAACATATTTTTTGCAGTTAACATTGTGAGCTGATATTTGGTTGAGCCTCACTGGATTGATGCTAGGAATCTTCTGAGATTTCTTCAGGACACAATCTCTCATGGATTAAGATACACTGCCGGAGATGTGAGACTACTTGGATATTCTGATGTTGATTGGGCAGGCAGTGTGGTGGACCGTAAGAGCACTTCCGGGTGCTGTTTCACCTTGGGATCTACTTCGATATCCTGGATGAGTAGGAAGCAGAAGTCGGTGGCTTTGAGCACCACCGAAGCAGGATATATTGTTGCTAGCATAACCTCGTGTGAGGTAGTCTGGTTGCGAAAGCTCTTCAGTGAGCTGTTTGGATTTACATTGGATACCACTATGATTCTCTATAACAACCAGAGGTGGGATTCGATTATTGAGGAATCCCATATTCGTCAATTGCTCTAGCAGATATACATCATCTGGGATATGGTAAGTTGATGAGCAAGGAGGCTCCATCACATTAAGATGATGTACAGGTTGATACACCTTGTCAAAGCCCCGAGGAAAGATCTAATCTGTGATTTTCCCAAACGACTTGGAGTCGGTAAGAAACCCTTGTACAAGGGTCCTGCATGTTGCATACATTGAGCTCTGGGAGCTCTGAGGGCTTGTGGTTATTACTGGAGCAACATACGACCATAGGGTGACTCACCCTCCCCTGGTGGTGCACACTGGAACAAGATGATTCGCTCTCTTGTGGGACAAGATGATTCGCTCTCTTGTGGAACAGGATGATTCGCTCTCCTGTGTAGCAGGATGATTAGTTCTCCTATGAGGCCTGGATTGATGTGTTCTCCATGGCGATTGTAGCAGGATTGATGTGTTCTCCTGTGAGGCCTGGATTGATGTGTTCTCCATGGCGGCTTGGATTGATGTGTTCTCCATGGCAATTGTAGCAGGATTGATGTGTTCTCCATGGAAATTGTAGCAGGATTGGTGTGTTCTCCTGTGAGGACAGGATTGATCCAGGTGGATATTGGTGGCCACCTGCCAAGTCCACCTGGACCCCCACCATTGTTTCTCTCAGCATTTTCAGTTTCCTTAATTGTAGCACAACTTACTATTTTTAGCAGTTTTTTGGGTCCTGAACTTCTGGAGCCATTTTGAGGCCCTAAACGACGTTTTTTGGGAAATCTGGGGGCAACATGGGTCCATGGACTAATGTTGCCCTTCCCAAAGTGGTAGTGCTCGGATAGATCTTTCTAACGAGCTATTGTACGCGTCAAACAGAGATCGTATGCCAAAGTTACGACCCCGGGAAGTTGATGTACCAATTTACCCAAACGGGGCCCATAGTTTGGCGTTTCATCTCCTAGGGTTAGGTTTTGGAATGTTAAGGGTTTTCCATTGTTTCTCAACAATAAATAGGCCTTCGAGCCTCATTGTAACATAGTTCAGAGGCATGTAGCCACCACATCTCTTCTCAGAGATAAGCTACCATCGCCCTAGCTGGTTTATTTCCATTTCTGGTTGTAAGCATATTTCAGTATTTTCCATTAATGAAATGAAGTATTATTTCCGCTGCATCTTTGTGTATATGGTTATCTCTGTAATTTGTTGCGTTCCTGTTTAAATCCGGATCAGTGGTATTAGAGCGGTCTGCTTTTTCTCTGTTTTTCTTTGCATGTCCCCAACAAGGTCAGGATATAAGGAGTTAGGGATTGAACTGGTTGAACCTTTGCAAGACCAGCCTCGTAAATCCCGACGGCCTCCCATGGCGGATGAGAAGAAAGACGAGGGGGCAGGAGATCCCATCAAAATCTTGCTCGAAGAAGCCCTCGAGCGACAATGGAAGGCGATGATGGACAACTTTGCCCAGATCCTTCAACGGCTACCCAAAAGTGACGCATCGGCTTCCAGCAGCTACTCTGGAAACGCCACACCCTTTAAGGTACAAGTTAATTTTGAAATCCCCATATTCGAGGGTCAGATAGACGCAGATGCCGTAGATAAATGGTTAAATCTGCTAGAGGGTTATTTTTCTGTTCATGAATTTTCGAGTCGGGAAAAGATTGTTTTTGCTCTTCTCAAAGCAGCCCCCCAGGTCAAGGACTGGTGGGAAACCTACTGCGAGCAGAAGGATGAAAGTACTGGCTCACTATTTTCAGCCGCACCCACCTGGAATTCATTCCGGGATGCCATCAAGGAGCAGTACTACCCTGTTGGAAGCTATGAGGATGAATACATAAAGTGGACCACGCTGCGGCAGGGAAGGGACCAAGATGTGCCGGAGTTCACCAATCTTTTCCATACCCTTCGCACAAAGTTGGGTATCAAGGATTCGGAGCAACATTTGATACTCAAATACCGTGGCTGCCTGCACAAGTACATCCAGGAAGAAATACAATTCCTGAACATCTCCTCGCTCGGCGCAGCATACCGATATGCCGTCAAGGTCGAGCAGAAGTTTAAACAAAAGAAGCGAGACTTTGGATCTGCGAATCCAAAGCAGGGGAAAGGTGCCCCTAAACCACAGAACAAAGGACAAAGCCAAGGCGGGACAGCCCAAGACAACCCGCCAAAGCTGCAAGCAAAGAACAGCGCCGCGAAGCCGAGAAAGGACACTGGAAAATGGTGTGAGTTCCATAAGAGCTCCACTCACAACACAAGTGAGTGTCGGGCCAAGCAGTCACTGGTGGCTGAGCTAAAGGTTTCAGAATCAGATGCATGTTCCGACTCTGAGTCAGAACCCGATAAGGGGAATGAAAAAGGGAAGCAGATCATTGATGCAGATCCCAACGCCACTGTTGCTACCTCCAAGATCCAGAAAAATGAACCCGAAGATCCAGAGGAGGAGGAGCGTCTCTTCCACTCCCAGATGTGGGTAAAGGGCTCCCCGATACAGTTCATTGTTGATAGCGGGAGTCAAAAGAACCTCATTTCAGCAGAGGTCGTGAAGCGGTTGGGCTTACCGACCACAGCACATCCACAACCATACACCATTGGGTGGCTTCACCAAGGATGAGATCTTCGCGTGAGCCAGCAGTGTCGCCTTCCATACAACATCAAGCCCTTCACGGATGAGGTATTGTGTGACATTGCTCCCCTTGAAGTTTGTGATGTATTACTAGGACAACCATACTTGTGGAAGCGACATGCTGTGTATGAATCAAGGCCCCGTGCTGTTATTATTACATTGGGAAATAAGTTGTACAGGATACCAGAGGTAGCACCACCTACCGCCATCTCTTTGATTACTGCAAAACAATGCAGTAAGATCATTTCCAAAACCAGGAAATTTGTTTTCCTGATGATACGCCCTCAAGGAAAGAAGAAGAAAGTGGCCATGGCCTCCAGAAGGGGTCCCTCTGCACGACAACTACAGATGGACAAGGTTGTGGAGGAGTACGAGGACATCTTCACCTCCCCTGCAGGGGTTCCTCTGCACTGTCAAGTCAAGCACTCCATCGATCTGACCCCAGGTGCGCCGCTACCCAATGGACCAATTTATCGGCGCTCCGTTCTGGAGAACAATGAAATCAAGAGGCAGATTCAGGAGCTCCTGCAGAAAGGTCACATCCGTCCGAGTTCATCGCCTTGTGGGAGCCCGATCGTGTTGGTACAGAAGAAGGATGGGACGTGGAGACTCTGTATTGACTATCGGGCGCTGAACAAGATCACTGTCCGTAATAGGTACCCGATCCCGCGGATTGATGACCTCCTAGACCAACTAAAGGGGGCGAAATATTTCAGCAAGATCGATCTGAAGTCAGGATATCACCAGGTACCAATCGAACCCTCTGATGTGTGGAAGACTGCCTTCAAATCCAAGGAGGGCCTTTTCGAATGGTTGGTTATGCCTTTCGGATTGACGAATGCTCCTGCAACCTTCATGAGGCTAATGGATGACATCTTGCGGCCATTCACCAACTCCTTTGTAGTAGTATACTTGGATGACATTCTGATCTTCAGCCAGAGTTGGGAAGAGCACCTCCACCACATCCGACAGGTTCTCCAAACACTGCGGCAACACAAGCTATGTGCCAATTTGGAGAAATGCACTTTTGGCATGACCCAGGTTCAGTATCTGGGATACATCATTGATGAACAGGGGGTGCATGTCGATCCAGCCAAGATCCAAGTCATTCGGGATTGGCCCTCTCCAACCACTCTAACAGAGCTCCGCAGCTTTCTAGGTCTTGCCAACTTCTACCGCAGGTTTGTGTTGGGGTTTTCTCATATTTCTTGGCCCTTGAGTCAAGTCACCAAGGGAGGGGCGAAAGCAAAATTCTTTTGGTCTGAATCTCAACAGAAGGCATTCATGGAGTTGAAGGATCGCCTCTGCACGGCACCAGTGCTCGCGTTACCAGATTTACAACAACCATTTGAGGTCGAGACAGATGCCTCTGACTATGCTATTGGGGCAGTCCTTACTCAACATGGACATCCAGTGGCATATCACAGTGAAACACTTTCAGACACAGTCCGGAAGTACCCCACTTATGATAAAGAGATGTATTCCATTGTACAGGCCTGCCGACAATGGAAGCATTACATTTTGGGGAAGGAAACGGTCATCCACACAGACCACCGACCCCTGCAGTTCATACAGACCCAAGGGAAATTGCAGAATGATCGCCATCAGAAGTGGTCTACATACCTGCAACAGTTCCACTTGAATATCAAGTATAAGAAGGGCAGCACCAATAATGTTGCAGATTGCCTCAGTCGACCACCGATCATGGCGTTAACCACCGTGCTCAACTCTTGTGGGCACGAGACTTCTGATTGGCCACTTCTCTACAAAAGCGACCCAGAATTCGGCCACACATACCAGACACTCTTGGAGGGTCGGCATGTTCCAGATTTTCACCTCCAGGATGCCCTATTATGCCACCTCGGTCACCTTTGTGTTCCTTCAAGCGAGCGTGCCAAGATGATTTGGGAAGCACACTACAGTCGGGCTGCTGGGCATTTCGGGGTCGAGAAAACAGTGGCAGTACTGCAAAATTATTTCTATTGGCCGAATCTTCGACAGGATGTTGGGAAGTACATCAGATCATGTACTGCCTGTGCCATTGCCAAACCGACCATTAAGAAGCACGGCCTCTATACCCCGTTGCCTACCCCTAGTCGACCTTGGGAATCCATCTCCATGGATTACATGTCAGGCCTTCCTTCCACTAAGCATGGAAATGACTGTGTTTTTGTGGTCGTCGACAGGTTCTCGAAGATGGCCATTATGGTGGCCTGCAAGAAGAATATCACAGCAGAAGCCACTGCTAAACTCTTCTTTGAACGAGTGTGGGTGCACTTTGGGATCCCACAGTCTATCATCTCAGATCGGGACAGTCGGTTTCTCAGCACATTTTGGTCCAGTCTCTGGTCAATGCTGGACACCAAACTCACGAAGTCCACAGCCTTCCATCCTCAAACTGATGGCCAGACAGAGGTTGTCAATAGGATGATTGTGCACATTCTGCGCATGTATAACTCAAAGCATCCACGCACATGGGACGAGAGCCTCCCCTATGTTCAGCACAGCTACAACCGAGCTCTTCACAGCTCCACTGGCCATAGCCCTTTTCAGGTGGGTTTGGGATTCCAGCCACTATGCCCCATTGATGTGGCCATGCCACTTGCAGCTACTCACATAAATTCAGCTCATGTCCAGTCCGAAACAGATAAGGCCACCAGCTTCATTGAGCGCATCCAACATATTCGCCAGCAGGTCCATGACATTCTTGAGAAATCAAATGCCAAGTACAAGCAGCGACATGATCAACATCGGGTGCCACACAAGTTTCAGGTGGGCGACAAAGTTTGGTTGCATTTGCAAAAGGAACGCCTTACTGGAGCCTATCGGAAATTGAGACCACTCCGATATGGTCCTTACACCATTACTAAGGCTATGGGAGACAATGCATTTGAGCTCAGCATTCCCCCATTCCTTGGCCTGCACCCAGTGTTCAATGTGGACCGCCTTCGGCCATACTTTCCACCATTGCTAGACACATCCGACATTGCAGAACAGCTCAAACCCACAGAATTAAATCCAGATTGCATGGAACAAGCTGCAACTGATCGGATCATGGACACACAGATCAAGAACACTCACCAACAGAATATCCAACTGTATCGAGTTGTCAAAGCAGGCCAACTCCTTCAGCAGGGCAAGTGGCTCACCAAGGAACAAGTTCAGCAAAAGTTTCCTCATCTCATGGAGGAGCTCAACGCAATGGGGACCATTGCTTCCTAAGGGGGGAGGAATGATCCAGGTGGATATTGGTGGCCACCTGCCAAGTCCACCTGGACCCCCACCATTGTTTCTCTCAGCATTTTCAGTTTCCTTAATTGTAGCACAACTTACTATTTTTAGCAGTTTTTTGGGTCCTGAACTTCTGGAGCCATTTTGAGGCCCTAAACGACGTTTTTTGGGAAATCTGGGGGCAACATGGGTCCATGGACTGATGTTTCCCTTCCCAAAGTGGTAGTGCTCGGATAGATCTTTCTAACGAGCTATTGTACGCGTCAAATGGAGATCGTATGCCAAAGTTACGACCCCGAGAAGTTGATGTACCAATTTACCCAAACGGGGCCCATAGTTTGGCGTTTCATCTCCTAGGGTTAGGTTTTGGAATGTTAAGGGTTTTCCATTGTTTCTCAACAATAAATAGGCCTTCGAGCCTCATTGTAACACAGTTCAGAGGCATGTAGCCACCACATCTCTTCTCAGAGATAAGCTACCATCGCCCTAGCTGGTTTATTTCCATTTCTGGTTGTAAGCATATTTCAGTATTTTCCATTAATGAAATGAAGTATTATTTCCGTTGCATCTTTGTGTATATGGTTATCTTCTCTGTAATTTGTTGCGTTCCTGTTTGAATCCGGTTCAAGGATTGATTAGTTCTCCTGTCGAGGCATCCTACCCATGCAGTCTGTGACTCATGGGAAGTACCTCTCATCTGATCAATGAGCAGGGAAATGAAGTTAGGGACCATAGTAGTACCGATGGACGCATTGTTGTAACTACCGTACTCCCTACGCTAGGATGACCTCCATTGATCTGGGATCAATGGTATTGGTCTGGGACCAGTGGTAGGAGTTGTACCATACTATGACACTGACTTCGGGTTGGTTGAGACTGGTCTGGGATCAGTGGTACATACTCTGAGACTGACTTTGAGTCAGTGGAGGATGATATTGGTCTGGGACCATTGGAGTTGTACACACTATGACGCTGACTTTGGGTTGGTTGAGACTGGTCTGGGACCAGTGGTATATACTCTGAGACTGACTTTGAGTCAGTATGATACATCCTCAATCATTTCTTCTTCTTCATAATTCGGACAAAAGCAGAGTAGAACAAGTGAGTGCAAGAGCAGAGCAAAACAGAACAAAACAGTACAGATCAGTTCAGGGCATAACAAGACAAAGTAGAATAGGCAGAATAGAGCAGAGCAGGGCAAGGGTCAGGCTGTAGAGGGCAGTGAATTTGATGGATGAATAGTAACGACCGATAGAAAGATTGCAGATGAAGTTCTCCATGGTTGAGAGGGAGTGTTAAAATTGGCAACCAGGGAAAAACTTCATGTGGGTCATCTTATTCATGGCTAATAATATTTTTATTAGATTCCTCTCGTCGAGAGGTGTAGGATTGATATAAAGATCATCCAATTCCGATAAGTATTCATGGAGATATGAATTTATTTTGATTATGGAATTATTATCAAGCCGACCTACAACTCATGTAGGCTCAGAAGCCCAACAGTCGCATCTATTCACCCACCAACGTTGTGTATAAATATAAGAGGACTTTTCCTCATTTGGACTCATCTCATCACATCTCTCTCTCTCTACTGCGCAGATATGAGTCTCTTCTCTACTGCGCTGAAATGGGTCTCTCTCTCTCACACATGTGAAGCCGGAAGCTGTTGAATTTGAAGCTGCAACTGCAGAAGTAAAGATTGACTTGCGTGGCATAGAATATCTCCTCTTTGGAATTGCCCTGTAGGTTCATCTGAACCTCCTTTGAAAGCCGCAACTTTTGGTGGTGGAATGAAGTCAATCTGACGAACGGTTTGCAAGATATCGACTGCCCTAGTTTGAAGCCGGAAACTATTGAAACTGAAGCTTCAACTGCAGAAGTAAAGATTGACTTGTGTGGCCTAGAAGATCTCCTCATCTGAACTGCACTGTAGGTTCATCTGAACCTCCTCTAGAAGCCAAAACTTTTGGTGGTGGAATGAAGTCAATCCGACGAACGGTTTACAAGATATCGACTGCCCTAGTTTGAAGCCGGAAACTGCTGAAACTGAAGCTGCAACTGCAGAAGTAAAGATTGACTTGCGTGGCCTAGAAGATCTCCTCATCTGAACTATGCTATAGGTTCATCTGAACCTCCTCTGGAAGCCAAAAATTTTGGTGGTGGAATGAAGTCAATTCGGCTGTCGGTTTGTGAGATATGGTATGCCCTAGTTTGATAATGAAGTCGCTAATGCTGATGCTACTGATCTAGGGTTTGCTTCCACTGATATGAATAAGATTTATTGTACTATTTCTCTCTGCTGAATTATTGAAGATAAAAGAAGATTTGATCAAAGGGTTTCCCCACACATTGTGGGGTTTGTCCCTGGCTAGCCGCCACATCTTGTGTCTCTTGTCTTGGCTTGTTTTCTGTCGATCGTTTAATGTTCTATCTGCACTTTACTTTATGTACATGTGATTGCTAATCGGTGGAATATAATAAGAAAGAGAAGTAAACTGTTATAAGCATAGAACATACCATAACTTAACAAATCACCGAAGAGAAGATTGGCAAGGCTATCCTAAAAGAACGATGGGGTCCTCAACACTCTTTCCTGTCGAAGACAAGCTCCATGAGAAAGCTGACTATCATGGATGGAAGATGTCTATCGATCTAACCCTTGAGGATCAAGGAGTGTTGGACCATGTGAGAGGCAATATTGTTGAGCCTCCATCAAATGCATTCGTTGCTGCTAGAAACAAAGGGAAAATCGGTGACGTCTAAACAAAGGAGATCATCCGAGACTCTATCGACGAGCGCTTGGTGGCCTACATCTTCGATCCAGACACCTCCAAGGAAATCTACGATAGACTGGTGAGTTTATTTAAAGTAAATTATGAAAATTAAGTTTTGTTTCTTAGAAATAAGCTGGGGGAAATCAAGAAGGGTAAAGATGAGAGTATGCAAGCATACTTCTTAAGAATCACCGAGATCAAGAACGATCTCCTATCTATTGGGGAGACTATCACTGGCAAAGAAATGGCACTTACAACTCTTGGAAGATTACCATCCAAATGGTATGTGTTCAGGACTACTCTTCTGAACAATAATGTAATTCCTGGTTTCAAGGAATTAATGGCTAGATGCATTCAAGAAGAAACAAGGGTAGAAGAGCAAGAAATGCCCATGCCTAAAGGTCCTCCTATTACTTTTCTTCTCATGCTAAGAAAAGAAATAATTCAGGGACTGAATCAAAAGGTAAGGCTAGACTTAAGGGTGGAAGAAAAGGATGATGTTACATCTGTGATAAAGCAGGTCACTATGCAAGGGAGTGCCCTAATAGAAAGGACTCACACCAGGACGATGATCAAAATCCCTCTGATGGCAATCAAAGGAATGACAAATTCATAGCAAAGGTAAGAGGAGAGCTAGGAATCAAGGAAGAGGACAACCATTCAAGAAGGCTAGAAATTCCAGGATGTATTAAATGCACCTAACCTCAAAAAGAACCTGGTGTCCATCTCGATGATGGAAGACAAACGCTACAAGGTAACCTTCAGCGATGGCAAGGTACGTATATGGAAAAATAATGTTAAAGATACCTTTACTCTTGGGTTTCATGTTGATTCATTATATCAGAATGATGGAATTCTGCTAGGTGTCATGTCTTATGACACATCTCTTCAGTACGAACTTTGGCATCGGAGGTTTGCCCCCCTTCATTATAAAGCTCTACTTGGTGTAAGACAAATGGTGATAGAGATGCCCAAATTCCAAGTAGAGAAAGAAGGTGTATGTCCAGGATGTGCCGAAGGAAAGCTCAAAAGGTGACCATTCCCCTCAAGCCTAAGCAAGACCTCCGATATATTACAGTTGGTTCACTCAAGCATACTTGAGGTTGGCATTAAGAGGGAGATTACTACACCACATACTCCAGAGCATAATGGTGTGGCACCATATGATTGTGGAAGTTGTCTCTATGGGTAGATGATGTAATAATGCCTGATGTGGAAGAACCCATGGATCCTAGTTATCCACCTGAGCCTTCCTCTTCTAGGAAGAGGGCTTCATGGATTAGGGGGATACTTGATGATGCTAAAGGACATGCTGCACCCCGAGGAACCTTTCATGAAAGTAAGAAACCTAATAGGTATCAGGGATACCTGACCAATATGAGCACAATCATACAAAATGAGCCTTCATCATTCTCAGATTCTGTCAAGCATCAAGTATGGAAGGATGCTATGACCATTATGGAGAATGATGTCTAGGAAGTAGTTCCCAGACCCCAGGACAAGACAGTTGCTACTTCCAAATGGCTTTACAAGATAAAGCATGCAGCAGATGGAAGTATGGAAAAGTATAAGGCTCGTTTTGTTGCTCATGGTTTCTCCCAGAAGGAAGGTATAGACTATGATGAGGTATTTGCACCTGTTTCCAGATATATGACCATCTGCTTGGTCATATCCCCTACCGATTCACAAGGATGGAACCTACATCAGATGGATGTCAAGACCGCGTTCTTGCACAACTTGATCAAAGAAGAGGTCTACATGGAGCAACCTGAAGGATTGGAGATTTATGATCGAAAATCTCATGTATGCAGGTTGAAGAAGGCTCTCTATGGGCTGAACCAAGCACCCCGAGCATGGTATGAGAGGATCGACAACTTCTTGATGAAGCTGGGATTCACTAGGAGTGAAGCTGATCCTAACCTTTACTTTAAGGTTGAAGATGACAAGCCTCTCATACTGGTGCTGTATGTGGATGACCTCTTTCTAACTAGTGCAAACCCTCTCATTCACAAATGTAAGAGGGAGTTGGCTTCTGAATTTGAAATGAAGGACCTAGGACTGATGCACTATTTCCTAGGACTTGAAGTGTGGCAGAAGCCAAGGGAAATTTTCCTATCTCAAGGAAAATATGTGGTGAAGATTCTGAAAAGATTTGGTATGGTGGACTGCAAGCTTGTGACTATCTCAAGGATCTTAACTTTCAAAAGTTATATGGTAGTGATGTCGGACCAGATTTGGGAAATGCCTTTGAGTTTCAAAAACTCATTCGCGTTGATGTTCTTGGTGAACCTCTGTCTGAACATATGTTTTGCAGTTAGCATTGTGAGCTCATATTTGGTTGAGCCTCACTAGATTGGTGCCAAGAATCTTCTGAGATGTCTTCAGGACACAATCTCTCATGGATTGAGATACACTGCCGGAAATATGAAACTGCATGATTATTCGAATGCTGATTAGGCAGGTAGTGTGGAGGATCACTAGAGCACTTTTTAGTGCTATTTCTCTTTAAATTCTGCTTCAATATAATGAATGAGCAGGAAGCAGAAGTTGGTTGCCATAAGCACATCTGAGACCAGATTCATATCTATGAGTATGATCCCGTATGAAGCTGCCTGGTTGGGGAAGCTCTTCAATGAGCTGTTTGATCACATACCACCGTGATTCTCTATAACAACCAGCGGTGGGATTCGATTATTGATGAATCCCATATTCTTCGATTACTCCAGTAGATAGACATCATATTTATATGGTAAGTTGATGAGCAAGGAGGCTCCATCACAATAAGATGATGTATAGGTCGATACACCTTGTCAAAGCCCTAAGAAAAGATCTAATCTATGATTTTCCCAAATGACTTGTCAAGAAACCCTTTTACAAGGGTCTTGCATGTTGCATACATTGAGCTCTGGGAGCTCTGAGGGCTTGCAGTTCTTACTGGAGCAACATATGACCACAGGGTGACTCACCATCCCCTGGTGGTGTGCACTGGAACAAGATGATTCGCTCTCTAGTGGGACAAGATGATTCGCTCTCTTGTGGAACAAGATGATTCACTCTCCTATGTAGCAGGATTGATGTGTTCTCTTGTGGGCCTGGATTGATGTGTTCTCCTATGAGGCCTGGATTGATGTGTTCTCCATGGCGATTGTAGCAGGATTGATGTGTTCTCCTGTGAGGCCTGGATTGATGTGTTCTCCATGGCGGCCTGGATTGATGTGTTATCCATGGCAATTGTAGTAGGATTGATGTGTTCTCCTGTGAGGATAGGATTGATTAGTTCTCCTGTCGAGGCATCCTACCCATGCAGTCTGGGACTCATGGGAAGTACCTCTCATCTGATCAATGAGCAGGGAAATGAAGTTAGGAACCATAGTAGTACCGATGGACGCATCGTTGTATCTACCATACTCCCTACGCTAGGATGACCTCCATTGATCTGAGATCAATGATAATGGTTTGGGACCAGTGGTAGGAGTTGTACCACACTATGACATTAACTTCGGGTCGGTTGAGACTGGTCTAGGACCAGTGGTACACTCTCTAAGACTGCAATACTAGTCTGGGACCAGTGGTAGATGTGGTACTTACTATGAAGCTAACTTAGGGTCGGTTGAGATTGGTATGGGACCAATGGTATGCACTCTGAGACTGACTTTGAGTCTGTGGAGGATGATACTGGTCTGGGACCAGTGGAGTTGTACTCACTATGACGCTGACTTCAGGTTGGTTGAGACTAGTCCGGGACCAATGGTATATACTTTGAGGCTGACTTTGAGTCAATATGATACATCCTCGATCATTTCTTCTTATTCATAATCTAGACAAAAGCAGAGCAGAACAGAACAATGCAAGAGCAGAGTAGAATAGAGTAGAACAATTCAGATTAGTACATGACAGAACAAGAAAAAGAAGAATCGGTAGAATAGAGCAAAGCAGGGCATGGGATAGGCTATACAGTGAAGTGCATTTGATGGATGAATAGTAACGACTGATAGAAAGATTGCAGATGAAGTTCTCCCTAGTTGAGAGGGAGTGTTAAAATTGGAAACTAGGAAAAACTTCATGTGGGTCATCTTATTCATGGTTGATAATATTTTTATTAGATTCCTCTCGTTGAGAGGTGTAGGATTGATATAAACATCATCCGATTCTGATAAGTATTCATGGAGATATGAATTTATTTTGATTATGGAATTATTATCAAGCCGACCTACAACTCATGTAGGCTCAAAAGCCCAACAGTTGCATCTATTCAAACACCAACATTTGTATAAATACAGGAGGAATTTTCCTCATTTGGACTCACCCATCTCATCACATCTCTCTCTCTCTACTGCGCAGAAAAGGGTCTCTTTCTCACACATGTGAAGCTGGAAGTTGCTGAAATTGAAGCTGCAACTGTAGAAGTAAAGATTGACCTGAATGGACTAGAATCTGAACTGCACTGTAGGTTCATCTAAACCTCCTTTGAAAGCCGCAACTTTTGGTGGTGGAATCAAGTAAATCCGACAGACGGTTTGCAAGATATCGACTGCCCTAGTTTGAAGCCGAAAGCTATTGAAACTGAAGCTGCAACTACAAAAGTAAAGATTGACCTGCGTGGACTAGAATATCTCCTCATCTGAACTGCGCTATAGGTTCATCTAAACCTCCTTTGAAAGCCACAACTTTTGGTGGTGGAATCAAGTCAATCCGACGAACGATTTGCAAGATATCGACTACCCTAGTTTGAAGCCGGAAGTTGCTGAAACTGAAGCTGCAGAAGTAAAGTTTGACCTGTGTGGAATAGAAGATCTCTTCATCTAGACTACGATGTAGTTTCATCTGAACCTCCTCTGGAAGCTACAACTTTTGGTGGTGGAATCAAGCCGATCCGACGATCGGTTTATGAGATATCATTTGCCCTAGTTTGATGATGAAGCCACTAATGCTGATGTTGCTGATCTAGGGTTTGCTACTGCTAATATGAATCAGATTTATTGTATTATTTCTCTTTGCTGAATTATTGAAGATAAAAGAAAATTTGATCAAAGGGTTTCCCCACACATTGTGGGGTTTGTCCCTGGCTAGCCGCCACATCTTGTGTCTCTTGTCTTGCCTTGTTTTCTGTCGATCTTTTAATGTTCTATCTGCACTTTACTTTATGTACATGTGATTGCTAATTTGTGGAATATAATAAGGAAAAGAAGTAAAGTGTTATAAGCATAGAACATACCATAACTTAACAACTTCTTTCCATATGTAGGGTAGTTGAGAAGTGCACCATGAAATACTTCAAAATGATAGCATACAAGCCTTTCTCCTTGCATCAAGTCCATTCCCATAGCATATCCACTTGTATTTTTCTCCACTTTGAAGGGATTCTTCAAGTTTGGTAACACGAGAATTGATGCTTGATTGATTTTTCTTTTTAGCTTTTCAAAATATTTTGGAGTGGTGTAGCTACTGTTGAAAATGAGAATATGAGTTTCTTTAGTTATTGTGTTTCCCAAACAAAGCTCCTTGCTTTAGAGGAATTTTTAGCTTCCGACTACTTCATGGCCTCCATCTAGGAATGATCTATCTTGAGCTCCCCTCCACCAATCACATACCCTAGATACACCAAATCCTATTGAAAAACTCACTTTATTTAGGTTATCCGATAGGTGGGGCTTCTTCAAACTCTTTAACACCTACATAAGATGTGAGACATTCTCCTCCTAGGTAGCATTGTATTCTAGTATATTATCCATATATACTATAAAAAATGAATTTAGATATGGGCCTAATACATTATTCATTGATGTCATAAAGTTAGATGGTGGATTACATTGTAGGTTTTAACCTTGTACAGAAATTACTTGTGGGCAAATTCTAAAATAAACGACGAGAATATAAAACAAATACACGTATATTTTCCCCTGGATCCCAAAACGGGACTACCAGATTGATTTTCCTTTATGTTTTCAATGTTACAATACATATATACACATGCTGAAGAATTCATAAACCCCAATCCATTAACCCTAGATTAGAACATAACCCTAGTTCCCTTGACTAGATCTACAAAATACCATGGGAAGAAAACCATCATGCCCAAAACCATCTGCAAAACCCATGCAAAAAACCATAGTTAGATCTGCCCACCTAATATAGGGTCTAATTTTTTTTCCCGGTGCATTGCCCTGGACCTCATGTAGGGTGTCTACGCCCGATGCAATGAACATGGGGTTCTATCGCCCCCCTTGTGACCCCTCCATGCGTGCGCCTAGTCATGGAAAGAATATAACACACACTCGCTTGTTGTTTTCTTTTCCACACAAGGGATCACAAGAGAACTTAATCATTGGTCCAACCCTGCAACACCCATTGTTTCTTTACACCAAGAAAACTTCTTAGTGCTCATAGAATTCGTCAGTGCATCTACAACATTCTTCAAAGTGTCCACCTTTACCAAAAACACTTTTTTTTCCTCAACCATATCCCTCACAAAGTGATACTGAACATCAATGTGCTTTGTCTTTGAATGATAGGCAGGGTTCTTTGCCAAGAAAATTGCACTTTGGCTATCACAACCTATCTTTATAGCTCGTTGTACTAACCCAATACTTGAACAAAATCTTTGCAACCAAACTAATTCCTTTCTTGCATGAGTGGCTGCCATGTATTCTACCTCTGTAGTTTAAAGTGCCACTACAGACTGTCTCTTGCTCATCCAACTACCTACACCTCGAAATAAGTTTAACACATACCCACTTGTAGATCTTCTCCGATACAGATATCCAACCTAGTATTCACCAACAAATCCATGGATGTCCAAAAATATGTCTAATCCTAGCCTTCCTTGGTAATACAAACCATAATCACTAGTGTCATGCAAATACCTGAAAACCCGCTTCACTATTGTCCAATGCTCCTTCCCTAGTTTTGACATAAACCTGCTCAATACTCCCATTGCATGTGCAATGCCTAGTCTAATACATACCATTGCATACATTAAGCTACCGACTGCACTTACATATGGAACATGGGACATGTCCTCTTCCTCTTGTTGTGTCTTGGGACATTGTTTATCGGATGATCAAGTGATCAAATTTTAGCTAAAAAATGAAAGTTCTCAGAAAGTCTTGAAACTGGTGTCAAGTTGAACTCCTCATTGTTCTGAATCCAATGTTGTTCTTTTCACCTCCATTTGACACCGTATGCTCAAGTTATTTCATTATGATCGTTTGGTGCAACAACTAAAAAATGAGTAGGTTTGTTGCCTAGGCTTCTGTACAGCTAGCATGATCTAGGGTGACTGTGAATGTATGGACCAATCGGTTGCTTCCAAGTGTCAAGCTCCGGTTCGTGCAGGTGGTTGAATTTGATTGGTTTTGTGTGGACCAATGGAATGGTGCCACGTGGCCCAATCATGGGCTGCCATGTGGCACCTCTAGAGTGCACTAAAATTTTATGGTTTAGGCTAGAGGCCTCGGGCGGGATCAAACCCCTGACCTCAAGCCTACCAATGCCAAGCTCTATCGACTGCTCTATGGATGGTTCTTATTAACCATAGTATTAAACTTATATTTAAGTTTTATTGAATCTGCATATGGGGGAAGGGGCTGGGGCTAAGCCCCCAGCCCCTGGTTGCAACCTCGTCACATGACCACGATGCAGAAGGTATGGGGTTCGGGGACCAAACCCAGACCATGGTCACAGCCTCCCACGAGACCAAAGGCATACCCAGGAAGGTTCCAGTGGAGAGGTAGGGCTCAACAAAAGCTCCACGTCCAAGTCCACTAGATGCCACAGGACCCTAGCAAGGGCTTGGTAGATGGGTGCTAGTGAAGGGGGCCGTCCCCAGGCCATATGGCCTTTCACGTGACCCCAACACATGGAGTAAAGGATCCCGATGGTTAGGGCGGGCAGTTGGCCCGACCCTTGATCCTATGAGATTAATGTGACTATGACCCAAAATTTTAAGGGGCTAAGCCGACGGGGGCGGGTCGTTGGCCCTAGCCCCTGGCCACATGGCCCATGTGGCCAAAATTCCCACCTTTAAGGGTTATTGGGAAATTTAAGTATCCAACAAATTGCACCTTCGACAGGCAAATTTTTCATCTCCACAGTGGAAAACAGGGTGGATTTGTAGGACAATTAGATGGTTCGTTTGATTTGTAGGACAAATAACCACAAAACTATAGGGAGAGCTTGTAGAGCCATATATTTGTGTGTTTTTGGCCTCTTGGAGCTCAAGAAGTGTCCACCAGGGGTTTTGGTACATTTTGGATCCAATGGTGACCTCTATTTGCTTATTCAAGTACATTTGAAGATATTTTTTGTAGGTTTAAGTCCATGGATATATGGATCAATCAATGTTTTGGAGCAGTTCTTGAAGGTGTTTGAGCATGGAGAAGGCATTGTAGCGGTTTTCTTACCTTCAGAAGTTTACTGCATTAGCTAGTACTTGCAGTGTCCAACTCTTATATACTTTTCTCGCTGTGTCTTGTTGAGGAAAGTTTTCTATTTGTCCTTCAATGTGGAATTGAAGTGCTTATATGCTCATGTATGCTCATTTTCAAATGGAGTACATGGTATTTGTAGGAGACACCTTGTGTTTTTGACGTTTTCATGATTGACTATAGGTTTCCATGATGTTTATGTGAGATTTCTTTGCAGGAGAATATTTCCTTGAAGGGGAAATAGGCACTTGTTTTATTAGTAAAATTTTATGTACTCCTTTCCACTGAATATATGGATTAGTCTAGCTATGTTGGCAGGCCCGATGATGTAGCCCAGGAGGGGTGAAATCCATAACCAAATCCTTTTTTCTACTCTTCATGAATGCCTTTATGAATTATGTGATGTTGTGTTGCTTATGCTTAAGTTTACATGTGAAAACTAACTCATAACTTGAAGATACCTTTTGGAAAATGTTTTTTGTGTTAAGACCCATTTTTCCTTGCAAAGCGTCAGAGAATGATCCTTGTTTTTAGGAAGAGGAAATTGACCTCCTCCTCCATTTTCAGATCAATTGGTATCAAAGCCTCATTTGACCAAGTTTCAAGAATGGGCAAGAAGAGTCTTCAAGAGCTAGAGGAGATGAATTTGGCTCTTCATATGGAGAACATTGAGTTGAAAAGAATGTTAGAAATGTTTGAAGAGGAGAAGAGGCATTTGTGGCTTCAGTTGCATCATGTGCTTGAGGAACAAGTTGTTGAAAGTCCCACTCTTGTAACAAAAAAAGACACCTCCACAATCAAACAAATATGTGGGCATGGTTCACACAGTAGTTATGGAACATATGAGGAAAATGATGCATGTTCATTTTGCAAGAATCTCTAAGATTCTCATCATATTCTAGTTGGTAAAAGTAGGTGGATAGAGTCATCTGCAATGTCGTTATCATCATTAGAAGCTGAAAAGATGAATGGAAAGTTCAAGGAAGTAATAAGAATTTAAAGTACAATTCCTTATGTTTATGTTCATAAGACCTCTTTTGTAACATTTGAGCAACATACAAAGGGAATTGGTATGAAGATGCTTTCTAAAATGGGTTATGGAGGAGGCCTCGGCATCAATGGCCAAGGGATCACCAATCTAATCATGGTACAAGAGATACCAAAGTATCAAGGATTGGGATATGGTCAAAGGGAATTTGGAGAATGCTCTAAACTGTTTGAGGCACAACAATCATTTGAGGATAATATGTCACACCAACATGGTAGTGATAATTTTTATTTGTCTCTCAAGAAAGATGAATGCTTGAATGGACCTTGGATGTCATCGTCCACCCCACATCATCAAAACCGCAACCCAAGGGACAGACATAAATCTCATGGGTGTTTTCCAAATGCTGGTAATTTTGACTATTTGTGGAATATGTATTCTTGTACTCTTTGTGATGCATTTGACCATTGTGTGGTTGTCTGTAAGAAATGCATGGTAATGGTTAAAAGGATGGATCATATTCTAGGCATCAAGCAAGATGAATCTCTTTTTCATGAGAGGAATTCCTTTTCGATAAGAAAGAGAAAGTTCTTTTGTGCCCATTGCAAGATGCATGGGCATGGAAATGAACGATGTTGGAAATTACATCAAGAGCTTTGTTCCAAGAAGGAAAAAGAGATTGTGCAACCTAATGCAAGGGAAGCAAGAGGTGGAAAATAGGCCTCACAGCAATCGTAAAGCAACCTTCAAGGAAATGTTCATGCAAAAAGAGAACCCATAAGCTTAGGAGAGGTAATGATTGGGTAGATTGTTTGTAAAGTTGTTTTGTAAATTTGTAATTACTTGTTGTTTACCTATTTACGTACTTCTGTAAAGTGAACAATAGTAGTCACTATGTACAACAAGTATGTTTCATTAACGTTATGTTATTGGCTTGTTTATAAGTCCATATGTGTAAGGACTTTTCGAAAGTATAAGTTGTCATCCAAGTTTGTCATGTACTCACCAATGCAAGTATTCAAAATGAAACTTGTTGTGAATATAATATTAGTTTAATATTGTACAAGATGACTATGTTTTTCTAGGCAAATCCAATTATGTCATTGAATTTTTGTAGCAATGTACTTTTGTGTGCAAGCTTAGTTTGAGGACAATAAAGTAAGTTTATATTGCTTCTGATTTCCAAGATGGAGTCAAGTTTGTCTTCAACAGTTGAAATTCAAGATGAAGTTATTTTGAGCCTTGAAAAGATGATATTAAAGATAATGTGAGATTCCACTCATCAATGTTTTTGTTCCTACATCAACGATAATAATTTTTGGCTTGATTCTTAACATGACAACAGGTCTTCACGAAGAGGATAAGTGAAGTGCTTTGATTAGAGCTTGAAGGGCACCAATTGAAAATATAGCATATGGATTGAATTTTAGGGTAATTTTGAGTTTCAACCGCATTTTATTTACTAGGAGAAGTAAAATTTTGGAGTCCAAAAGTTCCTAGTGGGGAGGTGTGATCAAGTGATCAAATTTTAGCTCAAAAATGAAAGTTCCCAAAAAGTCTTGAAACCAGCATCAAGTTGAAGTTCTCGTCATTCTAAATCCAACGACATTCATTTCATCTCAATCCAACACTTTATGCTCAAGTTATTGCATTCTCATCGTTTGGCCCAACAACTAAAAAATGAGCAAAACAATGTAAACTTTGAAACAAGAACTAATACAATTACCTGTTTCGTTGAGGTAGCAAAAAAGTGACTTGATTTTGAAAAGTGGTGATGCAAAATACACATATTTCTTTTAGCATAGTTTTTGACACTTTAATTTTTTTTATGTACATTAGTTTTTAGAATGTTAGTGATTTGCATGCTGATTTTAAAAAGTGATAATTCTGCATGAGGCTTGTTATCACTCAGAATTTTCTCAAGGTTAAGGAAATAAATCACCGAGGTAACCACAAACCTACTTTGGAGATTAGGATATAGCCTTCCTAATCTCAGAGAGGGCTCTCTCTTTTTTATTTAACTTTGTTTAGTTATTTGATTTTAGGCTAGTTATGATTGTGCTTGGGTTTTGATTTGAATTTGGGTGGTGGGATCACTTACTTAGATGAACAGATGGTTTGCTTTTACCATTGGGCTATGCGGTCAAAAGCCATACAAAGAGGACTGGATCAAGTTCTAAAAACAATGTCTACAGGGCAAGATAGAGGAGTTACTATAGACCCCAAAGGCTTGATGGTGAAATGGTTTCCAATCGGATCCATGGAGAAATTAAGGGTTCCTTAGGCTGAATTATGAAGAGAAATGCAAGAGGTCAACCGGGATGGGAGAGAAATTAAGGGTTCTCAAATCTGGATATCAGAGGAAAACATATAAATGATTAACTGTGAAAAATAGAGTGTACTTAAACAAATTCTGAGTTAAATTTCCAGTTAATTCATTCAAATTTAGATAACATTTAAGTTTATGAAACACATAAGAAAGTAACAAAATCAGACAAAGAAGATACTTCACTGCAATAGCTCATCTCATGAATCTTGTAGTGCAATCTTTTTATTACTTGCTCCAGTCTATTGACTTGAAAATTGGTACAATAACCCTTAGGTTTAAGATCAAAATAAATCTACAAATGTATCGCAATCCACCTCCATGACTTCAAACTGTGAAGTATTTATACAAAAAGAATTTATAAAATTTCCCAAACTGTCTTGGGAATTAATCTAGGAGAAAGAAATAACTTCATGCAAGAAGATAGAGACAGCTATTGAACTGCTGTTTGCTGTCATTGTTATTTATGTTATGTTGTATTTTAATCTTTGAAATTTTGCCCTTTAATTTGATTTTCTATTTGGTTTTCATCCTAGATGTTATATTTACTTTGACCTTTCATCTAATACACTTTCATTTGTATTTTTTTATCTGCCTCCTCTGTTTAGTCTTTTACCATGAATGCTTTATCACTTGCTTTTACTTTTACCCATCATAGTAAATCACATCATCTGGTATATTTTATTTCTTATCCTGCTTTTATGTCTTTAGTAAAGGTGAATTTTACTAAAGACCTATTTGGCTTCATGTAAAAATGTGAATATGCTGTTGCCGATTTATCTCTGTTTTAACACTCAATGTGAATTCTTTCGCCTTATTTCTTGTTATCTTTTCACTTTTACCTTTTACAATAAGACATAAGTAACAAGGAGTAAAATATGTCCTCGAGAGTTGCTAGTATGAATCTTTCATTGTTTGCTGGTGAAAATGGTTTCATCTCTATTTTAACCTTTTACTGTGCAAACTTGTCTCTCTTTGCGTAAACTACTTCTTTCTGCTTTGCTGCCTGGAATTTTTTGTTAATGAAAATCATTTGAATTCATTTCTTTGTGAGTTCTTGGAGTAAACAAGTTTAACTTAGTATGAAGTTGTCTATCCGAATTCTCCTTCTGCTAATAACCTGCAAAACTAAACATTTTGTTAATAAAATCCAAGTCTGCGAGGAGGTGATCGAAGGCTGTATTGAATTGGGAAGAACTGTGGGATGAGTTCTGGCAGCAGAGGTTCAATTCTGTTGGCAATGGCTCTTTGGTTTCATTTCACAATTTCGCAGAAATGACTTATTTATAGAGTTTTGAAATAATGTTGACTTTTCGCATAGTGCCAGATTTTAACACAGTATCTCAGGGTTTTGGCATTGTTTTACCGCATAGTGCAGAGTGGGAAAGTGGCATGATGGTTTAACATCGCATGGAGTCAACAGGTAAATGGTTTATCGCATGGGCCATCAGTGGTTTGGTGTTTTAACAGGGTGCAAAATTGAATTCAAACGGAGGACGGTTTTATATGATGCGGGGAGTGGTAAGCGGTTTTTATCGCACCGCTTTTGGTTGTCGGGAAGTATTTATAAAATGATTGTGATGTACTTGAGGGATTGACGCATGACAAGACAAAACCGCCCATCTCGCACACTTCTGAGGTGTTAAGGGTCAGACAACGAGGGACGCGAAAAGCGTTGGATCTGGGTGGGGGAAGATATGATGGTTATTGCACGATGAATATGGTGGGGTGTTAACCTTGACGTGGGGTCGGGTACAGAAGAGTAGTTTGATATAATGGAGGTGGGGTCAGGATATATATTAATATAGTTTAATATATGCGGGTTTGTATTATATGGGTTTGGGATTAATATATATGCGGGAATTATTTTAATACGGGATACATGTATAAGGGGAATTAAATAATTAGAGTTAAATGTTAATATTAGTATATGAGTGGGATTGTAAAAAATACACTAAGTTTCTAATGTAAAATTAATATCGGGAATGGATATTTTCACAGTGGAGCCCGACATAAAATTTAAGCATTTATATTTAGGATATGTGTATTTTGGGGGTATTAATGAATGAAGTGGAAATTAGTAAAGGGACCTTTTTTAAACTTTTCCAAGGATAAATGTTATTTCAAACTTAGTAAAAGGAGGGGTTTTCTTTAACTACACCAAGGGTTGGTGGGTTAGAAATGGTTGTCGGGAAATAAAAAGTGGGGGGATGTTAATTAGATAATACGAGGGTATAAAAACTTAGGATAAGGGGGTTTTTGTGGGTTTTGAAAGGGAAAAGGGAAGTTAATAAGGGGGGAAAGTAATATTTGTAATGGGGAATAGGTTTCACACTAGGGAAAGGGGTTTTTTGGGAAGGAGGATGATTTTTTGAAGGGTAATATATAGGGGAATGTGTGAAACCAAGGGGTAAAAGGTGAAAATGATGGGGAAGGGTATTTATAAGTAATGAAGGGATAATGGGGGAAATTAGTAAATAAGTATGTGGGGGTGTAGTGAAATGAGAGGAAATTAGTAAACAAACTTGGTGAATGTCCTTTCTTTCTCATACTTCCTCATGCACACTGAAACATAGGATTAAGCATGATAAAGTTCTTATGATTTAACAACCTTGTACATCTGCAACCTTTCTTCTACCTACCCTTTACTTGTCCTAACATTTTTTCTTCATTTTATTGGTTGCATTTGGGCTAGTAGACCCTTTCTTTCCTTTTATTTTGAAAAGTAAACTATCTAATTCTAACCTTATAACTTCCAATGGCTCAGATTAAGCTTATGAGCACATTTTTATTTCTCTACCTAACTACTGATCTGCCAAGGTTAAACAGTTTCACCAAATATTTAATCTCTATCTATAAACACGAAACTTAAAGCATGAATTAGTCAAGATTAAGCTATTTGACTATCATGGGCTGTGGCATTTATGATAAGTTGCACACAACCATTATTTTGCACATAAAAGTAAAATCCGTGGCACTTAAATTTTCACACTTTCATGATCTATTTTTGTTTGAGGTTCATATTTTTCACTTGTTTGATCTTTTGTTTTTCTTTTTGTCCATTGATTATTCTTTTAGGACATACCCTCTTTACATTTTTTAATTTTTTAATATGGAAAACATTTTGCAGAAAGAAAAAAGTGTGTACAATATTACAAGACTAATCATAACCAATTCAAAATTATGAATTTTATTATTATAGGACCTTAACAGTGGCTCCACTTAGGGATGGCATCTCCTTGTGAGGTGTCAAGAACACTGTCGACTAGTGGCCTGATCCATTAGGCTGATCCCAAGCTTGCACATGCTTTGTTATATAATATTTGTGACTGAAAATCTTGAACTGAAATCTTAACCTTTTCTGCAAACTAAAATCTGACACATGCTGTACTGAAATCTAATCTGAAATAAACTTGCTGCTGAAAAACTGAATTTAATCAAACTGAAATCCTACCTACTTACTCTAATCAGCTGTCCAACTGCTGGTTAGGTAAAATGAAACAACCAATGCAACCATTCAAACATGATAAAGATTGATGTATTTTGTTGCATGTGCTTGTTTGTGATCAAAACTGAGATTCTACAGCCCATTATAACCTTGTGAACAAATGAGAAGATAAGGAAATACTTAATTTCCTTTGTTGACTCTAAAAACTGTACAAAAGGATCTTCCAAAATATATACACTATTGTTCAACTGATTTAAGCAACTGTACAATTGTTATGGATGGCCTGCATGCCATGAAACTGAAATGTCATTTTTATCTTTACCTCCCTACAGATTTTCAGACAAGCTTTGTGATGATATTTCTACTAATTGAAATGTTTGACTGATGAAACCTTTATCATCTTGATCCAAAATCTCATAGTTAGTTAATGAAGAAAAATTATGATTGGATTCATTATCCAACGTACCAGCGATTGGATTATAAAAGACTTGGAAGGATCACTGCAACTTATTGCTCATAGGTTTGAATGGAACTTCACAGATTTCTACAAGCTGTTCATCCTTTTCTTTAGAGATTTTATACCACATTTCATTTAATTTAAATGATTTATAACATAGTGGTAAAGAACTTTCCTGTGTCATTTGATCAGTTGTTTCAATGAAATCTGATAACTGTAATTGTGAAATTGAAGAATCCTGATTAAGATTTTCATTGTCTTCTTTGTTGTCAATATCAATACCTAAAGACTGCCGATTTTTTATTGTTGTAAAGTTTTCTATGATGAAATGAAATGAAGCTAAACAAAGAGGCAAATAACCTTCACTTATTTCCAAATTTTCTTCACTTCCTTTCTCATTCTCAGATCTGATATGTATAGGATGATCACTATATTTAATTGCTGAAACTAAATTTCCTCATCCTCCAAACTAGTTTCCGATTGCTCTGTAAAGCGAGATTGAGTTTGAAGAACATAACTATCATCATACTGATCATACTTAAGCAAATCATTACAATAAGGAATCTCATCAAACATACACATTAAATAAGTAGATTCCTCTTCCAAATTTTTTGATCTATGGTAGTTGGAATTAGCAAGAATTTGTTCACGGCTATCAACCTCTTCTTTTTGTGAAATAAATGTGTCATGGTGATTTTCAACAAAAAATTTATCTTTCATGGTGATATTTTGTATCCTTTCCTCTATTTTCTTACCAAAATGTCAAATTCAACCTCTGCAATGTTGTTCTTCTCTGCTTTTGCTTTCAACTTTTCCTTTCTAATTTGTAGATTAACTTCTACATCTACTGCAATGTTCTGCATTTGTTCAAGAGTTGTTGGGTTTCTTTCTCTTAGATGAAATTCTATTTCTGGAACAAATGCTTTTGGATAATGCAAGAGAGCTAAATCAGGAGGAGGTCTTATATTTGATGGCATTGAATAATAGATTTGATTAAATCTATTAGAAAATTGTTGTATTGTTTCATTTGGATGTCTTTTCAAATGATTATATTATTCTATGATCACAAAAATATTGACTTTTATTATCCATTTATCAAGGAAAAATTTGACAAATTGTTGGAAATTTGAGATGCTTGCAATAGACAGGTTCTTGAACCAACTCTTTACTTTACTTTGCAAAGAAAGAGAAAAAATCCTGATTCTAACATCATCTTCATCAATCTCAAATAAGTCTAGATAATTCTCAAAGCCTTGAATGTGTTTTTGGGCAGTGATACCATCCTCTCCATCAAAATTGGGGAGATATTTGTAATAGTTATCCGGGAAATCATGGAGTATAGGAGGTATCATGAGGGGCTTATATCTATCAGGAACTTTACAAGGTACAGGAATATGTACAGGGATTGTAAGATTATTCTTAATTTTTTGAGGCTTCTCTATTGGAAAATGTTCATCATAAGATTCAGAAGAAAGTTGCTCAAATGGATAAGGAGAATATATATTTACAATCTTTAAAGGAAAATAATAAAAAATTAATCTAAGATCTTCTCTAAAATACAATATACAATGAAAAACCTTCTTGATGAGAAAGAACATAATGTCTTGGATTGTAATCCAAGTTAAAAGCCTGATCTTTTCATATTGTTCTTTCAGGTTCATTCCTCCGGTGGAGTCTTGATTGTGAAATTGATTTAGAGCTGGAGTCACTAGGTGGATGATTTTAACCTTTGTGTGTCTAATCATTGTCCACCATCATAGATCAGATTTGGTATTTGTATAATCTTTTTGAAGAAAATTTTCTCTTCCCCAGTATGGTCTCCATTATGTTATCACTCAAAAATATCTCACGGTTAAGGAAAGAAATCATCGAGGTAACCACAAACCTACTTTGGAGATTAGGATCTAGCCTTCCTAATCTCAGAGAGGGCTCTCTCCATTTTATTTAACTTTGTTTAGTTATTTCATTTTAGGATAGTTATGATTGTGCTTGGGTTTTGATTTTATTTGCGTGGTGGAATCACTTGCTTAGCTGAACAAAGGGTTTTATTTTACCATTGGGCTATGGGGTCAAAGGCCAGACAAACAGGACTGGATCAAGTTATAAAAATAGTGTCTACAGGGCAAGATAGAGGAGTTATTATAGATCTCAAAGGCTTGATGGTGAAATGGTTTCCAATTGGATCCAGGGAGAAATTAAGGGTTCCTTAGGCTAGATTATGAAGAGAAATGAAAGAGGTCAACCGGGATGGGAGAGCAATTAAGGGTTCTCAAATTCAGATATCAGAGGAAAACATATAAATGATTAATTGTGCAAAATAGAGTGTACTTAAACAAATTCTGAGTTAAATTTCCAGTTAATTCATTCAAATTTAGATAACATTTAAGTTTATGAAACACATAAGAAAGTAACAAAATCAGACAAAGAAGATACTTCACTACAATAGCTCATCTCATGAATCTTGTAGTGCAATATTTTTATTACTTGCTCCAGTCTGTTGACTTGAAAATTGGTACAATAACCCTTAGGTTTAAGATCAAAATAACTCTAAAAATGTATCAAAATCCACCTCCAATACTCGAACTATAAAGTATTTATACAAAAGGAATTTACAAAAATATCCCAAATTGTCTTGGGAGTTAATCTAGGAGAAACAAATATCTTCATGCAAGAAGATAGAGACAACTATTGAACTGTTGTTTGCTGTCCCTGTTATTTAGGTTCTGTTGTGTTTTAATCTTTGATCTTTTGCCCTTTAATCTACTTTTCTGTTTGGTCTTCATGCTGGATGTTATATTTACTTTGGCATTTCATCTAATACACTTTCATCTGATATAATTTCATCTGTATTTCTTTGTCTACCTCCTCTGTTTAGTCTTTTACCATGAATGCTCTATCACCTGCTTTTACTTTTACCCGTCACATTAAATCACATCATCTGGTATCTTTTTTTTCTTGTCATGCTTTATGTATTTAGTAAAAGTGAATTTTATTAAAGACCTGTTTGACTTCATGTAAAAATGTGAATATGCTGTTGCTGATTTATCTATGTTTTAACACTCAATGTGAATTCTTCCACCTTATTGCTTTGTTATCTTTTCACTTTTACCTTTTACAATAAGACATAAGTAACAAGGAGTAAAATATGTCCTGGAGAGTTGCTAGTATGAATCTTTCATTGTTTGCTGGTGAAAATGATTTCATCTCTATTTTAACCTTTTACTGTGCAAATTTGTCTCTCTCTACGTAAATGACTTCTTTCTGCTCTACTGCCTGGAATATTTTGTTAAGGAAAATCATTCGAATTCATTTATTTGTGAATTTTTGGAGTGAGCAGGCTTAACTTAGTATTAAGTTGTTTATCCAAATTCTCCTTCTACTAATAACCTGCAAAACGAAACATTTCATTAATAAAATCTAGGTCTGCAAGGAGGTGATTGAAGGATGTATTGAATTGGGGAGAACTGTGGGGCGAGTTCTGGTAGTGGAGGTTCAATTATGTTGGCAATGGATCTTTGGTTTCATTTCAAAATTTCACAGAAATGACTTATTTACAGAGTTTTAAAATAATGTTGACTTTTCGCATAGTGCTAGATTTTAAAACAGTATCTTGGGATTTTGAAATTGTTTTACCGCATAGTGCAGAGTGTGAAAACGACATGATGATTTAACATTGTGCAGAGTCGACAGGTAAATGGTTTATCGTATGGGCCATCAGTGGTTTGGTGTTTTAACAGGGCGCGGAATTGAATTCAAATGGAGGATGGTTTTATATAACGCGGGGAGTGGTAAGCAATTTTTATCACACCGCTTTTGGCTACTAGGCAATATTTCTCAAAAGGACACGATGTACCTAAGGGAGTGATGTGTGGCAGGACAAAACTGCCCATCTCGCGCGGTTCTGAGGTGTTAAGGGTCGGACAGTGAGGGATGCGAAAAGCATGGGATCTGGGCGAGGGAAGATATGACGGTTATCGCGTGATGAATATGGTGGGGTGTTAACCTTGATGTGGGGTCAGGTACGAAAGAGTAGTTTGATATAATGAAGTTAGGGTCAGGATATATATTAATATAATTTAATATATGCGGGTTTTTATTATATGGGTTTGGGATTAATATATATGTGGGAATTATTTTAATACGGGATACATGTATAAGGGGAATTAAATAATTAGAGTTAAATGTTAATATTAGTATATGAGCGGGATTGTAAAAAATACACTAAATTTCTAATGTAAAATTAATATCGGGAATGGATATTTTCAGAGTGGAACTTAATATAAATTTAAGCATTTATATTTAGGATATGTGTATTTTGGAGGTATTAATTAATGAAGTGGAAATTAGTAAAGGGACCCTTTTTTAAACTTTTCCAAAGTTAAATGTTATTTCAAACTTAGTAAAAGGAGGGGTTTTCTTTAACTGCACTAAGGGTTGGTGGGTTAAAAAGGGTTTTGGAGAAATACAAAGTGGGGGAATGTTAATTAGATAATACGGGGGTATAAAAACTTAGGATAAGGGGGTTTTTGTGGGTTTTGAAAGGGAAAAGGGAAATTAATAAGGGGGGAAAGTAATATTTGTAATGGGGAATGGGTTTCACACTAGGGAAAGGGGTTTTTTGGGAAGGAGGATGATTTTTTGAAGGGTAATATATAGGGGAATGTGTGAGACCAAGGGGTGAAAGGTGAAAATGATGGGGAATGGCATTTATAAGTAATGAAGGGATAATGGGGGAAATTAGTAAATAAGTATGTGGGGGTGTAGTGAAATGAGGGGAAATTAGTAAGCAAACTTGTTGAATGTCCTTTCTTTCTCACATTTCCTCCTGCACACTGAAACATAGGATTAAGCATGATAAAGTGCTTATGATTTAACAACCTTTTACATCTACAACCTTTCTTCTACCTACCCTTTACTTATACTAACATTTTTTCTTCATTTTATTGGGTGCATTTAGGCTAGCAGACCCTTTCTTTCCTTTTCTTTTGACAAGTAAACTATCTAATTCTAACCTTATAACTTCCAATGGCTCAGATTAAGCTTATGAGCACATTTTTATTTCTCTACCTAACTACTGATCTGCCAAGGTTAAACAGTTTGGCTAGATCTTTATTCTCTATCTATAAACATGAAATTTAAAGCATGAATTAGTCAAGATTAAGCTATTTGACTATCATGGGCTGTGGCATTTATGACAAGCTGCACACAACCATTATTTTGCACATAAAAGTAAAAGTAGTGGCACTTGAATTTGCACACTTTCATGATCTGTTTTTGTTTGGGGTTCATATTTTTCACTTTTGTTTTTCTTTTGTCCTTTGATTATTCTTTTAGGACATACCCTCTTTACATTTTTTAATTTTTTAATATGGAAAACATTTTGCAAAAAGCAAAAGTATGTACAATATTACAAGACTAATCATAGCCAATTCAAAATTATGAATCTTATTATTATAGGACCCTAACAGTGGCTCCACTTGGGGATGGCATCTCCTTGTGAGATGTCAAGAACACTGTCGACTAGTGGCCTGATCCATTGGGCCAATCCCAAGCTTGCACATGCTTTGTTATGTAATCTTTGGGACTAAAAATCTTGAACTAAAATATTAACCTTTTCTGCAAATTGAAATCTGAGACATGTTGTACTAAAATCTGATATGAAATAAACTAGTAGCTGAAAAACTAAATTTAATCAATCTGAAATCCTACCTACTTACTCTAATTAGTTGTCCAACTGCCGGTTAGGTAAACTGAAACAACCAATGCAAGCATTCAAGCATGATAAAGATTTATGTATTTTGTTGCATGTTCTTGTTTGTGATCAAAACTGAGATTCTACAGCCCAATATAACCTTGTCAACAAATGAGAAGATAAGGAAATACTTAATTTCCTTTGTTGACTCTAAAAATTGTACAAAAGGATCTTCCAAAATCTATACACTATTGTTCAATTGATTTAAGCAACTGTACAATTGTTCTGGATGGCCTCCATGCCATGAAACTGAAATGTCATTTTTATACTTAGCCCCCTACAAATTTTCAAACAAGCTTTGTGATGATATTTCTACTGATTGAAATGTTTGACTGATGAAACCTTTATCATCTTGATCCTGAATCTCATAGTTAGTTAATGAAGAAAAATTATAATTGCATTCATTATCCAACATATCAGCTATTGGATCATAAAAGACTTGGAAGGATTGCTACAACTTATTGCTCATAGGTTTGAATGGAACTTCACAGATTTCTACAAGCTTCTCATCCTTTTCTTTAGAGATTTTATACCACATTTCCTTTAAAAATTGAAATGATTCAAAACATAGTGGTATAGAACTTTCTTGTGTCATTTGATCAGGTGTTTCAATGAAATTTGATAACTGTAATTGTGAAACTGAAGAATCCTGATTAAGATTTTCATTGTCTTCTTTGTTATCAATATCAATACCTAAAGACTGCTGATTTTTATTATTGTAAAGTTTTCTCTGATGAACTAAAATGAAGCTAAACAAAGAGGCAAATAACCTTCACTTATTTCCAAATTTTCTGCACTTCCTTTCTCATTCTCATATCTGATATGTATAGGCTGATCACTATATTTAATTTGCTGAAACTGAATTTCCTCATCCTCCAAACTAGTTTCTGATTGCTCTGTAAAGCTAGCTTGAGTTTGAAGAACATAATTATCATCATACTGATCATACTTAGGCAAATCATTAAAAGAAGGAATGTCATCAAACATACACATTAAATCAGTAGATTCCTCTTCCACATTTTCTGATCTATGGTAGTTGGAATTAGCAAGAATTTGTTCATGGCTATCAACCTCTTCTTTTTCTGAAATAAATGTGTCATGGTGATTTTGAACAAAAAAAATATCTTTCATGGTGATCTTTTGTATCCTTTCCTCTATTTTTCTTACCAAAATGTCGAATTTTACCTATGTAATGTTGTTCTTCTCCGCTTCTAATTTCAACTTTTCCTTTCAATAATGTAAACTTTGAAATGGGAACTGATACTGTTACCCGTTTTGTAGAGATAGCAAAAAGGTGACCTGATTTTGAAAAGGGATAATGCAGAACACACATGTTTTTTTTAGAGCATAGTTTTGGGCACTATAATTTTTATTTTTTTATTTTTATTTTTATTTTTATTTTTATTTTTTATTTTTATGTACATTGCGTTTTAGAATGGTAGTGATTTTGATGTTTATTTAAAAAAGTAGTAATTCTACACCATGCCCTTTTTTTAAAAGGTGTGTGTGTGTGTGTGTGTGTTTTTATTATTATTATTATTATTTTATTTTTATTTTCTTTTATGTATGAAATGTAAATAATTATTTTGTAAATTTAATAACTTTGGAAGTGGTCTTATTCTTCATATTTTCTTGTTTTTATTTTTATTTTTATTTTTTTCGTAGTGAGGTATTTATTGTTTTGCATATTTAAAGAAGAAGGTTGATATTTTGCATTTTTGATATTCTACATATTTATATATCGTTAATTAAATTTTCAATCCACATAAAACAATTGTCTCTAAAAAACATACATAAAAATATATATAAAAAAGACAAAAATGAAAAATAAAAAATGTTAAATTTTTTTTTTTTATCTCATAAACCATAAAAGAATTTGGAAAAAAAGAATTTGGAAAAAAAAATTATAAATATAAAATTAAGTAAGAAAAAAATAGAGAAATTAAAAAAAAAATTAGCAAAAACTAGGAAAAAAAAACAAAACAAACAAACAAACAAAAAACTAGTAAAAATTAATATTAAAAAAAACAAAAATTAACTCAAATTATTAAAAAAAACCAAAAAAATATGAAAATTATTTAAAAAAACCAAAAAAATATTAAAATATGAAAAAAAAAAAACCAAATTTTTTTTAACATTTAATCTATTTTTTTTTTTTTAACAATTATTATTATTATTATTTTAAATTAAAAAAAAATTATTATTATTAACCTTTTTCTTTTAAACAAATTTTGTTTCTTATCATTGATTTTTTTTTAAACGAAATAAAATTTTTAATTTAAAAAATTTAAAAATTATTAAAAAAAAAATTAATTTAAAATTTAAAAATTTTAATTTTAATTTAAAATTTATAATTATTATTAAAAAAAAATATACAATTAAAAAATTTTAATTTAAAACTTTAAAATTTAATAATTATTATTTAAAATTAAAATTTAAAAATTCATATAATTATTATTTAAAAAAAATGAATTTCCCGCTACCCGGCCACCCGTGGTGGTACGGCGGCCGAGGGTAGGGGGGGAATTCATTTTTTTTTTTTTTTTTCTTTTAAATAATAATTATTTGAATTTTAAAATTTTTAATTGTATTTTTTAAAAATAATAATTATGAAATTTTAAAATTTTAAATTAAAATTTTTTAATCGTATAATATTTTTTTTTTTAATAATAATTATAAATTTTAAAATTATAAATTAAAATTAGAATTTTTAAATTTTAAATTAAAAATTTTAATTCGTTTAAAAAAAATTTAAGAATTTTTTAATGATTGTTTTTTCAAATAAGAAAAATAATTTGTTAAAAAAAGAGTTAATAATAATAATTTTTTTCAATAATTTAAATTTTCAATTTTTTTTTGTTTTTTTTTTGGTTTTTCTAAATAATTTTCATATATATATATATAATTTTTATTTTATTTTTTATTTATTTTTATTTTTTTTAATTTGAGTTAATTTTTGTTTTTTTTAATATTAATTCGATTAGTTACTTTTTTTTAAGTAATCAACATTTTAATTTTAATTTTAGTAGTTTTTTTTTAATTATTATTATTATTATTATTATTAATTAATTATATATATATATATATATATATATATATATATATATATATATATATATATATATATATATATATATATATATAGATATATATATATATAGTTTGTTTTTAATTTAATTTTATTAATTTCCAATTTTTTTTAATTTTTAAATTTTTTTTACTTACTTAACTTTTAGTTTATTTTAAATGTTATTTTTTCTATTCCGTATTTTTTTTTTTTTTTAAGAATATATATATATATATATATATATATATATTCTATTTTTTTTAAATATTTTTTTTTACTATTTATTTGTTTATAATGTTTTTTTTTTTGTTTTTAGGCCGATAGGCCTTCCTTTGAAAGAAACTTTCGTCGTCCTTTTCTCTCTGCGGTTGACACGTGTCGTTCACATTCAGCGGCAAACAATTTTCGTATTAGGAGCGTCTCTTTCAATTACTTGTCATGGGCTCAACCGAGAATCTTTGCAGCAGCGCGAGTTATATTGCCGGGATCTCGCAAAACCTCAACGCAACACTGTTATGCCAACGCCTTTCTCCATAATGATGGCGGTCTCGAATCTTCACCCACTACATGAAGCCGGCAGAAATATCCCCAAATTTGTTACAAATTCCTGTAATCCCTGAACAAATCATTACAAATTACTGAGAAGGCAGTTTAAAGTTAGCAGTGATTCTCCAAGTGCCTAGGCAGTTTAAAGTTAGCAACGATTCTCCAAGTGCCTTCAATGGCGTTCACTGTGACAGAGAAGGGCACGTTGTGAGATTAGAATTTGAATGGCTCTGAGTCTGTGACCCTTTGGCCCAATAGTTCATAAATAAAACTGCAGTCCTATGGGAAAATGTGGTCTTGGTATCCGATGCACAATCTTCCAGAACTGTGTTACAGTTAGCGAGCATGTAGGAGCTGATGATAGGCATTGTTTAGAAATGTTTGACAGTTTTGTGTTCCTTTTGAGCTTATGGTTTGATCTATAATATTATTTATGTGTTGTCAGGAACATCAATTGGAGTGTCATATGATTCAAAGGACAGTACCCTGCCATCTCCTAAGAAGCTTGTAGAACTGCTGATGAAACATGATCTACTCCATGTTAGGCTCTTGGTTGCCAATCCCATTGTTTTGGAAGCTTTATCTGGGACAAGGATTGAGGTGGCTGTGAGTATGAAGTATGAGCAAACGAAGGACATTGGAAAATTGAAGTCACGAGCAACATTATGGCTGAAGAAAAACGTCATGGGTTTCATGCCTGATACCCTCATAACCAGTATCATTGTTAACCATCAAGGGATATCAGAAGAAGCAGTATCGACATTGGTATCTACTATGAAAGCCATTTATTCTGCTCTTGTGGATGCAAATCTAGATAAGCGTATCAAGGTCACAACCACACTTTCATCCACTTTGATTCAAGATGCATCTAGTGTGCCTCCATCCTCTTCCACCAAGGATTTGAGGTGGGTTCTTCACCCTCTGCTGGCGTTTGTCTCAAAGACAGGTTCTTTTCTGATACTGAACACTGACTTTAACAGAGATTTTGCACATAGTGAAGAAGACCTCATTAACTCTGTAGTCGTTGCTGCCAGAAATGCTATGGCATTTCTTCACTATCCTGATATTCCCATAGTTATTAATGATCAAGGTCTGCTTTCCGAAACAATGAAGACCTTTTTAATGACCAAAAATCTCAGGGATCAAGTTCTTGCCCAAAGCATGAATAGGGCTCGCATATGGACAATAATAGTGAAAATGAGTTCTTTGGACGTTTCTATGCTGAAGGAGTTGAGCAGAGAAGGGGAAGAACTGTTCCGCTCAAACTCTAGGGAGCTTTTGGACAATAAAGCTAACTCTACCAGGAACAAGACAAGTGAGTTGGGATCTCAGCTTGATACTTTTCCAACTACACCTATTACAATAACTCCTCCAACTCCGATCACGACCACACCCACAACACTAATAGGAATAACTCCTCCTCCAACAACAATCACACCAACAACCCCTACCACCCCAACAGTTACCCCTTACACCCCTCCCTCAACATCTACCACAACAACACCGACAACCAGCTCAAGCCAAAGTTGGTGTGTAGCAAAGCCTGGTACCCCTGATTCAAGCTTGCAGGTTGCTCTGGACTATGCTTGCGGGCTTGGAGGTGCAGACTGTACAGCAATTCAACAAAGTGGCACGTGCTATAACCTAGATACTGTTTTTTTTCATGCTTGCTATGCTTTTGACAGCTACTACAAGAAGAATGGCATGGCCCCTGGTACTTGTGACTTTGCTGGCAATGCAATTGTGACTACTCAAGATCCAAGTAAGCTATATGCCCTTATGCGAAGTTTGTTTTTTGCCCCCTGTTTTTCTTTTCATTGAATTTCTCAGTTTATATGGATTCCTATGGTCCTGTGGTGACGATAAACGTTTTATCCACTTTTACATAGTTTGTTGTCTGCTTGTTTTGTTTCACTGTGTCAACTTCTTGGATACCTTCCGCTGAGTCTCATCTTTACATTGTGTTAGATGATAGTTGAGTTGCATGCTTATGATTCATCTACCCACTTCCATGCCTGGTTGAGCTCATCTGAATGCAAAGACATCCTCCGCTGATATACATTTTCCCATTGTAGGTTCCACCATGATAAGTAAGTGACATGATTATAGACCCATTTCCTGCCTGTTGTCTGCCTTGAAACTGCATGCAACCTTCACATGTAAACACTCGTTATGGATAACTTGTATTGTTCAGGATATTTCCTTTTGGTTTAATGATGGAACTGTGTGATGTATTAAGAGAGAGTTATATTTGTAGGCAATCTGCTCTTCTGCATACAACATAACTTTCATTTATGCCTAGATATATTGCATATTATTTTTTTCTTTATTGATTTTGTTATGAGAAGCTAAGGGTATGCATACTAAGTTTCCTTTATACCCACTCTGTCTTCTGCAAATTTTACTGTTCCAGTTTATATGAATATAAAAGACGTTTTTGTTTTTTGTGCACTGTTTTGGTTCTGCTAGATTCAAGATATTTGACTGTGATTAATATGCTTGACATTATACATTTTCGAAAATCTTCCCTTCATGGGTTAACATGATATACAAATTGAGGCTTGAAATTGTGTGAGACTGGAGAATGCATTGCACTCATGCAAATCTTCCTTTACGGATTTTGTGATGATAGGTATTGGGACATGCACATTTCCACAAAGGTATATACTAAGGAACCGCATTCCTCCTCCTATCTTTTGTTCATTTTTCTGTTCTACAATAAGTACTTTTTCAAGTTTTCATACAGAATTGAGAATCAAGATTTACTGGATTTTTGATATATTTTATGTTATATCTCAGCTTATAGTTTTGTAGCATTCTGATTTTTCCAAATTACTTGCAGCAGTAGCAGTTCATCACTTCTTAATACAAGCATACCTGCATCTGGTGGCTTGAGTGGTACTAGTATTCCACCAACATCGGGCAATAATGGTGATGCAACATCCATATTCTTCTGTGTTCCTGTTTTCTTTGCTTTGTTTTCTTTGATTGTATCTATGATGGTCGCAAAACAACTTTAGATGATATCGATCTCTATTGGGTGAATCGAGGAGAAACATCAAGATGTTTTAGTTGGAATAGCTAGTGTAGACAGAGAGCTAGAGGATGTACAGGAAAAACTCTCCAGAGTTCGATCCCATTTGTCCCAACATTGTTTTTGATGTAATGGAGGGAACACTAGGAGAGACTTTGAAAATGGGTACACCAGTGTAGTTCAGGTAATTCTTTCACTTTGTAGGAAAGAGAGGTTAAATATAGTTGGTATGCAGGTTTCACTGGGACAAATTGGTGCCACATTTTTTAGTTCACTATCAAGTAAAAGCTTTACAAGAGCAAACAATTGTCCATTTTCTGCAGTGTCCTGATTTCATGCTATACTCCATAGTTTTCGGAATTAAGAATTTAATTAACAAACTTTGGCAGCAGAATAGCTCTGCAGTTGTCCTGCCTCAGGAGTGTCTGAGGTGTGAGCACTATGTGGCAACAACTACTTATTTCAGTTGCATCTTCCTGTGTGTTGGAACATTGTTGGTAGAAGAAAAAATGCTAGCAGCAGCCAGTTCTGAAGACCTAAATGCCTGTATCAATTAAAATCCAATAAATGATATAGTGTAGTAGATTTCTTCTAGGAGCTTCTTGGTATTCAAGCAAACAAAGTATATCATTATCACTGTTATTAAAATCCATCTTGTATTCAAAGCCATGCTCATCTTCTGGGGTCTGGATGTTGTTGTTTGGATGGATCAATCATCAAACCATGTAATTGACAACTATGGAGATGTGGGCCTTGATAATAAAACTGTTTTAAAAGAATGGTATCTCATTCTCATCTTCTTGCTAACCTTCATTCAAATATTTATTTTAGCTGTCTTTTGCATTTTCCTGTGCGTTATCGGTGGGGATGTATTTTTCACCGGAACCAACATCTATATCTAAATACGCAATTGCCTGGTCATATGTTGTTAACACAACATATTGGTAATAGTGCAGTAGCTTTTTCTTAATAGATATTGGCATTTAAGCAAAGAGTGTGGACTGGACACCATTTAGAAGCAGGCATGCATGCAATGGAGTGTTAATATGTAAATTGTGTGTGCAGGGGAGTGCCATTAAATTTCTGTTATGAACTCGTTGCGGTGGGAGATATTTTTATAAGAAAAATTGTAGCCTTGTTGGACAGTTCTTGCTTTATTGTTTCATTGCTTATACATGGATATTCAGCTCATACAAAAGGTTGTATCGATCTGGTTGGTATTGAGAGTACTTGGTTTCAGGTTGTATCGATCTGGTTGGTTTTCAGAGTACTGGGTCTCAGGCCTTTTGCAGTTTGGTTTGCCTTTCATAATTTTTATGATGTAGAACTTTCATTTTGTATCACGTAGAACTATCACTCTGCAAGTACAGTTTTACTATTAGCTTTGTAAATATTTTTCCTTAGCAAAATATTGTTGTTTTTGATCTTGGGGGTGGCACGTTTGATGTCAGTGTTCTGACTATTGACAACAGAGCTTTTGAGGTTTTGGCTACAAACGGTGATACCTATATTGGAGGTACTCTGTCTGAACTCTTACATTATGAATTTGAATACGTGCACAGTTTTACATTATGAATTTTAATACGTGCATGGTGGTTATGATTGACTTTTTTGGTTGGCTTTCGAGCTTTGAACTTACCAGGATGTACACTAATATGCAGGTGAGGACTTTGACCAAAGGATAATGGAATATTTCATCAAATTGATCAAGAAAAAGCACGGACAGGATATTAGTAAGGATAGCAGAAATTAAATAAGACATTCAATGTGTTCCTTGTAATATGGATATAAACAAAACATCTAAAGAAAAGTAATTGCAAGGATAGCAGAAATTAAATAAGACATTCAATGTGTTCCTTGTAATATAGATATAAACAAAAAATCTAAAGAAAAGTAATTGCACAATGATCCAGTCCAAGAAAACAAGGTTTTCCACAAACCAATTAACTCTTCTAGAAAAATTCAAAAATTCCAATTAAATAATCCTATCGGCCTCTCCTTGTACCTTTTGGGACAATTGCTAGTTTAATTCTTATCATTAATTTTGTTTTTTATTTTTACATTTTTATGATTGATTTTTTTTTAGTATATATTTTAATTTATGTTTTGTTTTTTTTTTTTTGTTTTGTGTTTTTTCATTGTTTTAATTTTTTTCCTTTTTATTTTATTTTATGTTTTCATTATTTCTTTTAAATTTTAATGTTTTTTGAGGTCATGATAAAATATTTTACGCCATTATTTCAAAATGTTGAAATTTTACTTTTGAAAAATAAGTGTTTTCCCAACGTTAACACTTTTCCGTTTTGAGGGTGTGTTTTGGACAATTTTTGCGCAAAAATTTGGTTTTCACCGCTATTTTTAAAACATGTTGAAAATTTACCCAAGAAAAAAGAAGGTGTTATTCCAGCATCAACACTTATTGTTTTTAGCATGGTTTTTGATGTTTTTTTGAGGTTTTTTGGCAAGAGTTCCCGTTTTGAGTTTATAGTTCTCGTTTCAAAGTTTACATTGTTTTTCTAATTTGCATATTAACTTCTACATCTACTGCAATGTTCTGCATCTGTTCAAGAGTTGTTGGGTTTCTTTCTCTTAGATGAAATTCTATTTCTGGATCAAATGCTTTTGGATAATGCAAGAGAGCTGAATCAGGAGGAGGTCTTATATTGGAAGGCATTCAGTAACAGATTTGATTAAATTTGTCATAAAATTGTTGTATTGTTTCATTTGGATGTTTTTTCAATTGATTATATTCTTCTATGATCACAAAAATATTGACTTTGATTATCCATCTATCAAGGAAAAAATTTACAAACTGTTGGAAATTTGAGATGCTTGCAATAGGTAGGTTCTTGAACCAACTCTTTACTTTACTTTGCAAAGAAAGAGAAAAAAGCCTGATTTTAACATCATCTTCATCAATCTCAAATAAGTCCCGATAATTCTCAAAGTGTTGAATATGTTTTTGGGTAGTGATACCATTCTCTCCATCAAAATTGGGGAGATATTTGGAATAGTTATTAGGGAAATCATGGAGTATAGGAGGTAACATGAGGGGCTTATATCTATCAGAAACTTTACAAGGTACAGGAATATGTACAAGGATTTTAAGATTAGTCTTGATTGTTTGAGGCTTCTCAATCGGAAAATGATCATCATAAGATTTAGAAGAAAGCTGCTCAAATGGATAAGGAGAATATATATTTACAATCTTCAAAGGAAAATAATAAAAAATTAATCTAAGATCTTCTCTAAAATACAATATACATTGAAAAACCTTCTTGATGAGAAAGAACATAATGTCTTGGATTGTAATCCAAGTTAAAAGCCCGATCTTTTCATATTGTTCTTTCAGGTTCATTCCTCTAGTGGAGTCTTGATTGTGAAATTGATTTGGAGCTGGAGTTGCCAGGTGGATGATTTTAACCTTTGTGTGTTTGATCACTGTCCACCATCATAGATCAGATATGGTCTTTGTATAATCTTTATGAAGAAAATGTTCTCTTCCCTAGTATGGTCGTTATTATTTTATCACTCAGAAATTTCTCAAGGTTAAGGAAAGAAATCACCGAGGTAACCACAAACCTACTTTGGAGATTAGGATATAGCCTTCCTAATCTTAGAGAGGGCTCTCTCTTTTTTATTTAACTTTGTTTGGTTATTTGATTTTAGGCTAGTTATGATTGTGCTTGGGTTTTGATTTGAATTTGGGAAGTGGGATCACTTACTTAGATGAACAGAGGGTTTTCTTTTACCATTGGGTTATGGGGTCAAATGCCAGACAAACAGGACTGGATCAAGTTCTAAAAACAATGTCTACAGGGCAAGATAGAGGAGTTACTACAGATCTCAAAGGCTTGATGGTGAAATGGTTTCGAATTGGATCCAGGGAGAAATTAAGGGTTCCTTAGGTTGGATTATGAAGAGAAATGCAAGAGGTCAACCAGGATGGGAGAGAAATTAAGGGTTCTCAAATATAGATATCAGAGGAAAACATATAAATTATTAATTGTGCAAAACAGAGTGTACTTAAACAAATTCTGAGTTAAATTTCCAGTTAATTCATTAAAATTTAGATAACATTTAGTTTATGAAACACATAAGAAAGTAACAAAATCAGACAAAGAAGATACTTCACTGCAATAGCTCATCTCATGAATCCTGTAGTGCAATCTTTTTATTACTTGCTCCAGTCTGTTGACTTGAAAATTGGTACAATAACCCTTAGGTTTAAGATCAAAATAGCTCTACAAATGTATCGCAATCCACCTCCAATACTTCAAACTATGAAGTATTTTTTTAAAAATAATTTACAAAATATCCCAAACTGTTTTAGGAATTGATCTAGGAGAAAAAAAATATCTTCATGCAAGAAGATAGAGACAACTATTGAACTGATGTTTGTTGTCCCTGTTATTTAGGTTCTATTGTCTTTTAATCTTTGATCTTTTTCCCTTTAATCTACTTTGCTGTTTGGTCTTCACGCTAGATGTTATATTGACTTTGACCTTTTATCTAATACACTTTCATCTGTATTTCTTTATCTTCCTCCTCTGTTTAGTCTTTTACCATGAATGATCTGTCGCTTGCTTTTACTTTTACCTGTCACAATGAATCACATCATCTGGTATCTTTTATTTCTTATCTTGCTTTTATGTATTTAGTAAAAGTGAATTTTACTAAAGACCTGTTTGACTTCATGTAAAAATGTGAATATGTTGTTGTTGATTTATCTCTGTTTTAACACTCAATGTGAATTCTTCCACCTTATTTCTTTGTTATCTTTTCACTTTTACCTTTTACAATAAGACATAAGTAACAAGGAGTAAAATATGTCCTCGAGATTTGCTATTATGATTCTTTCACTGTTTGCTAGTGAAAATGATTTCATCTCTATTACTGTGCAAATTTGTCTCTCTCTGCGTAAATGACTTCTTTTTGCTCTGCTGCATGGAATCTTTTGTTAAGGAAAATCATTTGAATTCATTTCTTTGTGAGTTCTTGGAGTAAACAGGTTTAACTTAGTATTAAGTTGTTTATCCAAATTCTCCTTCTGCTAATAACCTGCAAAACTAAACATTTCGTTAATAAAATCCAGGTCTGCGAGGAGGTGATCGAAGGCTGTATTGAATTGGGAAGAACTGTGGGATGAGTTCTGGCAGCGGAGGTTCAATTCTATTGGCAATGGCTCTTTGGTTTCATTTCACAATTTCGCAGAAATGACTTATTTACAGAGTTTTGAAATAATGTTGACTTTTCACATAGTGCCAGATTTTAACACATATCTCGGGGTTTTGGCATTATTTTATTGCATAGTGCAGAGTGGGAAGGTGGCATGATGGTTTAACATCGTGTGGAGTCAAAAGGTAAACAATTTATCGCATGGGCCATCAGTGGTTTTGTGTTTTAATAGGTTGTGAAATTGAATTCAAACGGAGGATGGTTTTATATGATGTGGGGAGTGGTAAGCGGTTTTTATTGCACCACTTTTGGCTACTGGGCTGTATTTATCAAACGGATGCGATGTACCTGAGGAACTGACGCGTGGCAGGAAAAAACCACCCATCTTGTGCGCTTTTGAGGTGTTAAGGGTTGAACGGCAAGGGTCGTGAAAAGCGTCGGATCTGGGTGGGGGAAGATATGACGGTTATCACGTGATGAATATGGTGGGGTGTTAACCTTGACACAGGGTTTGTTGTAGGGAAAAGTATCCGACTCGGATGACCCTATCCCACTCTAAGGGTGATAGTTCCTTAGCAACAACTGTAAAACAAACTACTTAAGGTTTACTTCTTTATGAAAGCAAAAGAGAATGGAGAAATGCACTAACCGTTGCCTTGCGCTTAATGTCGAATCCAAACTCTTCTCTTTGGCCGCTTGCTCCTAGCTCCCTGTTCTTTTGCTTGCCCAGCTACAATGAGATCCTGCAAAATAACAAAGAAGGAAACTACAAGAGGCATGCAATCATAACTGGTTCATGGATTAGTGTAAACCAAACATGCAATCATCACAATGTATTATTGAAACAAGAGCACATAGAAGAACCTCAATAGCTTTTATTAATGAAGAAGTAAAGGTTCTGAGAGTATTACAACCATTGAAGGCTCCAACCCAGCAACACCTCCCAGCAGAAAGAATTTCTCCTCTTCACCTCTCTCAAACAATCACCCAATAGTTCTATAGTGAAACCAATAGCATATCATTACTTTGCACAAAATTCCAGCCTCCTGAGCTCATAGGAGAGAGCTCAATATATAGATGAATTGAGAAAGGATGAGTCAGCTTGCAATTGATGTGTAGCTGCCTTGTGTCCTCTCTCTCTTCAGTTAATCTTTAGTTGATCTTCAGTTCTTGAGTCCACTTGGAGAACCTTGCTTCCACTTGGAGAAACAGAGCCTCTGACTCATCACAAGGCGAAATACCTGATCCAAGTGTCATTTTTGGAAGATTCCAGAGCAATGACTCAGTGTGCCACTTGTCTCATCTCGCTCAGCGCAGGTGGCCTTTGTTCCACTTGCTTTGCAACGCAGGTACACCATGGAGCAACTGAGTTTCAGCGCAGAAACCTAGTGGAGCACCTGCTTTGATTTCAGGATTGCTTGTTTTTGAGTGTTTTCAGGTGGAGAACTGATCTGAGAGCTGTTGGTTTGCTGACCTTGTTCCTCTAGGGGTAGGAACATCATGTTTAGGGAACTTTGGATCCCTTGGATTATTGACAATTCATGATTGTTGCTGTAAGGCACAAATTTGTCTATAACAGATGCCCCCTAAAGTATGAGGTCGTTTATCGGGTGAAATGCTTTATTGAGAGGATCCGAAGTTCATTCAATCTGCTGAGAAGTGTCCTGTAATAAGATACAATACGATACATTATTTTTCATACATTTTCATGATCTAGCTGAGGCGGGCATTCCCATGCTCAGCTTTATAAATACATTTTGGTACATAGAACAGACGATCGTCTGATTGTAGACTGATAATTCTCTGCTGAAATTATCATCCTTTGAGAAGGATGGTCATCTGCTGCAATGATGTACATATCAAATGTCTTTATATCCTGAATATATATCGCAGCCCGGATGGATGAAACTAGATCCGGGGTCTTCAATCTCTTCCGATCTTCACTCGATGTACAAGTCGATCCATGTGAGAATTTCTTGAAGTCGAACATGGAAAGACATCGCTTGATTACCGGCCAGTGATGTAAACCGTTAACAAGCGCGAGAGGAATCACCGATAAGGATGATGACCCTCAAGGTACAGCAGTACAATTCACATGGTGGGAATAAAGGACTTGGCGTCGACCACCATGCAAAATCCTCTGGTCGAAGGTCATTGATGTATACCTGTCGCCGGAAGTGAGAAACTTGCCATTGAGGCATGCAAGCTTCAAAGTACTGAAGGGGTTGTTCCTAGATCAACTCCTTGGATAATGAGCTGATGTCGACAAGGAGCGATCCGTCAAAGGAGGGCCTTAATGAATCCCACATCAGTGACACGGAACAGAGCTAGTGATTGTGATGAGGTGAAAACAAACTGTGATGTATGATTCAGGGTGGCGGTCATGAAGTGGATGAAGGATAATGTATGGTAGTGGATGGGACACGGTTGACTCTTTGCAGAACCACATCTCTTGAACATATAACGACACTGATGTGATGGATCGGTAGCATTACCCCAATTGTGGATGGTGTGGCGAGGACCATGGTTATGAGACCGGTGAATGAAACAACCCAACCCGATGTGATACGGAGGACAAAGTGTCATGTTCAAGAGTGACTTGCTACCATTAATGCTGTGAGGTTCTCCCAATTTTTCCCCAGTCATTGCTGACTAGTACCTCTTTATTTTTGTCAAGCTTGAGGAGGATAACATATGCTTGTTCTATAACCTGCCCTTCGGGCAAGCCCATCGCTATGTTTTAACGAGCCTAGCGATAGGGAAACTCGTTCTCGTCTAAAGACAAGTTTGTTGCTATTTAATCATTTTAACGAGTCTAACGACAAGGAAAACTCGGTCCTTTTCACTTTTAGAGAGTCTGAAAAGGTACGGAAAGTTAACTCCAAAATTCCTTTTTCGTCTTCTAATCCCTTAAGTCCGAAAAAGTATAAAACAATACAGAAGGGATGAATTTTCGATTGCTTTAACGAGCCGAACAAAACAAGCGCTCGATCTTTTTGTGCAATAATCCCTCAGGTCCAAAAAGATTAAAATCTAGAGGAGGGATAGCTTTCCGGTCGTTTTAACGAGCTGGAAGGCCAAAACTCGGCAATCTTTTCATATTTTACGAGTCAGTGAAAAGAGCTTAAAGACGACTCGTCTTTCGAGGAACGAGTGATGAACAGGGCAGCAGCAGATTCCAGGTACAGGTTGGAATATTCCAATCACGGCAGTGTCACAAGGATGGCTTAGTGAAATCACTCTTCGCAGCTATTCCTCAAAACGGGTAAACAAACACATGGAGATGAACGATTGGCCAAATGAACGGATGGAGGTGAGACTGCAAGAACACGACCAAGGGCTTTAATATGGCTGTCAAAGGTTACATTTACCAAGGTTATTTACCGGTTCATTTTTTCTGGGTGAGCTTGAACTCTAGGGGAAGATTGCTCACAACTTATGTTTATTTTTTAACGAGCATGAACTATGTGCTAAAACTGCTCGGATCTTGCGTTTATTTTTTAACGAGCATGAACTGTGTGCTAAAACTGCTCGAATATATGGTTTACTTTTGATTTTTACCATAACTAGCTTCTCTTTTTCACTGATAGCACTGCATTTTCAAATTGCTGCAACAAACTAGTTAGAAATGAGTAATATTTACTTGAAAATGAGATTAACACATTAATATTTACCTTGAACTACGTAAAAAGCAAATAAAAAGGGTTTTTACCTCTCACTTTACCATTTCATTTGCATTTTGCTTGTTGGAGCTTCGGAGGAGCCTCTTTCCCCTTGATTTTCACCAGCTGATTCCGGGAGATTCTGCGGACGATTTTCGGCGCCGTTTGGACCAGGTAGGAGCTAAACCTTAGCTCTTCATTTTCATGGTTTCATTTTCCTATTTTATGCCTGTTTTGCTGTTCTATTGAGCCTCTCGGGTTTTGCCAGGGCGCCCTCTGATCAGCGCAGGTTCCCCATTCGAAAACTGCGTTGGGATTCAAGCTGTTTGAAGGCAGCTTGTCCCCCAACGCAGATAGTACACTGGGCACCTACGTTGGGGCATAAAAACAACACTTTTTCACAGATTTTGATGAAATTTTCGCCAGTTTTTCATCAATTTTAGGAGCTGACTCATTCTCTTGTTTGTTTTGCAGGGATTCTTGATCAAGATGGCCCTCACATGGCGAGAACGAGAACATGAAGAAGAAGATATGATTGCCCTTCATGATCCTGTTACGGTGGGCGCGCTACGAGACTGTGGTATGCTGAAGTTTTTCCGTATCTCAAGCATGAGAGCACAGATTTCACTATTGCAGTATATGCTTGATGCTTGGGATCCTGTTAACCAAGTATTCCAGATCAGGAACAAACCTATTCCATTGACCGTGACAGACATTTACTTCTTGACTGATTTGTCAAGGCGGGGTGCTCCCATTTCTTTATCTGGTATAATTCGGGGGAATGATTCCGTGAGAGACTATGTCCGCCAGTATTGCAGGGAGGGGTCCCAGCCGAGCAGAGACGGCAAGGTAGTCATCCGTGATGTTACCAGCAGGCCTCTCAGGTCTATTCTGTATACTCTTGGTAGGATGGCCGGTAGCGCATCTTTACATGTTGCCAACAGGTCTCATATGCAGCACGCCTTGGAGTGTCTCCAACCGAAAATTTTCAACTGGAGTGATGCAGTGCTTACTCAGATGAAAAATCAACTGAACAAGGTGAAGGACGGGAAGTTGAAGAACTTTGGTTTTGGTTCGATTCTGACTGCCTTTGCCTTGGAGAAGATCCCTTTGATGCAACCTCAGTATATTGATCTCGGAGTGCCTTCTCCTACCGAGCCACGTATGCAGCGATGGGTCGATCACATGTCCAGACATGCAGGTCAATCCCAGATTTCTTTCAATGCTGCTTTCTTCAGGTGGTTCGATCGCCAGGAGATGGCTTTTTCCGAGTATCCATATGTTGGTATGGATTTCCGGGGTGATCCGGATATGGTACTGCCAGACGGTGCTCAGTGGGATGCTACTGGTAAGAACTTCAACCATATTACTGTTCTTTGTTTTCATTTATAATGTTCTTGTGCTTTATTCTATCAAGACTTTAATTTGAACTCATGTGTGCTTGCAGATGTTGGTCCTGTTCGTCCTGCGGTTCGTCTGAGACCACCTGTTGCTGCTCCGGCAGAGGAACCTGCTCGGAGAGTTATTATCCGTGATCTTAGCGATACTGAGACCCTTACAGCTGTGCAGGGGCAGGTTGAGAACCTTACCCGTGGTCTTCCGGATGTACAGATTGACGAGTTACCTTTACCGATGCAGCAGCATACTATCGGTGTACCTAGACGATGGACCCGTCTTCTGCGCATGATAGCACAGACTGTGGCTTACTATCAGGAGCACCACTAGGCTAGGGTGCCCCCTAGCACTTTTGGAGTTTTTAGGTCACATGACCAATTTTGTCTCGGTTACAGAACATTATGTATGAACTTTATGAACAGCTTACATATATTTTGATTTTCGATTTTCATTCTGGTTGATTTGGATGATTCATATGTACACTTTTTATGATGCGTCCTTTTTATAAATGTTGCAAATGTCTATTTAACACATAGTTTGCCAATGAGTCGGTTAATGTGTTTAGATTTCTTGAAATATGTTGATATTGAATTGAATCAAATCGTCTTTCCAAGATCTTTACTCTTAGGAACATGCGATAAATAGCTGGATTGCGAACAGAATATATACCATTGAGTTGCCGTATTACGAGCTGTGAGTCTAGCCTGACAATTAGTCGGCATATACCACGTCTGATGGCATCAGAGAGTAGTTTTATCAACGCGCTATACTCAGCGATGTTATTCGTTGATTGCCCAATACATACACCTCTGAAACTTACTAACTCGCCGCTTGGATAAAAAATGGCCCAGGCTGCGGAGGAGAGGTTCCGTGAACTACGACTCGCTCCGTCGGCATATCCAACACATGTCTCCATAAGGTTTGACATCTGCAACGGAAAAAGGGAATCACTCAACCAGAACAAGAACTTTGGCGAAAACAAAATACAACAAAAGCATGCAGGTTACTATTTAAGCATAGTAACGCTTGAGGTACAGCCCGTTCCAGGGCTGCGCCAGTGGAATTCCGTCGTAATCTATTAACTCGTAGGCTCCTTTTGCTAACACTCTTTTAACAATATAGGGGCCCATCCATAAGGAATTGAATTTACCTGCTCCTAATTTATCGGATTCTTGGTCATAAAGCAAGACCAAATCACCTTCTGAGAAGACACGGGGTTTGACATTTTTGTCGAACTGAGCCTTGACTCGTTTCTTATGGGCTTCGTTAGCCAAAGCGGCATCACGACGGGTTTCATCCAAGTGGATTAATTCCAAGAAACGAGCCTCTTCTTCTGAAGTTCCGGGGAGGAGATCAATTGCGAGTTTAAGCGACGAAATTTCACACTGGATCAGTAAGACTGCTTCTAGACCGTACACCAATTGGAAAGATGTGAATCCGGTTACATTTCTTACCGAGGTTCGGTAGGCCCACAAGGCTGCATACATGATTAGGTGCCATCTTCTTTTATGAACTCCGATCATCCTCTGCAACATACGCTTCAGGACCTTGTTGATTGCTTCAACTTGTCCGTTGGCTTGTGGATAATACGGAGTAGAGCTATCGTGAGATAGCCCTAGTTTGGCAGCTAATTCGACCATCATGTGATTGCGGAAATGCGATCCATGATCTGTAACTATAGCCTGGGGTACGCCGAACCTGGCGACTACATGATTGAAAAAGAATAGGGCAGCTGTTTCACCAGTATTGTCCAATGTAGGCATCGCCTCGGCCCATTTGGTAAAATAGTCAACTGTGACTATAATATACCCATGCCCCCCGGTCGAGGTGGGGTTACATTGCATGAAATCGATGCCCCATTTGGCGAAAGGCCCAACTGCAACTATTGGTTGCAGTGGTGCGGGTGGTCTTCTGGTTTTGCTATCAAAGATTTGGCAGGAATGACAACTTCGGACTGCGATTATGCAATCTTTAAACATGGTTGGCCAAAAATATCCTGCTCTTAATATCCTTTGGGCTGTAGCGAAACCGGATTGATGCCCTCCACACGCGCCTGAATGACACTCATTCAGGGCTTTTTCGGCTTCTTCATGGGTGAGACACCTTCTCAGAACTGTGTCGATACCACGACGGTAAAGGGTATCACCGACGATCACGTAGTCTTTTGCTTAGTATCGTATACGTTTCTGTTCGGAGTGTGAGGTGTCTGGCCGAAATTTTTGGGTTTGGAGATAGATAATTATATCTCCATACCATTCATCGCTCGCAGATATCAAAAATAAAGTCTCGTCCACGATTGATTCCTTGGAAGTTTCATCGTTGGACGACGATGGGAGATCGCACAATAATTCTGCAAATACCAGAGCTTTCTTTGACTTGGATTTCACAAATTCCAGATCAAACTCTTGAAGGATCGCTATCCATTTGGAATACTTGCCCCCCAGTAACTGTCGCGACAGTATATAAGTCATGGGGTTGCAATCTGACAGAATGGTAGTTTTCCTAAAGAGGATATAATGTCGAAATCTCTGTACCGCTTGAACAGCAGCAAGCGCTAGCTTTTCAACGTAAGAATATTTACTTTCTGTATCATTTAAGTTTTTACTTAAATAATATACAGGATGTTCAACTCCATCGATTTCTTGAACTAAAACCATTGCAATGGTTGTATCCGCTGCAGCTAGATACAGGTTGAAATCCCTAAGATAATCCGGGGCGTACATTAATGATGCTTTTACTAGAGACTCTTTCAAAGCGTCAAAGGAAGCTTGCGCAACCTGGTCCCAGTCGAAGGGTACATCTTTTTTCAAAAGACGTGTATAACCTTTAGCAAGTTCTGCGTAATTAGGAATGAACCTCCTCAGAAAGTTTGCTTTCCCTTGGAGTTTCTGAATCTGAAGCAAATTAGAAGGTGGAGGCAAGTTGATGATTGCCTGAACCTTACAGGGGTCGAGACGAATCCCATCTTTGGAGACTACAAAGCCAAGTAAACGACCAGAACCGACGCAAAATACACATTTGTGTGGATTGAGTCTTATCTTGTAGTGTCGGCAACGTAGAAATATCGCTCTTAGATGCTGCGGATGATCAGTCCGCTTTCGCGAATGAGCCGGAAGATCGTCGAGATATGGTTGAAAAATGCTCTTGATGTCATGGAAAGCATAATTCATAGCCCTCTGAAATGTCGCCCCTGCATTCTTTAAACCAAAGGGTAACTTTCGATAAGCGAATGTGCCCCACGGACATATAAAAGCAGTCTTTGACTGGTCCTGTGGGCGGATATTAATTTGATTGTACCCGGAGAATCCATCCATAAAGGAAAAGATTTCACATCCGGCGCATTCATCAATTATTTGGTCGATGAAGGGCGTAGGGTAGTTGTCCTTTGGACAAGCTTGATTTACATCCCTATAATCGACGCACACTCGTATTGTTCCTTGTTTTTTCATAACAGGTACAATATTCGATACCCAATCAGTTAGCGGAACCGGGTAGATGAATCCAGCATGGAGAAGTTTCTCAACTTCTGCCTTGATGGCAGCGGCTTTCTTAGGGTGAACCTGTCGAAGCTGTTGCCTTACTGGTTTGACATCAGGATACATTTTAATTTCATGTTCAACGATACTCGAGTCGATGCCTGGCATTTCATCATATGACCAAGAAAAGACATCTCTAAATTCACGAAAAAGAGCGTTATATATTTCCAGTTCTGAAGGGGAACAACCTTTGCCAACATGAATATTCTCTACAACACCTGTTTTGGTCGAGATATTTATGGCTATAGTCTCTTCAATATTGGATAAGTTTCGCTCGGAATCCACCGTGTTTATAGTATTTGTTAGGAATTCAAAGACTGAAGGGTGGTAAATATCTTTTTGAGTATCTTCTTCGTATTCCGGAAGAAGGGAACGATGGTGGTGGTCATTCCATGGTGCCCCCTCAATCATCATTGATTGTAAGATTCCTTCGTCAGTCCCATGTACTTTTGACCAAGGATCTAATGGGGTACCATATTCTCTAGATCTATCTACCCAAACGCTCGATGAGCGCTGATTGGGGTTCGCCTCCCAGGCCTGAAACATTGATTGCTACAATATTTCAATGGGGCTTGGTGGCAAAACCATTGCATGATCCATAGCGACCTTGCCTTCTGTTTCCTTCAAGGTGGATACCATATTGCATGTTGCTACAAATGGTACATTTCCTATGCAAATAGGAGGTGGTAGCGTGAATGTTCCCATCATAGTGGGATCTTTCAACAGACCTACTCCAATATCTTGAATCGACCGGTCGCTGCCATGGATCATGGGAACGCTTCCTGTAACTTGTGAACCATTAGGGAGGAAGTTTTGTTGATCGACGACCGTAATCCCTCCTTCAAAGGGGAATGCGATCTTCCTAAAATAAGTCGACACAACCGCTTGCATGGCATAAATCCATGGTCTTCCCAGTAGGATGTTATAGTCAAGATTGCCATCAATGACTTCAACATCTATTTCTACTGTTTTGCCCCCTAGTTCAACTTTCAGGTTACTAAGGATACCGTAAGGGGTATATATCCTTCCGTCGAATGCTTTTAATGTTGTCGATGATCGCGACAATGTTGGAGATCCTAAAGTTTTCCAGCAACTCATCGACATAATACATGTTGATGCCCCCTCATCAATAATCGTTCTATGAACTGTTTTGTTGAGGGCTTTCACTTGGACGAGGAAAGCTAGTTGAGCTGGTAACTGAGGATCATACCCTTTGTGATCAAAGGACACTAGATTGGAATCTTTAGGATCCACCCCACCAATTGCTGATAACAATGCCTGCCTTTGGGATGGGCAATGCTGTAGTACCTCAAGATTCGACATAGCAGATGGCGATTGCGCTAAATCTTCCACTATGTTATAATGCTGTGCTGCTCTGACACGAGGATTAAAAGTCGACTTGTGCACTACTCCCTTTGGCGGTTTTATCGTTAATTCATGCGTGATGGGGGGTACAACTTCTGCCGAGGTTATTGTCGAACTGCTAGGTTGATCTTTACCTTTATCATTCGACACGTGTGGATTCCCGTAATCTTTGTTTCTTGTCGAAATCAAAGCATCATTTTGCTGTTTTGAAACCGACAACATAAGCACTTGAGATGGGGAAGCGTTTCCACTATCAACCAGATTTTGACCTGGGTTAGGAAATGGATCACTTGACATGGTTGAGGTATGAGGACTCTTAAAGAACCTCTTTAGCTCAGCTTTGAATGGGCAATTCCTAGTGTTGTGATCTTTGTCATCGCATATTTGACATGGACTCGGTTTCCTATTTCCAGGAGGGTTCGAAGAATTTTTCTTAGGGGATGACTCACCTTGTTTATTCCTCTTCCCTTTGTTTTGTTTCTTCTTGCTTCCTGGTTGATTGGTTTCTTTGCCCTTATCTGTCGATATGGCATTTACTTCCGAAGCAAGAACTTCTTCATGCGCATTTTGGTTCGAATCCTTACGGGCCTTCTTTTGATGGGTCCTTTTCGGATTCGTGTTTGCCGTGCCAATCACGCCATCGCCGGCATGAGAGTCACTATTTGATTTAGGAGGAGGAGGGATTGAAAACTCTGGTCTAGGGGCGTCTGGTATTTTGTCATAGAGCGTGCCGGACTGAGTATATACTAAGTCCAAATATTGTGCACGAGCAATAACCTGCTCTTCTGTTACGACTCCCCCCTTCGCCACATCTTCCGTTATGGCCGGAAGTAACGACTTTATAAACCACTCAGCTAAAAGCTGATCAGGAACGTATGTTTTAACCATTCTTCGTCGACGTCACCACTCATGTATATGATCTGATATATGAGTTGCGGTTGTCTGTTTGAAGTTAGTCAATATTTCTGTTCCCGTTTCATACCTTATTGGTAATTGAAAGTGGGTTAAGAATGTCGTGGCGAGGGAGCTAAAATTGTCGAACGAAGCTCTTGGCAATTCTATATACCATTTTGCCGCTGGACCTGTCAATGTCCTCTGAAAGAGGCGAAGCCTTATCAAATCATCATTTAGAGTGTTTGACGAACACCACAGATGAAAAGTCATCACATGATTCGACGGGTCTTCACCTGGATTTCCATTGAATTTAGGAATGTCGGATGGAAGTTTGTGTGGGATCACTGGCCACCATGGGGCGTAAGCAATTGGATCATTGGTTAACCGATGTAAATCAGGCAACTCTAAAGTCGCCACGAATGGTAACTGTTGATTCAAGTTAGGTGAAGCGTAACCAGGGTACGATGGAATCGCCTGAACAGTTGGTCTTTGCATACCAGCATAATGGAGTTGATGTTGGTATGACTGATATGGTTGATGGACTTGACCACTATAAAGTGGTTGATTTTGACCATTTTGGATATATGGTTGTCCAGTATTCGCAAAGATTTGCTGTTCAGAACCTTGGTACACTTGCTGGAATTGTGGCTGTTGGTATTGCACTATCCACGGTTGCGATACCATGGGTTGTTGTGCTACACTGACCATTGGACCAAGATGTGGGGTACTTATACCCGATTGTACTTGTGTCACCCCACCAGTAGGTGATTGTGGTTGGGTCGCAGGGTCAAGGGGCTGTTGCATGAGAACCTGAGAAATCTGAGGTTGACATGCAACAGGCATCGTTTGAACTTGCGACACGGTTACAATAGCCGGTGTAGTTGGGATGTTCGTCACAGGTACACACTGTTGCATAGAATATACAACTCTTGGTGGCTGGGACAGCATAGGTACCCAACTGCTCGTTGCAATTCCACCATAACTTGAATAAGGTTGAGAACTCCCGTATGGGTACCCTCCCGGAGGGGGTAATGAAAGGGCATACTGCCCCCCATACGGTGGTAATCCAGAACTCAAGGCAATTGATTGTCTTGGAGGACTGGATGGCCTAAATTGATTCCCAAAAGGGTCAATTTGATGAGTTTCACCATAAGAGTTACCAGACATTACTCCGGAACAAACAGGAACAGACCATACTGCCGAGATAGTCCCTTGGTGGACTCCTTCTAGCGATTGAGAGCTAGTTGGGACAGATGGTATGCCGGCGAACATTGTTGGATTTGCGGCAGGTAATTCTGCCGTCGCCGTGTCATTTGACACAGTCCTGGATGTCGACGGTTGTTCAGACATTTTGAGTCTATCCAATTGATTGCCTAGTGATTCTACAGGAACTTCCACTGGTGATGGACAAACTTCTGTTGTAGCAGGAAATAGAGTGACCCCTACTCCAAAATGAGTTGGAGTGGATACTTGCGGCTCCTCTATAATCTCCTCTATCGCAATCAGACCAGGTGGAAGAGGAAGACCGTCAGGTCCGTAAAATATTTCCGGTGCCGAAGAAGGGGTTGTATCAACAGCGACAGATGTTTGAGGAACAAAACTCTCTGGACCAGTTACAGATGGAACTGGTTCAGTTATACAAGTATTTGCCCCCAGACTAGGATCAGTATTACTGTCCTTCTGTGGCGGTTGAACTTCTTCTATAGAGGCAGGGTTTCCGGAAATGTTTGGAGTAACCAGAATCTCAGATGTTGTCGGAACACTTGTTCTAACTTTTAAAGGAGATTTTGAACTGGTTCGACGAGCTCGCTTTGTCTGGATTGTTTTCGATTCCGGAGACAAAGATGGTTGACTCGCAAGCCTCCGAGAACGACGGATATTCAATTGACTTTCTTCCACGATTGCGGATTACTCGATCAACTAAAATATAAAGGGGGAAATTTGTGTTTCCGATTTGAATGAATTTTATTAGACGCTTTTAAACATAACTTTGCTTTTTCATGTTTTAAGAGTCGAGAAAAAGCTAAAGATGACTCTAGTCTCCTTCGATGTATTAACGAGCCCGAAGTGACAAATGCTCGGTTGGACCTTTTCAGTTATAGAGTTTGAAAAGGGCCAAAAGAAACTGCTCTGGAGATCTAGGCAGAGGGTGTGCCAAACCTTTCGCGAAACCACAGAATACGTTTTACGGTACGGGTGGTCGATCTTCGTGAATGCTGTGTTCACTGCATCGCGATCAGTAGGGCGGCCGACACGGCTTCCTAAGGATAAAGGATAAATGCCTATAGGGGTCTCCCAATATATACGCGACGGTACGTGGGAGCACAAGTCCGTATTAGTGCCACCGACTCTCAGGAGGAATCACCCACCTTCGTAGAGATCGACAGTCACTATGTTTAACGACGCCGGAACACGTCTCTACCTAGACCTCTATGTGTTTGCGTTATGTTTCAAATGCGTTGTTAGGTTCATTCAGTATATTTTAAGTTGATCTTTTTAAAGTTTGCCTTTCGAGGTTCACCACGAGATGTATATGAACAATTCCTAAATGTAGCCTAAGATGAGAAGCAAGCTTTTTCAAATCTTTTTGACTGATGAAAATCTTAACTACTGAGGGAGAAGAAAGGCAAATCTTTTCACACAGTTCATACAGCACAAACTAATGCACTTTCTCCTAAATCATCATGCAAACTTTTTCAAATGCAAAATGCACAATGCATGTATTTTCTTTTCCCTTTCTTAATGTGGATGGGTTACAAAAAGAAAGTTGTTATATAACTTTGATTTCGATTTAAAGCGAAAGTAAACAAGCTTGTCCAAAATCAAAAGACACCTTAAGATTCACTTGCTTAATCACTGGAAATGCATGAAATCAAACCATAATGACGAAAGTAAATGACTAATCAGCTATGGACAACAAACAAGCTAACTCTTCAGACCAGCAAAATGCCTAACACAGGTTCAGATCTAAGAGGCCAAAAGAAAGACTAGTTTACTTTTCGTTATGGGAAATTGTAAATGAGTAAGAAATACAAAGAACAAGTACAATTTCGTTATATAACGGAGGCGGAATGATGGCAAGTAATATTGGTTTCAGATCAGGTGCAAGACTGGTAACTGGCAGCCAAATCAATAGTGAAAACAGGCAAGAGAAAAGGAGGAAACCCCAACAGCACTAGGCAAAATTGGGCCAACGCAGGTGCTGCACAGCCAGTCTGGCTCTCAGCGCAGGTAGCCCCTTCGGGACCTGCGTTGCAAAGCAGGTAGCCTGTGTACTACCTGCTTTGGAAAACGAAAGTTGCGTTTTCTCAGTTTCCGGGTCACAATTTTCTCAAAAATGCACAGTTTTTGCTCAAATCAGAAGCAATCAGTCAAGCACACTCAAAGGGATGATTAGGAAGGTGAAAAGCTATCACTAAGAGCTTACAAGGATCCTTGTAGATCAGCTCTTCAAATCATGAACTTGCTCAGAAATGAGCCAGAGTAGCTGCCCTCTACTTCGCTTTTGATATAATCAAAAGCTTTTCGATTTGGTACTCTCTTGTTCAGGAAATGAATAGCAAAATACTACAAACACAATCAAACGGATACGATCCCCAGCGGAGTCGCCAGTTTGTTGTAGGGAAAAGTATCCGACTCGGATGACCCTATCCCACTCTAAGGGTGATAGTTCCTTAGCAACAACTGTAAAACAAACTACTTAAGGTTTACTTCTTTATGAAAGCAAAAGAGAATGGAGAAATGCACTAACCGTTGCCTTGCGCTTAATGTCGAATCCAAACTCTTCTCTTTGGCCGCTTGCTCCTAGCTCCCTGTTCTTTTGCTTGCCCAGCTACAATGAGATCCTGCAAAATAACAAAGAAGGAAACTACAAGAGGCATGCAATCATAACTGGTTCATGGATTAGTGTAAACCAAACATGCAATCATCACAATGTATTATTGAAACAAGAGCACATAGAAGAACCTCAATAGCTTTTATTAATGAAGAAGTAAAGGTTCTGAGAGTATTACAACCATTGAAGGCTCCAACCCAGCAACACCTCCCAGCAGAAAGAATTTCTCCTCTTCACCTCTCTCAAACAATCACCCAATAGTTCTATAGTGAAACCAACAGCATATCATTACTTTGCACAAAATTCCAGCCTCCTGAGCTCATAGGAGAGAGCTCAATATATAGATGAATTGAGAAAGGATGAGTCAGCTTGCAACTGATGTGTAGCTGCCTTGTGTCCTCTCTCTCTTCAGTTAATCTTTAGTTGATCTTCAGTTCTTGAGTCCACTTGGAGAACCTTGCTTCCACTTGGAGAAACAGAGCCTCTGACTCATCACAAGGCGAAATACCTGATCCAAGTGTCATTTTTGGAAGATTCCAGAGCAATGACTCAGTGTGCCACTTGTCTCATCTCGCTCAGCGTAGGTGGCCTTTGTTCCACTTGCTTTGCAACGCAGGTACACCATGGAGCAACTGAGTTTCAGCGCAGAAACCTAGTGGAGCACCTGCTTTGATTTCAGGATTGCTTGTTTTTGAGTGTTTTCAGGTGGAGAACTGATCTGAGAGCTGTTGGTTTGCTGACCTTGTTCCTCTAGGGGTAGGAACATCATGTTTAGGGAACTTTGGATCCCTTGGATTATTGACAATTCATGCTTGTTGCTATAAGGCACAAATTTGTCTATAACAGGGTTGGGTATGGAAGAGTAGTTTGATATAACGGATGTGGGGTCAGGATATATACTAATATAGTTTAATATATGCAGGTTTTTATTATATGGGTTTGGGATTAATATATATGCGAGAATTATTTTAATACAAGATACATGTATAAGGGGAATTAAACAATTAGAGTTAAATATTAATATTAGTATATGATCGGGATCGTAAAAAATACACTAAAGTTCTAATGTAAAATTAATATCGGGAATGGATATTTTCACAGTGGAACTTGACATAAATTTAAGCATTTATATTTAGGATATGTGTATTTTGGGGGTATTAATGAATGAAGTGGAAATTAGTAAAGGGACCCTTTTTAAAACTTTTCCAAGGATAAATGTTATTTCAAACTTAGTAAAAGGAGTGATTTTTTTTAACTGCACCAAGGGTTGGTGGGTTAAAAAGGGTTGTCGGGAAATACAAAGTGGGGGGATGTTAATTAGATAATACGGGGGTACAAAAACTTAGGATAGGGGGGTTTTGTGGGTTTTGAAAGGGAAAAGGGAAATTAATAAGGGGGAAAGTAATATTTGTAATGGGGAAGGAGGATGATTTTTTAAAGGGTAATATATAAGGGAATGTGTGAAACCAAGGGGTAAAAGGTGAAAATGGTGGGGAAGGGTATTTATAAGTAATGAAGGGATAATGGGGGAAATTAGTAAATAAGTATGTGGGGATGTAGTGAAATGAGGGGAAATTAGTAAACAAACTTGGTGAATGTCTTTTCTTTCTCACACTTCCTCTTGCACATTGAAACATAGGATTAAACATGATAAAGTGCTTATGATTTAACAACCTTGTACATCTACAACCTTTCTTCTACCTACCCTTTACTTATCCTAACATTTTTTCTTCATTTTATTGGGTGCATTTAGGCTAGCAGACCCTTTCTTTCCTTTTCTTTTGACAAGTAAACTATCTAATTCTAGCTTTATAACTTCCAATGACTTAGATTAAGCTTATGAGCACATTTTTATTTCTCTACCTAAATACTGATCTACCAAGGTTAAACAACTTGGCCAGATCTTTATTCTCTATCTATAAACATGAAATTTAAAGTATGAATTAGTCAAGATTAAGCTATTTGACTATCATGGATTGTTGCATTTATGACAAGCTGCACACAACCATTATTTTGCACATAAAAGTAAAAGCAGTGGCACTTGAATTTTCACACTTTCATGATCTATTTTTGTTTGGGGTTCATATTTTTCACTTTTTTGATCTTTTGTTTTTCTTTTTTTCCTTGGATTTTTCTTTCAGGACATACCCTCTACGTTTTTTAACTTTTTAATATGGAAAACATTTTTTAGAAAACAAAAGCATGTACAATATTACAAGACTAATCATAGCCAATTCAAAATTATGAATCCTATTATTATAGGGCCTTAACAAGGCCCTTTTTTTTTAAAAGCCTATTTTTTGACTATAAATTTTCTAATGTATTAAATGTGAATAATTATTTTCTAAATTTAACAATTTTTGAAGTGGTCTTCTTCTTCATATTTTCTTGTTTTAATTTTTTTTTTTTGTAGTGAGATTTTTATCTTTTGCATGGTTAAAGAAGAAGGTTGATATTTTAAAGTTTCGATATTCTACATATTTATATATTATTAATTAATTTTTCAATGCACATCAAATAATTGTCTGTAGAAAACAATAATTTTTAACAATTGACATAAAAATAACCATTTTGAACATAAATATAACTAAAAAATTACACATTTTGATAATTTTTTTTTTTCTAGAAATGACATGTCAAAATCACAATTTTTATAGGAAAAATTAACAAAAAAATGGTTAAATATTAGTTTTTTTTTTTTTTTTACGAATTTCATGTCAAAAAAAATAATAATCACTATTTTTTTCAAAAAATAATGATTCACATAAAACTTAAAGCGAAAATCACATAATACAAATATTGAACACATAACAACATTAATTGAATGCTTATTCTTCTCATAAAATGTCAAAGTCAAAACATTACAAATATAACTAATTAATAGTTACAAAAAATGAGCTTGATTTCCAAGCATACCTTAAATTTAATCAACAATATTATGTAAACCAAACTCTTCATCCTCTAGAGTTTCATCATTGTATTCTTCCACAATATTTTTTGCTTCATTTTGCTCAATTTCCTCTTCTAATGGATCTTTGATGTCTGCGAGTATTCCAATGTATGCCTTTCCAATCATTCCATGTAGTGGTGATTGAGGTTTCTTTGCCTTTCTTGCCACACGCGATTCACTAAAATCCCCTTTCTTCAACCCAATTTCTTGCATTGCATCTGGAAGAAATTGAAGAGCATTGATTCTTTGCTAAATAAATTTTCACTGTACTGGATCTTTTTCAATGGCAATGAAATTTTTTCCTTTTAGTAGGCAACATGATAGTGTTGTACCTAATTATCAAGCACAAAAGAAATAATGAAGTAAATTAGTACAATGACATAAATTAAGAAAGAAGACACTGAAATTCAATTCTATATAATAAAACTTACATGAGCAAGAAAATAAATTTAGAACCTGATCTCCATTTGAACATATGTCTATAATATAATTAATCAATGACTGTGGTTTTTTATAAATGTTAACTATCTCTCCTTTTGCTTCTTTGTATTCATATGTTAGTTTTTTCACAACAACATCATAAACCAATACTTAACTATGACTCTATCCATCTACCCAATTAAAAACCATAGACATATAGCTATCATCTTTTGCCCAACTATCAATATGGATGAAATCACAGTCATTTATAAATGGTTGATATTCATAGTTAATAAGATTTGACTTTTTCCTGTAACATGAAATAGTAAAAGTTCAATTAACTTGAACATAAATTAATTTTTTAACATTAATCAAACATACATTTTCAACCTCTTACCATGTAAGCTACATCCTTGAGCTTGTTTTCTCATTGAAGCTTGACACTAACATTACCAATTGTGTGTCTGAATGAAATGTCACAAATCTCCATAATGGAGATGATGTGACTTCTACAAATCCCGCAACCACTTTACTAAGAGCTTGATAAGTATAAGGGTCACTATCATAGTCAATATTTGGGATATTGAAACCATGGGGAATATCTGCAATAACTAGGGAATAATCCTTTTTAGGTATGAATTTAGCAATGTCTTCACAGTCGCCTTGTATTGCTTGATATTGAATAGGGTCAAGCTCATTCCAAATGAAATGAGTAAGAGTTGGATCAAGTTCAACATTCCTAAGACATTGCTTCTTTAGTCTTTCGATTTTAATTTTTTCAATAGAGGTTATGAAACTATCCGGTGCTCCATTTGCATCCTTCCTCATCTTTAATAAAATAAAAAAAATATATGTATAAGTTACAAAATAAAAATAGTATATAGATAAAGAAAAATGAATGTATAAATCAACATACTTTTTTAAATGCAAGATAAAAATCTTTTAGCATTGACGTAGAACTTGAATCTGGATAGTTGCGTACAACATCATCCCAAATATATTCATTCAACAATTTAACCATTTGTTCTTGTATTTTCATGTAAAATTTGTGATTGAATAAATAGATTAAAAAAAGTAATATAATGATATGTATAACAAATACTACCAAGAACAATATGTTATATTTAAAAGAAAATTATAATCTAGAAATAAGTAATAATATTTCAATAAACTTACTTTTGAAATTTCTCAGACATTACCTCCAATGATAATTCCCCTAATCTCACACGAGATAATATTGCTTTGACAAGTTTTTCATCCTTCACTCCTTGCAATGCTCTCCAAGGTGTGATAGTCATATCTTCTGGTAGTTGCTTCATTTCAGGATCTGATTTACTGTTGCTATATATCAATGGTTTAGACCTTTTGACCTTTTGGTTTTTAATGCCAATGTTCTCCCACATGCTAAAATCCTCATTAATCAATTCCCATATCTCTCCAGTTCTAAATGTCATCTAGAAAATGTTATTAATACTTCCGAATATATCAGTATTTACTTTGTCGCCTTTTGTATTGATTTTCTCCTCAATTTAATAGCCTGTTTCCATACAACATTCCTTTTGTAATTCTATAGTAACATTTATCTTATCCCCACCACATTTTTCTTCAAATTCACTATGAATAATTCTAACCCTTTGGATGAAAGTCATAGACATCCTATATTAATTATTTGAATTATGATCCCATGCCAATAACTTTGCTTCTGTATTTGATAAACCAACATAAATGATACATTTTATTGTTTCAAAATGTGGGTTATCGGGATATTCCTTCATCAATTGCCTTTGAGCTTCTACATAATGGTTCCCCCCAAGCACATAATAATTGTGTTCAAAATGTTTTGACTTATCAAATGATTCTTTGTTGGGAACTTGAACTAGGTCAACAAGAAGAACATAATTAACCACATGAGCATATGGATTGTATCTCATTAATGTCTTCAAGTTGCGAACATGCAGGTGGTGTGGCTTTCTGATTTGATATTTACATTGTCCTTCACTTGGCTTATAGATTTGTCTCACATTGAGCTGAAATGTACGACCACCCTCAATTAAGTTTCTCTTTGTCAAGTTCTGTCGAATGGATTTTAGTTTTGTTTTAATAATGCCATCCTCTAAATTAGCTTCTAGTGTAATGATTTCTGTGCTTTCTTTTGAATTTTCACTAGGATCTTCACTTTTGGTAATTACTACTTGAGAATGTTCAACTTTAATTTTCTTCCTCCTAATATTCTCATCATTAACTAGAACAGAGGCATTCCTGGGCATTGTTACTTTTCATCTTTTTTAGCTCTTCTCCTTTCTAACATCAGTTCTAATGTCATCCTCAGTAATGACAACATATTCTTCAGCGTCAGTTTCAACTTACTCATCTTCAAAAGTAACCTATCTAGCTTTGTTAGATTTATCTACTAGAGACATTTTTTATTTTTTATTTTATTTATTTATTATTATTATTATTATTTTTATTTATTTATTTTATTTTTATTTTATTTTTATTTATTTTATTTTATTATTTTTATTTTATTTTATTTTATTTTTATTTTTATTTTATTTCTGATCCCTTGGATGTAGTTTTGTAGTATCATGAATTACTACATTTTGGTTGTTTGCCATATCTTATTCTAACCCTGAGCAGAAACTGCTGACAACATTCATAATATCTTACTCTATGAAATGAATGCCTCCCAACATAATTGAAATTTTTTCAGTAAAATTCTGTCAAACAAAATATCATATGTCAATAAAAACTAAGTTATAAAAAGATAATGAGACAGTTACAATAATAAAAAACACAAATATAAATAACAATACTTACGATATGTTGTGTAATCTCATTTATGATTTGTTTAGACAACTTTGTAGATACCTCTGTCATGTCATACAATGGCCATGATAACTGATGTTTAATCTTGTCATGTGACTTGGGCAGTTTTGTAAGTATATAATGAACTTTAGTGTTCGGTATCAAACACATGTCTATGACCTTTCCTAGCACCTCATAAATGCCACTATTGCTAGGGATATCAACATATAGATATATCTACATATCTTCATCTTCTCCTTTTTTCACATACCATACATTTTCTGGAAGCTTTACTTCTTTTGTTTTCTTCCAATATGAAATTGTTTTCTTATTGTTTGAGGACTTGATAGATTTGTAGTTATCAGCTTAGGTTTGGTTCGTTCAACAGTGATTTTTGAGGATCCACCTTTAATTTTAGCAATTTTTGGTCTAGAAAGATTCACATAAATCTTCTTTGATGCCATTTTCCTGCAAAACACACACGCACACACACACACGCACAGACAGACATATATATAAATAAGTAAATTACAAAAAAATAATATCTTAAATTAACAAACAAAATGATAAATGATAAATAATTTTGTAAAACATAACCTTCAAAACAAAATAAAAATAAAAATAAGAAATTAAAAATGCAGCCTCGTCCCGCCCAACCCCCACAACTCAATGGGTTGGCGGGGGTGGAGCTTTGATTACGAGAAGTCCCACAGAGGGGGCTACACATAGCCCCTTCCACCTCACCTCGATGGCCTCACGCAGCCCCTCCCGCCCCACCCTGGTAGCCCAACGCAGCCTCTCCCACCCCACCTCGGTGGCCAATGAGAATTGGCCCACCACCTCCGGCGGGATGTTGGGTTGCGGGGGTGGGGCGGAGTGGCTGGTGCCTGTTAGGGCCTAAACCTACCTCAGGATGAGAAAGGTAGAATCTAGGGTAACATCAAACCACGCTTAACCTGGTAGCTAGCCCTACCAGGTCGGGAGAGGGCTCTCTCCTTGTCAATCTCAGAAAAGATGGCCAATAAAGCTTGAGATGACTGATGTAAAGACTAATTTTAGGCTAGGTATGTTCTCAGAGGAGTTTGAATGAATTTAATTTTGGTTTGCTGGCTCAAAGATGAGTTCGGGCTGATCATCCTCCACATTTACCATATCAGATAATGGATCCAAATTCAAAATCTTAGACACCTGACCTTTATAGCTATTGTTCTTCATTAATTCAGTCAAAGGAATTGACACTTTTAACTTAGAAATTTCATTTTCTAAGCTAAAGGCTGATGTTTTATCTACCTATTTGACTAGAGCATCCTTCTTTTCAGTCTTCTCTTTTAATACAATTGGCTGATTTGATCTTTCATTTGTTGATTGTGTTTTACTAGCGATAGGATCAATTGTCTCCTTTCCCTTTCTCTGTGCTATTAGAGAATCGTTCTTTGGCGGTGACACTTCCTTCTTATTCTGAATTGGCTTGATGGGAACTTCTCTACTCTTGAGTGAATATTGTTGCTGCTGGGTTGTCAAAGCATTCATGTAACCCCTCTGATATTCATCTGACTCTTCTTCAAGAATTGTTTCATTTGCCAAGATGAAATCTTCGTCTTTTTGTATAGCTGGGCTTTCTGAATACTCTTCATCTTTGGTGATATAAATGGGCAGATCATCAGGTGTAAAGAAATGATTCTCCTCACCAATTATGTTCTCATCATCATTTGATTTCAGACCATGTACAAAATTCTGCTGTAGGGGTGTCTTTACTTGCTATTGTGCCGCTTGGTCTTATGCTCTTTATTCTCATTGCTTGATTCTGAATTGTGATTGTTGGTGACCACAAAAGTTTGGATTTCTAACTTGTGTTTTAGGCTTATCAATAATTGTGAGTATATTAAACATCTTCTTGATCTTGCGAAGCAAATGATCGAAGGAAGAAGCTTCCTCTTTTATGGTTACCTCTTTTTCGGCCTTTGCTCTAGCTCTCTTGGCAAGTAGATTTGCCTCAATGTTGACTGTAATTTTTTGCATGTCCTCCAATGTGGCCGGATCTCTTTCTCTCAATTGATACGCTATGTTAGGATCGAAGCCATCAGGAAATTTAATTAAAGCCAGCCCCATAGGTGGCTTTATATCAGTAGGAATTGCATTGTAAACAGTATTGAATCTGACACAACAATCTTGGACACTCTCACCAACATTCCTCTTGTTGTTTTCATATTCGGAAAGGATTTGAAGAGGGTTTTTCTTTACCTCCTAGAAATCTAAGAATTGTCTCTGAAGATTGGTCAGTGTAGTGATACTCACAGCCGGTAAAGCTCTGAACCACTTCCGCACTTCACCTCCAAAAGTTTGCACAAATAATCTCATAGTCACATTTTCGGCATCAATCTCATGAAGGTCAAAGAAATCAGTCATCCTATCCACATGTTGCTGAGTTGTGATACTTTGAGGAGTGCCATCAAACAATGGGATCTTGCTTTGGTAGTCAGCGGGCATGGCATCCAAGTTTTGAGGCAACACAAGGGGTGCATATCGAGTAGCAATTTCTCTAGGTGGATTTACAATTGGCCATGGGGATGTAGGAGGAGTCAGAACAATGATAGCAGCTGACGATTTAATTGGTGTATGAGGTTTCGAAGGAGGAGAGGAAATACGAGATGTTTGAGGTGTTGATGGGGTTGATGGGGGAGAAAAGACAAGAGGTCTTTGATCTAATATAGTGGGTTGCACGGGAATGGTGGGAATGAAAGGAGGTTTGCTAGGATTTCCTAAACCAGATGCAATTGCCGATGAACCAAGAGTTGCTAATGCAGATTCTAAGAACTCGGGAATATTTGAAGCCACAATGGAAGTTTGAAGATTCAAGATATAACTATCAATTGATCTATTTGCCCTTTTAGTTTCAAGATCTTTGACAAACTCTGGATTTAAGATAGTAGAACCAACAACACTTTCAGATTTAGTCTCAAACAACGACAAATCAAAACATTTGTCAAATTCAAGATCTTCAAGATATTAAAAAACAACAGGACATGAACGAGATTTGAACACGGGAATCACAGAACTTTCTTGTCGGAGAATTCTTGGAATGAGATTTGCGTTTTCATACATAGGAGGAGGATCAAGATCAGGATTGGATTTGGTGTATCATCTGGAAGCCAGTGTGTTGAATTAATCCCAAAAATCAAATGGACAAAATCAACTTGTTCAGCCTATCAAATTCTAAACTCATCATCCAAAGTCTAGAATTGCTTAATGATATTGGGGTAATCGTTTAGATCAGATGTTCAGTTTATAAACTAGACCAGAGATTGACTGAAGCAACATTCATCTACTTTCGCTAATGCAAAGCAAGAGCATTTCGAAGGCTACTTGGCTAACTTCAGGCTCCATCTGTAGTCTACAAAGCAAAACAATGATAATAAACTTTCATCCCTAGTATAGTTGCCACTATGTTAGGACCTAAACCTACCTCAGGGTGAGAAAGGTAGAATCTAGGGTAACATCAAACCACACTTAACCTGGTAGCTAGATCTACTAGGTCGGGAGAGGGCTTTCTCCTTGTCAATCTCAAAAGAGATGGCTAATAAAGCTTGAGATGACTGATGTAAAGACTGATTTTAGGCTAGGTATGTGCTCAGAGGAGTTTTAATGAATTTAATTTTGGTTTGTTGGCTCAAATGTGAAAGGCAGATTTGGGTCCGAGGAATGGACACAGTCTTGCAGAGATCTCTATGGGGCGAGGTAGGCAAATGGTTTAGTACTTCAAATTGAGTGAGATGGAGAGCTTTTAGACTGGTGAGGAGTTGGAGAGGGCATGAAAGTCTCAGGGATCCTCTTCAAACAACTGAAAACATAAATAACTAAACAAACCCTAGGTAGAGCACTACAATTTCAATGAATTCTACCTTTATCCTTGTTTGATTTAGTTAAGATGAATAGAGAGAGATGATAGCAAACATAAAAAACATATAAAATTGCAATTATAGAAGGAAAAATAATACCAAGTCAAGTTTCCCCAAGAATCCCATAAAGTACTACAAACCTTGGTCTATTCCTTTGCCAAATTGCTGAAATGACTGTACAATAATGTTCAAAGCATTCACAAGAGTCCAACCTTTACCAATGACTGAAAAACTACTAGATATAGGTAACAAACAACTCATGATAGGCTTTAGGGGTCTAACTCATGAGTTTAGGAGCTATTTCAACAAGATCTAAACTAAGAACTAAAAAGTAGGCAGTGGAACAACTTGCCTCTAAAACCTAGGAAACTGATTCATTCAGTTGCAAACTACCTTTTCATGATGAATCTACCTCCATGAGTGAAAATTTAGCATATTTACACCAAAATCCATCAAATCACATCAAATTACATCATGATTTTGACTTTTAGAAAGAGAAAAGTCAAACTGAAAAGAAACTAGGCAAAAAACAAAGTTTTTTGGCCAAAATGAGAAAATTTCATCCCGTGCGTCGCGCTCTTTTCCCTGTGCGCCATGCTACTTTGGAGCTACTTTTGGAGGCCTTTCCGTGCACAAAATTTTCTCCAAGTGGGATTTTTGGAAAGGTTTGCCTGTCTACTTTCCAAAACAAGTGGAATTTCTGAATTTGGTCTCCATTTGCCTCTCCAAAAATGAGTTCTCCCAACACTACTTGTGTGGCCAAAAAGGGGTAGAAAGGTCATTTTTGAGGTGTTTTTGACCTTTTTGGAAGCTCAAGACTTGTCAAAATTTCTAGGCCATATGAGGGCATTCATATTTTTCCATGAGAAATCCAAAAATTCTGATTTTTCCTCAAAAGGAGGTCCCTAGCAAAAGCACGCACCAGGTGGCGTGGCGCACCAGGCAGAAAAACCTGTTTTTTAGGCCAAAATTCAAAATTTGCAAAATGTTTCCCAAATTTCTTGAAATTTGGGCTGAGTGTTCTTCATCAGGTGTTGTGTTGGGCTAAGGAAGCCTCAACCAAGATCTGGAGTCTATCTTGCTCTTTTCTCTTCCTCATGGCTTTCTTCAACTTGGCCTTCAAAATCCTAATTCTCGCTTTGCACACCTTGTTTCTCACCAAGTAGTGGTATGCCATGTGCCTCAACATCTTTTTCTCTTTGTTGGCCTTCTCCAGCATCCTCTCCAAGTGCAAGTTTGTCCTCTCAAGCCAAGATTCACGATCAGCTTGAATTTCTTGTTCAAGTGTTGTCAACTTAATTTTCTTCCTCTTGGCAGCCTGTCGGTTTGCCCTTATGTTTTTGAGCTCCATGATGGTTTGCTGATCCTCTAGCTATTTGTTCCTCTACTCCAAATAATTGATTATCCATTTGGCTCTTTCCAGGTTGAGGGACAAATGATGAATGTCATCTTGCTGCTCCCGAATGATCTCTTTGAGCTTTGAGCTCAAATCAGTGTCATCATCCTGAATAAGAATGAAATCTGCCTCTTGACCTCCTGAAGGTCCCTCATCATGCAAGGGCTTCTTACCCTTGTCCTGTACCTGCTCTGCTGATGGAGGAAACGAGACCCCTTCCACCCCAGGTGGAGATAGTACTCGTTTTGCTGCTGCAAACAATCTCCTAGTGCCCTTTTGGTATGTGACAAACACTGGCACACTAGTGGTTTGTGTCTCATGAACCTCCTGCTGATGTGAAGGCTCTCCTACCTCATGAAAAACTGATGGGGGAACTTGAGGACCAGTGAAGACCTCATGTGAGATGAAATCCTCCCATGAAACATTTAGTAGACTAAGCTGATGCAAAACCACAATTTTGATTAGTGCAAAGTGATAGATGCTATTATACTGCTGATGAGGAGGCTTCCTTTGCACTAATGTGGTCATATTCTCAATATTCCAGCAAATGAAATAGGGGAGGTTCATCATCCTCACCCTAGTAAAGTGCATCAACAATCTGATATGATAGGTGTACAGACGAGAAAATCTGCCCTCACAGCTGAAATATTTAATTATGAGTTTCATCAAGGGAGCATATGTGTCCTATAGGTACTTGAATGGGAAGACTCTATTGACATGTCTCTGAAAACCAGCCTTGATATAAGGCTCATAATGATCTCTATCTACCAGCTGCCCCTTATTCCACTACTCACCTACATTTGGAATACTGGTTGCTTGAGCAATAGTCTTAGGTGTCAAGGTGAATGTCACACCTACCAAATTGACTTGGCCATTGTGAAGATGGAGCACAAATAGTCTGGCTAGCTCATGGTGGTATTTGACTCTTTCCACCATCTCACAAAATTGATAACAAGATTGATGTTGGAAGCATGTGACAGCAAGAGGACAAGCCAACAATTCGGCAAGTGAAGTAGGCTCCTCCCGGTTATGTTTTCCACTCTTATGAGGCCTCCTTGGTGCATGAATTTCTCTGGAAGAGTCACTGACTGTTTCCTCATTTCTGTCATAGGAAGAATCTGACTCCATGTTTGCCAATTCTTGGGTTTTCTTAGATGAGTATGAAGAGATTTTATGGTGTCAATAGGTTTTTGCTGCCAAAGATATGAATTTATGAGGGACTGTGGAGGGAATGTGGAGGGACTGTGTATGAGAGGTTGGGTGTGTTCTTTGTAGGATTTTTGGGGAATAGAAGGGTTTAGGGGATGATATTTAGGTTTTAGGGATAGCAATTAGGGTTTGGGGTAATGAGATTAGGGATTAGGGTTAGTATTTTTAGGGATATGGGAAACATAGAATAGGTAAATAGGAATGTGAAGGGAGGGAGAAAATGAAGTGGAGGAAGTGAGGGAGTGAAAATTATAGAAGTGGGATTTAGCAGCAAAAATGCAATTTGTAAATCCTAGGCAATGGTTTTTAAACAAATTGTACAAGTAATTAGGGTTTCAATTTTTCCTTTTGAATCACCATAAACACTAAGACAAACTCATTCATTGGCCATGAGGGAGTGTCAACTTACTTGGAAAATGAGGAATTAGTGATTTTAAGAGTTTTGGAGGAAGCTGTGAGCGATTTCGGGTGTTGTAGTCCTGTGCGTCGCCCCACCTCACAAGTGCACCACACTGCCTTGGTGCGTCGCGCCAATACAAATTTTCAACAGGGAGTGGGCTCTGTGTGCGCTGCGCTGCTTCTGTGCACTGCGCTCTAACCCAGGTGTGCCGCGCCTACGATTTTCGCCCTTTAAACACAAAATTTCTCTCTTGGCTCTTGAAAACACAAATGGACTTTCTCTCTTTCACTTGGGGACACAAATGAGCCTTCTTTGTATTGAAAACACTTTATATTGCAATGGCTTTAATTTTTCATTCAAGAAAACCCACTTTGCTAATGTTTGACTTTCATTTGCTTTTTAAAACTCTATTTTGGGTAGTTTGCTTTACTTTTGCCTTTGATGGACTGAATGCTTTGACTTTTTGTTTCTTTTGCAGGTGGTGAAGTCGCAGAGGCTTGGCAAGGTGACCAGGGCTGCCTATGAAATTATTACATATGAAAAAAAAAGAAATTACATCAAATTGGTACATGAAACATAAAAAACTCTATTTTTCCTCAAAACAAGGTTTTGAGGAAAAATCAATCACTGAGCATGTGATTATTGAAATTATTGTTGGTGGGACTTTATTGACCTCCTCATGTGCCTGCTGACCGTTATTGAGCATTTTGAAGACCTTATTGACGAAATCCTAGACCTAATGAGACCTAAAACCCTAAAAATGACTTTTGCAGATTTAAAGACAAAAAATGAGTGCAAATGATCTAGATGTATGAAAATGGGTCAGCAGGTAAAGAACATGAGGGAAAATGTATAATATGCCACTACCATCAGATGATCCATGACCCTAATGGAATGCAGCTGATTGAGTGAGACACCTAACATGCAAGGCAACAAGAGAATTTGATCACTGATGGAGGGATGAAGATACCAACACTAACATGTATATAAATCAGTAAATTACAAAAAAATAATAGCTTAAATTAACAAACAAAATGAAAAATGATAAATAATTTTGTAAAACATAACCTTTAAAACAAAAGAAAAATAAAAATAAGAAATTAAAAAATGTAGCCTCCTCCCGCCCAACCCCCGTAGCTCAACGGGCTACCGAGGGTGGAGCCCTGATTCTGAGAAGCCCCTCTGAGGGGGCTATATGCAGACCCTTCTACCCCACCCCGATGACCTCACGCAACCCCTCCCACCCCACCTTGGTGGCCCAACGTAGTCTCTCCCGCCCCACCCCGGCGGCCAATGAGAATCATCCCACCACCCCCGGCGGGATGTTGGGCTGCGGGGGTGTGGCGGAGTGGTTGGCGCCCAGCCCCTCTGCCCCTCCTGCGTAGCCCAATGGCCCACCGGGGGTGGCGGGATGTTGAGCCGCAGGGGTGGAGAAGAGGGGCTGGGGGCCAACCCCTTTGCCCCACCCCCGCCGACAACACCTCCGCCCCACCCCCGCGGCCCAACAGCCCACCGGGGGTGGCAGCCAAGTGGCGTCGGGGTGGGGTAGGAGGGACTGCATGCAACCCCCTCTCGCCCCACCTCGGCTATCCAATGGGACTGTTTAGCTACCGAGGTGGGGTGGGAGGGGCTGCATACAACTCCCTCCCACCCCTCCCCCACGGGCCCGTTGGGCCACAGGGTTGGGTGCCACCGACGAGCACGATCGGGTCCACCATTCCCACTGCAGACGTAGTGGCCTTCTTCCTATCGTGAGCTTGTTAGATAAATTTGTCTCATCTAATTTTTTAATTTCTAAATAAATAAATAAATTTCATTAAACCTATTGAATTTTAAAACTTGCATACAACAAAAGGGAAACTAACCTTTCAAATGAGATAATCTTTTGTTGAATATGTTGTTGATAGCAATGTAGTTTCTATACAAATTTTCTCCAAGTCTTTTAATAAATCTCGAAAACCTTGATGTGATGTGAGGAATAATGATAATGAAATTTATGATATAGTGGAAATTACAGAATTGTTTTACCGCACGATTAATGTGGGATTAATTTGTTTTTATAAAAATTTAACATGTAAATTTTGTTATGGCGATATAGGGAACTATGATAAAATGAACATTACAGAATTGTTTTACCACACGGTGAATGTGGGATTAATTTTTTTTTATAAAGACTTTAACACGTAAATATTGTTATGGCGATATAGTATATTGTGATAAAGCGAACATTACGGATTTGTTTTACCACATGGTGAATGTGGTATTAATTTTTTTATTATAAAAACTTAACATATAAATTGTGTTATGGCAATATAGCAATTTATTTTAAATGTGTGATAGAAGATTTAATAATAATTAAAAAAAATTCAATTGTCTAGTAAATGTTATATAGTTTAAGTAAAATTTTAATTTAGGTAAAAGATTTAGTTTACAATTTTAATTTAAAGATTTAGTTTAAAAGATTAATTTCATAAGAAAATTTTATTTAAAATTTTCAATAAATTGTAGAAGAAAATTATGGAGGAAAATACATGAAATGAAATTTTTGGAGGGAAAAATTTCAGCAAAATTTTTTGGAGGGAAACTTTGGAGGGAAATTTTCATTCTTTAAGATATATATTATCATTAGGAGAGAGTGCATTTGTATCATTCAACCTCTTCTATTTGAAAGGCATGGATTCTTCTGATAGTGAAGTTTCGCTTTGTGAAGCATCAACATCTTCATCGCGTAACAACTCTATTCATATTGATGAATATAACAGAAATTCTTCCACTATGAATAGAGAGTCAAATCTTCCACTTAGTCCTAATCCTAAGGACTATGAGAGCAGCACTGATGAAAGACAGGATGAAGAATTTCAAATAAATAAAGAGTCATGATTTCGACTTAGTCCTGATCTTTTGGACTATGAGAGCAGCAGTGATGAAGAGCATGATGAAGATTTTTAAATAAATAAAGAGTCGCGGTTTCCAATTAGTCCTAATCCTATGGACTATGAGAGTAGTAGTGATGAAAAATTTCAAATGAATATATTTTCATGGTGTCCACTTAGTCCTAATCCTATGGACTATGAGAGAAGCAGTGATGAAGAGCACAATGAAGAATTTCAAATGAATAGAGTGTCACAGTGTCCACTTAGTACTAATCCTATGGACTATGAGAGAAGCAGTGATGAAGAATATGATGAAGAATTTCAAATAAATAGAGTGTCATGGTGTCCACTTAGTCCTAATCCTATGGAATATGAGAGCAGCAGTGATGAAGAACATGATGAATCATTTCATAGAGTGTCACAATGTCCACTTAGTCCTAATCCTATGGGCTATGAGAGTAGCAGTGATGAAAAGCATTATGAATATTTTCAAATAAATAAAGAATCACAGTTTCCACTTAGTCCTAATCTCATGGACTATGAGAGTAGCAGTGATGAAGGCCAGGATGAAGAATTTCCAATAAATCAAGAGTCACATTTTCCACCTAGTCCTAATCCTAAGGACTATGAGAGCAGTAGTGACGAAGGACAGGATGAAGCACTTAGTCCTAATCCTAAGGACTATGAGAGTAGCACTGACCAAGGGCAGGATGAAGAATTTTTAGTGAGTAAAGAGTCACATTTTCGGCGTAGTCCTAATATTATGGACTATGAGAGCAACACTGCCAATGCACATGATGAAGAATATCTAATAAACATCGAGTCAAATTTTCCATTTAGTCCTAATTCTAAGGACTATGAGGGTAGCATTGAAGAAGGGAAAGATGAAGAATATCCTCCAAGTCAGTATTTCAAAAGCACAGATGATCATAGTGAGGATAAAATTCCTCATATTGATGATGAAAATTCTTATACAAATGATGATCCAATGATGGAGATGTTTCCAGGAAATATTGTATCGAGGAGTAGGAGCAATCCTTTTCGTACCAATCCAAGATGTTCTAGTTATACAAGGGGTAGAGCAAAATATCTGACGAGAAGAAGTTCTATCAGTGCTCTCATTTAAGGTGAATGTTGTAAAAAACATTGCTTGAAACATATGGATTTCAAGTTTGCATTAAAGAAAAGGAAGAGATATGTGTAAATGAATAAAAGCATGCAAAATTCATATTTAGTGGGGTGCATGCAATCTACATTGTTAGGTTATGATTATCATATTGGGTCTTTATTTATCTGTAGAAAGGCTTTAAATTTTTTTTCATTCAATGGGTAATTTTTGTTTATCAAGAATCCAAGAAAATTTGGAAAAGGATCCCACATTTGATTCAAAAGTACGTCATAAATGACAGTTTGGGCCATTATCAAATATTGTAATTTCATGGATGAAAGATTTATTTTCAAAGCATGGAGAGTGTATGCCAAATAGAGAGACAATACATATTCTAGATAATTTTTCAAGATGAGAAATATACAACTTACAAAGAATATGCAGAAGGTGCTGAGGGACCTGGTCGATTTATTACATATCAATATTTTGTGAAGATATGGAAGAAATAATTCAATAATGTCTGTATTCCTAAGAAGACAAGGATGGGGATTTGCAGTACATGTGCTTCTCTTAAATAAAAAAGGGATAAATGTGAAGGGTCAGAAAGAGGTAAGAATTCATAACTTTAACTTTTAAAATTGTATAGTCATCAACTATGAAAATGTATTTCTTAATGACTTTCTTTTATGTTGTGTAGATTCCATTGTCAAAGAACTTCAAGAGCATCATGAACAACAAACAAGTGAAAGGAAAAAATTGTACAAGCATAGAAATAAGTGTTATGATAATCCAAATAAATATTTGGGTTTGATAATTGATGGTATGGACCAGAAGAAAACACTTCTACCACATTTTGTTTGCACACCCAAAAATTTACAGGAGGAAAATTTTATTCAATATCACTTGGTCAGTTGTATGGTCTTCAATGGGAAAATGTTGCCAAGGGTATACTTCACGGCTCCAAATATTCATAATGATGCATATCTGGCAATAATGATAATTCATGATGTGCTTTCTCACTGGTATGGTAATCTTCCTAAAGTTTTGTATCCACAATTGGACAACATTGTCGTGAAAACAAAAATTAGATTGTTTTTGGATATCTAAACATGCTTGTTGAATTGAGAAATTTTCAGAAGGTAAAGGTTGGTTTCCTTCTTGTTGGGCACACTGATGACCATATTGATCATATGTTCAGTCATTTTTCAGTCACATTGAGGAGGAAGGAAGTTGGGAACTTGCCATCATTAATGAATGTATTAAGAAATCATACATGCTAGAGCCTACTTTTGATGTGTTGGAAGAAACTATTGACATGCGAAGGTTTATTCTGGGATCGCATGGTGAGGAAAAATTCATTGAACAACTTAATAACATTAGCTTCCAACATCAATTTTGTATCAAAAAATTGATGGGAAAACACTAATATGGGGCAAGAAGTATTCAACTACTGCAGAATGGGCACTGCCATTAGGTTTGACATTTTTGAAGTTCATCCGAGATCATTGAATATTTGCATCAAATATATTGTTATTACAATCAGTTGCTGAAGTTCATAATGCACACAGGCATAATAAAGATATAAATTATTGTGATTACCTAGAAGAAACTAAAAAATGCATTATATATACATATGAGTACTTTGATATTGTTCATTCAGTTTGGTGGGAGTCTTTTTTCAATAATCAAAGTGATATCATTTCAAGAAAAACAAATGAATATATACCTTTGAAAAATCCATTTATTTGGCCACAATATGTGTCAAATCAACACGAGGAAAGAAACATTGTTGAACAACAACAATCTCAAGGTATTATTAATTCTTCACAGGAAGAGGAAAGAGAAATGTATATTCATTCCATAAGATCTCATGCATAATGTGAAGCCATGGAATACCTTTACAGGGTTTTGTATAGGATATTAAGGAGGGTTGCATTATCGCAGTGATAGCAGATGGATATCCCAATGGATATCCATTCTAGGTTGCTAAGGGTATAAAGGTCATTACAAAAAATGAAGATGTTGCAGGTGTTGAAGTACATTGGTATGCCACAAATACACACCCATTCAATGGTGTGTATAAGACAGAGATGGCAGTTGATAAAATAATTGGCGGAAAGAGAAAAAGAAAGGGTACACATATAAATCATCACCGCACAAACCTCTTAAAATTGGAGGATGTTGACATACTTTTTTATGACTTCAATTTAACAAAGAGAGGAACTCTTCGCTTGAAGACGATAGAGATTTTGAAGAGGTTGTTACCAGAAGGAACGATGTTGAGATGAGAGTATGCTGGAACTAGTCATAGATCTAGAGGAATTTTGAAACCTGAAATGGTGGGCATGCATGTGGACTCAGATGGGGCACTAGTTGATGAAAGAGAAGAATATGGAACATCTTGATTTGCATCCAGTCATTCATCTGAAGATGTAAATTCTAATGGTGTGCAAGAAATATGAGTGATTTTGAATAATTGTCTAAGACAATTTATATAACTGATGTTTGCATTGTATCTTGAAATAAAAAATTTGATTTCCATATGGTGTTAAATGAAGTTATGAGTAATTTTTATGTTTGTTGGATTATATGTTTTAATTATGATGATTTTTATTGTTTAGAATATCTACAATGCAACAATAACTTAGAGATATAATGTATGCTTCATTCAATCTACTAGTAATGACATTTTGATTAATTTAGTCATGTAATTGGTTCATAATGTCATGTTTTTTTAATTTTATGGTTGAAAAAAATTAGAATTTTAGCGATCTTTAATGTCATGTTATTATATATGTTTAACAACATGGATGAAAACTGATAGAATTTTAATGTGTTTTAGATCTCTTTATTTTATCTTTATCATCATTACTAAAACATGTTAAAATTATACCTAGGAAAGAAAAATGTTATTCTTCAAAAAACATTAGTGTGTTTTTTTCCTCAAAAATAGCTATTTTTTGCACAAAAAAAATCGGTTTTATAGCCATTTTTTTTAAAATTTTGAAAATTGGCCCTAAAAAAAAACCATCGTTATATTATACACACATTCCATTTTTAGCACTCTTTTTCATTTTTTTTTTTTGGGTTTTCTGGCCTGAGTTCCCATTTTGAGTTTATAGTTCCCATTTCAAAGTTTACATTGCTGCAGGTCTGCTAACTGGGCAACCGATTAGGCTTTTGTATAACTGACATCATCTAGGGTGACTGTGCAGGTACAAACCAATTGGGTGTTACCAAGTGTCAAGCTCCGGTTTATGTAGGTGGTTAAATTTGATTGCTTTTGTGTAGATCAATGGAATGGTGCCATGTGGCACCTCCAAAGCACACTAAAATTTTATGGTTTAGGCTAGAGGCTCGAGTGAGATCAAACCCATGAACTCAAGCCTATTAATGCCAAGTATAAAATTATATTTAAGTTTTATTGAATCCACATATGGTGGAAGGGGTCGATGTTAAGCCGTTGGCCCTTGGTCGCAACCTCGACACATGACCATGGCACAGAAGGGATGAGGCCTGGGGACCAGCCCCAACCCCTAGTCACAACCTGCCACGAGACCACAAGCATATCCGAGAAGGCATCACCAGAGAGGGGGCTCGCTCGAAGCTCCAGGTATAAGTCACCTGGGCACTAGAGGACCATGGCAAGGGCCCGACATATGGGCGGTAGTGAAGGGGGTGAGCCCCAGGCCATATGGCCTTTCATGTGACCCTGCCGCATGGAGTAAAGGATCCTGACTATTAGGGTGGGCCATTGGCCTGACCCTCAACCCCATGAGATTAATGTGACTATGCACTCTAATTTTAAGGGGCTAAGTCAGCAAGGGCGGGTCGTTGGCCTTAGACCCCAGCTGCATGGCCCATGTGGCCAAAATTTTCGCCTTTAAGGGTTATTAGGAAATTTTAATGTCCAACAAATTGCACCTTCAACAAGCGAATTTGTCGCCTTCATAGTGGAAAACATGGTGGTTTTGTGGACAGTTAGACTATTGGTCCAATTTGTAGGACGGTTAATAGCAAAACTATAGGGAGAGCTTGTAGAGCCATATCTTTGTGAGCTTTTGGCATTTTGGAGCTCAAGAACACTCAATCTAGGGGTTTTTGGACATTCTAGATCCAATGGTGACATTTATTTGCTGATTAGAGCACATATGAAGAGAATTTTTTCAAGTTCAAGTCCATGGATGTATGGATCAATCGGTATTTTGGAGTAGTTCTTGAAGGTGTTTGAGCATGGAGAAGGCCTTGTAGGGGTTTTCTTACCTTCAGAAGTTTATTGCAGTAGCTGTTACTTGTAGGGTTCAACTCTTCTATACTTTTCTCACTATGTCTTGTTGAGGAAAGTTTTCTATTTGTCCTTCAATGTGGAATTGAAGTGATTATATGCTCATGTATGCTCATTTTTAGATGGAGTACAAGTTCTTTGTAGGAGACACCTTGTGTTGACGATTTTTTCATGAATGATTGTAGTTTTTCATGATGTTTATGTGAGATTTCTTTACAATAGAAAATTTCCATGAAGGGGAAATAGCCACATGTTTTATCAGAAAACTTTTATGTACTCCTTTTCCACTGAATATATGGAGCGGTCTAGCTATGTTGGTAGGCCTAGATATGTAGCCCAGGAGGGATGAAATCTGTCACTAAATCCTTTTTTTACTCTTCATGAATGCCTCTATGAGTTATGTGATGTTGTGTTGCTTATGCTTAAGTTTACATGTGAAAACTAACTCATAACTTGAAGAGACCTTTTGGAAAACCTATTTTCTATTAAGACCCATTTTTCATTGCAAAGCGTTGGAGAAAAATCCCTATTTTTAGGAAGAGGAAATTTCCGTCCTCTTCCATTTTCAGATCAACAGACAACTTTACACCTAAAAGAATAAGAACCTTCACCTATTTACTATTCTTCATATTAAACCTTTGCAGTATTGCCTCGACATACTTCCTCTGGTCTAACGAGAGCTTCCTCTTTACCTAATCTCGTTTAATTTCCATGCCCAAAATATAGTTTGCAGAAACAAGATCCTTCATGTTGAATTTTTGAAGGACAATTGGGTATTCAAATCCTAGAAAATTTCTTTGTCATTTCCAATTAACAACACATCATCCACATACAAGACCAGATAAATAACATGGTCATCAATTAATTTAAAATACACACAATGATGTGATTTGTTTCTAGTGAAGTCAAGTCCTCGTATATATGTATCAAATTTCTGATACCACATCCTTGGTGGCTGTTTTAACCCATATAGAGAATTTTTTGACATGCATACCAGTTCTTTCTTTCCCTTCACTGCAAATCCTTCAAGTTCCTTCATGTAGATCGCTTCTTCCAGATCCAAGTGAAGAAATGTTGTCTTCACATCCATCTGTTTTACCTCAAAATCAAAATCTGCAACAATAGATAAAAGTAATCTAATAGAAGCTACCTTGGCAACATGAGAAAAAATATCACCAAATCAATTCCTGACACCAGGATATAACCTTTTGCCACCAATAGAGAATTGTATTTCTCCACCTTGCCTTATGCATTCATCTTCTTCTTAAACACCCATTTTATTCCAATGGGTTTCCTTCTGGCCAACAACTCCACTAGATCTCAATCCTCATTTTTTTAAAGATGTCATTTCATCAACCATGGCCTATTTTAAGAGTTTTCCATCTTTTGAATATAGTGCCTCCCTGACAGTTCTGGGATCATCATCATTAATAGATAAAATAAAATTTGAATAGAAAGTAGATGGAATATACCTTTCTCGCTACCTTCTTTCTTGAACTGATTTTCTCACAGCTGGAGTTTGTAGCTCTTCATCTTTTGATTCATGTTCTACTGTAGAGTGTGATTCTTCATCCTTCAACTCAAACCCTATCTTCTTAGGTTCCTTTGGTAGGAATTCATGTTTAATAACATATTTCACCTCTCTAAACACCACATCTCAGTTGTACACAACCTTCCTTTCTTATGGGTTCCAAATCTTATAACCTTTTAAACCATCCTTATACCCAATAAAGATGCATCTTTCATATTTACTATCCAACTTGGTTATTTTCTCCTTTGGAACATGCACATATGCATCATGACCAAATACCCTCAGATGTGAAAGAGAAGGTTTCTTACCTGTCCATACCTCATGTGGAATCTTATCCTCCAACATTGATGAAGGTGATCTATTAACCATGTAACATACTATCTCCACCGCCTCTGCCCATAATTCTTGTCCTAACCTTACACCACTGAGAATGATTCTTACCTTTTCCATCAATGTCTTTTTCATTCTTTCTACAACTCCATTTTTCTGAGGTGTGTGTTGGCTTAGTGGTTCCTGACCCAGGTTCAGAGTTAGTTGCGGCAAACAAATCCCTACACCACTAGCCCTTTCGGCATCAATCGGCGGAGCGCGGACTGAAGTCTCATCCGAAGTAGTCTGGGGGATGCTGGAACCAAGTTTCTACACCCAGAGATCAGTGTAATTTCATTTTATGCCCTAAATTTGTCTTCACACAGATCGACAAGCCTTTATGGATTATCAATATAAATCCCTTTAGTCAGCTTCTATACCTTTGCAAAGGTTTACGACTGTCTTCTGCTAACCTTGAATAGGCGAATCAACTACTTACGTGCATAAAACATTGCTCTTAACCCAGTAATTACTTAGATCAGCTTAAATGTTCGATAACTTCAACATACAACAAGGTAATCTTTGCGTAAACAGTTAATATTAATTGTGTCATATAACCGTATAGATCAAGTAAAGTCGCACATCAATACATCATTATTTCATAAACCCATTATCCATCACAGTATAAAGCGCATTCATATAAAACAGAAGTAAAGCGATAAACACATATATTTCTGCAACAATCTTCTTTATTAATATTCAATTCAACTTATAGACTCAATACTTCCCTGCATACTCAGCTGCAGGGGTCCGCGCACTCAGATGCGAACTCTACTCTAGGCCTCTAGGCACACAGCTGTAGAACCTTCCTTCTACTCTAAGACTTCTACGATATTCCTTCTATTGACCCATTACATTCATCTTTGTCCTTCATTACTTTTCTTAGACATCCTAAGACACACTTATTTATACAATCCCAAGGTCTACGGACCATGGGTAGATCCTCAAAAAGCCGAATCAACTTACATAAAGAAGGGTGAAACCATTTATGACTCTTTAACTATATATGCGCTCCATGACCACAATTTGTGGAGAATATACATTTTATACATCAAAACTTTAGCTTTTTGCCCCAAAACATGGGCTTTTGCCCCAAAATTGACTTAGGGGACCCCATCCCAACAGGCCCCCAACACAAAGATCATGACTCACCCTCGAGTCACTCGGTTGGCGTGGAGATCTTACTATGAAGATCCCCTAGCTCCACTTGTGCAACTGCTACCTCAGTTGCGCTTTACGTGGCTTCCTGCTTGATCTGCTCCACCAGCTGCTCTATGGCCAGTCCTACACTGTCTTGCTTGATTTTCTACTGCGTACTCTGCAAAGTCACCATTTTTTCCTAAATATTGGCGGAGACAATGTAAACCTCATCGAGCCAAGACCCCAATCTAGTCTTAAGGATGACCTCTTTCTTATGCACTACTTCCACCTGTGTAAGCAACTACTTCACCTCCTGCAGTTTGGGAAGTCATTGTGCTGTAGCGATGGTGTGCACCGTTTCCCATACTTCATCATATTATTGATGGAGCTTGTGCACTTATGTATTCAAGACTTGTAGGGTGGGATCCTCCTACAGGGTCGTGACTACCTCCATAGCCTGCTCAAAAAGTGTGGTGCATTCCACCACCGCGACATCCACTGTCGCGACTCCGTCCTTCACAGTAGCTTCGCAATATTCCCTTACCTCTAGCGGGGTTGAAGGTTATGACTTCAACTCTAGTTCAATGATCTTTAGGTTCAACTTGAACTGAACTCTATCCACTTCTGTCTTGGCATTGAGCACACCCACAACAAGCTTTCTGATCTTTGCCTCTAACGGTTCTTTTTCTGCAATATGCAATTCTAGCACTATTCTGCATGCTTCTGCCACCATGACTGCAAGCTGGGCATTCTGCACCTGAAGTTTCTCCTTTTCCTGTAGCGCTTCTAAATTCTTAGCAAACATTTTTTTGTTATTTAGGCTACACTCACTAATGAGGCTAAGCACGCATTGCTCCCATGCCTAGAACTCTGCTATCACACCTGCCTACAGCATGTGAAGATACTCATTTGGGAGTGTGGCTAGGTTGAGTCCGATGTTCTTTAAAGAACTCATGATGGCCTTCTCATCAACCACCTCCACACTCAAGAATCCATCTAGCAGTGCGACTACCTGGAGATCCAGTGATCGAACCATCTCTACTACCTGAGTGGTCCCTGGTGCCAAACTTGTTGATGAAACATTGATTTTCCCTACGCCTACCTAGATCCCATTAGAATCTGCAGTTCACGTAGATCCTTCTGAATGGTACTCAGTGCATGTTGTTGCTGCTGTTCAAACTGCTGGAGCAGTTCTGTTGTGGTATTGTGTACATTGTCTCCAATCTCATCAAGGTCGCCATCTGTTAGAGTGAGTGGATCCAACAATGACTTGGTCGCTTTGGATTTCTTTTGCAACCCTTCCTTCCCTTGTTCCCTGTATCTTTTGATCTGGGAGGGAGTGCTCTGCTCCTCCTAACCATCGTTGCCCTGCTTTGACTACTCCTCCTCCTCTGTTTGGGGGGAAGGAGACTTACCACTGCACTCGAAGTTGCGCTCTTCTTGTTCGGCCTATAGCTTTGCCCTGCACTCCGCTTCCACCTGGGCCTTTTCCTCAGCCTCTTTTCTCTGCTTCTTAGCCAACTGCTGAACATTTTGCATAGCTGTTTCCTTCTTTTTCTTCTCCGCGGACTTGCTGGTGCCTACGGCCAGATCGGAGGGAGAATTCCAATCTGTCAGCCAGTGCTTAATTGTTTCTTGAATAATGTCATTTGTGGCCAAGTAAGGGAGGTCAAACCATTTCTGTTGCAGATCCTTCCATGTTCTGATGTAGACATGGTGGAAATCTGCTTTGAACTCTATGTACTTCGAGACCTGTTCAAACACTGTCGAAGACAACCATGACTTCTGGTTGATGGCCATGTGCATAATTGCCTCCATCAACACCCAAAAGAATTTGGTCTCTATGACCTACATAACATCTTTTGTTTCCCAGAGGGATGCAAACGGTGCAGCCTCCGAAAATTCGACATCCACAGGAGGAAATTGACTTTCCTTCGACCGATCCCAAGCTACTAGTACGATGGAGAGTAATAACCACACATAGTGGAATTTTTTACTTTAATCCCACGCCTCTCTAAATTCATGAGGAACTCACTACAAAGGTAGCACGCCCAATTAAACTGCATGCCCTCTGTGCATTGTGCAGCCAAAGAAATCACTGGTGCCGGAACCTTGTCCATGTGACATTTTCTAATAACTTTGCTAACAAGGATCTATGTGGCAATATTTACCGCGGGGTCAATGATGGAGGTGATTTAGTACCCACACAACTTCTTCACATGCTTGAACTTATCCTTCATCTTTTCAGCAAGGTCACACTTGCTCTTATTTCCTCCAAACTCCTTGGCTGGATTCAACATTGAGTGTAGCAACAACATGATCTGATGGATCAACATATCAGTAATGGGGATTGGTGTGCTTAGTCACAAACAACCGTCATGCACCAGGTTTAGTAACTTATTGATCACAATTAGGTTGATGTTGGAGTGGTGGTAGTGGGGCATCCATAATAGGTTCAACAATCCCAACTAGTTCACTCCATCAATCCATTCCACAAGCTCCAATGAGGTGACACCATATTCTTTGTAGAAGACCCTATTCATGTAGTTTTCTGTAGCAAGGTGGGGGAACCTCTCATGTTCCACCAAATCCCAGTCCTCCAGCTTCAAATGTGGAATCTATGCCAAGCGCGGACCCTCAAATGTAACATTGTTTGGTAGCAGGGGTGTGTGGAGCACGAAATTTCTGCATTTGGATCTTTGGTTATTTTTAATTTTCCCTTGCGCGGAGGGATGTAATCTAGAAAATTGGATATAGGCTTCACCCACTCTATGTCTAAGTCCTCTACACCCTCTTCAACCTCCAAATCCACCACTTTCCCCTTATCCTTTGCACTCAATTTTTCTTTCTTCTAGGCCTGTGTAACGACATGCTTCCTCGGTGACTTGTGCACTGCCATGGGCTTCTTCTGCTTATCCTTCTTAGGTTGGGGAATTATCTCATTGATGTAGGCTTCTGCCTAGGTGACCTTAGCAACATAGGCATTGCAGCCGTAGCCTCCATGCTCATCACCTCTAGATCATCTCCCTTAGAGGTGACAACTCCTCCAGTACTAGCAGTCTCTCCTGGTCCAAACATTGTGCTGAGAATAAACCGTTGGGTTTCCTCGGGTAACTTATCAAATACAGAACTAGCAGCCAAATCAACATAAACCCGAGGATTCATAAACAATCAATAGCTCAACATAGAAATTCTAAGGATGCAAAGTGTTTTTCACTGGATAACCATGCATATTTTATAGGCAAACTCGAATTCAAATTCGACCGTTCACCCCAAAATCCATCCATAAATGCTAAATTGGCAGCAGATTTCCAAAGATTTCACTCTTAAATTCAGCCTTAAATTCCACCCCCCTTGCTCCTCTTAGCCATATCATCACTGTCTCTCCCCCTATACTGCAACTCCCTTCGTGCTTATTCCGGTACTGTGACATCATCCTGTTTCACGCAGACCCCTTGTCGCGTAGCTCTACAAACGAGCAATGTAGTTTATAGTCCTGCGCCTCCTTGCAACTACCTGGAGCGCTAAGACTGTGCTACTATCATGTAGTCATTGGGCTGGATCCCTAGTGTATGGCTTCAATCGACTTCCATTTACCCTTCCTGGAAATGGATCTCCATTCAACTTCACGAGCTGAACTACTCCACCATCTGTAATCTCTTTGATAATATATGGTCCCAACCAGTGCATCTGAAATTTTCTTGGAAACTTATCAAACTTACTGTCATATAATAAAACCAAATCATTTACCTTGAAGGTGTGTAGTTTGATGTGCTGATCATGCCAATATTTTTCACGTTCTTTCTGAACCTGCTACTAGAATCAAGCCAAAAACCTATCTTCCTCAAGCTCTGTTATCTGCGTGAGCCTCTCTTGTAAGGCTCTACAGCCTGCCATTCCTGTGAAAGCCGCTATGCGTAGACTAGGCGCAATGTACTCCATAGGCATCAGAGCTTCTACGCCATAGAACAACCTAAAAGGTGTTTGACTAGTAAGTTTTTTACAAGTAGTTATGTAAGCCCATAACATCGCTGGTGCGTGCACATTCCAATCATTCCATTGCACGTTGCAAGCCTTTTTCAGTGCATTCTCCAATATCTTATTAAAATATTCAACCGTTCCATTGGCCTGAGGATGATATGGCATACTCTTCTGATGATAAACCTGGAACTCTTCTGTTAGCGTGCTGTTTTTCATTAAGAAAATGCGTACCGTGATCGCTCATCAAAATCTTTGGGCAACCAAACCTGGTCAACACATATTCAAATAAAAATTTCATCGTTTTTGCCCCTGTATAGTCCTTTACAGGCTATACCTTCGCCCATCTGGTCAAATATTTGGTCGCAGTGATGATATACCGCACACCCGTCTTCTTGCTTGGAGGCTGAATCGGTCCTACAAAATCAATTTCCCACTTCTCAAATGGCTGTAATGACACTTGTGGATTTAGAGGTAGCTCATCCCTCCATGATGGCATGCTTGTTCTCTCACATGTGTCGCATGCCCTACCGTATGCTTTAGAGTCCTTATGCAGCATCGGCTACCACAACCCAACATGCAAAATCTTTTGTGTCATTGCTTTCCTTGCATAATTCCCTCTCGTAGCTCCTCCATGATATTCAACAAGGATGTTGTTTCATTCAAAATCAGGCACATAGCATCGCAGTATCTCATCCGATCCCATATTATACAAATGGCCTACAATCACTGAAAAGTATGTTGCATGCACCACCAATTATTTCTTCTGTTGACTAGTGTATCTTGTTGGAGTCATTCCTGTAGACAGGAAGTGGATAATGTCCGCAAAGTGATTATCCGCTATGCGCACCACGAAGTGCTATGCGTCAGGCAGCCCTTCCTCCAAATTGGTAGGTTCCTCTCCTGTTTCAATGCGTGACAAATGGTCTGGCCCTACATTCATACTTCCTGGCTTCATAATAACCTAAAAATCATACTCCTGAAATAACAACAACCATCTGCATACTCCCCCCCCCAACACAGGCTTATTAACTAGATATTCCAATGCAAAATGGTCTGTGTACATCTTGAAATTTTTTCCTAGCAGGTAATGTCTAAACTTCTGGAGCACATACACCATAGCCAACCCTTCACACCCTTTTTTTGAATAATTATTTTCTTCTTTTGACAACTTCTTGCTCGCAAATGCTATAGGGTTATCCATCTCTCCTTCGTTAACTTATGTGAGCACTGTTCCTAGCACAATACACGAGGCATCCACATGCACATGGAATTCCTTCTTTCAATCTGGGAAGACTAAGATCAACATGGTGACCATTTTATCCTTCAATACATCCAGATTCCACTGACATTCTTCATCCCAATAGAATGTAGCATCATTCTTGAGCATCTTTTCCATAGGCATGGTAATCTGAGCGTAATTCTTTATGAACTTCTGATAGTATCTAGTATGACCCAGTGTTGCATGCAACTATTTAACACTTCTTGGTGCCTCCAAATTGACTATAACCAAAATCTTAGTAGGGTCCACCATTAATCCTTGCTTGCACAACACATGACCCAGAAAAATTCCAAAGGGGACATAAAATAAGCAATTCTCCAAGTTTAGCACAATCTGATACCTTCGGCATGTATCCAACATTAAGCACAAACTAGCTACATGGCACTTTACTAGTCCAAACACTATCTAATCATCAAAATATACCTCCAAAAATTTGTGAATGAACCCTTTGAATGTCGCGATGACTACGAGCGAGAAGATCACCGGCGCATTCTTAAGTCCAAAAGGCATCACTATATACTGAAAACATCCCCAATCTATTGCGAAGGTCGTCTTGCTCCTGTCTTCTGGCGTGATCTTAATTTGATGGTCTAGAGAACCCATTAGTGAATGAATATGCTTCCTATCCTCCAACATTATTCAATACTTCATCGGTAAATGGCGTCGGAAAAAGATCATGAACGTAGGCATCGTTAAGCTTCCTAAGGTCTACGCAAATTTGTATTTCCCCTTTCTGCTTCTTCTCTTGGACTACCATTGGGCTCACCTAACCAGACTCCTCCACTGGTTCAATAATGCCTATCTCAAGCATCTTATCTAACTCCAAGAAAACCGTTTCTTTGTACTTTGGATTAAGGCGATATGGCGTCTGCTTAATCGTCTTCGTGTCTCGCTTCAAGGTAATCTTCATTACATCCAAGTCTCCTATGATACCCTTTAGGTCTGAAAATTTGGTAGGAAACAAATCTTGATATTCACGGAGCAACTCAGCGACTTTATCCACTGTGGCATCATCCCAATAATCTCCAATCTTTTCAAATTTCGGTTCTACCTCTGTGCCAATGTTTATTTGTCGAGTCTTCAATAGTGCCATGATGTTTGGATTCTATATTTGTGGTCCTTAAATTTTGTAGTGGCCTTCTGCCTCTGGGATATTAATGTTCCTTGGATCCTCATCTTCTTCTTCAGCAATCACATTATAGCACTCCAGTGCATGGCACAGCTAGGTGCTCCAATCTGGTTGAAACAATTCCAAAGGATCCTACGGTATTTGGAAAATCCTTTCCTTAACCTCCTATAGTGCCTCATCAATGCATTTGAACCCATCCTCAAAGTTGAATGCCATAAAAAAACCCTCTCTTAAAATATCCCACTCCACAGTGCCATGGTGGAGCTCTGTTTCCAAGTACCAATTCATACGAATGATGTCCAAAGTGTGACAAAAAATATGCACCCACTCCGGTTACGGCTCCATTCCATAGACCTTAGTCCATTTTGCTAAATGATCGTGTGGATCATTCTTCCCATCATATTTCTTTGTTAGCTTTTTGGTGACCAAACTGCAATCTCATCATTCTCCTGTACTTGCACCATTCCTCAAAACTGTCCTTATGCATACCCCACCATCATGCAGGTGTAGCGCGTAGTGCCAAATCCAACGCTTTGAAGCGATGCTTCTCAGGCACTTCCCTTTCAAATGAATCCAAAAATTTATCTACATCAGTCAAACCATCATAATAAGGAAAATTTCTTACCTTGGATGAAACACAGTGCAACAATTTAGTCATCATATTACAACGTAGCATAGATACTTCGTGCAACCTGTTCTGCTAGTTTTCGAATTCCTCATCTAAATCTGATGTGCAGGAACTTTCGCGGTCCCATAAAATTCATCCATCAGTAGTTGGATTAACCCAATATTGGTATCACGCTATTATTTTATAAATGTGGTCCAAATCATCATCACTTTCCTCATAATCGCAGATTGGTTCATTATAGCGCGGTCCTTCTCGAGGGTCCAATGGTACTACTACACAGAGCGATTTCCTCTCAAATGACATAGTCGCTTCTTCAGATTGATTACCCCATTCATGTCGATAGCCCAATCAATTCCCAGGAGTGCGGGGTATGGATTTCTGTCATCAACAATCTCTATCACTTCAAAATTGGCCAACGCGCTCGCACCTTCTATAGCTACGGTTGCCCCATGCAATTGCCCCATAGGGATAGTCTTTTGTTGATTTGCCATCCTTATTTGAATCAGAGACCACCACAACGCAGGTCTCCCCATTCTTTCCCACGTCTATTTAGGCAAAACATTCGCATTTGAACCTAGACCCAGAATAATCTGATCCATTTCATACTCTCCTATTTGCGTGATGATCTTCATCTCATGCCCTGTTCTTGTCTTATATTTGCCTATATTTTTGACTACGCGGTGCCCTTCAGGAGCAGTTTGTTTACCAACACACTTGTTTATTAGTTCTTCAAACCCTTTCATAACCTTACTATCATGCAGCAGCTTCATACAAGTCTCCAAAAAGGTGGTAAACATGGAGGGGTCAACCGTTTCAGATAATTATCCTGACTTCTTGAGGTAGAGGCTTTAACGAAGCTCTTCTTCGCTTCCATGAATGTTTCCTTTGCGCACTCTAGATCAAACCCAACTTCCTTTTCTAGAGCCTTGTGAACCCACTCACTTTCTTCAGGTTGCTTCCCTTTATCATCACTAGTCATCATCTCGCTTCACAGCATAATATTCACATTGGGATCCTCTTCATGGGGCTCGACCCTCATCATCTGTAAATTCTGGGTAGGCTGCTGAGGTTGCACCTTTTTCTCCTGCATCCTAGCTATCAATATAGGGAATTCTTCTATCACATGGTCAAACAGAGTACAATACCGGCATGATGGGTGTTTTTGGCTCATACACTCCCATGCGTAGTGTCCTGAAACTCCACAATTATAGAAAATAACTTGCCCTCGACCTCTACCAGGTCCTCCTCCTCCTCGGCCTCGTTCACGGCCTTGATATCCTCCACGTTCCCCCCCAAAACCTTGATCTGGAGGCCAAGTTTTTATTTGCATTTGATACACGGGAATTCTTTCCATCATCAATTCATAGCTATGACATTTAGGCTCGTCATGGCCCACCAATTTATAGAAATTGCAGAATAACTATTGCGATGTCTGCACAAATTTTTTCAGCAAGTGGGAATTGTCCATTACATGTTTTTCTACTACTTGACAGATAACGCACGACAACATGGGCCTTGTACTTGGTCCTACTGGAGCTTCCTGCCTCAGAGGCATGGGCCCTCCTCTTGCCATATAATTTGTGAAAATAGGGCAATGATCCTTATCATGCCCTTGGTTTTTACACTTGAGGCACCAAACTTCTTCGCGCACCTCTGGCCAAGCCACTTTCTCCTTTTTCAAGCTTTGAAACTCCAAGCAGAGGTTCTGCAACTTCGCATGAATCTGTTGAACTCCCAATGTCACATCCTGGATAGGTGTCTCATGTAATCTCATTATGATCTCCAACGCTTCCACCTAAGTTCCTATCTTTTGTTGTGAAAAATAAATCCTTAAGTGAGGCAAGAACGTGACTATAAACCAATCACAATGCTGACTGTCTGTGAGATTCATATTGGCTTTGCGGATACCATACTTCAGTCTCTGATCTCGCTCCCAGTGTGTTTCAATGATCCTCATTGTGATTTCCTTGAACCCCACTACTGATTGTGTTTCAGACTTAGGCCTTCCAAATTCCTTTTTCAGAGCGATCTGAGAGTCTGCTAATGATGCCAATGGATTATTAGTGCAATACTTAATGTACCACGTCAATGTGCAATCTTGTAGAGCAGTAAACAATTGCCGTTTCTTCATATGATCATCTATAATATTTTGTGTTGTCCATACAACCTTTGCAATGAACCAAAACTGGTCTAGGTCCTCATTTCCCAAACCCTTGAAAACAGGTAAATCCAGCGTATTTGACATGTTGAACGGTGGTGGAGGTGGTGGTGGTGTGGGTGAAGGTGTATGTTGTGGAGGTGAAGGTGGGGGTGGTGTGGGTGGATGAGGTATTCATGGAAAACCCTGTCTTATCAACTATACAATGCTTCATGGTGAGGCCTGTACCACTTCCTCGTCATCGCTCAAAGGAGGTTCTATCATTGGATTATATTCAAGACCCGCTCTTTCCTAATTTCTAAAGATTCATTGACTTCACATAGATCCAAACATCAAGGCAACATAACCTGCTTTTCACACAATAGAGCTTTAACCCAAGTATTCAAAGATCTCAAGTACTTACCTCGCGGTCCCTTGAAGAAGCGGCACTGTGCTTCACTGTAGCTAATTGAGGTATCGACTGCAATTTCTGTCATAAATCCTCCTATAACTCGATCAAACTAGTGATCAACAACACGCGTGATCTTATCTTCAGAAGCTTCCAACCTCTGTATTAGCTCTGGGGTCCACACTATTGGACTGTCAAGCCTCCACCTTCCTTGGCCATCTGCCAATTTAGCGATCCACTCATATAGTTCGATCGGGAAGGTGCAAAAGAAAATCTCATGTATTTCTATGTATAGGTATTGTCCAACCACTGTTCGTTCGTTAGGCATGGATTTCTGTTTTCTTGTGCCGCGAATTCATGGATCTTTTTATCCAACCACTTCTCAATTTCTTTGTTTGTTTGATTCTAGTGATGCGACATCACACATCTCTTTATGCAGATCTAGGTCCCGACAGCAGAATCATTTGTTGGCTAAGTGGGTCCTGACCCAGGTTCAGAGTTAGTTGCACTAAACAAATCCGTACACCACTGGCCCTTTCGGCATCAATCAGCGAAGTGCGGACTAAAGTCTCACCTGAAGTAGTATGGGGGGATGCTAGAGCCAAGTTTCCACACCTAGAGATCAGTGTAATTTCGTTTTGTGCCCCAAATCTATCTTCACGTAGATCAATAAGCCTTTATGGATTATCGATATAACTCCCTTTAGTCATCTTCTATACCTTCACGAAGGTTTGCGACAGTCTTTTGTGGACCCTCAATAGGCGAATCAACCACTTACGCGCATCAAAGATTCCTCTTAACCCAGTAATTACTTAGATCAGCTTAAGTGTTCGATAACTTCAACATACAACAAGAAAATATTACCGTAAACAGTTAATATTAATTGCATCATATAACTGTATCGATCAAGTAAAGTCTCGCATCAATACATCATTATTTCATAAACCCATTATCCATCACAACATAAAGCGCATTCATATAAAATAGAAGTAAAGTGATAAACATGGATATTTTTGCAACAATCCTCTTTATTAATATTCAATTCAGCTTACAGACTCAAGACTTCCCTACGGACTCAGCTGCAGGGGTCCGTGCACTCAGCTGCAAACTCTTCTCTAGGCCTCTACGCACACAGCTGCAGAGCCTTCCTTCTACTTTAAGACTTCTACGATATTCCTTCTATTGACCCATTACATTTGTCTTCGTCCTTCATTACTTGCCTTAGACATCCTAAGAAACACTTATTTATACAATCCCATGGTCTGCGGACCATGGGTACATCCTCAAAAAACCGACTCAACTTACATAAAGAAGGGTAAAACCCTTTATGACTCCTTGATTATCTACGTGCTCCATGACCACAATTTGCGAAGACTTTACATTTTATACATCAAAACTTGGGCTTTTGCCCCAAAATTGACCCAGGGTACCCCATTCCAACAATGTGTATGGAGTAGTCTTCTCTCGTGCTATACCACACTTCTTATAGAACTCTTCAAATTCCTTCTTGTAGAAATCTCCACCATTATCTGTCCTCAACACCTTTATCTTCTTCTCTGTTTGGTATTCCACCAGAGCCTTAAATTCTTTAAACCTGTCAAAGACTTTAGATTTATTCCTGAGGAAATATATCCATGTATTCCTTGAGAATTCGTCTATAAATAATACATAGTACACAAAATTATCCAATGATGGAACCGACACAGGTCCAAACACATCACTATGCACAAGCTATAATATCCCTTTCGCCCTCTTAGAACCAGAGGAGAAACTCACCTGATTTGGCTTCCGATATACACAATGTTCACAAAAACCAAAATCCAGAGAACAATTAGACATATCTTCTACCATACCATTACCATGAAGTATTCGAAGGCCTTTCTCTCCAATATGTCCAAGTATTTGATGCCATAGCATGGTATTTTCTCCAAAGACCACTAGATTTTATGCTCCACTTTCAAGAACCACTGAACTGTTCCACTCATCAATAACAATATTACCCATAATATTGTACAAAGTTCCAATTTGAACTCCCCACATCAATATCAGCGCTCCTCAAATCATCTTGCAGGTATATTCCTCAAACATTGTTTTTACACCTGCATCATCCATCTTGCTTACAAAAATCAAAATTTTGGCCAATGTAGGAATATGGCGAACATCCAAAAGTGTTCTAATCCTTCCATCTTGCAACTTCAACTTGACTTTTTCATGTTTGAAGATTCTAGCATTCTTTTCTTCCCCTAAGAAGACATCACCACCATCATATTTCTCATATTCGCATAACCACTCTCTATGGGAAGTTAAGTGAAAGGATGCACTTGAGTTAATCAACCATGCCTCATGATCTACATGTGTACTTGAAGAAGAAGCTAAGTACACATTCCCACCTTCATCTAAGGTGGCTTTTGCTTCTACAGAAGGAACATCATCAGATCCCTTTCCTTTCTGAGTAGCTTTATATCTATAGTCATTTTTAAAGTGCCCTTCCTTTCTACATTTCCAACAAACCTTTACAGGTTTTCCTAGAGATTTAGATCTCCCACTCGAGGACTTATTTTTGTTTTTTGTTTTTTGGACCATCCTTGTACAGATAAGGGATCTCCATTCTGACCCTCCATATTTTTCCTTCTCATCTCCTCCGACAACAAGGATGAGACTATTTCATCAAACTTCAAGGTAGTTGTATTTCTACCTATTGCAACAAGTAGACTATCCCACGAATCTAGTAGAGAACACAACAAACTGATGCACTTATCTTCTTTTGAAATTTTAATATCAACATATAAAAACTAACTTTCCATAGTATTAAAGGCATTCATATACTCTGTCATCGAGTCTCCATCCTTCATTCTAAGGTTATACAACTTTTTCTGTAGGAACAATTTATTCACCAAAGACTTAGACTGGCACAAAGTCCCTAATTTTCGCCACAAAGCCTTCACCCTAGCTTCCCCTGATACATTCAACAATACTGAATCTTAGATACACAACCATATTGTGCTATTTTCTTTTTGATCCAACTTCGCTCAGTCTTCATTTGACATTTTCGTTGGTTTAGTACCTAGATCTACCATGATCCATGTTGAAATTTATAAGTCTGACATGTTAGAAATCCCTACTGCATTATCTGGTTTATTTCACCTATTTTTTTATTAAATTAAAAGTTATTTATACATATAAATACTAAAAATAAACACAAATATAGCCTTAAATCATATATAGATCAACAACTAAAATACTAGACTAACACACAAGGGACACCGTTATTTTTCGACAATCATCCCCAAAAAAACCCAATGCGGGAAAAATGGTGCAGCAGTTCTGAGGGTTTTATTATTATGTAGATTTAATAAGTACAACTAGGGTGCCGAAATGGCTCACCCAACAAAGATTATTACAAAATAGTAATACCTCTTCTCGGAGATAGATATTCAGCTTCTCAGCTCTAGTCCGCCCCATGAAAATACTTATGGTGCTTCTCCTAGGCTTTGCATCAGCCTTGCTAGCCTCATTTTAACTCTTGAACCCTCTATGTCAGCCTTCTTCCTCTTTGGGTCAGCTCTCTAACCTTCTGAATCACCCACGCAGGCCCGTCAACCTCTGCGCAGTCTCTAGTTGCCTCTGCGTGGCTCCTTCTACCTTTGCATAGCTCTGGCTGCCTCTGCATTAGTCCCTTCAGTCATTATGTTAACCCTCAGGCACTATCTCTACCTCTTTGCTATGTAATCACTACCCGTCACTCCAACAGATCACTTATTCAAATATTCTCAGCAAGCCCCGCTCCAGAAAATCGGCCTAGCTAATCAATCTTGGTGTATTTCCAACTGACCCTCAATCCTCATCTTATACTTTTCCTATTGAGTCTTCAACAAACGAGATTAAGTCTCTAAGCAATGACTAAGATTAGATTTGGCTTCATCCATGTCATTTATAACATTCTCACCCAATTTTATATTAATACCCATTAATATTTTAATTTTCCTAAGTTTAGACTTAGGAACCCCATTAAAAATATTAATTATTTTAATATATCTCTAACCAGGTGGAATTTCACCAAACCATTTTTGGGACTTGGAGATATTATGTGCCTTAGTCTCTCCACCTATTTTCATGGCTAGAGCACATCCGATGCTATCACAAATCAACACTTCCTCTTAGCGAGGAATGTGCTCTTGTAATGCTCCACCACCGAACATCACATTGATCCTTTCGCACTGTTACCTATGCTGATGCTGGGTGTGCTGCCCTACATCCACTGCACTATTGCTTCCTATATTGCTGCCCATGGATCTGCCATTGCCACTACTACATCTATATTGCAGCTCCCTCTCAAGATGTTGCCCATGTTACCCCTAGCAATACCAATGCTAACTGCTACACTGCAACTCAATTATCGAGACGTAAGTAACTGATCTACCCAAATACTGACATCCTTGTTAGTCTGGAAGCCTCCTGGTGTTGAGTCTACCTCTGCTACTATCCTATGCTCCCTTTGCTACCTCTGTACGGCTGCAACCACCTTTGTGCCTCTCGCACTGCTGCAAACACCTTTGTGCCTCTCGTACTGCTGTAACCACCTCTCTGCCTCTCACGTTGTTGTAACTACCACTGCGCTACTATAGACCTCTACACTCTAGCATTGCTTTATTTCTCCATCGCATCTTGCTTCTACCTGACATCCGTCATCCTGCTACTGTCATTAAGAGATCTCATAGTCGAATATAATCCAAGAGTTTGGGTACCTCAAGGATCCTGCTAGTCATCTTCTATAGTCCTCCTGACTACATCTCGATGTTACCCCACCTCTTCTCTAGAGGTGCATGAGCACTCATGGCATAATCATCATCAATCTCAAATTCTTTCTCCACTTTAGCCTGAGCTGCCTTGGAGTCAAAAGCCTCTCCCTTGTTCTTCTTCCTAGGACACTGGGATGCATAATGACCCAGCTCCCCACAATGGAAGCATATCACCTTGGAGATATCCTTCTTCTTCCTCCTCCCTTGCTATCCTACAGATGCTAGAGCCACATCCTCCTCCTCCTCTTTCTTGATTTGACCTCCTTTACCACTACTCCCCGCCTTGGTCAACTGTCTTATCTCTTCTTGGTGAAGAGTTGCCCACATCTCTTCCCATCCTGGAAGATTAGCTTTGCCCAAATTTCTTTGGACAAATATCTCCCACTCCTCGGAGACTACATTCAGGGCGGTCCTCACTATGAAATCCTGATTCGGCGTGGCCCCTATGGAAGTAAGTTAGTCTTGAATCTCTTGCAATCTGAGGAGGTATAGATCTATCTTCTCCCCCTTCTGCATCTGATATGACCATAGCTAATTCTCCAATAACATCTTTTGCTGCACGGAAGTGCCCTGATACAATGTCATAAAAGTATCCCACATCTCCTTTGCTGTGTCCTTTTCAGCAATATGTGGTATGACATGATCCTTGACCCCATCAAGGATTATGAACTTTTCCATCGCCATCGCATCCTCATACTTTTCATTATTAGTTGGGTCTAGTAGGATAGCCATGATTCTCAAGATGAATCCCTTGATGCGATGTCTATCCAAGACTACGAGGACTGGCCTTCCAGATGACAAAGTTGGAAGCCCCGTCCAACCTGTCTTGATCCCTCAGTCCGTTCATTGCCATCTACGCTCCTCTTCTGGACTCCCTTTGAGTTTCGACTTTCCTCCTAGAAATCTCCCTCTAAGTCCTGATTTCCATGCTAGAAATCTTCCTGTCAAATTTCGAACCACTCCTCTCCAATCCTCCTTGCAACTGTAACTCGGATCTAGCTTTCTTTGTTAGAAATCCTTCAAGGTAGCAACTCCCTCTACCTTGGTTTTGTCTCGTTACGTACAATTTTTCTTCGACAGGAAAAACACCCCACCAGCTTTCCAATCCAAATTTTCCCACAGCTCCCTAGGCCCCAGCAACTCAATAAACTGAGCCTTCCAGCTGTGTGTAATCCCGACAAAGGCTAAATTACTCCTCTGGCCAACTGCGTCAAGCCTACCTGGATGAGTAGAATGACATGGCTCTTTGGGAGCCTCTTCTTCCTCTCTTTGCCTCTGTGCTAGCCCTCTCTTTAGCTCGAAATGATGACACAAGCCCTCTTCATCACTCCTTCTCTGTTGCCTTCTACTTAGGAGCATCTCTGTCTCTCAAGACAGCTACTGCTGCTACAAATTTCTAATATCGCTGATGCCTTCAATCCTCCTGTGATCTGCAACACTCTGATACCTTGTTGAAATTTGTAAGTTTGACACGTTATAAATCCCTATTTCATTATCTGTTTTATTTCACCTACTTGTTTATTCCATTAACAAATTATTTATACATATAAATACTGAAAATAAACACATAGGAAGCCTTAACTCATATACAGATCAACAACCGAAATATTAGACAAACACACAAGGGACAATGTTATTTTTGGATAATCGTCCCTTGAAAAACCTAATGCGGAAAAACTGGTGCAACAATTATGAGGGCTTTATTATTATGCATATTTATTGAGTACAACTAGGGTGCTGAAATGTCTCACCCAACAAAGATTGTTACATTGCAGTAATACCTCTTCTCGGAGACAGATATTTAGCTTCTCAACTCTAGTCTACCCCACAAAAATCATTCTGATACTTCTCCTAAGATCTGTGTTAGCCCTACTAGCCTCAGCATAGCTCTTGAACCCTTTGTGTTAGCCTTCTGCCTCTCCACCTTAGCTCTCTGGCCTTCTGCGTCACCCACATAGGCCCATCAGTCTCTGCGTAGTCTCTAGCTTCCTCTGCGTGGCTCCTATTGCCTCTACACTAGCATCTTTAGTCACTATGTTGTCCCTCAAGCACTATCTATTCCTCTCTTCTATGTACTCACTGCCCCTTGTTGCGACTGATCACTTGTTTGAATTTTCTCAGCAAGCCCCGCTCCATAAAATCTAACTGATTGATCAATCTTAGTGTATCTCCAACTGACCCTCAAGCCTCCTCTTATAATTTTCCTGTTGAGTCTTCAATTGAGATTAAGTCTCTAATCAAAAACTAAGATTAGATTTGGCTTGATCCATGTCATTGAGAAAATTCTCACCCAGTTTTATATTAATACCCATTAACATTTTAATATTTTTAAGTTTAAAACTATGAACCCCATTAAAAACATTAATTATTTTAATATCTCTTCAATTGGGTGGAATTTCCCCAAACCATTTCTGGGTCTTGGAGATCTTATTTGCCTTAGCCTCTCCACAAATTTTCATGGCTAGAGAATATCTGACACTACCAAAAATCAACACTCCCTCTTAGCGAGGAATGTGCTCTAGTAATGCTCCACCACTGAACATCACATTGATCCTTCTGCACCAATACCTGTGATGATGCTGGGCCTGCTGCCCTACATCCACTGCACTACTGCTTCTTGTACTACTGCCCATGGATCTACCACTGCCACTCCTACATTTGTATTGTTGCTCCCTGTCAACATGGTGCTCATGCAACCCCTAGAACTGCCATTGCTAACTGCTGCACTACAACTCAGTTACCGAGAAGTAAGTAACTGATCTACCCAAATACTGACATCCTTGTCAATCTGGAAGCCTCCTGATGCTAAGGCTACATCTACTGCTATCCTGTGCTCCTTTTGATGCCTTTACGTTGCTACAACCACCTATTTGCACCTCGTATTACTGCAAACACCTCTATGCCTCTCGCACTGCTGCAACCACCTTTTTGCCTCTTGCGCTGGTGCAAATCCCATTGCGATACTACAAAACTTTGCACTCTAGAACTTCCTTGTTGCTCCATCACATCTTGCTTCTACCTGACATCTGTCATCCTGCTACTATCATTAAGGGCTCCCGTAGCCGAATATGATCCAAGAGTTTGGATACGTCAAGGATCTTGCCCCTCATCTTCTATAGTCCTCCTGACTACAGCTCGATGTCACCGAACCTCTTCTCTAGAGGTGCATGGGCACTCATGGCACAATCATCATCATTCTCGACTTCTTTCTCTGCTTTAGTCGGAGCTGCCTTGGAGTCAGAAGCCTCTCTCTTGCTCTTCTTCCTGGGATATTAGGATGCATAATGACCCAACTCCCCACAATGGAAGAACTTCACCTTGGAGATATTGTTCTTCTTCCTCTTCCCCTGTTGTCCCGCAATTGCTAGAGCCACGTCCTCCTCCTCCTCTTTCTTGATTCGACCTCCTTTACCACTACTCCCCACCTTGGTTAACAATCTGATCTCTTCTTGGCGAAGAAATGTCGACATTTCTTCCCATCCAGGAAGATTAACTCAACCCAAATTGCTTTGGAAAAATGTCTCCCACTGCTCGGAGACTTCATTCAAGGTGGTCCTCACCATGAACTCTTGATTCGGTGTGGCCCCCATGGAAGTAAGTTGGTCCCGAATCTCTTGCAATCTGAGGAGGTATAGATCTATCTGCTCCCCCTTCTACATCTGATACAACAACGACTGATTCTCCAATAGAATCTTCTGTTGCATGGAAGTGCCCTGATACAATGTCGTTAAAGTATCCCACATTTCCTTTACTGTGTTCTTTTCAGAAATATGTGGTACGACATGATCCTTGATCCCATCAAGGATTATGCACTTTTCCCTCGCCATCACATCCTCATACTTTTCATTATCAGCTAGGTCTACTGGGATAGCCACAGTTTTGAAGGTGAAACCCTTGATGCGATGTCTATCCAGGACTGCAAGGATCTTGGCCTTCCAGATGACAAAGTTGGAAGCCCTGTCCAACCTATCCTAATCCCTCAGTCCGTTCACTACCATCTCCACTCCTCTTCTGGAAACCCTCTGAGTTTCGACTTCCCTCTTAGAAATCTCCCTCTAAGTCTTGATTTCCCTATTGTAAACTTTCCCGCCAAATGTCGAACCACTCCTCTCCAATCCTGTTTGCAACTGCAACCGAGATCTGGATTTCTTGTCTAGAAATCCATCAAGGTAGCGACTCCCTCTACCTTGGTTCTGTCCTGTTAGGTACTGTTATGCTTCAATAGAAACAAAACCCCACCAGATTTCCAATCCACAATCTTCCCATAGCTCCCTAGGCCCCAACAACTGAAGAAATTGAGCCTTCCATCTCTGTGCAATCCTTGCAAAGGCTGAATTGATCCTCTGACCAACTGCATCAAACCTACCAGGCTGAGTAGGATGACGTGGCTCTTCATGAGCCTCTTTTGCCTCTGCCTCCGCGCTGGCCCTCTCTATGGCTCGAAATGATGACACAAACCCTCTATGTCACTCCTTCTCTACTGCCTTCCGCTTAGGAGAAACTCTGTCTCTCGGGATAGCTGTTAATGCTGCAAATTTCTGATATCGATGATGCTTTCAGTGCTCTTGTGATCTGAAATGCTTTGATACCATGCTAAAATTTCTAAGTCTGACACGTTAGAAATCCCTACTGCATTATCTGGTTTATTTCACCTACTTGTTTATTCAATTAACAAGTTATTTATACATATAAATACTAAAAATAAACACAAATGTAGCTTTAACTCATATACAGATCAACAATTGAAATACTAGATAAGCACACAAGGGAAACTGTTGTTTTTGGACAATTGTTCGTGGAAAAACCAAATGCAGGAAAAACCATGCAATAGTTCTGAGTTTTTATTATTATGTAGATTTATTGAGTACAACTAGGGTGCTGAAATGGATCACCCAACAAAGATTGTTACACAACAGTAATACCTCTTCTCGGAGGTAGATATTCAACTTCTCATCTCTAGTCTGCCCCATGATAATCATTATGGCACTTCTCCTAGGTTCTGCATCAGCCCTGCCAGCCTTAGCGTAGCTCCTGAAACCTCTGCGTCAGCCTTCTGCCTCTCTGTGTCAGCTCTCTGGACTTCTGCGTCACCTAAGTAGGCCCCTCAGCCTCTGCGTAGTCTCTAGCTGCCTCTTCGTGGCTCCTGTTGCCTTTGCGTAGCTCTGGCTGCCTCTACATTAGCCTCTTTAGTAACTGCATTGACCCTTGAGCACTATCTCTGCCTCTCTGCTATGTACTCACCGCCCCTCGCTGCAACAAATCACTTGTTCAAATTTTCTCAGCAAGTCGTGCTCCAGAAAATCGAATTGACTGATCAATCTTGGTGTATCTCCAACTGACCCTTAAGCCTCCTCTTATACTTTTCCAGTTGAGTCTTCAACGGCCGAGATTAAGTCTCTAATGAATGACTAAGATTAGATTTGGCTTGATCCATGTAATTTAGAACATTCTCACCTAGCCTTATATTAATACCCATTGATATTTTATTTTTCTTAAGTTTAGACTTAGGAACCCCATTAAAAATATTAATTATTTTAATATCTCTCCAACGAGGTGGAATTTCCCCCAACCATTTCAGAGTCTTGGATATCTTATGTGCCTTAGCCTCTCCACCAATTTTAATGTCTAGAGCACATCTGATGCTACCAAAAATAAGCATTAATCTTTATCTACCAGTAGATACTCCATCTTGAGTTTCCACAAATCAATAAATTTCTCGATCTCTATCTTTCCACTGCTAGCCATATTTTATAACCGCAAGAATCAATCCCACATATCTCCCATTGAACAGGGTCCACCACAGGTCCAAGCAAAACCCCTTGAAGCTGAAACAACTATGATACCAAATGTAGGTTCTAACCCTGTATATAAATTAGCTGCAGATGAATTCTAAAAACAAAAAATAAACAATGATGAGAAAATAAAAAAATACACAGAGATTTTCCCTTGGATCCCAAAACCAAGACTACTAGATTTATAGTTCATTATGTTCCTTTCAATATTACAATACATTTATATATATGTCGAAGCATTCATAAACCCTAATCCATTAACCCTGGATTAGAACATAGTCATAGTTTCCTTGACCAGATCTACAAAATACCATGGGCAGAAAACCATCATGCCCAAAAGCATGTGCAAAAACCATGCACAAAACCATACGTAGGTTTTCCCACCTAATATGCAGCAAATGACATAACCAACCATTTGTAAAAACCTTTCCTCTTTTGAAGGTAGTCTTTTAGGTGTCTTATTCTTTGAGCATACTTGGTGGTACATCGATTTGAGGTCCAACTTGGTGAGGTATTTTGTGTGCTGTGGTTGATCTAGAAATCATTAATTGTGGTCAAAGGGTACCATTTCCTAAGTGTAATATTGTTTAATACTCTACAATCAATTGACATTCACCACATCCCATATTTATATTTCTACAATTATGATGGGTGACCGACAAGGTGAGGTGTTTGGTCAAATCACACCATAGTCTAGATTGCTTCTTCACTTCATTTCCTTCTTGAATGGACTATATATACAACCCAATATTTTATGATGGGAAGTCTATAAATAACTTTATTTTGTGCTCCACTTCCCTCTAAAGTTATATCACTTTAGACTTCTAAAATAATCCTCGGTATGCCCATATAAAAACCCCCAAATGATGTTTTTCTCTATTCAACACACCCATTTAAGGATGCCTTTGCTCTTATTGATTCATTATCAGGGAAAATTTTAAGAACCCCCCCTAAATTTATAAATATAATAAATGGGCGAATCTCCATGGTATATAGGAAAAATGGAAGGCGATTTTATCAATAATATAATATGTATATATAATTTTTTGGCGAATCTCTCACCAGGCATGGCGAATATTTTACTCAATTATAAAATCTTGTAAGATCTTGCCGAATCTTTCACTAAATAATAAAACTTTGTAAAGTCCTAGTGAATCTTAGCATAGGCTACATGCTGGTTTAATTCCCCCATTTAAATAGGCTACATTCTAGGTGAATACCATGGGTCAATACCATGTGCCATTTTGGTGAATACCATGGGTCAGTACCATGTGCCATTTTTATTTTTATTAATTCTAATATTAGGGTTAATAATTGTTTTTTGCATGGTATTAATAACAATCTAGTCCATGGTATTTGTCCCATAATATTTTGGCCATAGGTTTCACCTAAATATAACCCATTTTTTGAGTGTTCGTAAATATAAGGTGACTTATGGAGTAAATATAAAAAAATGTTTTATTTGTTTACCATACCTCTTGTTTATTTATATTTTTATTAATTTACCATACCTCTTTTACAAATATGGTATTTGGCCCATAGGATTCACTTAAATAAAACCTCTTTCTTGAGCCTTCATAAATAGAATGAGGGTTATGGACTAAATATAAAAAGAGGTTTTATTTATTTACGATACGTCTAGTTTATTTATATTTTTATTTATTTACCATACCTTTTGAGTAAGTATAAAAAACGTTTTATTTTTTTACCATACCTCCACTTTACTTATATTTTTATTTGTTTACACCTTTACATGTATATAAGGTGACTTATGGAGTAAATATAAACAATGTTTTATTTATTTACCATACCTCTCATTTATTTATATTTTTATTAATTTACCATACCTCTTTTATAAATATGGTATTTGGCCCATAGGATTCACTTAAATAAAACCTATTCTTGAAAATGGGCGAATGGATTCACTTAAATAAAACCTATTCTTGAAAATGGGTGAATGGAAGGTTGTAAGTCCTAATTTCAAGGGCTAAATTTACCTTTTTTACCCTCTCCCTTAAAATAAGGAGGGCTATTTGAGGTGATTTGTAAAAATGTACTATGATACAAAATATTCTCCCACTAAAAATTTAAAACCCCTTAATTTCGCCAAAGGGCGAACATTCGCCCCTAAAATTATCCTTGCTCATTATTGGATTGATTTTGTCTTATGAAAAATAAAACATTTTTATTACTAGAACCAATTAGCTTCTTGACTTGGTTGGCACTTACTAATGAAATATTTGACTTGCCTTTATGCATGTTGATGTTAAAGGAATTTCCATCATCAATGAGGTGATATTGGTTTGATATTGGCATGAATATTTCACCCCTCATATACATGTAGGGACTTCCAATTACTATTCCACATAATTCAAGTGGTAATATGTCCAATTCCACTTATTAATATAATCAACTGTTACAACAAATTTAATCTTGCACTGTTTTGTCACCTTGATCTTTGCATCCTTGTTTACCCATCCCAATGGATTGGGATAGGATGACTGTGAACCTCCAATCCAATTTTCTTGACCATATCCACTGTTATGAGATTAACCTATCAGATAGATTCGAACAAATAATTTATCGTAGTCTTATTGATATAGATCTTGATGTGGAAGAGTTTGATCATCTCATTATCTTCCTAGTAATGAACGCTACTAAGATAAACCTCCTATATTGATGTGAAGAAAATATTTTCATCCACATCAAAGTTGTCTTCGACGTAATTGCTTGAATCTATGGCTATGAGATTCTTTTTCTTTGCATCCTTGATGCAATTATTTGAGTTCATCTCTCAATGTGGTTTCTAACACTTTTTCGTAGTGTTACCATCAATGTTGCAATGATTACAATGGTTACTGGGATCCTTGCACTAGTATGCAATGGTTTTCATCTTCATTATCCTCCCCTCTCCTTCCACTTCTTTTTTCGCTCCTTGGAAGCTTCCTCGTGCTCTTTTTTCTTATATTTGCTTGGTTGTCCTTTATCATAGCTTATGCTTTCCTATTACTGTGCCTATATCCATGCCTTATCCAATGTCCTTTGGTTGAAAATCATTACTTTCTTTCATATATTGTTATGTAGGACCCCTAGATACTTGAGAATTAGAAATGGGTTCTTTCTATAGATACCTAGTATTGTTCCTTAAGAAACCAATTTCCTAGTTGTAGAGAAATTGTGCTTAAGACATTAATAAATATTATTTACTGTTACTTGTTTGCCACTTAGATATATGTTATGTTCTCAAATGAAGGACATGGAGACTTGGTTTTTTATTCTTAATACATGTTTGACCAGAACATCTCAGAATGCCATTTGTTGCTAGATGCAAATGATGAATGAAGAAAGTTTGAAGGAGAAGTTAAAGATAATATGTTGATCTTTCACAGAAAGTACTATTTGTAACTTTGAGGAATTATGATAATGAGAATTGAATCATAGACAATATGCTGGTCTTTCACAGAAACTATTATCTATAATTTAGGAAGGAAGTGAGGACTTAAAGTATAGGAGTGCTCTTTTAAGGAATTTTAACTTTATCTACATAAGCAAATAAAGACCTGCAGCTTCATTACTATACTTGAAAAGAAGAAAACATAGCATGACACATGACAAAGAAGCTTACAAAATTATATGCAACAACTCATGGAAACTTCTGATTCTTTCGTTAATCAACGATGATATCAGGAATATAGTGGCCTAGCCGTCGGGTTCTCCAAAATTCCAACCCTTTCTTAGTAAAGTTTCCTCTTTTTATACATTATGGAACAATTGTTGATTTCTGAAACTGCCCAAATTATCTAACTGCTTTTCTAACTATATGAAGTAAAAACTATTACAAAATTTTACAGAGGGTAAAAGACACCTCAAAGAACATGAAATAACAAGAACATAACTGGATTCAGAAGGGGATGATAACTGTTGGCTTGCTTTGTTGATCCGTTTTCAAATTCCTCTGTAAATGCCCTAATTATGCTTATTTTGTTTTAGCCATAATGAAATGTGTTTAGTTTGTATAATCCTGGGCTTACATGGGCATTCTGATTGGCCAAAATGCAAAGAAAAATATTGGATTGTCTTCTTCTTCAGCTTCGGCTCTAACCCTAATTTTCAACTTTACACAGCGAAATTAACGTGAATTTCTGATTAATCCGGAACTCAAAAGAATTAATCCTACTATATAAACCTGTCAAATCCGCTTGTTCAACGCTCCGTTGACTTGCATCACAAATTTCAATTGGCCCGAAAATCACTATAAAACTTAACTTATGCACCCTTAGGCCACATAGCTATGAAAGTGTTGGACTTATGTGTAAATCCTTTATACCTATGCTTTTCTATTGTAAACCTTTTATAATGAAAATATATTATAAAACATGATTTTTTCCACTTTCACACAATTTTCGAGGTATACTTTCCCGCTGATTCATCCCCACCGTTGATCTATGCTTTTCAGATCGGATGGTCTGTAAAGGTTTTGGGTGGGACATAAACCCAGAGAATACCCGCCCAAAATGGGTAGTTTCCTCTCTCCACCTGACTGCTATGTGTTGAATGCTGAGTTGGCTCGGGTGAGCTCCAATAAAACCATTTACCATTTTTGCTCTGCTCGAAAACCTGCCTTATAACTTGAAATATACTTTTTCATATGCCTTGTGGATCTGTCGGACTTATATAACATAATATATATCACTATCGGGTCTGGCCCTTATCACAGATCACAATCGGCAGGGTCATATACATATAATATAAGCGCTCTGTGTTGTTTCGGACCCACTGTCATTATAAAATATGGCATATATAATATCGGGTCTGGAACCCAATCACAAATCACAATCGACGCTTGTTAGCGGAACCAATCGTCCATAATCATTGTGGACCCGCCGAACTTTTAAACGCAACATATATATTTCGGGTCCGGTGTTAATGCTTTAACACTTGTTTCCTTTGTAAATCCGATATATTTCTTCATTTCTTTTATATTTTGATTCCGATATACTTGCCTTATCTTTTTTCAAAATATTTTTCAAGTGATTTTTGAATGAAACAATCAATGAAACAAACAACAAAATACATGTTACAACATCTGGCTCCACCTGGGGAAAGTGCTTTTGCCACAGAAGCACTAAGAACTATAGATTAATGCCTTCACTTTGGGCATGGAGTCATATATTGCTTTGCATAAACTGAAATACTATGGCATTTGTACAATGATTTCACTTTGGTATTCACAATGAAATGCTACTTATTCTTTAGAATTGGAAGTAGTGTTTTAAGTATTGCCCATTAACAGGCAGTTGTAGAGTTTCACCATTAAGATTCTCAAGGATGAAGGTATTATTGGATCTCACTTCAGAAATTCTAAAAGGACCATACCAGAGAGGATCAAACTTCCCATGTTTACCCTTATCTTCTCTTTTGGTATCCCATCTCAATACTAAATCTGCAACTTTGAAATCAATTTCGTTGGCTTTCCTGTCAAAAATATTTTTCGTCTTGGATTGATACATAATCAAGTTATCTCTTACCTTGTCCCTGTTCTCGCTTAGCTCCACCACTTTGTTCATTCTTCTTACCAAAGCATTTGGTTCTTCTTTCGCCTCCTGAATCATTGCAATCACTGGCTTCACAAGTTGACTTGGAAATAGAGCCTGAGTTCCATATACTAATTCAAAAGGTGATTTCCCTATAGATCTTCTTGTAGTTACTCTAGTAGCCCACACAACAAACTTTAACTTAGAATCCCAATCTCCTTGATTTTCTGCAATGGTTTTCTTAAGGATCTTCATCAAAGTTTTGTTAGTAGATTCAGCTAATCCATTTCCCTGAGGATGGTAAGCTGTTGAATGGGACAAAATAACATTATACTTGTGACAAAAAGTAATGAACTTACTTGAATTGAAGACTTGAACATTGTTTGTTATAATTTTAATGGGGCATCCAAATCTGCTGAAAATATTTTCCTCTAAGAACTTCATTACTATATGATCATTTTCTCTCTTAGTAGGAATTGCCTCTACCCATTTGGTGAAGTAATCAGTTGCTGTGAGAACCCACCTGTGTTGTCTACTTGAAGGTGGACTGATTTCTCCAACAAAGTCCAATCCTCATTGTCTAAATGGTTCCTCTATGAAAATTGGAATAAGGTATAGGGGCTAACCTCTTTTTCTTAGCAAAAAGTTGACACTTCTGACAACTTCTAACAAACTTATATGTATCAACAAATAAAGTAGGCCAATAAAATCCTGCCTAAAGGATCTTATGTGTAGTTACTTTCCAACTGTAATGTCCTCCACAAAACCCCTCATGATAATCTTTGATTGTTTCTGTAAATTCATCCTCTGTTAAACATAGAAATAGAATTCTAGCAGGATCCTTCTAGTACAATCTGCCTTCCACAATCACATATGGTTGTGCCTTGATCTTTGGTGCCCTATACTTTGTTCTATCTAAGGATTGGGGACAAGAAAGAAAGCACAAATAATGAATTATATGCTTATACCATTCTGAACACAAAAGTTTATACTTGATCTTCATACCTGGATATTTCTCTCCTTCACTTTCTTCAGCTACTTTTTCATCCACAGGTGCCAACAAGTTAATTCCCAATGTCTGAAAGTTTTATTCTATCAACATTTTCTCCAATCCTTGTCCTTTCACCAACTTTGTGGGTTTTATCTCCAAATCATATTCTTGGATCTTGGCAATCCACTTTCCTCTTCTACTTTCTACATCTCCTTGTAGTAATACATCTTTCACTACATCATTTGGCACATAAGCAGTTATTTGGGACTGCAAAACATAAGTTCTAAAAGCTTTCAGGGCTTTTACCAAAGCATATGCCTATTTCTCAAGAATATTATATTTCGGCTCAGAATCCCTAAGAATCTTACTGAAGAATGCAATTGGATGCTCTCTCTTCATCATTCTTCTGCAGTAAGACAATAGCTATTGAACTTGATGATGCAAATGAAAAAATTTGGAAAGGCTTTTGGTAATTAGGACTGATTAAGACTGGAGCTGCTTGTAATGTCTCTTTAATCCTAGAGAATGATTCTCTAGCTTCTTTGGTCCAACTCACTTCATTCTCATTTTTTATCATATTAGTAATTTCTTTTAAAATTTCTACATAGTTGGATACAAATCTTCTCAGGAAGTTTATCTTTCCCAGAAACTTTTGAATATCCTTTTTACTCCTGGGCAATGGTATTTTCTACACAGCTTGTACTCTGGCTAGATCTATCTTTACTCCTTCTCTACAAACAATGTGTCCCAATAGTTTTCCTTCTTCCAAAGCAAAAATAGATTTCTTTGGATTTAAGGAAAGTCCAAATGTTCTACATTTATCAAAATTCCTCTTCAAATGATCCAAATGTTCTTCATCAGACTTTGAGAAAATAGTAATATCATCCAAATATATTACTACAAATTTATCTCCAACAAAAGCAATGTCCATATCCCTTTGAAATGTAGCACCTGCATTCATCAATCCGAAAGGCATTCTGGCTTACATAAATGTTCCCGAGGGGGTCGTGAACGCTGTTTTTTTGTGATCCTCCTTATCCACAACCACCTGGTTATAATCATAAAATCCATCTAGCATTGACATTCTAAAAGATCCCATTACCTTTTGTAGCACATGATCCATCTTAGGCAATGGATAGTTATCTTTCAAAGAATTCATGTTGAGATTTCTGAAGTCCACACACAACCTTATTTCTCCATTTTTATTTCTCATAGGTACTAGATTAGCCACCAAATTAGAATACTTGAGTGGGACTATGATTTTGGCATCAAGCAACTTCTTGACCTCCTTTTCAATTGATGGTAAAAGTAGAGGATTTATCTGCCTAAGCTTCTGTTTGTAGGGTTTAACCTCCTCCTTCAAAGGAATCTTATGCTAAATAATATTTACATCATAGGTTTTGAGATTTTCATAGGACCATTCAAAGACATCAACATAATTCTTGAAAAGTTTAATATATCTTTCTTGAAAATTAGGTGAAACTCTAGCATATAATTTGACTAACCTAGGATTCTCCTGAGTTCCAATGTTATGATCCTGAATATGTTCATCCTGTGAGATTTTTCTTGAGTCCACAACCACATCATTGGAATTAAAAAGCCTTTCAAGAGGAACAAGTCCCTTTGGCAGAATATTATCTTTCGATTGAAAGATCTTCTCATTTGATATTGAATATTTTAAACCATCGACTTATGCAATTTCTGTTGTCTCTTCTTCATCCTGATCAATTTCTGTGCCTTGGAGCTCTTCAACCATAGTAAAAAACTCCTTAATCTGTTGGTCATCTTCAAAAATTTGCCAGTGCTTAACATATTAGGAATAGAAGGTGTGTGTCTCATTTCTACCCCATATCTTAATATTGGATTAATAGGAGGCTTGAAAGTGCTAGCAGCCACAACCAATGAATCTGCCAATCTATTTTCATTTCTTGGCATGAATTGAATGTTAAAACTTTCAAAAAATTTTTCGATCAAATACCATACCTCATTTCTGTATGCCCAAAGCCTAGGATGCTTTGTTTGGCAGTGATCTTTTATTTGTTTAATAATTAGCTCCGAATCTCCAAAAGCAGAAATTGACTTGACTCCCATCTGTTTGGTTGTTTGTAGAGCAATAACCAAGGATTCATATTCTGCCACATTGTTAGTTGCCTCAAACTCTAATTTGAAAGAAAAAGGAAACATATTACCTCCAGGTGCAATTAGAAGAAAACCAACACTTGTTCCTTCCTTGGAATAAGCTCCATTAAAGAAACATTTCCACACTTCTTCCGTTTGCAGCTCTGTAATTACATTGGCTGAAGCAAGCTGCTTCTGATTATCTTCAGCCAGCTCTGCATTATCATGCAGTGTGAAACAAGCAAAGTCATCCTTCTCCTGACTATATACAGGTGAATTGCTTGCTTTGTTTTTTGTGATTGTCTTTACAAACCTAGTTTCTCTATACAATCTCCTCTCCTTCCCACCAAAATTCGATATAACAGCATATGTAAAATCTAGTTCCAAAACACCTCCCAATTTAGCCCCCCAGGACCTAGATAGAAGCATTCCAAATTTAGTAGGAATATCTACTACTACAACATCCATGACCAAGCTTCTAGATGGAATTTGGGCTAGTGAGACTGCCAAATCCTTGATAACCCCTAAACACTTGACCTTGTTTGAATAAAAAGAGTACAAATCCCTGTAAGGTTTGGTCACTTGTAGATTTAGTTGATTCATCACTGACAGAGGAATAATATTATGTGAAGCTCCTGAATCAAACATACAATTATGTAGGAGGAAATTATGAACCAATAGGGAAATATAAAAAGGAGGTATTGAAGAATCTACTTCCTCTACATGTGGACCAAAAACCACTACTGGTTTATCTTCCTGCAGATTTACAGTGTCTCTCTCATTTTCTTTTAAATTGATAAACTCAACAATCTCCTTCTGATAAGTAGGTGTTTTTTCCAGTTCTGTAAGGGGAACTTGTATTCTTACCTTTTCCAACTCCTTGGTAAGACTAAACAAGTGACCCTGTTTAGCAATCTTTTCATTCTCATCTTCACCTTTCTTCATGACTGGAATTATTTGAGGAATTGAAACAAGTTTCTCCAAAGGAATTTTTCCAGTTTGATCTTGAGAAGACTCACCTCGAAGTATCTGTGTCTTGCCATTTTCATTTTGCTGCTGCTTTCCTTTATTTACTTGTTTTGTAGGCTGAGATTCTTGTGGAGTCACCTTTGGTGAGGAAGTTGAAACTTGCTGCTCACTTTCATTTTCTTGATTTCTTGATCTTTTCCTAGATCTCAGGTCATATTTCTTATGTAGTTCAGCCTGCATAAAATCAGAGAATTGTTTCCAATATTCATCAATTTCATTTTCATCATGAATATCATCTACTTCATCATACACATACTCTTCTCCTTCAATGCCGAGTTCATCTTCATCAACTGCATATAATGTAGAAATTTGATCTTCAGGTTGTTCTTCACCAGGATCTACTTCTATATATAATGGTTCTTGAATTTGATTTTGATTGTTTCTTTCATTTTGCAAGATTTGCAAAGGTTGTCTTCTGAATTGGGGATTAAAGTTCTTATTATACTGTGTTTGTCTCTGAGAGTTCTTATTTTCTAACTCTAACCTATTTAACTTATCTGACAAAGTTTTAATTACATTACACATATCCTCCAATGATTGACTTTGAGAGGATTCTATCTTTGCCTTTCCCTTGTCTTGGGTAGGCTGTGTTTCTGGTGCTTTTCCTGTAGCCACCAGATTCACTTCTATCTCTAAAGCATCAGTTTGGATTTGATCAAGAGTTGGAGCTCTTCTTTCCCTTAATGTGAATCCAAAATTTGATTCAAAAGCCCATGCAAAGTTATTTTTGCAACAGCAGGAGGAGGCTTAATCTCTGCTGGGAGACTATTGTACAATTTGTTAAATCTTCTGACAAATTCGGCCACAGTTTCATCAGACTTCTTCTTTATGGCATTAAACTCTATTAATGAATATCCATGGTACCTTTTTTCTCCCCATCTCTGAATAAACACACGTTCCATATCTTCCCAAGAAGAAATGGTATTATTGGGAAGTCCTTTGAACCATTTCTTTTATTATCCATCCAAGGATTGGACAAAAAGTCTTAGAACAACATCTAAATGTTCAACATTTAGGCTTTCTACAAAATTAAAAAATACTACTACATGATTCTCTATTGTCTATTCATCTTCCCCTGAAAACGTGGAAGAGTTTTAAGGTAATACTGTGGCATTTGATTGAAATGTTGTGGTAGTTTAAGAGGTGCATACCTATTCACTAAGAATGCAGGAGCTGCCATGTTTACTAAACTTTGATTACCAACAGATGTGGAACTTGATTGAGAGGTAAATGGAATGTGCAAAGGAGGTAATGTGGTTATTGGTTGAGGTTGAATAATTACAGTAGGTAAATGAAAAGTAACAAGCTCAAAAGATTGGTCTTGACAGCTAGGTTCTTAAAATGAAGATAATGAAAAAGATAACTCTCTATGAGATGAATGTTCAGATAAGTTGCTGCTTGATGCAGACAACGTAGGAATTGGTCTAGTTGATATCTTAGACTTCCTAACCTTCCTTGAAACCAGCCTTTCAGGATCTGAAAGAGCTTGAAACTTCTTTTGTGAAGTGTCTGATCTTGTATGGGGCCTTCTTGAAGCTAGTTATTGCTTTGATTCAAAACAACTAAATATTTCCTCCTCACTGAACAACCAGAGGAAAATATTGAAACCCAGGGAAAAATCTTCTTGTCTTCTCTCCCCGACAACGACGCCAATTAATGTTGTTCCTTAAGAAACCAATTTCCTGGCTGTAGAGAAATTGTGCTTAAGACATTAATAAATATTATTTACTATCACTTGTTTGTCACTTAGATATATGTTGTGTTCTCAAATGAAGGACCTGGAGACTTGGTTTTTTACTCTTAATACATGTATGACCAGAACATCTCAGAATGCCATTTGTTGCTAGATACAAATGATGAATGAAGAAAGTTTGAAGGAGAAGTTAAAGATAATATGCTGATCTTTCATAGAAACTACTATCTATAACATAGAGGAATTATGATAATGAGAATTGAATCATAGACAATATGCTGGTCTTTCACATAAACTATTATCTATTATTTAGAAAGGAAGTGAGGACTTCAAGTATAGGAGCACTCTTTTAAGGAATTTTAATTTTATCTACATAAGCAAATAAAGACTTGCAACTTCATTACTATACTTGAAAAGAAGAAAACATAACATGACACATGACAAAGAAGCTTACAAAATTATATGCAACAATTTATGGAAACTTTTGATCCTTTCATTAATCAACGATGATATTAGGAATACAGTGGCCTAATCTCTGGGTTCTCCCTTTCTTAGTAAATTTTCCTCTTTTTATACATTATGGAACAGTTGTTGATTTCTAAAACTGCCAAAATTATCTAACTGCTTTTCTAACTATATGAAGTAAAAACTATTACAAATTTTACACAGGGTAAAAGACACCTCAAAGAACACGAAATAACAAGAACATAACTGGATTTAGAAGGGGATGATACTGCTGGCTTGCTCTGTTGATCCACTGCCGAATTCCTCTGTAAATGCCCTAATGATGCTTAATTCGCTTTAGTCATAATGAAATGTGTTTAGTTTGTATAATCCTGGGCTTACACGGTCATTCTGATTGGCCAAAATGCAAAGAAACATATTGGATTGTCTTCCTCTTCAGCGTCGGCTCTAAACCTGATTTTCCACTTTACACAGCGAAATTAACGCGAATTTCTGATTAATCCAGAACTCAAAAGAGTTAATCCTGCTTTATATACCTATCAAATACGCCTATTCAATTCTCTGTTGACTTGCATGGAAAATCGCAATCGGTTGAAAAATCACTGTAAAACTTAACTTATGCACCCTTAGGCCACATAGCTATGAAAGTGTTGGAATTATGCATAAATCCTTTATATCTACGCTTTTCTATTGTAAACCTTTTATAATGAAAATATATTATAAAACATGCTTTTTCCGCTTTCACACAATTTTTTAGGTATACTTTCCCACCAATTCATCCCCACTGTTGATCTATGCTTTTTAGATCAGATGGTCTGTAAGGGTTTTGGGTGGGACATAAACCTAGAGAATACCTGCTCGAAATGGGCGGTTTCCTCTCTCCACCTGACTGCTATGTGTTGAATGCTGAGTGGGATTGGGTGAGCTCCAGTAAAACCATTTACCGTTTTTGCTTCGCCCGAAAACCTGCCTTAACTTGAAATTTTTCATATGCCTTGTGGATTTTCCAGACTTATATAACATAATATATATCACTATCGGGTCCGGCCCTTATCGTAGATTGTGATCAACAGGGTCATATACATATAATATAAGCACTCTGTGTTGTTTCAGACTCGTCGTCATTATAAAATATGGCATATATAATATCGGGTCCGGAACTCAATTGCAAATTGTAATCGGCGCTTGTCTTTGGAACCAACCGTCCATAATCATTGCGGACCCGCCGAACTTTTAAACGCGACATATATTATTGGGGTCTGGTGTTAATGCTTTAACGCTTGTTTCCTTTGTAAATCCAATATATTTCTTCATTTCTTTTATATTTTGATTCCGATATTCTTGCCTTATCTCTTTTCAAAATATTTTTCAAGTGATTTTTGAATGAAACAATGAATGAAACAAACAACAAAATACATGTTACAACACCTAGCATGATGGCCATCTTTTTAAATTCAATGGTGTACTTATATACACTACTCCTGTACTTCTACTTGAAGTAGTAATATTGGATCCATTGGTCCTAAACATACCCAATAGGGTAAAATTGGGACTTAATGAGGGTCTTAAAGTCCTCCTACCTAGTTACTGGAAGATCACCTTCTAGTCTAAGCATTTATGTAGGGATTTATTACCAGTTTAAAGCATTGTCCTCTAACATTAGTCTCGTAAATGATAGATTATGTTCTTCATCAATATGGTGAACATTGAAATAAATTTATAGTTTCTACAGACCATGATTTAGTTTTTAATGCATCAATATCATATGAGTATGGATTTATGTCTACTTTCACTTCCATCTTGAATAGGGTCTATGAAGGTTTAATGACACTTGAACTTAGCTACTCCTTCTCTACTTCTTTCCTCAATTCCTTTTTTGGGTCTTCATTATCTCCCGATTTACCCTCTGATTTGATCTTTGATTCAAAAACCCTGGCCTCTCTAAATGATCCAAGATTGTTAGCACTTCCATGAGGAGGTTCATTTTGCAATTGATATCGGAAACATGTGCTACCAACCGTGCAAATATCTCTTCTACGTGATCTTGAGGGGTGTTTTAGACTCATTGGCCACAACCAGGGTCCTGTGACTTTCTTCTTAAACCAATTCTTCAATCGTTGCAATGCCTCATAAAATACCTAAATAAACCTTACTCAGTACCAATATGATTTGTAAATTGATGTGGATATTATACTTGAATAGTTCATCACTACATATATGATAAGATAACTGAAATCTATATTATGAAGGTTAATTGTCCCTTAGATATCAGATTCATTTAATAGGTGATTTTCTGATTGAATTAATAAAATAGCCGAAATGCTAAAAATAGAGAATATAAAGAATTACACACATGCACCATCCACAATAGACACAATTTATATCCTGGGAAGCCTTTATAGGAGAAAAAATAGGTACAGATGAGACTATTGTGCTCTCTTTTCACTACTATGGAAATATGCAAGTGTAAAGGAAGAGGTACTCTCTATGGAGTTACCTGAGACCTATGGCTTGTAAGGCTACTATAGAACCTTAACCCCCACTATTATACTCTCTAACTTCTCATTCCCAATTGCCTTGCTCAACTATGGAACAAAACACAATATCATAGAATTGTATCCCTACTCCTCTTGGTGGACTGATATTTAACATAGATGAATAGCCAATGGGGGGTAATATTTAACTCCCTCAACCCTCAACTAGAGTTACAGTTTTGGACATTCTAGAGTATCCTTGAAAGTTCACATGTGATTAATCCCATTTTCATGAGTAATGGGGGTTGACGTGACATCCTCCCATACCATGGTGGTCAACATGGTAGGTCGACTTCCATGAGGCATGAATTTTGAATACGGACTCCAATTGATGCAATTCTTGCACTGTTGGAAATGCCTTTAAGTGTAGATCGACATCCTTCAGTTCAATGCAAAATTGGGAAAGTTTTGACTCCTAAAAAATTGTCAATTGATGTCTCAAATGGATTCAAAAGGTTTTAAATCTCATTTTTTTTTTACCTTTTTCTTGAGGAAATAAGTTAGGCTCCCTCTCAACCTGAGAGTTAGAGTGAGGTTGTTGGTACCAGACCATTCCACAAGTATACTCGTTCAACAATTCACAGGGCTCAAAGCCAATACAACAATATTCATAGGCATGTAGTGTTAGGTCCCTACAATACTAGTGATTACCCCATTACTATTGTAGTTGTATCCCTTATTAATATTGTTGTGCCCCTATTGTCCCCATATAGTTATTACTGTGCCCCATAGAATCCCTATATTGTTATTTTTGTTCCTTTATATTATTATTGTTAGGTCGGCTGGGTTATATTGTGACTCCTTAGACTCATATATATAGAAAGGAGTTTTTGTCATTTGAATCATGAAGGAATCATTCATTTGTGTAATTTAAAGGAGGTTGCCCCCTCGATTATAAGGCGTTGATCTATCTTTTCTATCTTTTTGTGAGCTGGTTTCATAACATTTGGTATCAGAGCTTTGGATTCTAGGGTTTCGCTACTCCAAATAGGTTATCATGGTATTTTCACTATAACTTTTTTTCTGCAACGTTTCAGAAGCAGAAAAAAAAACCCATTTTAGAAAAAATTGCACTGAACCTTGGGCCCAAATTTCATATATTTTTGCGCTATATTTGCAGAGATATGATCTGAGGAAGTTAGTATTTTTGTAGACTCCTGAATTACATTCCAAACATGTGACCTGGGGAAAATCGTCATAACTTTCTCTCTGAGAATCAGATTGAAATTTCGTAAAAATGTATAGAAAGAGGATAGACTATAGTTTCTTGTATGTATTTTTTTAGAGCCAAAGGTCGAAACAGGGACACATGGCATGTGATACAATTTCGCTCTACTGAACTAGTCTATAATCAAGTCACTGTGGGAGATTTAGTATAACTCTTCCTTGGAGAATCTAATTTGGAATAGACTGGTGGCATTGGAAATAGGACATAGAGGGTTACTGCAAATCACAATTTTAGAACTAGATGATTTGAAATTACTGAGATACATCAGAGGCAATATCGAGCTCCTACAAAGTGAAAAAAGGTGTGTAGATTTTTTTTAAATTTTTTTGCTTAAGCTTGTTTGAAAAATTATTTTGAAGGAAATTCAAAGGGCATAGTAGAGCATTATTATCAGTGACTAATGCCCCGAGGAAAGAAAATTCAAACACCTAGTAAGCAACTTGGAAGCTCTAGAATGACTCATGAAGAAGAGGAATAAATACTACATGATATATCAAAATTACAAGACCAAGTGCAACAAATGTCACTCTCACAAAAGCTAACAGAAGCTAAGATAAATGGCGTGGAATATAAGATAAAGGGAGTGGAAGCTAAGATGAATGGTGTGGAAGCTAAGATGTATGATTTGAAGAAAGATTTGAAGACACACATGGTAGATTTGAAGACAGACATGGAAGATTTGAAGACCGATTTGACAAATTTTCTACAAGAAATACTTACTAATGGCGAAAGGGTAGTAAAGGAAACTCATGATGTGAACAAAAGAAATGTTAACCATGACTTTGTAGACTCTAATGTTGGATCTAAGACCCACCATATTCCAAAAATCGATATGAGGAAGTTTGATGGCAAGGATCCCGCAACATGGATATTACAGATGGAGCAATTTTTCGATCTCAATAATGTGAAAAACACACAAAAGGTATGTATTGAAACTTTATATTTGGAACCAAATCAGTTTGTATGGTATCAATGGCTTTGCTCTCATAAACAAATTATCACTTGGGCAATTTTTACGGAAGAATTGATAGCACATTATGAGGATACAAAAAGCAACACTTTTTTTAGCCAATTGATAAGTCTCAAACAAAAGGGTTCAATAATGGAGCACATTGAGGAGTTCCAAAAATTGAACATAAGGGTAAAAAATATTCTAGAGGAGCATAGGATTGATGTGTTCATAGGGACTTTAAAGGATAATATCCAACATGATGTTCGCCTTTGGGAACCTGATTCATTAGAGAAGGCATTCAGGTTAGCAAGAAAAATGGAAAGCAAAATTATGGCAACCAGGAAGCATACCACTCACAACTATAAAGATGGAAGTGTTGTTGCCCTAGTCTTCCACAACCTATAAGGTTGACACCACAACAATTGGAAGAAAAAAGAGCAAAAGGGCTTTGTTACAGTTGTGATAGCAAATACACTAAAGGTCATAAGTGTGCTGAGAAGAAATTATTCTACATAGATTGTGAAGAGGAAGAAGAAAAGGAGCAAGAAAGGTCAAAAGAAGAGGATATACTCCAGGAACAAAGCCTAGATAAAGAAGAAATGAATCTAACCATATCTTGTAATGCATTGGCGGGAATTACCACTCCTCAAACCATCAAGATAGAAGGACAAATCAAGAAGAAAAAGGTAATAGTGTTGATTGATTCAGGAAGTACCCACAATTTTATTCATTGTAAGGTAGCAAAAGAATTGAATTGCTTCCTATATCCAGCACCAGAGTGTCAAGTGATGGTTGCAAATGGAGGAACAATAAATTGCTCTGGAAAGTGCCATAATATCAAGCTATCCATGGGAGAATATGTATTGACTAGCCCAATGCTTTCCATTCCAATGGGAGGTGCTGATGTTGTACTAGGAGTCCAATGGCTACAATCCTTGGGTACAATAGCTTTTAATTTTCAAGAACTTTTCATGAAATTTTTTGCAGAAGGAAAGGAAGTTGAATTAAGGGGTATTGCAGGGAAATTGGGAAAGATAATCAGCTCTAATGGTATGACAAAGCTTCTAAAAAAGGAACAAAGAGGTGTAATTGCACAATTATGTTCGCTAGATGTTTCCACATCAAAATCATCTATTTCTCCAGATCTCCAAAAAGTCTTGGACAATCATTCCAAGGTATTTGAGACTCCCAAAGGTCTCCCACCTATTCGTGATCATGATCATGCTATTCATTTGATTCCAGGAAGTGTTCCTCCAAACATCAGGCTGTACGGTGGCAGAAATGCTAGAGGTTGGTATAATTCAACCTAGTCAAAGTTCTTTCTCTGCTCCAGTAGTATTGGTGCACAAGAAGGATGGATCATGGCGCATGTGTCCGGATTATAGGGAGCTCAACAAGCTCACTATTAAAGATAAGTTTCCCATTCCTGTCATTGATGAATTACTGGATGAATTGCATGGATCAATTTACTTCACCAAGTTGGATCTTCGTTCAGGATATCATCAAATCAGAATGAAGACTGAAGACATTCCGAAAATAACATTTAGAACTCATGAGGGTCATTATGAATTTTTGGTCATGCCTTTTGGCCTTACCAATGCACCTTCAACATTTCAAGGTTTGATGAATTCCATTTTCAAACCTTCCTTAGAAAATTTGTGTTAGTATTTTTTGATGATATACTAATCTACAACAAGTCTTGGAAGGATCATGTTGAACATGTTGACAGGGTGCTACAACTATTGGAGGAGAAACAATTATATGCAAAAAGATCCAATTTTTTCTTTGGAGTACAAGAGGTGGAATATCTGGGTCATATTGTATCTCATGAAGGAGTTAAGGTAGACCCTAGCAAAATTAAAGCCATTAAGGAATGGAAAATCCCCACATCCATAAAGCATCTGCGAGGATTTCTTGGGTTGACAGGGTATTATCGCAAGTTTGTTAAGAATTATGGGAGAATAGCAGCACCTCTAACAACATTATTGAAGAAAGATGCATTTTCATGGACTCTAGAAGCAACAAAGGCCTTCAAACATCTTAAAGAGGCAATGTGCCAAGCACCGGTCTTAGCTACACCGAACTTCACAAAAACCTTTATTGTGGAATGTGATGCTTCAGGAAATGGAATTGGTGTTGTTTTAATGCAAGATGAAAGACCCATTGCTTTTGAAAGTCGTCCAATCAAGGGAAAGTTTTTACACAAAGCTATTTATGAGAAGGAAATGTTGGCAATACTCCATGCACTTAAGAAATGGCGACCCTACCTAATGGGAAGACACTTCAAGGTAAAAATGGATCATGATAGCCTTAAATACTTTTTAGAACAAAGATTATCCTCTGAAGAGCAACAAAAGTGGGTCACAAAGATGTTGGGTTATGACTTTGAAATCATCTACAAAAAGGGAAGCAAAATGTGGTGGCAGATGCACTCTCAAGAAAGGATGAGGATGTGGAAGCATTGTTGTGTGCCATTTCTATTATCCAACCAGATTGGATAAACGAAGCAAGGGAGGAATGAAAGAATAATGAAGGGGCACTTATTCGAAAGTTACAACAAGATTCCAGTACATCTGATACATTTAGCTGGAAAAATGATTCGTTATGGTACAAAGATCGCTTATACCTCTGTAAGAATTCCCAACTCAAACAAAAGATTCTTATGGAATTGCACACTTCTCCCTTAGGAGGGCACTCAGGATTTTTAAAAACTTACCACAGGGTTAAGAAGGAATTTTTTTGGGATGGCCTTAAATCAGATATTCAAAAGTTTGTGGCAGAATGTTTGGTTTGCCAACAAAATAAAGTTGAAACAATTAAGACCCCGGGTCTATTACAACCTTTATCCATTCCAAGCCAACGTTGGGAGGAGGTTTCAATGGATTTTATCACAGGTTTACCCAAGTCTGAGGGAAAGAGTGTCATCATGGTGGTAGTTGACAGACTTACCAAGTATGCACACTTTTGTGCATTATCACATCCATTTAAAGCCAGTATAGTTTCTACTGCATTTATGGAAACAATTCAAAAGCTACATGGAAACCCAAAGATTATTGTAAGTGACAGAGATCCCATTTTCACTGGAATTTTTTGGACAGAATTATTTTCTTGTCTTGTACTCAGTTAGCTCATAGCTCATCTTATCATCCTCAATCTGATGGGCAAACTGAGATAGTAAACAAATGTTTGGAAGGATATCTTCGTTGCTTTGTATCTGATAAATAGACACAATGGGTCAAATGGTTGCCTCTGGCTGAATGGTGGTATAACACTTCCTTCCATACAACAACAAAAATGACCCCATTTATGGCACTTTATGGATATCAGCCACCATCCATCACATCATATTTAAGAGAAAATTCTAAGGTTCAAGCAGTGGAACATCACATCGAACATCAACAACAAGTCCTCCAACTCTTAAAGGATAACCTCATGTTGGCACAGAATAGAATGAAACAACAGGCAGATCAACATCGCAGTGAAAGAAGTTTTGATGTAGGTGATTGGGTATTCCTACGGCTACAACCATATAAACAAATGTCCCTCAAGCAAGCTAAGAAGGATAATAAATTATCACCAAAGTATTATGGTCCGTACAAGGTGTTGCAAAAGATTGGTACTATGGCATACAAATTGGAGCTTCCTGCAGCTTCTTGATTGCACCCAGTTTTCCATGTTTCATGTTTAAAGAAGGTTATAGGCGACAAGCTCCTAGTTCAAACAATATTGCCAGAACTTGACGAGGAAGGAAAAATTATATTGGAACCGGAAGCAGTCACAGAAACAAGAACTCGACAGCTACGAAATCGATCAATTTCAAAGTATCTCATCAAGTGGAAGAACTTATCCACTGAAGATTCCACATGGGAGGATGAGAATTTTATACAGAAGCATCCAAAACTTCTCAAGCGTTGAGGACAACACTTTTTTGAAGGAGAGGGGCATGTTAGGTCCCTATAATACTAGTGATTACCCCATTACTATTGTACTGTATCCCTTATTAATATTGTTGTGCCCCTATTGTCCCCATATTGTTATTACTGTGCCCCATAGAATCCCTATATTGTTATTTTAGTGCCTTTATATTATTATTGTTAGGTAGGCTGGGTTATATTGTGACTCCTTAGACTCCTATATATAGAAAGGAGGTTTTGTCATTTGAATCATGAAGGAATCATTCATTTGTGTAATGTAAAGGAGGTTGCCCCCTCGAAGAGGCTGAATTCTAAGACGTCGATCTATCTTTTCTATCTTTTTGTGAGCTGGTTTCATAACATGTAGACATTACAACATTAATTACCAAGACATTATAACTCATCATGTCACTACCATGGATTTGAACTTGGATGGGGAAAATAACACCATTCCACCCAACCACCCAAGGTAACTCCAGTTAACATTACATCACAGCTTTATAGACTAAAACCTGCTATTAAAATAATCCTATAAATTAGCTCTTCCATTTTTTTAATCTAATTTGTTTTGAAATAAATAATAAATAACATAATAATTCAATACAAATTGAAAAATCAAATAAACATTAAAAAAATATTAAAACACATATTTTAAATAAAATAAATATTTAAAAATTATAAAATAAATCATATATATATATATATATATATATATATATATATATATATGAAAAAAGATCATGAGGAAGCTTTATCTTAAAATAATGTTAGTTAAAATTGAGGAAGGGTTGATTCCACAACTTTACAACTCTTTTAAGTGGGGAAGGTCCATTTTAGTAATTTCCCGCCCTGGCCCACTCATTTTTTTTTTTGATAAGTAAGAGATGAACCTTCTATTAATCAAAGTAAATTACATAATATACAGAATGCCCCAGACAGTAGGGGCAACAAGGAAGCTTACAAGACCGAAACAACCAGGCCAAAGGAACACCTAGAGTGACTCAACAACAACAAAAAGGAGAGTCCATTGAGCAAACGGGTACGAGACCCATGCGCAATAGACCGACAACCCGAACCAACGTTCAACAAGCAACTAGCTCGATCAATCCCCGCCATTGAAGACAAGGTTCCAATCCAATGGCAAGCGCGAATATTGCATGGCCAAGATGCTTGGGGATTAGCCACGTGATGAGAGAGGTTTCCTCTCTACCCTCATTGCCATGCATCACCCCCTGACTGGAATCACTTGCATTAACCAAAAAACCAAAAACCAACATAGTGTCGCGCGAAAACCATTCAAGGAAGTGGGATCTGGTTTTATGGAGCGCTAGGCCCACAAAGGGTCCCACCGTGGACCATCAAGTCTTGAATATTGAACAACCCACACGACTAATCCCAATCGTAGAAAGAAGTGGCCCGGTCCAACACCCCACTAAGATATCGTGCATCCCAGATGCATGAAGGTTAACCGTGCGATGAGAGTGGTTTCCTTTCTCATCCCCGTGCCCCCTGAGTGGAACCATGTCCTTCTTCCACTAAACCAGATACCATTCGAAGCCCACGCAATAAACCACTTGTGGTTTTGCATTCGTGGTATTGCCAAATGAATACCATCCATTCGATCCCGCCGGCCTTTCTGAGCCTGGCCTTTCCAATCCATCCTCCTAGAGTCGCCAACAGAAACCCGCTGAGCCAGATGAACACCGGTAGGCCAATCTATGTCATTGCCTGACTCGAAACCTTCATCCATCATCTGAAAACCATGTAAGTTATGAAGAGTAACCATGATAAAAAAAATAAGATGAATTAGGTGATGTCATCCTCACCCCTGTCCTCTAGATTAGCATTATCCATCCATGAATCCCAATCTGCATTTTCCAGCGTGAAACAATCCTCCCACAGCTTTTCGGCAGGAAGCAACTCCCATGGATGCTGAGAGTCCCTTTCCTTATTGGCCACTCCTTCGTTGGCCAACCTATCTGCAAGCATATTTTCTTTCCTTCTAACATGAACAAATCTTATTGTTTTAAGGATTTGTAAGTGTGAGTGGATACGGTGAAAAACTTGCAGCAGCTTCTAGTGCTTTGACACTTTGTCTGGCGAGGTTCCATTTTGAATCTTCTTGGCTACTTTGATGACCAATTCTGAATCTGCTTCAATGATAACATTCTGTAAATTTGCCTCCACCAGGATCTCCCAATATTTATCTAAAGCCAAAAGTTTATCCATGTTATTGGTACCCTTTTCTAGGTGGCCATGGAAAATGTATTTTGTGTGCCCCTCAGGATCCCTGATGGCACCCCTGAAGCCAGCTTTCCTGGGATTGCCCTTAGAAGCTCCATCAATATTTACTTTGAAGAAGCCCTATGGAGGGGGCTGCCAACCCCTATCCCCAGAGTTTATTGCTCTCACTTCCTTCTTTATTCCCTGAGGGTTGATGGATTGAAGGCCCAAATTAATAATAATATGTTCCTCATGAGGTAGAGGAGGATTCGAGGGAGTTGTTCTCAGAATGCTCCTAACTGTTTCCTTCAGTTGTCTTAAAATCTAATTGATTATAAGCAGGGGCTCTATGGCTTTATTTTTGAAGATCCGCATATTGCGTTCTTTCCAAATATTCCAGATGACAAAGCCTAGTACAAGCATCCAGGCTTTATTGATGATCTCATTCTCTGAGAAGTTCTTCCTCCATTTTGTTAAAGTGTTGGATATGCTAAGCCTATCCCTGTCAGTTTGTCTGAAGCTTGAGGTCACCCAATCCCAAATTTTCGCAGAAAAGGAGCAAAGATTTAGAAGGTGTTCAATCATTTCCTCATGAGAGCCACAAAGGTGACATCTAGAGGGGCCAATGAAACCTTTCTTAAGAAGGTTTTCCCAAGTTAGGATTTTCCTTTGATGAACTAGCCAAATAAATAATTTTATTTTCATCCAATGAGGAGTTTGCCACAACTCTTGCCAGACTTTCTCAGCATTTACAAAGTTAAATCCTGTGATTGCCTATTTTGCCTCTTTGAGGTTATATTTGTCTTCCCCATCTTAATTGGTCAGGTGAGGAGGAAACCGGAACCTTCTTTGCTCTAAGTCCATTGCAAGAAATTCTACCATGGCTTTCAAAGGGCTCTCTTCATTGTAACTTAGGTCCTTCCATTTCCTCCATTTTTCCTTATCCCTCCCCAGATCCCAGAAATATTTTACTAATAAAAGACCTTTGCTATCTGTGTCTCTCTTGAGGGCTGCCATTTCATTCCTGTTTAGGATGGATTCCTGTTGCTAGCTATCCTCCCATAAACGAGCCTAGTCCCCTACTCGAATTTCCAAAAAACAGTGTTGCTGAACAATACCTTTGTTCTCCCACACAAGGTTCCATATGTGTGAGCCCCTGATTTGTCCTGTCATTCTAATGTGATCCTGTTCCTGCCAGTGCTTGGCATACTTTTGTGTCCAAAGCTTGGCCTAGGGGGCTCTCGGCTCCTTGATCCATTGCCACCAGAGCTTTGCTCCCGAAGCTTGACTCAGCGTTTCCGTATCATGTAGCCCCAAATCACCATGGCTTTTGGGCTTGCAAAGCTTGTCCCAGGAAACTAGAGCCCAATTATTCTTCTCTTCCCCTCTTTCCCACAAAAAGTTTCTTTTAATGCTTCTTATTTGTTGCTTAATCCCTTGAGGAGCACGGATAGCTGCAATACTGCTTGAGTGAGCACAAGTTGCCCTACAAAGTTTAAAGCTTTGCAAGTCCAATTGCTGATTTTGTCCTGAAGTTTGTTTAAAATAGGTTCCCATATTTTCTTACACAGAGGTTTGTTTGTAAGAGGAATGCCAAGATATTTGGAAGGCAACTGGTCCCTTTGAAAACCAAGAATCCTGGTGATATTTCTCTGTATAGCAATATTAGTGTTAAAGAAGAAAATTTTAGACTTGTTTTGGCTTACCTCTGTGCCTGCTGCCATAGTGAAATCGTTTAAGATATATTTGATTGCCTTTGCTTCCCTAACTGTGGGTATACCCTACAACATAGTATCATCCACAAATTGTTGATGAGTGTTAGCCTCTCCATCTAGGGTGAGCTTGATCCCTTGAATTCTACCTTCAACATTTGCCAATTTGATTTCCCTACCAAGCCCTTCCATCATGAGGACAAAGAGGAAGGGGGAGAGTGGGTCGCCTTGTCTGAGCCCTCTGGAAGGAGTAAAAGTATTAGAGGGAGCTCCATTAAGCAGAATGGAGAAACTGGTCGAGGTGACTAGTGCCATAACCCATCTTATCCAGTTTTGGTCAAAGCCATAGGCTTTTAGAATGGCTCTAATGTAAGACTAGTTGAGTTTGTCATAGGCTTTCGTAAGGTCCAATTGAATGATCATACCTGCTTTCTTGTTGCTTTTGAGAGAGTGTACCACCTCATGTGCTTGGATGATGTTGTTCAGAATCTGTCTTCCTTCCACATAGCCTGTTTGCTCTTCTGAGATGAGAGAAGGTAGCAGTGGCTTGAGTCTGTTGGCTATCACTTTGGAGATGATTTTATACACCACATTACATAAGGTGATGGGCCTAAACCCATCCAGGGTCATAACATTTTCCTTTTTGGGGATTAAAGCTATAAAGGTCGCATTTAGTGCTTTCAAAACCTTTTTGTGTTGTCTTGAGTCTTCCACAACCTCGAGGATGTCCTGTTTGATTGTATCCCAACAAGCTTTGAAGAAATCAACATTGAAACCATCTGGGCCTGGTGCTTTTCCACTTTGCATTTCCTTGATCACCTCACTGACCTCCTCTTCCGAGACTGGCCTATTTAGATTGTGGTTGTCCTCATTGGTGACTAACTTGGGAATGTGTTGGGTGAACTTATCAATGAACCTAGATTTGTCTTCCAATGGCTCCTTTGCAATGTTAGAGAAGTGTTGTACTAGGATTGATTCCATGTCCTTGTGAGCGACAAGCTCAATACCTTGAGAATCCTTTAGCTTTGTGATTCTGTTATGTGCCCCGTGGGCCATACTGGATTTGTGGAAGAAATTAGTGTTCCTTTCTCCCTCTTTTATCCATTGAATTCCATATTTCTGTCTCCAAAATGTTTCCTCTTGTAAGCAACGCTCCTCCCTCTGTGATGTTGATCTGATTTCCTGGAGTTTCTACTCAGTACTCATTATGGCCTTGATGATATCACCAAATTCCTTTTTGTTCCAATCCTTAAGTTTGGATTTAATGTGTTTCAGTCTCTTCGGGAGCATGTACATCTTAGCACCCTGAATATTCAAATCCTCCTTCCACCATTTGGAAATGTTACTAGTGGATTTTGGGTGAGAGAGCCAGGCATTTTCGAAACTGAAAGGCTTATTTCTCAGAGTGCCCATAAAGGAAGCTTCTAGCTGAACTGGCTAATGATTCGAGCCACCAAAGGGCAGAATGGACGCTGTGATGGCTGATCATGTAAGGAGGAGATCCTTAGAAATGATAAACCTATCCAGTTTTGACGCCACTTGGGAAACTCCTCTTTTGTTGTTCCAAGTGAAGGTTCCATTTATAGTCTCGGTGTCCACTAGTCCCATGTTCAATAGGAAATATTGGAAGGATTCAGAGTCTCTGCCAAGATGTCTAGTGCCTCCCTTTTCTTCCAAGAGAGATCTTATCATATTTAAATCACCTGCAAGTATCCAGGGTATTTTGGGATAACATGCTCTGAGACATTCCAAGTAGGTAAGAAGCTTGAGTTTATTTGCTTGCTGTTGAGGGCCATATACATTAGTTATCATGTAAGTCTCCTAGTCACCTACGGGACTACAAACTACAGAAAGATAGTTCCTGGACGCTTCAACATCCAGGATTCCTAGATTCTGTGGATTCCACAACGTGAGAATCCCACCTGCAGAGTTATTAGCTTTAACTTCTAAATAATCATACTTGATTAACCATTTGTTATGAATTTCTCTTATTTTTTCCATTGAACATTTTGTCTCCTGAATAAAGACCATGTCTGGTTTTTCTTCTTTTATTCTATTACTGAGATTTCTCTATTTCCTTCTACTGCCTAAACCTCTAATATTCCAGGTTGTAAGCTTCATTAAGAAAGGTTGGTAAAAGAATAGTTGGTAATATCTTTCATCTTACTTGAGTTAATCAGTAGTTTCCCACATTAATTTAGTAGTTCATTTTGTCTTTTCCTTCCTCTTTTCCTCCTTGGGTTTTTTGGAGATAGTGTCTATGGATTCTCCATCATTTTGACTCCACTCTGCTCTTGGCTTTCATGGTTTCTTTTGACACCAGTTCCCTTTGATTGTGCCCTCCATAGATAGAGTTGTTGGACTTGATCATAATCTTCTTTTGGCAATGAGTCCACTCCTTTGTTCTTTCCTTGTTCCAGAAATTGCTTGAGATGTAGATTTTCCCTGTTTAGAATCTCCTGTAGTTTGTGGTCCTACGTACCTGCCTCACTTGGAGTCATCTCATGGTCCTTGCTAATCCCCATGCAGCTTTGTAGCTCCTCTATTTTCTGGTTTTTCGCTGGGATATCCTCCATTTCAGCTTCCATATCCTTCTCCTTAAGGACGTTCTCATTGACCTAGATTGTCTCCATGCTCTCCTCCACTTCCTCTAGGATCTTGAAACTGTCATGTCTTGTTTGTTTGTCTTCACTTGTTTTCTTGTGTGATCATTTACCCCCTTTCCCTTTGCTCCCAACCTTGGTAAAACCCTCATGATCGTTGTCCATAAAGGTTTTCCCATTGCTTTCCAAGTTGTTTGTAGAGAAGTCTCTGAATAGATGCCCATGTTCATGACATTTGCAACATTTGAATGGTATGTGCTCATAGTCCACCATTTGCACCCATTCTTCATCATATACCTCTAAGATTATGGCTTCCGAAGGGCTCCACATAGATCCATTTCCACACATATTTGGGCAAAGGAAGTATATTTACATTTGAGAGTTGCCTCTAAAATTTTCAAAAAGTGCCCCAGCTTGTTGCCTATGGCTTTCAAGGACTCTGGTTGCTAGTAGTCCAGAGGTAATGAGTATAGTCTGATCCAAACCGGTATGGATGTGAATGTTTCACGTTCCGGAACAAAATTCATCATCCATGGTCGCATGTAGAGTCTTGCCATAACGTAGAAGTAAGGTCCCCCTTCAAACACTCGATCTTTGTCCTCTAGGCTCGCAAACACCACCGTGAAGAAGCCCTTAGAACCCAGATGTAAATGTATTTCTCCCTTTGGCTTCCAATGGCTCCTAATCCAGATGTATAAAGCCCTCTCCGTTGGCCATAACCCCATGAACTTGCAGATGATCGCATGTTCTTTCATATGGTCCCTATGTGCTTGAATCGTAGGATCACTCAAAACGACCCAGGGAATGATGCTCGATTTGGGTTTGCAAACTCCTATAGTTCTTGTGGAAGTTGTTTTTCCGCTGCCGCCTCCCTTCTCCTTTTCTTTACTTGTTTCCTGTTGATTCCCTTCCTGATCTTGGGATTCGTTTCTTCCAACTGTCTCCTTGCCTCTTGCTTCTGAAATCTTTCTTGACGGTTTCTTGAAATGCTTCCCTCCTACTTCCTTGCCTCCTTCTGTGACTACCTGACTGTAGGAGGGAGTGGCGCTCCCCCCTGCGTGTTCCCCCATGGAACCCTAATGCAAAAACCTAGTGTTAACTTCGATCCACGTTCAAGTTGTAGACAACTTCACCTTTTTTTGTCATGGCCCACTCATCTAAACATGTGTGTTTTAAGATAAAGTTTCTTTACGGCTATTTTTATTTTATCTTTTTGATATATTTTTTAAGATTCATATATATATATATATATATTTTAAGATAAAGTTTTTTTTATCATTATTTACATTTTTATTTATCTATTTTTAAATTTAAATTTTAAAATTTTTAATTTGTTTACACATAAAATATATTGATTTCGCTTAATTGATTTATTTAAATAGAAATAATTAAATATATAATTTATTTATGAGTTATTTTTAATAATTAAGTAAATAAATATTATTCTTAATTAATTATTCATAATAAAGGTCATTAAGCATATTGTGTACCTTTTCCTATCATATTTAATCAATTAAAAATAAAATAATAATAAAATATCAAAGAAGGTTATATCTTGATTTGGTGCAATAATTTTTTTTTGGGATCATATCAAATATAACTATTATTTCTATAGATATGAGAAGTTTTCTCACTCACAATGCATGATCATTTTATCGTAGAACCTCTATTTCAACATTATTGTTAATTTAGCTATCTTGAGCTCATACCTTCATATCCATTCTATCAACTATAGAAGTGAGAGAGAAGCATTCCTCACAACTATAGGATATAGCAAGAATCCTCCTGAGGAGGAGGTTGAAGGAAAACCACATCTTCCAACAATATTCCAACATGTGTAACCAAGCATTTTCTTAGGTAAAGGAGATCATATTTCTCTTTCATGTTTTTATTGTTAGATGTTTCTTGTTGTTTTTTTTGTTCAAGATTAAGAGGAACCTAAGAAAAAGAAACAGATAAAAAAATTTAAAATAAAAAAGGATAGAAGAGAAGTAATAATCCAAGATGGTGGGTGGTGTATAAAGACACCATTACAACACTTAGGCACAATGTACTACAATTAGATAATCATAATGTCTAATAGGATAACAATTTATGATGTTCATCATCATACATATTCGAACCATAAAGTCCTTTATTTATAGTGTCCAAATATATCTAGCTTGAATTGTGGAAGATTTGGTCCACAAATGAGCATTGGTCATTCCAACCATTTCCCTAAAATATGCATTGTTTTGTTGGCTAGTCGACTTCCCTAGTTAACCTAGCTATGTAGTTGATTCCTCTGATCACATTGATTCCTTCAACCACTTAGTTGACGGTACCATTAATCAACCACTTAATCAAATACTTTCTAGTTAGTTACTTGACCAAACCAACAACCACTTAATCAACTGCACAACCAATTGCTTCAATAGTCAACCAGTCGATTTAATATTGGATGTCAGGCCATCCTTTGATTGATTACCTCTAGAAGCACTATAGGTGTGATGAACCCACATAACCTTAGGTTTCAACACCCACCCAGCCGCGCCCCTCCCCCCCCCCCCCCCACATGGAACCCTAATGCAAAAACCTAGTGTTAACTTCGATCCACGTTCAAGTTGTAGACAGCTTCGCCTTTTTTTGCCATGACCCACTCATTAAAACATGTGTGTTTTAAGATAAAGTTTCTTTACAATTATTTTTATTTTATCTTTTTGATATATTTATTAACTATAATTTTTAAATATATATATATATTTTAAGATAAAGTTTTTTTTTTTTTTTATCATTATTTACATTTTTATTTATCTATTTTTAAATTTAAATTTTAAAATTTTTAATTTGTTTTAATTTTTAATTTGTTTACACATAAAATATATTAATTTCACTTAATTGATTTATTTAAAGAGAAATAATTAAATATATAATTTATTTATGAGTTATTTTTAATAATTAAGTAAATAAATATTATTCTTAATTAATTATTCATAATAAAGGTCATTAAGCATATTGTGTACCTTTTCCTATCATATTTAATCAATTAAAAATAAAATAATAATAAAATATCAAAGAAGGTTATATCTTGATTTGGTGCAATAATTTTTTTTTGGGACCATATCAAATATAACTATTATTTCTATAAGTATGAGAAGTTTTCTCACTCACAATGCATGATCATTTTATCGTAGAACCTCTGTTTCAACATTATTGTGAATTTAGTTATCTTGAGCTCATACCTTCATACCCATTCTATCAACTATAGAAGTGAGAGAGAATCATTCCTCACAACTATAGGATATAGCAAGAATCCTCCTGAGGAGGAGGTTGAAGGAAAACCACATCTTCCAACAATATTCCAATATGTGTAACCAAGCATTTTCTTAGGTAAAGGAGATCATATTTCTCTTTCATGTTTTTATTGTTAGATGTTTCTTGTTGTTTTTTTTTGTTCAAGATTGAGAGGAACCTAAGAAAAAGAAACAGATAAAAAAATTTAAAATAAAAAAAGATAGAAGAGAAGTAATAATCCAAGATGGTAGGTGGTGTATAAAGACACCATTACAACACTTAGGCACAATGTACTACAATTAGATAATCATAATGTCTAATAGGACAAAAATTTATGATGTTCATCATCATACATATTCGACCCATAGAGTCCTTTATTTATAGTGTCCAAATATAACTAGCTTGAATTGTGGAAGATTTGGTCCACAAATGAGCATTGGTCATTCCAACCATTTCCCTGAAATATGCATTGTTTTGTTGGCTAGTCGACTTCCCTAGTTAACCCAACTATGTAGTTGATTCCTATGATCACATTGATTCCTTCAACCACTTAGTTGACGGTCCCACTAATCAACCACTTAATCAAATACTTTCTAGTTAGTTACTTGACCAAACCAACAACCACTTAATCAACTGCACAACCAATTGCTTCAATAGTCAACCAGTCAGGCCATCCTTTGATTGATTACCTCTAGAAGCACTACAGGTGTGATGAACCCACATAACCTTAGGTTTCAACACCCCCCATCAACACAATGTTCTAGAGATTTAGGAGGTCAAATTACGTATATAAGACACCCCTCCCCCAAAAAAAATAAATTATTGTAGCTTCCTCAAGTTCATGAATGTGATGTAGATTAACAAAATTGGCTTTAGCCAATGGATTTGTAAATATATTAGTGAGATAATAATCATTTATGTAGTAGACAAGAGTGATAATCTTATCTTAAATTGATTGTTATAAGTAGTGAGCATGAAGTTTGACATGCTTAATCTTACTGTGTGTAAGAATGTATTTAGCAACCTAAATTGAACTTTGATTATCATAATAGATAGTTGTTAAGGCCTCAACAGGAATGCTAAGATCTCCGAAGATTTGATAAATCTAAACTACCTATGTCCTTGCATTAACATTTCCATGATATTCTACTTCCATTGTTTACAAAGAGACTACACATTGTTTGTTACATGAAAAAATTAGAGGTCCAACACTGAAGAAAAACACATAAGTAGCAGTGGATTTTATGTCATTGTTGTGACTTTCCCAAGCCACAATCAGTGAAGCCGAAATGGATACGAACTACAACAATATTTGATACCAAAATGAGAGGTAAATTTAATGTAATTAACAATTCTCCTTGCACCTTTCTAGTGGATTTCTTGTGCATCCTACATAAATCAAGATACCACACTAACAAAAATGGAATTTCAGGTCAAATATTAGTTAAATAAATAATTTTATCGATCAATTGTCGATAAATGGTAGCATCAACTTTTAGAGAGGGACATTTTTTACTTAATTTGATATTCAACTAAAAAGGTGTAGCACATGGCTTACAATTTTCCATCCTAAATTATTTCTGCAAGTACAATAAATATTTAGATTGAGAAATAAAGTGATCATCATAAAAAGGAAAGACATGAAGACCAAGAAAGAAATGCATAATACAAATATCATTCATCTCAAATGTGTCAATGAGTCCATTCTTCAATCTAAGAATTCCATATGTATTGGTGCTAATTATAAGTAAACGATCCATATAGATATCAATAATCAAGTTATCACCACTAATGTGTGATACACAAAATAGTGGTCATATTTAGAATGCCTAAACCCAATATTAAGAAAGGACTAGTTAATCATATGATACCAATCCTAGGGGAATTGTATTAAACCATACAATGAATTTTGCAGTCAACATATCATGATTGGAATCTATCACAAAGCCAAGGAGTTTCTCCTTGTATATTTATTCATATAAGTCTCCATGAAGGAAGACATTCTTGAAATATACATAATGAATTTTCCATCCAAAATGAATAAAAAGGGAAAGGATTAGTTGAACAAAATTCATCGTCGCAACAAGGGGAAATGTTTTAATGTATTTGATGCCTTCTTGTTGTGAGAAGTATTTTGTGACCAAACAATACTTATGATACTAAAAAATTCCCTTGGAAGTGAATTTTGACCTATATACCATCAAAAATTCATGACATTCTTCCCTTATGGTCGGGGAAATAATAGAAACTTAGTCTGCATAGTCTATTCTCATTCAAGTTTTTTTGTGTATTTGCAAGGAATTCTAATCTCAAGTTTCATGAGCATGAGCCATCAATGCAATATTGGCATGTTACTTTTGATTGTGAGTTTGTAAACCTAAATTAATGTCACCAACATTTGATTTAATGGATTTAACCGTTTTAGTATCCCACAGAGTTAAACACAATATTGAGGAATGAATACGTGCTTAAAAACTTGATCAAGAGAAGTTATGGTTTCAATTGGATATGATCAAAATTCGTTCAACTCAGAAATGAAATTTGATGGAGTGATTTAAATATTGAAAAGGGGGTAGTTATTCCATTGTCTTCAACAATATCAAAAGGATCACTATTTAACATTCCAGAAGAAGAATTCAACAACTCAATTCCATAAGACTTCTCACCAGAGACTGGATTTCTCCTAATAATGATTTACTGTTTGATAGGGTCAAATAATGAATAGGCTTTTGACTCTTCCTAGTAGTACACCATGATGCAATCATGACTCGTTGCATCCAATTTCTTTCTACAACCATTTGAAATATGTTCTCAAGAAATAGATCTTAAAAATATGAGGTGTCTAAGTGAGGGAATTTTACCATCCCAACATTCAACTAGAGCCATAGACCTAACATATAGTATGAACATGATTCAAAAGATAATTGGTTCAATAAATAACTTTGTCCCAAAACTTCATAGTAATTCTTTGGCTTGTAAGGGACATCAAGCCATCTCCACTAAGGTTTGATTCTTATGTTCAACCTCATCATTTTTTTGAGGCATGTGGGGTACTGACCTCTTCCAAGAGATACTCAATTGAGTAAGGAAATCTTCAAATAGTCAATTTACATGTTTTCCTCCATTATTTGATCTCAATAATTTAATAGGGTGACCACATTGTTTTCAACCAATGCACAAAAATTCCTTGAATATTTCAAATACATGAATCTTATTATTTAAAAAATAGACCTAAGTAAATATTAAAAAATCATTAATAAGGGTTAGAGTATAATTCAAACCTATGAACAATTTCTTATTCATATAATAAATATCATTTTCAACAAATTCTTGTGATTCCTATGAACACCATGCCTTTTGAAAGCTTCACAAAACTGAAAAGGATGTAAGATAAAATATGAGATGCATTTCTTATTGATATGATACACATATAAACATATTTTAGTGACCATTGGTTTCATCATCCAAGATGTCCATTGGACTCCTCATGACTCTTCACATTCACTATTGGTTTTTCTCCTTCCACACAAGTGAATATGCCAAATAACCACTAAGGATTATGTTTCCAACATTCCCCACCTTAAACCAAATGGGTGTAGGTGAGTCCAATAAGAGAGATAAAATATAGGTAAATAATAGAAAATGGTTGTATGTGCTCTTTGAATCTAGTGGTTTAAAGAATACCACAAACCAAATGGGGTCGAAAAGTCCAAAGTCTTCCACTGATGGTGGTTTAAGGAAGATCGAAACCAAAAAGTGTAGCATAAGATGAAATTTTCTATTGGTAGTGGTTTAAGGCTAACCGCCAACTCCTAAAAGTTGGATCAAAGAAGTTCCTAGAATAATTCTAAATTAGGCTAGAAACTGATGCTAGATGGAAGTTGTCTCTAATGATGGTTTAAAGATGAAAAAAAACTAATGAAATGGTGGTTTTAAGTTGACCACAAACTGTTGTCTAGTAGAATAAATAAGCCTTCTATCGAGTAGTGGTTTAAGTAGGACCATAAACCAAATGCTACTCATGGAACATGAGTCTCTCTTTGGCTACAACTCTAACTCTAGCTCTATGATCTAGCTGCATGCTCTAGGTCTAGTTGTGGCTCAAACTCTCTTGATATGACTTTGAAACTAGTAGTTTGCTATCAATATGCCTCTATTAGATACAAGGTGAGAAGATGAAAATATCTCCATTACAAGATGTGTCAATACTTGAGCATAAAATTTGCAGTATGATTAATATATTTTCTTGGCTATTGAAGACCATTGTCAAGAAGCATTCCATCCAAGGTGAATATTTTCTCTTATATGAGTCTTATGTCTGGAACATATGTTTGGATGATGAGTATCCTTTCCATAATGATCACAAGGGTGAATATCAAAACATTGATATTTCAGGTGGCCAACTTGATAACAATGTTGGCATCTATGAATTTGATGTGGAAGTAGACAAAAAGAAGATGAGCATTCTTGAAGAAACCCAACACCTTGAAATTGGATTGGTTTGGAGTAGTTTGGGATGTGTAAGGTAACTTCCTTTTATATTTGATACCCATTCTATCCTTGTTATTGATGGCTTCTTCCCAAGGTTTGGTGATGGGCTTTGGAAGTGCAAGATGAACTTCTACATCTTCACTCCAATATGCTCCTAACATGGCATCACTAATATAATAAAGTGTTGGCCAATTATGGGAATCAATGTCAATTTCAAAAAGAGATTTATTATGAACAAGAAAAATTTAACTCTTTTTCTGTAATTCATCTCATTGGAATTGTAGCTCGAGTTGAAGAAACTTAATTATGCCATATGCATCTTATAAACAAATTCGAACATCAATGAGAGTGGAATTATTGATTTTGACTGTGTTGTCAACAATAGAGACTATTAGAGTGTTCAATAACTATAATAACCCATCGATTCTGGTCATTGTATCAGCAATTCAAGTAAGTAAAGGGTCTCAAATTCAACCAAAAATGCACCCATTTACAATGAAAATTCAATAAGATAGATGGCTCCCAATAAGCAATGGCCTAACCACTCTTTCTTTTTTATTAATCTTGACTATTGGTTTGATTCATGAAATAAATTATAAACACTATCCTATGTAAGAACTCCATTTTCATTGTAAAATTTACATCCTCTAATATGACTATCAACACTAATAAGGAAAGTGATGTTGGATAATGTTGTCATTGATGTCAACCCAAGGAATTGACGAGGTTTGATTTTGACTAAAAATACCATTCATTGATGAAAAATGGTTAATGGATGCTTCTTAATAATTTCCAAATTACATCAATTTGGAAGCTCCACTGTTGGATGGTTGAAAACCCAAGTCTTAGGGTTTGGGTTCCTTAGACTGAGGATGTGCCATGAATTTGTCGAGGATTTTTGAAGGATCAAAGCATTGAGTTTGGCTTTGATACCTAAGTCATTAGATTCTCCTCGAAGATATTTTTCTGTTGATATGTGGTATGCCTCATGGTTCCTCCTGGTTTGAGAGAAAATTGAGTTTGAAGTTGAAGACCTAGTTTTGTGGGCTAAAACCCTAGGGGCAATTGACATGATATCTTATTCACCTACGGTTTTCAATATATGACAATGATTCTTGTTGTAATATCACTGTGTGTATTTTGAATAATTTTAAGAAACAAAGACAATAAACGAAACATTGACTTCACAACCTAGTAGGACCATATGCACTAAGCCAATCATTGATTTCAAAATTTTAACATAATTGAAAATTTCTCTAGGAAAATATTAATAGGGTTAGTAATTAATTAAATTAAGGCTAAGTATTGATAATGGGTTTATTGTCACAATATTTTACTAAAAAAAGGGCTTAATCTACTTCCTATAAGGGAAACAACCCTCTTTCTTACCTCATAAGGTACACATTATTTGATTATAATTATTAGAATAACTAGCAATTGAAAGAATCTAAGACCTCCTCCAATGTTCACCTAGAAACCTATAAAAATGAGTTAAATTTCTCTATCAAAACACAACAAACTTACTAGCATCTCACACTCATCTTAACTATGTTTTTTTGTCTACCTCTGAGAAGAGATTTTCGACCTCCTGTAGCTAAGGAATTTTCAAACTTCCTATAGTGAATTGTTTTTTTGTTTGGGGATGTGTTAAGGCAGATTGAACCTGTCTTTTTCTTTCCTCTACTAAGCTCTTCAAGGTGAGTTTTCTTGTGATTCTTTAGCTCTTTTTTGATGATGTATGGCATGGTTTTGGGTCTTGGTCATCCATATGGTTAGGGCTTCTTTGTCTGTTCCTAGGGCACCAAATTCAAAGGCAAAGAAGTCTCTATTGAGATGCGACCTCCCTTCCAAAAGAACCGTATGAAGGAAGTGAGGGTCCAGGCCTTCTCCTTTTGGAAATTCGTGCTTCAACCTTTCTCCTACGCCACAAACCTGTAGGTTTCATCCAAGGTTTAAGGGTAGTGAAGGGTGTTACTCCATGCATCCTTGTAGACTGAGACTTGTAGAATTGTTTATCATTGTCTAAGGTCTATCCTAAATGTGAGATTAGCTACAAATCACACAATATTCTAATGACTTGAATAACAATGACTTATAGGTATTGAATGACTATATGATAATGAACTTATAACCAAAACTGTAGCAGTGAAGTGTGTCTTATGTGGAAGTGACCTTAGTTATGTTGTGTGTGATTTCTGCCTTAATATAAATGGCAGTGGGTAGATGTTAAGTGACAATAAATTGACTAATAATAATGTATGACAACGTGTTGACCTTGACATACTTGATAGTGGTAAATGTACCTAGAATTGACCTACATTTGTCTCAAGAGTAACAAATTTGCAATAGTGTAACATTTGATGACCCTTGTCCTATGACACCAAGTTCATCAATGAGCTAGAGTAACCTTGAACAATAATGAATGTGATTGACATTTCAGTAAGGTGACAATGACATAATATGATGTGTCTTACAATGATGAAATTTAGTATGACAATTGACAATTTGACATTGGTTTGACATTCACCATTATGACACTCTAGACTTGACATATACACTAAGATGACTTGACAATATTGTATTGAAATTTGTGACTTTGTGTAAACTTAACATGATGAATGATATATCCTTGTGAATGTTTTAATGAAACAATCCTACTGTGGTATCTCTCTTGATGACTATAAATTGATTTAATACATAGATATGTCTCATCACATTAACTTGACTTGACTTGATATATCATTGAAAATAATATTGTTGTAGTAACTCTTTCGGTGATTGTCAATTGATTTGACATTATCATGTTGAATTGAATTGACTATAAGGTGACATGTTGAAAGTGGACTTGATATCTCACATGCTACTTGACATCTAGAAATAACAAGTATGTTGGCACCTTGAATTTGAGAATGGACTTGACTTGACATACTAGACATAATTAGTATGTTCATATTTTGACTTTGACTTGACAACCATAGAAGTATGATGAATGAGATTTGACATGCTATCTTAATATGACCTTTAGAATATAGTAACTAGGATAATCTAGGGTTCACATTAGATGACCTCAGTGAGTAACATAATTGTGACCTTACAGGGTAGCAGGTCTCTGGAGACATATCACTTTGTTGTATAGGTTATTGATGTAAAGATGGATAATAGTGTGTGAGCGGTGCTCAACAGTGAAAGGACTTATGCTGGTAGCTCTCTATGGGAAGAGCTTAAGAGTAGTGGTAGTAGGTCATAGGGATGACCTGTGGCATCTTGGTATATTCCATTTTCAGACATTTGGTTTTGACACTTCCACCTACAAGGTGTGTGGTTCAGTGATGTGGTAGTCTTCTTATGAGCTTATGACACTTATTCATTCATGAGCAGTGCAGTGGTAGCGTGTATGATGTGACCATTTTGAGCAGCAATAGTGATGTGTTGTTGAGCAGTGAGTTAGATGTGCAATATTGTGCAATGATCAGTTTGATTGTGTAGTGGTTAGTGCCTACCAGAATTTGATAGATATACAACATCTTCTTTACAAATATACTATATTGATTTAGAGAAGAGGGGGATCTAGTCTAAAAATTGTGAAACGTGGTTCGTCGACTCTTTAGGGTGGTAGGGTGGTGCAAGGCAGGTGATTGGAGTCACCTTCAGGTTGTGGTTTGAGAACAATTCAAAGTGGCAGGGTGGTGCTAGGGAAATTCATATCCTGAATAGGGCATTGTGGCGTCCTTTCAGTTGGGGCTAATAAAGTACAGGGAAACATAACATCCTTTTTGACAATAGCTAGTAAACAGAGTGTTGGCACACTTGTCAAGTTGTGGCCTGAATTATAGGGTGTTGGGGCATCCTTCTTATTGAGCAAAGTATTAGGATTTAGTAGCATCCTATAGGTTGTAGCCTATAAATTAGGGGGTTGACGCCTCCCTTAGTTGTAGCTAAAATCTTGATGTAATTACTTTTCTTTTAAAGAGGAGGAGAAGACAAGTACTTAGAAGTGTTCAGTGGTTTTTGACTCAAAGGGGGTTTTCCACCTAAAAATGTTTGTGTCCACCATTTTATCTTTCTACATTGTTGTATGGTGTTGTCTATTGTGGATTATTTTTTATGATTATCTGAAGAATAACAACAATAATAATTGAAGATTAAGTAATGCTTTGAAAAGGGGTTAAAAGTGATAATTGCTAAGAAATATTGATTGATCCCCCCTTAGTATTTCCAACAAGTGATGAGGCATTGGTAGGAAACAATGTTGTACACTTTGAAAATATGATGAAGCATTGCTTGTGAAAATAAACATAAATTGAGCTCTCAAAAAAATAGAGAAATGTTATATGAGAAACTATACCAAACCTTTTAAAAGTAAATGAAAACAACACATAATTGTTATATAGTCAATCATTAATCCTCTATGGGCATAAAATATTGTCCTTGAACAAGACTTCCAAATTAAAAAAAATTATTTTCCTATGCACCTAGCTATCAAGTAAATTCCTCCTACCACTGCTTTGAAGCTTTGTGAAAAATATATGACAACATCCCCAAATACAACAATCACTACCATATTACTTCATAACTCACCTACAAAATAATAAATCCATCTCAAATTTTGTGCAAAGACTCACTGAAATCAAATCAATATTACTTTTATTATCTTCTACAAAACGTCGATTTGGGTTCTCTTACTAAAGTCCAAATAAGCGATGTAGGAAATCCTAATAATAAAATTCTCCACACGAATTAAATGTGGATTGTGTAATGCCCCTACTTGATCTTATTATCTGACATTGTCATAATAATTTATTGGATGAATGCTTTTTCTTTATGCTCGATTGTGATAAGTATTATTAAAATATGTATCAGGTAAGCATATGATAGCTAGCTACACACTCACACCTTGCATGAATATGCTAGAATCTTGTAGTCTATTATGCTAGGCAATTGATTAATGGTTAAGCTTGATTACTGAATAAGCTACAGTTAACCTTAAGCTTGATTAATGATCAAACTTATGGTTATCCTTATGCTTGCTTAATAGTTAAATGTGTGAGAGGGTTTTGTAATGAATGTTTTTGGGATGCATGCTAATGAAAATGAGGAATTAGATTAATACATCTAGACATTGGAAAATCTGTCAGACTTATTATTTTATGTGTTTTTATAAAGTTATTTATTTGAAATATTAAAATTTGGCCCATAAAAAAATTTACTTATCACACTTTTCATATACACCTTTTAATTTTTTAAATAAATTTTAATTATATAAAATTATTATTTTAAATATTTTTATAAAGTTGTTTATTTGAAATAATAGAATTTGGAAATTAAGAAAAAGGAAAACATACCACTTTTAATTTTTTAAATAAATTTTAATATTATAAAAGAATTATTATATATATATATATATCTTTTAAAATTTTTTTTATTTGAAATATTGAAATTTGGAAAATTAGGAAAAAGCTTGCTTCTTATGGCACTATTCATCCAAGTCATAGCATATCACGAGTCAGGTCAAGTAGAGCCTCCAAGGGAAAAGTGGACGGGTTGCATGGTGTGCTTAAAATATCAAGACAAATTTCATGCATCTTGCTCCATAAAATATATAGTCTATTAATTTGTTGGGCATATGGGATAACAACAAATGATTTAGCAGATCAAAAGGGAAACTGATTGATGACTTCAACACCAGAAATCAACATTAGATTTTGTTGTGGAATGTGCTGATGTGAATCGAGGAGATGGCCATCCTTGAACAATGGTCTTTAGAAGAGCGCATTGGGGGATTTTTTCTATATTTAAGTGCTTTACTGATAGCTTGCTGGTTGAGACCTCTGTTGCAGACTAACACAATGCAGTCACTCATAGAAAAACTGCCCCGAATATATCCTTTCCAACTAGGTAATTGGATGGTGCAGAACAGGGTGGAATTTGTGGATGCCGTGTGTGGACTCTCACCAATCAAACCAACATTATAGAATCTATTGGGTTGGAGGACATTATAGAATCTATTGGGTTGGAAGTAGTGGGACTAATATGAGCGCTGAAGCCATTGCAATTTGGAGATTAGTATGGTTTGCCAGATACCTAGATATTCCAACACTGCAGATCTATGGGGACTCACAAGCCATCACAAGCCATTATCTACGTGTTGGGATTTCCTCGACTACGGATCTATGGGACTCACAAGCCATTATCTACGTGTTGGGAATTTCTATCCATGGGCTAGAAACATTGAATATCCTAAAAAAACATTTCAAAATATTACCCTCCAGCATATTCACCCAGAATTTAATACAACTGCATATGACATGTCTAAACTGGACATTTTGGACTCTTCTGGAAACATACATATCACTCTAGGGATGGACAGTTACACTATGGATGTTGGCATCGTGCCACTCCCTGGATATTGCTTTTCTATTTATGTTCCACACAGTTTGGTCACTCTGGACACCGTACTTAATTTTTCCATTTGCTCTTTCATGTTTATTTCTTCTTAGACTTTTGCCACAAACCTCTTTGGTTACTATTTTTTGGCTCTCAAATACTGGCAAATGGTATTGGGTACTTGTTTTGGGTGCGGCCTTGGAGGATCTACTACACTGTACATTTTTTTCCTACTGAAAAAAAAACACCCTCTTTTATAATAAGTTTAGCGCAGTTCTTACTGCAAATTCATCAGGGTAAGGATGTTGCCGGTTATCAAGTCCACTTTCATTGCGCTCATTCCCAAATCTGACAAGCCCTCCTCTTTTAATGACTTCCAGCCCATCTCGCTGTGTAATTGCCTTTACAAGATTATGGCCAAAATCATTGCAAACAAGCTCAAGCCCATCCTCTCGGTGCATATTTCCCTCGAGCAATTTGCCTTCCTTCAGCATCGACAAATCCATGAGGCTGTGGGAACTGCACAAGAACTTCGCCACTCAGTGCACATAAGGAACCTGAAAGGTATGATTCTAAAGGTGGATTTATCTAAGGCTTTTGATAGAGAAAATTGGCTCTATATTTGATTGCTACTTACGCACCTGGGCTTCCCCTACATATACATCAAATGGATCATGAGTTGTATTACCAATGTATCATACAATGTTCTTCTAAACGGTGCTCCTACTCCTTTTTTCTCGGCTGAGAGGGGCCTACGGCAGGGTTGCCCCCTCTCTCCCTTGCTATTCCTTCTCATCATGGAAGGCCTAAGTAGATCTATAGGGGTTGAGCATAGAAGGGGCAGAATAGTGGGCATAAAGATTATGGACAACTGCTTCTTAACCCACTTACTATTTGTGGATGATGTTCTCATCTTCTTGAATGGTAGTATTGGAGACACCACAGTCCTACAGAACGTTTTTGATCTCTTTCAGAAGGCATCAGGTATGGTTATCAATGTTCACAAGTCTACTCTGACTGCAGTAGGCTGCTCCCAGCTTGAGGTACAATTTGCACTTCGTTGGTTCCCTTTTACTTTACACTCTCTAGAGGAGGGGCTGAAATACCTAGGCTTCCGGTTGAAGCCTCTGGGCTACAAAATTGCGGATTGGGCTTGGCTCATCTCTAAGGTGGAAAAGTGACTGAACATTTGGTTCAATAGATATCTTTCTCGAGCTGGCAGGCTAATCCTCATTAAAGTTGTTCTAGAAGCGACCCCGGTATACTGGATGACTTTGGCCTGGATCCCTAGGGGGATTCTTGCCAGGCTACAAAGCATCTGCAGCAGATTTCTATGGAAAGGAAACAAACAGGGAAGTCTCTTTGCCTGGGTTAAATGGGATACTATTGCTAAACCCAAGAGATGGGGGGGATGGGGCATCAAAAAACTGGACATCTTCGCCAAAGCGCTGGCAGTAAAATTGGGTTGGTAGCTAATTACAACTCAAAGTCTCTGGACGAAGGTTGCCTATGCCAAGTATATCTCCCCTACAAACACTATGGATTGGATCCGGATGGACCATCGGATCAGTAGTAATATATCCATCATCTAGAAGGTAGTGCTAAACTCCCTTCCCCTCATTCGTGAAGGTCTAACATGGAGGATCCATGAGGGGAATGCAGTTCGAATTGGTGTTGACCCCTGGATTGGATGCGGGAATGCTCACAGGCTCCCAACAGAGGTGACCAGACTTCTAGTGGATCAAGGCTACACACATCTCTGTCACATTGCTGACCCTACAAATACTACACTTTTTCAGCAGGCCTGGAAGTCGGCACTGGACCTCCACCTTCTGGCCCAATGGCATCAGGACTGGGATGGTTTTACTGAGGCCCTAACACAAGCTCATATTCGGATATTAGATGGAGAAGATGAAATCGTGTGGGCACATGCTAAAAATGGCAGATATTCGCCTAAGGATGGGTACCTGAAGCTCATGGAAGCCACAAAACCTGAGCATTTAGAGCCATGGTGGAAAGCCCTTTGGAAGCTAAAAGCAGCCCCCAGATCGCGATTACTCATGTGGTCCATCCTCTTCAACAAAATCCTGACCGGACTAAACTTAATGAAGAGATCCTTCCATGGACCCTTCTGGTGTCACCTGTGCAGAAGCAATGAGGAAAGTACTGAGCACCTTTTCCTGGACTGTCCTATCATCTCCAAGCAATGGAACATCATCCTGGCACATTACCCCTCCCTTCAGGGATGGTGCGGGGGGAATATACGTGAGGCCTGGCTTAGTTGGTTCGGCGGACACAGGGGAAAAGACAGGAATCTGCCCCTTTTGATGTGCTGGTCTATTTGGATGGCAAGGAACCGAGCTATTTTCGACCTCAAGGATCCCCACTGGCTCTCCATCAGAACCAGAATCATAGCCGACTTTGACTCGCTACCTGAGGAAGTCTCTCAGCCTCCCCCTAGGGACATACAACCGGAACACATAGATAAATCAATTCCTTGGGCCTATTTTGACGGGTCAGCCCAAGAAGAGGGCTGTGGAGGGGGGGGGGCATCCTCTACCTGAGGGAATCTCACTGTTTCAAAATCCAAATGAACCTGGGAAGAGGCACAAACAACTATGCTGAGCTTGCCACTGCAAAACATCTCCTCCATTTTGCTCTCGAAAAACATTGCACTCATCTCCAACTGTTTGGGGATTCTAAACTTGTTTGCAACTGGCTTAATAGAACATCTCATTGCTCTGCTTTCTCATTGAGGCACATTTTGGATGAGGCACACAGACTTATAACATCCTTTGATAACTTTGTATGTCATCACATTTACAGGGAGCGCAACTCAGGGGCAGACTACCTATCAAAGGAGGCAGCGCGCCAGCAGGAAGAGGACTGGTTGATACAGGAAGAAATTGATGGAACCTTCCATCAGTATTACCACAGACCGTTCATAGATCTTCACCTGCACCAGGGGTTATAAGCACTCTGTCTTTACATTTTTTGATTTTCCTAGTATTTCGCATGTTGTTTTATATTTTCTGCTCATATGGTTCTATAGAACTCTCTTCTAGAGACTATCTTGACAGACTTTCAGTCAAGACGGTATCAGTGATATTACAAATTTTGAGACCTTCATGATCTCCCTGCGTGGAGAATTCAGTTTACTGTTTTTTGCTGTTGTTTATTTGTCGATTAAAATCCGATAAGTAACAGTAATTTTGAGACCTACATGATCTCCCTGCGTGGAGAATACAGTAATTTTTTTGTTGTTACTGTTTCAACAAATAGTCTGGGTAGGCAATCAGCCTCAATATGCATATGCTAAGGCATCTACAGAATGTAATTTCTCTTCACTAATAGAAATTACAACTTTTTCCAAGGGAAAAAAAAAGAGTTTAAATTTAAGAAGGTTTTATTTTTTTTTGTATTTATAGTTATTTAGGGAAGATACATATTCTATAGTTTGATATGATGGAGATGCGTAATTCGTTCAATGATCAATTTCAATTTTCCTTTTAAAATACAATAAGATATTTTCTCAATAAAAAATAATATTAGTTTTAATTAAAAGCACTATAAAATATGAATATTCTAGTTTCGTTTACTCTATTAGTTGTTAATGTTAAAATAGATTTTGAAGGGGCCCTGGTAAAGATATTTCACACTCATACCTGTATATAAAATGTTATGATGCCTCTATTAAGTAACATAATTTTATATCAAATTTGGAGAGATAAGTGATTAAAGTGAAATCCTATATTCATTTTTAAGCGTGTGGAAGATGTAAAGAATTATACATCTACCACACACTTAAAAGTGAATATAAGATTTCCTTTTAATCAATTTATCTCTCCAAATTTGATATAAAATTATGTTACTTAATAGAGGCATCATAACATTTTATTTACAGGTATGAGGGCGAAATATCTTTACCACAACTCCTTCAAAATCTATTTTAATATTAACAACTAATAGAGTGAATGAAACTAGAATATTCATGTTTTATAGTGCTTTTAATTAAAACTAATATTATTTTTCATTGAGAAAATATCTTATTGTATTTTAAAGGGAAATTTGAAATTGAGCATTGAATGAATTACACATCTCCATGATATTAAACTATAGAATATGTCTCTTACCTAAATAACTATCAATACAAAAAAAAAATAAAAAAATTCCTTAACTTTAAACTCTTATATCAAATGCATAAGAAATTTTTCTATGTTTTTGATAAAAATATGCTTAAAGCTTATATAATAGATTATTTTTTTTTTTTTTGTGAGAGAGGAGTGGAAGGGGTTATTTTTCGCCTCAAAGGAGAAAAGGAGACAAAATTTGCGTGAGGATTAAAGGAAGCACCCAACAATAAGGATAAATATTTAGCATTATGGAAAGGTTTCGACTTGGCTTGCACTTTAGGTATTCCCCATTTGCAGGTTTATGGCGATTCAATGATAGTTAAAGGAGACATCCAACAATAAGGATAAATATTTAGCATTATGAAAATGTTTCTACTTGGCTTGCACTTTAGGTATTCCTCATTTGCAGGTTTATGGCTATTCAATGATAGTTATAAACCAGACAAGAAAAACTATAGCCAACTTTGAGCAAATTATGAGTCCAATGTTGCACACGATAAAACTTCTTTTTACCAAATTTGAAAGGATCAATTTTTTTCACATTAAGTGAGGCCTAAATTGAGAGGCATACTCCTTGGATAATCAAGGAGTGCAATTAGAACAAGGTCATTTGAGAATAGATGGTGGGGCTACTGTTTACAAACCAATCCCATGAAATAAATTCTTAAGCATTATAATTGCAAGGCATCAATCATAGAAGAACTCAGAGAATGGAGGCAGAAGAATTTAATCTAAATTAATGGGATAATAATTTCACTCGTGGATCTAATACCCAATTACCTCGTGCAGTGGAGGAGAATGATAGACATTGAGGATTCAAATAGTGATTGCAAACTAAACATGTTCATCATGAAATATCGAACAACAGATGTTAGGGTCCCACCCTAACCCCCTTATTTATGTAATGGGATCATGTCATAGTCAAGAGTCAATAAAGCCCATATTAATAATTGTAAGTGGTTAATCCGCAATTAATGATGGAACCACAGTTAGTTGCAAATGGGCCGTAGTATTAGATAGATGGTATTAACAAAACCCACAGTATTGGCTCGTGGTATTGCATGTATGAGTCATATATAAAGGATAGAGACTCCCTGCGAGGAGCATCGCGTCTTATTTTGTAATCGAGCTCTGCTCTATTGGAGGTTGCCCCCTCGAAGAGGCAAGTGAACGTTACTCTCTGAATAATAAAATCATTGCTATTTTGTGTTCTGGGTATCTTTTCTTCGCATATTCTGTATTTGGGTATCATTTTGCAGGTTAAGAGCATAACAAGTGGTATCAGAGCACTTTCCAGGGCCGGTGGGATCTCCATTTCTTAGCAATTTTTTTTTTTTTTTTGGCTAGAGATGTGTTCCGGCGTCTTTAAACCACGGGATCTGTCGTTGAGCGCATAAACCTGCGGATTTGGGGAGGCATGCACGCAGGAAATACAAGAGGTGGTCACGTCTGTTGGACTCCCTTGTAACCCCTGTGGGTACCCCTTCGAGTAGTAGCGCATTAGATAGAACCGCGCACAGACTGTCTTCCACATACCCTCTGGGTATATCGGAAGCCCCCTAGGCTCCCTTGAAACCTTGCCATAGATAAACCGTCGGCCGTCTTGCGGCTACCGTACACCGAGAACAACACTCGGAGAGATTACTCGCCCGTACAATAGGGTAGTCGAGTTGTACGGCTAAGGGTACGGTCGATCCTCCTTAGTTAGAGCCCTGAAACATTGGGCTGAGTACTACTGCCAGACCCTTATATATATTGCGATCTGTAGCACCTGACACTCCTCAAGACCATAGTTCCCTTTTCTATCGGGGGATCACACATCATCTCTTCCAGATCCGCTTGTGCAAAAGGGTGCAGCAGCAACAGACATCAGTCCCACAGTCTCGAGTTCGCAGATCAGCCATTCCGATCTATTAGATCCATCAGATCTGCAGAAGCAGTCTGTTCCGCCGCCCAGAGCTATCAGATCCGCCATTCAGATCTCTCAGATCCACCAGATCGGAGTCGTTGTGAACGGTTCCTATAACGGGGTATAATTTTCGCAGGACTTTTGGCCGCATTGACATTTTGAGGATTTGGCCACTACAGTATTGATAAGGAAGGAGTAAAACTCCGTAGGAGTTTTTAGAAGAAAAAACAAAAAAAAAGTCTGAGATCTTTTGGGGCGCTTATTGGTGATCTAGCCCATCAGAATCAGGACGATGAGCTGAGCACGGTGGTACCATTCACTTCTTAGTGAATTTTTTTTTAGGCGGTCCCAATTTTAAAAAAATCCGGTTGGTGTATGGTAGAAACTAGAGCTCAAGCGATGGCCAATGAAAGGATGGAAAAACTTGAAGAATCAATGCACAACCTCCACATTCAGCTTACCGGACTATGTAGCATGGTCGAGAAAATAGTCCCGAAGGGCAAGGAGCAAGCCCCCAAGGAGGAGTATAATGGCAATGAACACAATGAGGGTGAGTCTAGCCACTCTCCTCACATCTGGCACACCCACCCACAACCCAGTCAGCGACCTCCCAAGTTGGATATGCATAAATTTGACGGTTCTCACCTGTCGGCATGGATAGCACAAATGGAGCAGTATTTCAAACTGAATCACATCTTCGATGATGCGACTCAGCTTATGTTGGGGAGCATGTACTTGGACAATGAAAGGTGGCAATGGTGGGAATGGCATCAACGTTGCATTGGACCTTTTAGGACTTGGACCAAATTCACCAAAGCTCTTCAAGACCGCTTTGACCAGGAATCATCTTTTTTGGGTCATCTTACTAAGCTCCGACAGACTGGTACAGTGGATGAATATATTACAGCTTTTGAAGCCTTAGCCTTCCACACTTGGGGTCTCTCAGATGTGTTCTACACGGAATGTTTTATTAGCGGTCTTAAAGAAGCTATCAAAGCCCAAGTCCTACTGCACCACCCTCCCACATGGATGGAGGCTTGCAAAGTAGCTCGTAACGTGGAACGTGCATTAGCATCCCAATACAGTCGCCCAAATTTCTCTGCTAAAGGTTGCCCCCCACAGGCTCACAACACGACTCAAACACTTAAGGTCCAAAAGGTGTCACCTGCGGAAATGGCCGAAAGAAGAAAGCAAGGCCTATGTTACTACTGTGATGAAAAATACTCCCCAGGTCATAAATGCAAGGAGCCCAAATTTTTTCAAATTGATGCCACTGACTACAACTCAACAGAGGAAGATCCACCACTGGAGGAACATGAGCCACTAGAAGAAGACAACCAAAAGGACAATGTCTCTTACGAACTAGTTATTTCATTGCATGCTTTGGCAGGGATTTCTTCCCCTCAAACTCTCAAAATTAGAGGTTTTATTAAACATCGCCCAGTAGTAGTCTTGATTGATAGTGGAAGTACACATAATTTCATCCATCAAAAAGTCGTAGAAGCAGTGCATTGTTTTGTACGAGAAATTTCTAACTTCCAAGTTCAAATTGCAGATGGAGGCACAATGAAATGTGAAGGCCGCTGTGAAAATGTTAAACTTCAAATGGGGGATTATCAGTTGAAAACACACATTTTTTCCATACACATGGGGGGTTGCGACATTGTCCTCGGCGCTGAATGGCTCCGCACTCTGGGGCCAATCACAATGGATTTCCAGGAGTTATATATGAGTTTTAAGCAGAACAACTACACACATACCCTCCGTGGACTCCAGGCGGGAGCCCCCTCTATCATCTGCTCACATAGGATGGAAAAATTGTTCAAAAAGGGAAATCATGGAGTTGTAGCTCAATTTAATGCCATCCAGGCAGTCGAAACCAAGCCTCTGCCAATTCATCCTGAGATGCAACAGATTTTAAATAACCATCTGCCGGTCTTTGACAAGCCTCATGAGCTTCCACCCTCGTGAGGGGAACATGATCATAGCATCACCTTGGTTCCAGGGGCCCAACCCCCAAATGTGCGCCCATACAGATATCCATTCACCCAAAAGAATGAAATAGAAAAAATCATTAAGGAACTCTTGGAATCAGGTGTCATTCGTCCCAGCATTAGTCCTTATTCATCCCCAGTGGTCATGGTGCTCAAGAAAGATGAGGAGTGGCGGATGTGTCCCGAATTCAGGGCCCTCAATAAGTTGACAGTCAAAGATAAATTTCCCATCCCGGTGGTTGATGATTTGCTGGATGAACTCAATGGGGCTCAATTCTTCACTAAGCTGGATCTTCGCTCAGGCTACCACCAAATTCGCATGAAGGAAGTCGACATCCCCAAGACTACTTTCAGAACTCATGAAGGCCATTATGAATTCCTGGTCATGCCATTTGGTCTTTGTAATGCCCCCTCTACTTTTCAGAGCCTTATGAACCACATTCTCAAACCATATCTCAGGAAATTTGTCCTTGTCTTCTTCGATGACATCCTCATCTATAGTTGTACTTGGGCCACACATCTTCAGCATGTAGATCTACTCTTGCAACTGCTCCGCAAGCATAAATTATTTGTCAAGATGTCCAAGTGTTCATTTGGCATGGCAAAAGTAGAGTATTTGGGCCACATTGTGGGGCGTGAAGGTGTCAAGGTGGACCCCAAAAAGATCCAGGCAATGCAGGAATGGCCTCAACCTAAGACCTTGAAGAGCTTGAGAGGATTTTTGGGTCTCACAGGCTATTATCGTAAATTTGTCTGCAACTATGGTCTCATAGCGAAGCCCCTCACCCAACTCCTAAAGAAAAATTCATTCTTCTGGAATGAGGAAGCACAACAGACCTTTACAGCTCTAAAAAATGCCATGTGTTCCACTCTAGTCTTAGTACTACCTGACTTCACCAAATCTTTTGTCATTGAATGTGATGCTTTGGGTACAGGTATTGGGGCGGTATTAATGCAGGAAGGGCGACCGTTGGCCTTCACAAGCCAACAACTCAGTGGGAGGAATCTGGGCCAATCTACCTACTAGAAGGAAATGATGGCCATCTTACATGCAGTCGAGACCTGGCGACCTTACTTATTGGGGCGACGTTTCCAAATCCACACAGATCATCACAGTCTTAAATATTTTTTAGAGCAACGCCTATCCTCCCCACAACAAAATAAATGGCTAGCCAAAATGCTGGGATATGATTATGAGATCATTTACAAGAAAGGGAAAGACAATAGTGTAGCAGATGCATTATCTTGCCAATTTGAGGAGGAAAGTACTCTGCTAGCAATTTCCCTCCCCATTCCAGAATGGATTGAAGAGGCTCGCAGGGAATGGTTTTCACACCCCGGGCTCTCCCAACTCATTTCTCAATTTCAGGTAGATCCAAATTCCACCAAGGGCTACTTGTGGCAGGATGATATTCTTCGCTACAAGGACAAAGTCGTAATATCACCAACATCCACCCTCAAAAGTCGCATTTTGGCGGAATTACACTCATCTCCCATTGCAGGACATTCGGGCTTTTAGAAGATATATGCTCGCACCAGAAGATCATTTTTTTGGACAGGCATGAAAAAGGACATCCTTACTTTCGTAGTAGAATGCGATGTCTGTCAACGCCACAAAGGGGAAACCGTCAACACACCAGGCACATTACAACCATTGCCCATTCCGGCATCAATTTGGATGGAGGTTTCTATGGATTTCATTACAGGTCTTCCAAAGTCAGGGAACAAGTCAGTCATCATGGTGGTTGTGGATCGACTGTCGAAGTATGCTCATTTCTGCGCCCTACCCCACCCGTTCACACCAACTTTGGTTGCTCAATCTTTCGTGGATCAGATCTTCAAATTGCATGGCATGCCCACTTCTCTTGTGTCCAACCGCGACCCGATCTTCACCAGTAATTTTTGGCAGGAACTCTTCAGAATACAAGGCACTCAACTAAAACTCAGTACTTCCTATCATCCGCAAACAGATGGTCAAACCGAAGCCGTCAACAAATGTCTAGAAACCTACCTTAGGTGTTTCACTTCAGAAAAGCAACACCTTTGGGTATAGTGGCTACCTCTAGCTGAATGGTGGTATAACACCAACTATCATGCCACCACCAAAATGACTCCCTATGAAGCAGTATATGGTCAACTCCCGCCTTCACCTACTTCGTATCTCAAGGGATGCTCAAAAGTACAAGCAGTGGATCAACTCCTACAACACCGTGCAACCATGCTTGCCCATCTTCGAGAGAATCTTCATCAAGCTCAGAACCACATGAAGCAACAGGTAGACCAGCATCGCTCAGAGCGCCAATTTCAAGAAGGGGATCAGGTCTTTTTACGGCTCCAACCATATAAGCAAACATCACTCAAAGACAAGGGCTGTCAGAAACTCTCTCCCAAATTCTACGGACCATATCAAGTACTTCAACGCATTGGAGAAGTGGCCTACAAGTTGGCCTTGCCACCTACTACAAAAATCCATCCAGTTTTCCATGTCTCATGCCTCAAGAAAGTGATTGGGAACAATTGCAGAATTTAGACCAGTCTACCTGAATTGGACGAAGAAGGGTCCATCTGGCTTCAACCCGAACAGGTCCTAGACACACGAGACAAGAAATTGCGCGGCCGCATGATTAGGGAAGTCCTCGTCAAATGGAAAGACACCTCTCCGGAAGATGCAACTTGGGAACCAGCCACTATTCTTCAGCAGTTTCCGCAGCTTCAGCCTTGAGGACAAGGCTAGTCTTAAGGGGGAGGGCATGTTAGGGTCCCACCCTAACCCCCTTATTTATGTAATGGGATCACGTCATAGTCAAGAGTCAATAAAGCCCATATTAATAATTGTAAGTGGTTAATCCGCAATTAATGACAGAACCACAGTTAGTTGCAAATGGGCCGTAGTATTAGATAGATGGTATTAATAAAACCCACAGTATTGGCCCGTGGTATTGCATGTATGAGTCATATATAAAGGATAGAGATTCCCTGCGAGGAGCATCGCGTCTTATTTTGTAATCGAGCTCTGCTCTATTGGAGGTTGCCCCCTCGAAGAGGCAAGTGAACGTTACTCTCTGAATAATAAAATCATTGCTATTCTGTGTTATGGGTATCTTTTCTTCGCATATTCTGTATTTGGGTATCATTTTGCAGGTTAAGAGCATAACAATAGACAAGTGGAGGAAGGCATCAACGAAACTAAAGGATTTGATCTAAGCAAGGTAAATGCTTCATTGCAGGGAACTAATCCAATTGTGTTTCCTTCTCGTTGATCTCAAGTCATAATGGAAATCGTCTTGGCCATGATGAAAATGGATCTCTTCACTTTCTCTCGGCCTGGGGATGCTTGCAACATTAAAGCAGTCATCAATCCAAAAATAAAGAATGGGAGAAATGGAAAATATAAAGAGTCGATTAGCAGGTAGGGGAATTCAAAACTAGAGAGTTATGGCATATCCCCTTGCAAAACAAGAAGAGTAGTGCAAAAGGCATCCACAATGGCAAACAACGAAAACTCTAGGGAGGTAAGTAGAGAATGAAATCAACAAGAAGAAGCAATGGATTATGTAGTAAAACTTTCAATTTGTTTGGCAAGAATGATATTGAAGGAAATGAGGGCACATAGCACATTAATTGGCCAAGAAATTGGACTTTTGGAATTAAGAATTGATAGGCTTCAGTTGGCAGTTGACAGGTTGATATTTCAAGTGGAAGGGGCATCAATTGTAGCCCACGGTTCAACAACGAAGGATCAGATTTGTGCTAGAGGATATGGTGTAGAGCTATAAAAAAAATTGAAAGAGTAGAACAAATATTCCCTCAATGGGAAATCAATCTGGAAGAGGCGACTCTACCTCAGCCCACGAAGGAAGAAGAAGAAGTCCAGCTCAATATTGGGAATGGGAACCTGTGGTTATTTTGATAGATTAATATAGCAAAGGATGTTTTGAAAATATGTAGATATTTTAGATGTTTTTTGGAAATTGTATGAGTGGAACTTATTTAGAATAGATGTGTTTTTTTTTCTAAGTAAGACTAAATCCATTAATGGAAACATAATTTACAATGAGGCCCCGGCCTTTGCGGGTCTAGAACAGCCATATGACTAGTTTAAACATCAAAAATAAAAACGAGACTACCCCGGGAGGGGAAACCAGTCCGAAGATGAGAGAAAGAAAAAGCCATTTGCCCATGCAGGGGCTACATCTCCAAAACTCAAAATTAACTGTCATGGTGAATTTTAAAATTAACTATCAAAATTTACAGCTATAAAAGGTAAACTACTAAAAATACTGAGATGGACACGTGACCTGTCTACATGCAAGTGTTAGGTGTCTTATGATGGTGGCTTCTCCTCCACAATCGGACACCCATACTCGCCTGAATTGATATCCTCTGCCTGCTTGCCACCCATATTGTCATGTGTCTCTTTGGCTTTAGCTTGACCTCCTTTGGCTGCGCTGGTGGATTTGCTGCTCGAAGCCTTCGGTCTGCTGGTGGTCGGTTGATCCTTGGCTTCCTGCTATTTGCTGGTGCTTGATATCTTCTGTACATGGTTGGGGGGCAAATGAACTAGGTTCTCCACTGGGCTGTGTTCTGGATCATTGTGCATACCAGCTTCTATCCATGTAGCAAAGGAAATGAAATTGAGCAGACTGGGTGGCAGCACTTAGAATGGGCGTTTGGGTGGCCCCATCAGCTCGACGAGTCGCACCAAGTTGAGCTCGTCCTCCTCCGCTACGGGTTACCGGATGACTGCCATGGAAATGGGAAGTGGATGGGTTGGGGGGCAGGGAGGGCGAAGGGGAAGTCGATGTAGAGGGAAGTGGCAAAGGGGGGCGGATGGCTCTTCCACGGCTACCTCCACACCTGCTTCACATGCGGTGACGATGTCGTGTCATATTGCTCTGAGTGGGGTGCTGCAGCGAGGAGTGAGCTGAAATGGACAAGTTATAGACTGGGAGTTGGATGAGGGTAATAGAGTTAACACTGTGAATGACAGGGGGATTCAAATCAGGGACAGAGGCAGGGGCTGAGGCATCAAAATGCAAGGTGCAGTAAATAGAGTGGGAGAAGTGAATACCATTTCCCAGGTCGACACAGCTGAGAAGCCTGCAACACCACCTTGTTGCGGTGCGAGAGCTTGGCTCTGCTGCAGCAGGGTGGCAAGAGCAGTTCAGAGGCAGAATGGAGGTCTGCTGAGGGCTCAGAGCCATGATATTAAGCTTACAGGGAAGGTCTCGATCCGCACAGCGGATTAATGGAGCTAGCCGAGAGGCAGAGGCCTGCCTTAAATTCCCACAGGTGAGAGCGCGGAAGGCCATGTGGCTCGGCCACCTGCCAGACTGGCGTCGTACCCACATTAACTCATCTTCAACCACTTGCATCCGGGGTTTTTAGAATAGATGTGTTAGGAACATGGATAAATTATAATAGATGCCAAAAAAACGTTTTTAAATACAATAAAAGAAACATGGATAGAATTTGCAACATGTTCCCATGTGCACTCCAAAGTTTTATTTAATAGAAAACCATGTGAATTCTTTAAAAGTAAAAAAATAGAAAAAATAATCAACATCTAAAATTTTGTAAAACATTATTTTTCCACATCTAAAACACAAATTTTAGAATCCTTGGTCTTTTTGTCTCAATATTTTTGAAAAAAAAATACTTTAAATAAGTTTAAGAAAGTGTTTATCATTCAATTAATCAACATCTATAATTTTTCCAACATCTAAAATACAATTGTTAAAATGTTTTGTTTAACGTTTGTCTCAATATTTTTGAAATAAAATACTTTAAATAAGTTTATGGAAGTGTTTATCATTCAATTTCATTTGTTTCTTTGGGTTGATTTACAACCTATAATAATGGGAAGTATAAAATAACATAGATTTTTATATGAAATCTATATATAAATTTTTTAGATTTTATTTGTTTGATTACAAAATATTTAACCATGATTTTGATATAGATTTTTAAATTTTAATATTTTGATTATAATGTATTTAATATTAACTTTCTATCATTAGTATTTTAGTTTGGTTGTAACTCTTATTATAATATTTTTTTCCATTTTTAACCTATAAAGTAGTTTTAAAATGGTTATGAAATGTTTAAAAAAAGCAATTAATTATTTTAATATTTTTGTAAATAATTTTTTTTTAATTTTTTTTTTTAATTTTATTATTTGAAGATTTTGGATTGGTTTATATATGCATGGAAATAATGACTAATTATTTTTATAATACATTTTAAAATTAATTAACTAAAATAACTATATTAATAAATGGGTTGATATAAGTGCTTCGGCATCATTTATTTTTTAAATTAAAACCATTCATTTTATAAACTGTTATTTTTATAAATAAATGTATTTATACCTTATAAAATTATATTAAATAAATATTAAAAGATGAATATAAATATAAATATAAATATAAATTATTAGTTTTATAAAAGTTTTTTTTTTTTTTTTTTTAATAAATAAATAAAAAATTATATTGGATAAATGTTAAAAGATAAATATAAATTGAAATTCTAATTAAATAATATTTAAAATTATATTCACGAGATAACAAAAGCACACCTCGTGCATGCATGGAATTGCATGGAACTAATTCGAAAGTATCAGTTGGAATTCGAATATACATCCATGATATTATTTTCTAAATTCATTCATTCAAAATATGCTCCAAATTAATTCAACGTATGTAGGCTTGACAGCAATAATAGGGCATGCATGGAATCGCACTCGCACTCGACTGGAGTTCATTTTGGCTTTATGGCAATTCATGGAATTAATTAATTAATTGCATATTATCTTCCAAATTAACTCAAACTGTATATACTCCAGAGGGAGAGTTAACTGGGGTGCTGAATCAACAACTGCAACTATATATGAAATATTGCAATAAGAAGAGCGTCAATTGCATGCGATTGAGGGCAAGAGTCGGATGGTGGTAACTTGCAGAAGACAAAAGTCGGATGGGTGGTAACTTGCAGAAATGATATTTATTATTAATATTATTATTTTTTATAATACATTATATAAATTAAAATAAATAAATAAAATATATAATATAATTAAATTAAAAGAAATTTTGTTATTTTTAACTTTGATAAATAAAAAAATATATAATATAATTAAATTAAAAAGAAATTTCGTTATTTTTAACTTTGAATTTTTTTTTTTTTTGGAAAAAATCAAATAATTTTTTTCCAAAGAAAATTTATTTAATTATATTTAAAATTTATTTAATTATTATATATTTATGGAAAAAACCTAAAAAAAGTATTTTTAACTTTAATTAAATAAGTTTTGTTTCAATAAATTATGAAATTATATATATATATATATATAATAGTGGTTTAAATTTTATTAAAAACATAAATTGTAGTAAAAAGTATTTTCTATTTTCTAAAATATACTTAACAACCGACCACCTCGTTATGCTTAGGATCATTGTGGAGGAATGCCGCAATGATAAATCCAATCTCTTTTGTTTCTTTGTGGATTTTAGAAAGGCTTTTGATACGGTTCCTAGAAACAACCTATGAAACAGATTAGAAGAGCTAAAGGTTCCTTTCAAGTTGAGAGTTGCCGCTATAAGGTTATACAAGAATGTAATTGCCAAGTTAAAAATAAATGAGGGGTGGTCGAAAACTATTAAGTGTAATATCGGAGTTAAACAAGGTTATCCCCTCTCCCCTACCCTATTTGACATTTATATCGACAAGCTAGAAGGTTGTTTAGAGGATGCAAGCTATGCTGGCATGATCTTAGTTGGGATAGTCATCATCCTTCTTCTCTATGCTGACGATATTGTTCTTTTTGCAAGGTGCCCATCTGATCTTGATAAGCAACTTAGACTTCTTAAGGATTTCTGCTCTACCATGGGTATGACTATTAACACTGACAAAACAAAAGTTATGATTATCAAATCCAAGAAGGACACTTATGCTAATTTTATGTATGACAATAGTAACTTGGAGGAAGTGTCTTCTTACAAGTACCTAGGAATTGATATTCATCATAAGCTCAATTGGAACTATAACATTGAGAAAAGGATTAATGGGGGGTGGAAAGCTTATTTTGGTCTTGAAAATAATTGTAAAATGACAAACCTCATAATGTGGGATAGAAAGAAGTTCCTCTTTGAAACTTTAGTCACTCCTGTTACCTTATATGGATGTGAGGTTTGGGATTGCAGCATCTCTAGAGAATCCTGGAGAAAGATTGAGCAAATCCAGAAGCGTTTTATAATGTATAACCTCAAAATTAAAAGTAATACACCATATCCTATTCTCCTTATAGAAGTGGGTCTTTCCCCTGAGCCTAGCTATCACTAGGCTTTTGTTGTACAAGCACAAACTCAATAACATAGGAGACCATAGACTTCCTAAGCTAGCTTTAAATTCCAGCCAAAGCCACCTAAGACTCAAACGGGGTTGGTATAAAGACACTAGGGCCTGGTTAAACCTTTGGGAGATCGACAAGAATGCTGCTTTGCAAAACATTAATAACATTAAAAATATTGTTACTTCTAAGTTTAAAGAAAAATGTGGTGTGAGAAAGATTTAGCAGCTAAAAGAAAATTAAGATATTATAAGGAGGTCATCAACCCCACCCTAGAAGATCAAAAGTATTTCTCTGTCTTAACTAGCTCAAAGAAAAAAATTAATATAGCCAAGATTAGAACGAACTCTCATGAGCTCCATAGTGAAACGAGTTGTTGGGCAGTTCCTAAAACACCATGGATGGAAAGGATCTGCCATTTCTATGAGAACATGAACATTGAGGATGAAAATCACTTCCTCTTAGAGTGCCCCGCGTACAGCCACATTAGAGCTTAGTTTCATAATCTTTGTTGCAATATTGACCTTCCTAACCTTTTACGATGTCAAAATTATAGTGAGCTCGGGAGGCTTCTCTCCAAGGTTTTTGAGCATAGGAATAAAATCTTAAATCAAACTAAATAATTCATTTCTTTAGGTCCGATAGACCAAGGTTTGGTATCAGTGGATGTTAACCATCATCATCATCATCATCATCATCATCATCATCATCATCATCATCATCATCATCATCATCATCATCATCATCATCATCATCATCATCATCATCATCATCATCATCATCATCATCAAATTTTTAAAAAATATTTTTAAATATTTTTAAAGGGGTATGGTACATTAAAAATTCTAAATTTTTTTGATGCAAGTAAGTTTGTTTCTTAACATATTTAAATTATAATGCTTACTCAATTAGTGTTTATATTTAGATTTATTTTTATTTTAGCATATTAGATTAATAATGGTGATTAAACTAAAAGCTTAAGCCAAATTTTAAAAGACATGTTTCATAATATATGTTATAGGCAATAAATTAATTGTGAATACTTTTTTAGGACTCTTTTATGTTGGGATGTATTGGCATGGAAACTTTTGAACTATAATATGGACCCCTTAAACTAGGAAAAATTGAAGGATAGAATTAAGGAAATGGAAGAGCAAGTATTTTTAATTAAGCAAAGATTTAAAAGACATGTTTCATAATGTATATGCCATGGGCAATAAACTAATTGTGAATAACTTTCTAGGACTCTTTTATTTTGGGACATATTGGCATGGAAACTTTTGAACTATAATATGGACCTTGTAGCACTCCCTTAAGCTTGGAGAGGTTAAATGATAGAGATTTGGTGAGACCCAAACTCATTTAGGAAATGGAAGAGCAAGTATTTTTAATTAGGCAAATATTTAAAAGACATGTTTCATAATGTATATGTCGTGGGCAATAAACTATTTGTGAATAACTTTCTAGGACCCTTTTATTTTGGAACATATTGCCATGGAAACTTTTCAACTATAATATGGACCTTGTAGCACTCCCTTAAGCTTGGAGAGGTTAAAGGATAGAATTATGGTGAGACCCTAATTCATTTAGGAAATGGAAGAGAATTATTTTTAATTAAGCAAAGATTAAATGAAACTAAATATTTTCAAAAGAATTGCATATAGGCAAACCCGGGTTGGAATTTGGATTCTTTTTAATGGTCACATAATTTTTTTTTGATGTTTTGGGTCTATATGCTTCCCATCATGGAACGTTATGTTAAAAAAATTTCTTTCCATGAATGATGTTTTAATAATAAATTAACCCTTCATCAATAACAATTTGATTAACAAATTACCCTTCAATAACACAGTTATGTTAAAAAATTTCACTTAGAAAGATAAAAAACGAAAGAAAGAAAAAACATAAAGCACAAGTGACTTATTGAATCCCAACCAAGCTACTTGGAAAGAAATTGATCAATTCAATGAAAGATTTGGATGGATGAGATCCAGAACTCCCAAACCATTCAGATTCCACTTATCAATTCTTCTCCAAAATACAAGGAAAAAAATGTTCACAAATTTAGAAGTGTGTTTTCCTCACACCCCCTTCCATTATTATAATGCATAAGCTGAAAATTGCAGTTACACTATTATTATTATTTTTTGAATAACCTAATAAATAAAAAAAATTAAAGAGTTTTTTTCCTAGTGAGATACAAGGTCATTATTTTCCCAACTTAGCTACCATTACTTATTGGCGGGATCCACTTGAAAATCAACCCAACATTAAATAAGTTTATGAAAATAATTTCCCTAAATCGAGATCCAATTTGTTCTGCACCATCAACTTCTTAGTCATACCAACCTGAACCAAATTTATGAAAATGCTTTCTATAAATTCTTATGAGATCCAATCTACCAATCTATATTTGATCCAATGAGACCAACCTGAAACAAAGTTTATGAAAATACTTTTCCTAATTTCATATGAAATCCATTGCATCCCTCACCCGTTATGAAAATGCTTTCTATAAATTCTTATGAGATCCAATCTACTAATCTATATTTGATCCAATGAGACCAACCTAAACAAAGTTTATGAAAATAATTTTCCTAATTTCATATGAAATCCATTGCATCCCTCACCCGTTCTTTCGGTTTTTAGACTTGCAAGCGAAAAAAACTAAGAATAAAAAGGGTGAAAAACCCACCTTCCTTCGTCCATGGGTACCCACATTTTTCCCTTCAATTTTAACTTTCATATTACATTGAATTCAATTTATTAATGCAAATTTTCACCAAAATGCACATCGCATAATGCATATCTGATACTTGTAAATGTACTAAAATTTATTAAGCTTAGGTAACTAGGAAAATCAAACAAGTTTCTTCATAGCACCTAACAAAAGGAACACGACTTATACATAAGCCACACAACTTATACATAAGTAAAAATTTGATAAGGATGTGATTTTATAGCACGAAACTTCCACGTGTAAATAACAAAGGTTAGCTGCGATTTGTTCATAAACTTAAACTATAAACACAAGATACAAAATTATTGCATAATTTTTTATAGGAATAAGTTGCAACCATAACTTTTTGTTTGAGGGCATCTAGAAATGGAGGGCATCTAGAAATGGAGTTAAGGTGGCATCTGTTAGATTTGTGTCGCTGTTTGGAACAAGTTATAAAGCATACCAATTCTTGCTTTCTAACAATGAATTGTTTAAGAAAAATATTTGAATCCTTTCTCTCGGGTAAGAAAAGCTTGTAAAATCGACCATTATCACTGCAAATTATCACTGTAAATTATAATTGTTCATAAAACTTATGAATCCAGATTACTTTATTAATTAAATGTAATTACATATATACAATAAGTGTTGTCTCAAGATAGGTAAGCTATTTTGGACACACAATCTGTTGGTTGAGAGATTATTTCAACCACACACCAATCTAGGAAATAGATCCTAACTACTAGGAACAATTTCCTTTACTTAGTAAGAATCACAAATAAGACAGGTAAGAATTGGATATTCCAACACTCCCCCTTAATGAGTACTTGCCTCCATATCGATCTCTAAAATCTAGTTGTGGTCAAATATACCAAAAAGAATATGTTGATGTCCATATAAAGGAACAACCATCTATCGGAATGCATGGGTGCCAACCACTGCAACTGCCAGTCTTGTAGGATGTCCTTTGCATACATGGTTCTGTCAACCATTATAGCTGCATACATGTACCTGTAGGTGTAAATCCCCCTCCATCATTGTTAACCTGGGTTTTGTTGGATTACTTGTAACCATGCATTGGATTTTGTCGGATCACCCTCAACCATGCCACCATGGGCTCTCAGCCACTAAGGCTAGACACATCACCCAATGCTCAACTCAGCCACGAAGACTCAACACAGCCACGAAGGTGCAACTCAGCCACGAAGGCACTCCAGCCACTATGGGCCACAAACTTGCCACTAGGGCACTCCAAAGACCTGACTCAATGAGGCCGAGGGTTTTCTCGGCTAACCCTAAACCATGCCAACAGGAATCTCTGTCCCACTTCACTGTTACACGTGGTTTCTGGCTTACCACAAACCGACACTGCAAATACAAAGTGGTTTTTAGATTACCACGAACTGTATGGGGATACACATGCCTTACAAGGCTTACATTTCACACTCCAACTCTGGAGTTACTAGGTACACAGTTTACAAAGACCACTATAAAACATCCTAGACTTGCTTACTAATGTATGTGACATATACTATGAATCTGTTTTATTTCAACACACAATATTTTACCTTGTTTGTCCATCTATTGTTGCTTCACCCAACTAATATCCACTGCCACAATCAATTTCTTCTAAAATCATATCCAAGCTTGGTATCTTCATCTTGAATCTTTCCAGCTTTAATTCACAATTGTTAGAGTGATCAGTTCTAACAAATAGCATTTACATGTTAAGTTGATCAAGCTCAACATGTCTCAGTTATAAAACCCAAAAATAACTCAACAAAAAATTTCATTTTACCAAGCATAAACACTCAACACTCCGTAAAAGAGGCATTTTCCCTGCGATAAAAGAGGCAGGTCCCGAATGGATGCCTCTGCAGCACCAGGTGTCTTGGTCCACCGGCCATAACTTTGCGTCTTGGCTTGCTCTTCGAGCTGCAATAACTCTTCTAAATAAGGGCTAGCTTCTCCTTTTTGAGGTCCTTGATCCTTGACCTTTGCCCAACCTTCAGATACAATGGTCAAAGCAACATTTTTTGTCACCAAGAAACACTGAGCCAAATTCTCTTCTGATAGAGGGCACAGTATAGTCTACTCGAAAGGTGACTTCCTTCCCAATACAAAGTTTCCGTAAAACTCTTTGCTTTCCCAGGAAAACGGTTCATCAATGCCCCCTCTGCGAGCCAGTTTTGGAGCCATAAGAGACGACAGCGTAATTGTCTTTTCAGGTGGCAACTCTGTCTTTGCACTGCCTATGATGACTAGGCTATCACCTGAAGGTACAACTTTAACTATTCCTCTCAACCATCCTATGGTTGCTGGAGTTGATGCCATTTCCAAAAACTGATCGGACCAGACGAGGCCCACCGATACACTCCATCCCGCAAATCAGAGAGAGAATACAACAGAGGACAATCGAAGGCACTAAAGCTGTATCTCTCCAGATCACGTGGTAATCAAAATAGCAGTGAGATATCTGGAGTCGCCACAGAGTCTTCCTGTACACAAACGCTGCCACAAATACAAAGAAGACGAGCCACTATAAAATTGACAGAAGGCTCCACTTCCCACGCTTGAACTCATCTGGAAGGTCCTCGTCTTTGAAGGGATCATCCTCTTCTTCTTCCAACCTCTCGATCATTCTAGTGTGAGCTTTCGCAATCATGCCGGACTTGAGCTGCATAGACCTCAATGGATCAGATCATCATTTGATGCCTGCTCCACTGCCCTCAACCTTGATTTCCTGAGCAGGGGGAGGAGGATCAATTAACTGAGGCTGCGTCTTAGCATGCATCACGCATCAGTAGGTTACTGTTAATTTGAGGCGAAGCCCTGCCTGAAGATTTGAGCACATCTCCGCTGTTATTCCTGCTCACTCGTTCGCTGCCAACAAATTCCCTGTTGCTGTTCTTTGCCACCAACGATTCCTCCTCTTTGTCTATGTATCGCGGTCCGCCTTCGTAGACCGGAGATCCTATCTGGACCTTGGTTGGTGCAGGCGAACCAGGCGGAGGCTCAATACTCGCTATCACACACTCTAGTAAATGAATCCATACTCATAGGCAATCACAGGCTGCGCTCATTGCACCAGACTTGCTCTCGATCTCATCTAACACCAGAGGTCTCGTCTGCGCCACATTCATTCCGCTTCTACTTGTATGGACAAACAAACAAACAAAAAAAAATACACATTATACTATCTCAAAACAAATGTATATACTCTATTATCTTCAGCCCAGGACGGGCCAAGCCCAGGAGGGGCTAGGCCCTCAGGGCTCCTATACCATGATAAAACTTGTAAATGCAGATTACTTTATTAATCAAATGCAATTATATATATACAAGAAGTGTTGTCTCAACATAGGTAAGCTATCTTGGACACACAATCCGTTGGTTGAGAGATTATCTCGACCACACACCAATCTAGGAAATAGATCCTGACTACTAGAAACAGACTCCTTTACTTAGTAAGAATCACAACTAAGACAAGTAGGAATTAGATATTCCAACAATCTTCCTCCATATTGTTATAATAGACAAAATTTTAAATTACAACTTAGCAATTTTAGGCATGCAGGTGCAATAATTATAGCTACAAATCATAATTTTCCTCTACGTTGTTGCTATAGACAAAATTTTAAACCCATAATTGTGCAATGTAGCAATTTTAGGCATCCAAGTGTAGAAGAATAAGGGTATATTTTATTAAGTTGCTTACAACCTTAAAATTTGAAAAGTAGTAGAAATGGTTGACCAAAACAAAGATCCAAAATAATAAATTGCAAGATAATCGGCATAGGCAAGTTACAGATAATCGACATATGCAAGTTACATAACAAAAGAAAATTCGATTTCTTATATGTGACACATCAAAGAGCTCGTCCTCGTTTTCCCGACTGCAACATCATTGAAGTTAAAAAACCTTAAAGATAAGTCATCGAATTTATAACTTCCTCTCCATGTCTTTAATTCATGTAGAAGTGAAATGGTATTTTGGAGATTCATATTCTTTTGAAAGCATCGAATTTTTTTTTTTTTTAATTAATTAATTAATTAATTTTATTATATATATATATTTTTAATTAATTAATTAATTTTTATTTTTTTATTTTTATTATGTAATTTATTATGGTTATTTCTTTTTGTGTGAGTAAATTAACAAAAACAATAACTAATAAAAATAAGAAATAAATATCAAAGCCATATGTGAGGCATGTCAGTCATCTCATACATCTCACACTACTTACATTACCTGAAAAGAAAAAAAAGGAAAACAAATATTTCGAAATTAATTATGTAAATTTTTTACATCACATTTTTATTTATAAATTATTATGGTTTTTATTTATAAATTATTATGGTGAAAGAGTTTCTTTCAACATATATTACAATTTTTTAGAATATTTTATGTTATATTTTAGAATATTTTATGTTATAGTTTACTACCTTAAATTTATCATTATTAATGTACTGTTATAAATTATGAATGAAACTGACTGTACAAACATCTTTTTTCTAGTGAATTGTAATATAGAGGTTTGACTCTCTCTACATATTGGTACAATTTCATAGTAGGAAATAGAATGCATAAAATAGTCTCAACCTCCAATAGTGCTAAATGGAAACATCTTTACTCTTTTTAATTAAATTTAATGGATGAAAAAAATGATTTACTCATATTTGAGTTTGGACTTTTTTGGAGATAATTTATTTCCAATAAAAATGATATACATACTCAACTCTTTTCTGTAATATTTCAACCTAGAACATAACACAAAATAAATTTTATTTAAACTAATTAATCTAAACCTTAAAAATAAATCCAATTATTTCTTTTACTTATAGATCAATGAAATTAAAAGCCCTTAAAATAATTAATCAAATTTATAACTTCATCTCAATGCCTTTAATACCTCATTGTCTTTAATACTTAGGAGATATTAAATGGTCTTTCGAGATTCATATTCCTTTAGAAGCATGGGTAATGTTTTCTTTGTATGCTTTTATTTTTTAATTATAATTAATTAACTAGCAATTGTCCCAAAAGGTACAAAGAGAGGCCGATAGAATTATTAAATTGGAATTGTTGAATATTTTTAGAAGAGTTAATTGGTTTGTGGAAAACCTTGTTTTCTTGGACTGGATCATCGTGCAATTACTTTTCTTTAGATGTTTTGTTTATATCTATATTACAAGGAACACTTTGAATGTCTTATTTTATTTCTGCTATCCTTACTAATATCCTTTCCGTGCTTTTTCTTGATCAATTTGATGAAATATTCCATTATCCTTTGGTCAAAGTCCTCACCTGCATATTAGTGTACATCCCGGTAAGTTCAAAGCTCGAAAGCCAACCAAAAAAGTCAATGATAACCACTGTGCACATATTCAAATTCAAATTCGTAATGTAAAACTGCCAGACAGAGTTCAGACAGATTACCTCCAAAATGGGTATCACCGTTTGTAGCCAAAACCTCAAAAACTCTGTTGTCAATAGTCAGAACACTGAAATCAAACGTGCCACCGCCAAGATCAGAAACAACAATATTTTTCTCTCCACCCTTCTTGTCCAAGCCATAAGCTATTGCTGCAACTATGGGTTCGTTGATAATACGAGCTACATTCAAGCCAGCAATTGCATTAACACAGACAAACATACACATAATTTCTACAAACTTAGAAGCCCTCCTACCTCTCTATTTGCCCTAATTTCCATTATCTTGGCTGTCTCCCCTAATTACATCTGTCCCTATTTCTAGAAGCTATTTCCACCTAATCCTAACAAATTTGCTACATCTGTCCCTTAAGGACACCCTCGCATAACTTCCTAACTAACCAGATTCCCTAAATCAAAATATCACAAAGAGAAGAGGACTTCTGCTCCAAGTGGAGGAAAAAATATCTAATATGATGCTCGTGCATAAAAAATGCAGGTTACAATAAGGATGAGCCAATTGTAAATAAATGGCTTTACAATGAGATCTTATCTGACAAGAAAATACATCAATTTAGTGACCATCAACGTAAGGTCACTAATGGTACAATTAGCCCATCATCTAAGGATTAAAGCATCGAGCGAAGATCTTATGGTCTAGGAAGAGAGATCAAAAGGTTATTCATTATTGGTTGTTGCATGAAGAAGAGCATTTGATGTGTGGGACCAATACTCTGTCACCAGCCTCCTAAATAACGATCCTTCTCTCTCCATCAGTTTCAATGGATGATCACACTCCACCATCTCACCTGCATGAATTCAAGATCATAATAGTTCAAATTAGATACAGGTGAATAGATCTACTTTCAGTACCGTCCATTTCCTCGATTACAACAAATTCAGATGAAACCAATCCATGCATACAACACAAAGATAAGATAGAATGATAGGGCCTTACCATCACTGATGGCAACAACCATGTCACTGTCTATAACAGTAGGTATCCTGTGTACAATAGTAATTACAGTGCAACCTGCAAATTCCTTTCTAATTATTGTTTGGAGAATGGCATATGTAGCATCGTCTATTGATGTTGTTGCTTCATCTAGAACAAGGATTCGACTTTTCCTTAGAAATGCACGTCCCAAACAAAACAATTGTCTTTGCCCAACACTCCAATTCTCTCCATCACTCCCCACTGCATTTTATTGATCTTTTAGAGCCACAAAAAACTTCCAAATCTAACAGCCAAATTCATGGCCATGTCAAAGAATTTTATTGCATTCAAAAATATATATTTACTACAAAAATCACCTGGTGCATCTAAGCCATCCACCTTCCCTCTTACAATGTCTCCAAGTTGACACTTGTTCAGAACCTTAATCAAAGCAGAAAATAAATTCATGGAATTATTTATTTTTTCATTCTACATATGATAAACTCAGTTAGAGATTATGTTGAATAGAATTTACATACTTCCCAAATTGTTAACTCTGAGTGCTCAGATAATGGATCTAGGTTGAAGTGAATAGTTCCATGAAAAAGAGTTGGCTCTTGAGGAATAATCCCAAGGCGTGACCGCAAATCATGAAGCCCAATAGAGGTAATATCCAAACCATCTATGGATTCTACCCCCTGCAGGTTCAACTAATCGAAAAATAGCACTAATGAGAGTGGTTTTCCCACTTCCCGTTCAACCAACAATCCCAATCTTTTGCCCTCCTTCAAATGCACATGTAATGCGCCGTAAAACAAGGGGACTGTTGGATCTATATCTAATCTACACACGTATCAAATATATTTGATTGAAAACATCATTAACCATTCAAATTTATAATTTGAACAGTCATCTTTTTAGAAAACACAACTCAGATACCTTCAAGTCATGTAACTCCACCTTCCCATGCGAAGGCCAATTATCTGGTGGTCTGTGATCTTCTATAACGGCGGGTGCCTCACTAGGAATGTGCATATACTGTTTGATGCGTTCTACAGAAACAATGTAGTTTGCAAGTGTACATTGGTTTTGAATACTTTTAACCAACAATATGTTCAATGATAGACCATAAGATAGGGCCATCCCAACGAAACCTGCACCAGTTCAATTTGTTAGGCATGATTAACTTATATATAAAAGTGTCCAGTAACAGCAGAAATCTCACACAGTTGACATTTAGTTTCATTGTTCAACTTCATACCAGGATTGAAGCTGCCCTTTGGGAGTAGAACCATAGCAAGAGCAGAGGAGCAAATAACAGTTGCATTTAACATCTCTAGACACTGGATCAACCATTCATTTGCTGAGAAACCGTAGAAAAAGGGGCTCGAATTTTTGTCAATAAGGTCTAAGTTCTTCTTGAAGAACTGATCCTCAACCCTGAAAGCCCTAATGGTCATTGTTCTTGCTATGGACTCACCAAAATGATTTGCAATGGGTGATTTCGTTGTACCATTCAGTCTCATCAATTTTTTAGCAGAAGAAAAATAGTATTTCTGATTAAATGAACAAACAAAAAATCAGTTATAATTTCTCTCACAATATTGGCAGTCAAGTAAAGAGTCTTCTCAAGAAACTTGTGTGAATTAGTGGTTTACCTGGAGTCGAAAGGCCAAATAAATCAATGGAATGGCTGCAAACAAAACTTGCCATGTCAAAATAGCCACAACTCCAAGACTGCTATAAGCAATCATGGTAGATGACATGCACATGACAAAGCTGAAAGGAATGTCTACGTCAAGAATGTTGAAATCTAAAGAAACCTGGAAAAGGCGGTCGACAAGATAAATGTCAGTAGATTTCTACCCTCATGTATGTTAAATTTCACTTTTTGTCAAAGACTTAATTACGTAAAGAATGAAGCCTATCGTAATTACGTAAACAACTTACTCTGCTGAGAACTCTTCCCAATGGAGTTGCATCAAAGAATTCCATCAGGTCAATGTTCTAAGTTTCCCATCAAAGGTGATGGTAGATGAGGCTTGGTAGATGAAGCTTAGTGCTTGCCAAAAATTTGCCAAAAGAGAACAACAACAACAACTGTCAAAGAAAAAGCAGTGAAAATATCTTGGAGAGTGACAAAAGAATTGGAAAAAGCAGTAATGCATATCTTCGAGAGTGACAAAAGAATTGGAAAAAACAATAATACAACTCAAAGGGCCAGGTTCAATGCACAACAGAACTGGAGGTGAAAAGAAGGCAACTCAAATATTTGGAAAAAGCAGTCAACTTCGAATCAACGGTTGAAACTGTCAAACTTGATCAAACGGTTCAGGTTAAAAGCATTGACAATTGTTGATGCATAGGAAGGCCTATCGGCCTAATTAATTTTATTTTTAGTAATATTTTATGTTTTTTTAGTAAATTAATAAAATAATAAATAATAAAAATATGAAAGTAGGTATTATGAGATACTTATGTGATTTTCTTATATCAATTTTTTAATGATAAACTATTATAGATATTTTGTCGGAAGAGTTGATTTCAACATATATTACAATATTTTAGAATATTTTATGTTGCAATTTACTACTTTAAATCTTAAATTTACCATTATTAATATAGTGTTATAAATTATGAATTAAACTGATAGTACATTTACCATTATTAATATAGTGTTATAAATATTATATAATTCTTTCACTTCTTCAAAGCTTGTATCAGGCCATAGAGCTCCTTATTGTAGGTAGGGTAGTTAAGAAATACCCCATGAAATACTTCATAATGGTAGCATACAATCCTTACTCCTTGCATCAAGATAAATCCCATAACATATCCACTCACATATGTCTCCACTTCAAAGGGTTGCCGTAAGTTTGGTTATATGAGAATTGCTGCTTGATTGATCTTCTTCTTTAGCTCCTCAAAATCCCTCTAGTGACCCTTTCCCCATTAGAAACTCTTGCCACTTTCTGTTATGGCATGGAGTAGTGTTTCTATTGTTGAAAATGAGGCTATGAATTTCCTCAGGTATTGTGTTTCCCCAATGAAACTGCTGACCTCATAAACTTTAGTAGACACTGACCATTTCATCATGACCTCCATCTTCGCAGGATCTATGTTCAACTCTCCTCCACCTATCACATGCCACAAATACACTGATTCCATGCAAACTCACATTTCTTGAGATTTGCTAATAACTAGTGCTTCTTTAATGTTTCTAGCATCTACGTAAAATGTGAGATGTGCTCCTCCTAGGTAGCATTGTATACTATTATATCATTGAAATAGACAATAACAAATGAATCTATAAAAGGGTGTAGTACATAATTCACTAATCTCATAAACTTATTTGGTGCATTGCATAGGCCAAACAAAATGACTAATCACTCATACAAACCTTGCCTGGTTTTGAAGGAGGACTTTTAGGTAACTTCTTCTTTGACTCAAACTTAGTGATATCTAGAATCTAAGTCCAACTTGGTGAAGTATTTTTCTTTCTGCAACTGATCCAGTAGATCATCTATCGTCGGTAGGGTGTATTTTTTCTTGCACATGATTTTTTTCACTTCCCCATAATCGATACACATCCTCCAAGTACTGTCCTTCTTTGGCACAATGATGAGGGTGACCCACATGGTGATGTACTCGGTCGAATGACACCATGTTACAATAGTTGTCGGAATCATTTATTCACCTAACTTGCTTCTATAGAAAACTTCCTATATAGCCCAATGTTTGGCAAGGGGGAGTCCAACAATAATTCGATCTTGTGCTCCATTTCCCTCTTAGGTGGTAACCATTTAGGCTCTTGGAACACATCCTTGTATGCATGTAAAACCTTCTCCAGTTATTTTTTTTGTTTCTTAGTACACCCCTCTAGGTATTCATTACCTCTTTTTTACTCATCTACATATTCATTTTCTCTTAAAAACAATAAATCACACTTCTTGTTGGAACTCACTAATTTCTTAGCTTGGATGGCACTTACCAGTGAGTGTGCGTTGACTATGAAATATTTCCCACCCTTGACATGTCAGTGTTGGTTGACTCTCTGCATCAATATGACATCTCGCATGTACATGTAGGGAATCCCAAACACGACTCCACATACATTAGGGGGGACTACATCTAGTTCTACTTCATTAATAAAATCAACACTAATGGAAAATCAATTTTTTCACTGTTTTGTTACCTTTAACTCTGCATCGTTATTTGCTAATCCCAATAGATATGGGTTTGGATGATCATGAACTTCCAAACCCAAATTCTTGATCAAATCTACATGATGAGATTCGCCTATGATCCTAAGTCAAGCAGAGCATCAATCTTGGTCTTCTTGACCTATATCTTTATATGGAAGAGTTTGGTCATTTATTTCTCTTCTTGTTGCTGAAGGCTACTCAAATTCACCTCCTTTTGAACTGATCTATAAACAAACTTCCCATCCACCTCAGAGTTGTTGGAGAATGTAACTAGATTGAGTCTTCATAATGGCCTTTGTAAATATGACATTGTATATTTTGTATATAAAAAGAAAAAAATGTTTATCAAAGTATGGGTTTCATGCTCAAGTCTAGGTCAAAGCATGTTATTCATGCTTTTAGGGCTTTCTAGGTCAATACATATTTTTTTCATTTATTATAATCTCATTTAGACTTATTCTAATAAAATAAAATCATTATTTGTCAGTATAGAAATTCAGTTGCTCCTCCAAGACCAAGTTGGCCCAAACATGGTAAAGTTGGCCTAAAGAGGAGTATTAGACCCCTCAAGAAGACTATGAATAAGGACTTTGACTCATTTGAAGCACTCACTCACATAAGTTCCATCTGCAACGAGATAAGAATAAAAAAGAGTTAGGAAGTTGAGAAGAAGAAGAAGAAGCCGAAGTGAAGAATATATATTGAGAAAACACCTTTTTTTGTCCACACGTGAAAAGTTATCTAGGGTTTCTATGTGAATTTTAGGGGTTGAAGTTGTAGAATGAAATTGCAAACCTCAAGTTGTAGGGCCAAGATTTTTTCTAAAGCTTCTTTGACCAAGTTTTACCTTCGTTGACTTTGGAAGAATTTAGATCATTTGGGAGACATCTTGTTGAATGGATGAATTGGGAGGAATTTTGGCTTTTGTCTTTGGGTATTGGAAGTCTCATTTTCAAGGTATTCTATAAGAGAAGAAGTATTATTTCTGGGTTTTCTCCTTTGAGGGTTTTTTCCTTGGCTTGGAGCGTATATCTTGTGTATTTTGGCTCTTTTTCATCTTCATTGTTTTGGTAATTGCTTGATGAACAAGAAATAAAAAGTAATAAAAGGATAATTGACATCACAATTAATTATCAAGTAAGGAAATTCAATTATAATATACAAGAACCTTGATTTTCCAACATGGTATCAAAGCTAAGGTGTAAACAGGAGATTCAAGATCACATCTTAGTTGTCACTTTCTACTCAATGGCAAGGTTTATGAAGAAATATTTGAAGTTTCTTAGTAGCCTCATTGTAACTATAAAAGGATACATCTTTAAGTACATATCCAAGCTTAAAAAATAAGTAGTGGATGGAAGTTTCCTTTTCACTCTCATAGGCAATTTCAAAGATGATAATGTATGGGTTATTAGAATTGGAGCTTCTAGACCTATGACAAGCTAATGCAGTCAACTCTAGACTTTGTCAAAAGGAACCTCTTCTCATTAAGTAAAACTTGGAGACAAGAAGAGTTATCCAGTGAAACGAATTGGGTCTACTTCATTGGAGCTAGAGACTAGTGGAAGTATTCACCTCAACAACATACTATATGTTCCACGTTTGAAGAAAAAATACTTTCTATTTCTTGTCTAGAGGATAAAGGTGATAGGATTGCTATTGTTGATGGTAAATTTTAGGTTTGGGTAAATGGCTCTAGTATTGATCATGCTAAGATAATTTGGATTTGTGACATTCTATAGACTTATTACACCTCTCTCTTAACCCCTAATGCACTTATATGTTATCCTTCTGAACTATGGCATAAAAAGTATGGATGCCTTCATTACAAGAATGTAATGGACGTGCTCTAGGTAAGAATGTGACGAAACCCTTTGCAAGAAGTGATACCAGATCAAAAGAAATCTTAGATATCATACACTTTAATTTGTGTGGACCTATAGCAACAAAATATCTTGGACGTTATCAATATTATGTGACATACATTGATGATTTCTCTAGGAAAACATGGTTATACCTCCTTAGAACAAAGATGAGGTATTTGAGAAGTTTCAAGAATCCAAGAATGAAGTAGAGAATATGACAGAAAGGAAGATCAAGACCCTAAGTTCTGATAATGGTGGAGAATATACCTCCGAATAGCTTATAGCATTTTGCAAGGAAGCAATGTTTAAGAGGGAAATAATTGTTCCTTATAATCTAGAACAGAATGGTGTGGTTGAAAGAAAGAAGAAAACAATTGAAGAATGTGGTAGAGCTAAGATACATGATCAAGATCTCCCTCAACTCTTATGGGGAGAAGCATTGATAAAAACTGTCTACTTGCAAAATCGAATTACTCATAAGATTCTCAACAATCTGACTCCATAAGAAACATATATAGGAAATAAGCCTAGTGTGGATCATTTTCGAAGATTTGGATGTCTTGTTTACATACACATTCTAAAAGACAAAAGGAAGAAATTCGATCCTACCAGTACAAAAGGCATCTTTGTTAGTTATATAGTGCTTTATCAAAGGCATACAAATTCTACATTAAAGAAGATCGATGTATTGAAGTAAGCATGGATGTAATATTTGATGAAAATGTATCTTACAAGATATCCAAAGATATTCCAATTGATTCTAATGAAGAAGAGATACCCATCATTGAAGAAATATGTAAGGATGACAATGTTCAATACCCTACTTCAATTCAAGATGACGTTGAAGGAATTAGTGAACTTGTGTAACATGTTATTATTCCATAAACTTGTAAGGGACTTTCTTGGTTGAGGACAACTCTACAAGAGGCAGAGGGATATGCAGTGGAAAAGGGAATCTTTAGAGAAAGTAAAAGACCTAAAAGGTATTATGGTTATGTAGCTTATATGACCAAGCTCATTTAAGTTGAACTTTCCTCCTATGAAGATGAAGCTAGACATCAAGAGTGGAGGAATGCAATGAAAGAAGAATACCAGTCAATCATGAAAAATGATGTCTCATAAATTATTCCTAGACCATGTGACAAATCTATAGTCACTTCCAAATGGATATATAAGATATGGCATGATGTGGATGGGAGAATTGACAAGCATAAAGTAATATTTGTGGCTAGAGGGTTTTCACAAAAGGAAGGTATCAATTATGAAGAAGTATTTTCCTGTATAGGTAGATATACAACTATTAGATCGATTGTATCTCTTGCTGCTGCTATGGGATGGAAAATTAAAACAACTTTTTTGAATGGAACGATTGATGAGGAAGTTTACATTGAGAAAAATCAATGATTTGAAGTCCATAAGAGGGAGATACATGTACGTATATTGAAGAAGGCTCTATATGGATTGAATCAAGCATCTAGATCATGGTATTCTAGGATAGATGCATACCGATTGAGGCTTGTATTTTTCAAGAGTTTTGTAGATCCTAACCTCTACATCAAAGTGGTCAAGGATGAAACAGTGATCATACTTTTATATGTGGATGATCTACTTGTTACAGGTGTGGAACATCAAATTTAGGAATGCAAGAGGCAGTTGGCAGCCGAATTTGACATGAAGGATCTTGGGCTTATGCATTACTATTTGGGACTAGAATTTTGGTAGAAACTAGGTGAAATGTATCTTTGTCAGGTAAAATATGTGATCAAGAGACTAAAAAAATTTAGCACGATGGATAGCAAGCCAATGAAAATTCATATGATTATTAATATAAAGAAGTTAAGGAGTTCATATTCTAGTGTAATGGATCCTACTTGCTACATACATTTGATTGGCTCCTTAATATATCTTGTGGATTATACTATACGTGACATTTTCTTTGCAATAAATGTCCCAAGCCAATTTCAGATGGAGCCAAAACATGACATTCTATATTATCCATGAAAGGAACAAAAGCACTTTGGTTCCTTTGGAATTTTACAGATCTTCCACGATCCTCTCTTGGAGAAAATATGTTTTGAATGTAGGAGTTCCTTGAGATTTTCTTCTTGGATATTACTAGCTCTACTGCTGGTTTCTTTGATTGCTATTCTCAATGTTGGCATTGTTCACTACAGGTTTCTTTGGTTCTGCTGTGTTGTTGTTTCCTACATGTGAACTGGACTCATCCTTTTGAAATCCAAGACCACATTTATCCAGTGGTGATATTTGTGTCTCAAGCAAATAGTCCAAGGCTACTCTTCTCTTTGCTTTGTTTAGTTGTTGGTATTTTTCTTCAAGTTGCTTTATCAACTTGCCATTTACAGCTTCGAGTGCTTCAACATAATCATTTTTATCCTTTTTCTTGTTGCACGTAATTTCTTCATTTTTTTTCGAATCTACTAGTTGTGTCCTTAAGTTATTTATCTCCTCCTTAATCTTGGCATCCTTATTCTCATAGATCTACAATAGTTTTTCTTGATCCTTGCATGTAGTTGTTAGTCTAGAAATCTCATCTCTAAGAACCTTAATATTATTTTCATATTCACTGGGCACTTTAGCATGATAAAAATATGAATCCTCAAAATTGTAACTCAAAAGAAAATCATTAGCATCTATACCTTTGTATTCATTTTGCTGCAATACCCTTGGTTCTTGATATTTTGGTTTATTCACATTATTGGTTGAACCACTTACTAGGAAGATGAGACTCTAGTGGCTAAGCTTCTTGATTTTGAAGGCTGTTCTTCTTATTATTTTTCTTATTTTTCTTCTTGTTTCTCTTTTTCTCATTTTCCTTATTGTTGCTGCTACCATCTCCAATATGGACTCTAGCTTGTCCTATTACCACTCAAACTAATAGGGGTTCCTAGGAGAGGATCCTATGGAGAAACTACTAGGTCAAAGGAAAACAATGGAGCGATGGTCAACCATCACTTCAGCTAAGCTCTTTACAAACTTTCATCGATGGGAGGAGACTCAGTGTGAGGGGAATCACTAGAATGGATCAATGAAAGGATGAAAGTTGATTCCCAAGGCCCATTCACAAGAGAAACTCAATAATATGCATTTCTTGCTTAAAAAGAAATGTGATAGGATCTCAAGGAAAGGCTAGGAGGATTCTTGAGACTAGGGTTTGGTAATATGTCTTCTTAAGAGGGTTCGTAGACCCAATAATCCTTATGAAGAAATGGACCTTATGTGATCTTTACAGAATTAGACTTGTGAGGTTGTGGGACTAGACATGACGAAGTGGACCCAGAATTAGGTCAAGGATATGGAGTTGATCAAAAAAGGAGGGGATTGACCTAATTATGGAAGAGAAGAGCATAAAAGGACAATTTTATTTGAGGATTAAAATGTAGTGATCCAAATTAGGACACTAACCCAAATGAACTTAGGGAGATAAATGATCATCGAGCTAGGGCTTGCAATATATCGGGATTCCACTATCGAATTATGCCCAAATTTGGAGGAACCCCTAAGAAGACCCCAACGTAGTTGTGGAACAATTTTCAAGGTGTCTAGATGGCTATACAATATTTCACTTAATGGCCTAGATGGTCCTTTAGGGTTAGGCCTAGAATTTGGAAAAATGTAGAAAAGAGAGGCAAATTTTCCCACCAAATGGATACAAGGATCAATGCCTTACTACTTGGGCTTAATGGATTCAAGATATGCATGGATTGATAATTTTTCGTGAGCTAAGGAGCCCTAATTGATATTTTTTAGCCTCTCCAAGGAAAACAACTAGGTCAATAGGGGCTTATACTTCAAATTTTCCAAAGAGATGATTTTTTTAGGATTAAAACCTATTAGGTGCCTCTAGGAACATTCATCCACTCTCTTCAAGTAAAACATGTTCCTTAAATCACTTATTTAAGGTTCCGAAAAGAATTTCACATTCACTTTAACCCATACAAGAACAATGATAAGCATAACATGCAGTAAACCAAAAAAGTAACAAGAATAGCATTGAAATTCGACTTACATGAGAGAAAGAGTATATTAATTCATCAACTTCACATTAGATAGAAGTTGTAAAGACGATATCGAAAATCCAGACATCATAGTGCATCAAGAAAGCTCCAAAATGTTTTCCTAGAAAAAGGTGCGAAAATCTCTTGAGAGATACCAATCCAATCCAAGTGATGATGATAGAAATGAATCACCTCTCATCTATTTATACAACTCAAAAGGGGATGAAATTTTCCTAATTAGCCTAATTTAGCACCAAATAATAAAATAACACATAAAAATGACATGACTTTGTGACAAGCCCACCAAGGTATCTTAATAATACAAAGAATAACCTCTCGAGAGGTAAAAATAATGAATATGATGAATCGTTGGGCCATTGAGAATGGCTAATGAGGTCCAAAGCATTCCATAGTGAGGTAATGGACTCCAAACATAATAGACATGGGGTTTTCCCCTTGTTTTACAGATAAGCCATTGTGGTGCTCCCAAGCGGGTGTGGGGGCACTAGGTTATCCTCATGGGTCTCCAAGTGGATTGATAATTCCTGTAAACCATTTGTGAGGTCTAGGATGATGACCTAATCCTTCCCTTTATCTCTTGTAGTGAGGAACATCCTCATCTATGCCTTGGAACCTCTGCTAAGTGTGTGGTACAAGCATTGATATGGATGGGCATGGTGGTCTAGGTGCATTGTCCTCATCCAAAAGGTGGAACAAAAGTGATCACTAGATAGTGTTGGGGATCCATGAATTAATTTTTTCTATGGTGGAGGCCCATGGCTCTGAACTCTCACCCTACAAGTGTCAATATGTCTCTCTAGAGGGATTGGACCCTCTGTAGGGAGAACAAGCCCCAAATGGAGACCCACCTGCAATCCTGCATAAGATCCAATGCATCCCCTTGTCCTCCAATATAGCAAATAATTATAATAATCAAGTAAAAGATCTTACAAGTCACGGAATCAATGGGGAACTTCATGGTGGCATGCCCTTCCATAGTGGGCATTGGCATGTGCAAGTAACTCCAAGTTCAATAGGGGGTTAATCAAGGACTCTATTAGGTGGTTTCAACCTTTAAATGGGGTGTGACATATCCATTGTACATCCCTCAAGTGGCAGGTGGAAAATTATATAGTAATGGACTCGACTGGGGTTCTAGGGAATCATCTAGACCACATGTCATGGTACATGGGTAGCTATAATAAGGGAAGCCCACACCTAAGTACATGAGTGTAGGAGGGAGAAAATCATGATACATGAGTTACCTTGGCCCTTGTTTTTCCACCCTTCTTCATATTCTTTTTGCCTTTGATTGATTATTTCTCATAATTCCTCAGGACTCCAAGGGATGAGAGCATGATGTATAGTATATAATAGTGAATATCCCCTTAAGGTGGGGCGGTTCATCGCCCACCATGGGTTGGGAAAATCATGGATTCCTCAATGATGGAGGGGGTAGGGTGATGGCCATTGATAAGGGGTAGAGCCCATGTTTGGATTTTTCCCAAATGGAGACCCACCTGCAATCCTGCATAAGATCCAATGCATCCCCTTTTCCTCCAATATAACAAATAATTATAATAATCAAGTAAAATATCTTACAAGTCATGGAATAAATGGGGCACTTCATGGTGGCATGCCCTTCCATAGTGGGCATTATCATGTACAAGTAACTCCAAGCTCAATAAGGGGTTAATCAAGGACTCTATTAGGTGGTTTCAACCTTTAAATGGGGTGCGACATATCCATTTTACATCCCTCAAGCGGCAAGTGGAAAATTATATGGTAATGGACTCGACTGGGGTTCTAGGGAATCATCTAGACCACATGTCATGGTACAAGGGTAGCTATAATAAGGGAAGCCCACACCTAGGTACATGAGTGTAGGAGGGAGAAAATCATGGTACATGAGTTACCTTGGCCTTCGTTTTTCCACCCTTCTTCATATTCTTTTTGCCTTTGATTGATTTTTTTCATAATTCCTCAGGGCTCCAAGGGATGAGAGCATGATGTATAGTATATAGCAGTGAATACCTCCTTAATGTGGGGTGGTTCATTGCCCACCATGGGTTGGGAAAATCATGGGTTCCTCAATGATGGAGGGGGTAGGGTGATGGCCATTGATAAGGGGTAGAGATCATGTTTGGATTTTTCCCACATGCTACATTTGTATGTCCCGACCATGTTTTGCGTTTTGTGGTACATTACTTGTTTAAGAGTGGAAAAATTCTACTTTTTTTTTTCTAGCAGCATCAACCTTTGGGCATCGTTCCACGCCTGACCCAAGTTGCAGACAAGGGGAGGGGGAGGCTAACCCTATGTAGATCGAGTGAACACATGTGGACCTGAATGGGAAAAGAGATGAATGGGGATAAAATGAGTGGAAGGGGGGATGATACATGTGGTGTCGGGAAGCGGGACCATGCAACCAAAATCAATATTTCCCAAGTAGTACCAACCCTAAATTTAGTGGCCAGTAAAGGATATCCTACGGGACTAGGATACAATGCTAACCACAAAATCATGCAGTGGAGACAAGAGTACAAACCTTGCCCACTCTTTCGACTGAATCACCCCCACCAATCCATGCCCAAAAGTGCCCATGAAAAGTAAGGAAAATTACTCAACTATACCCCATGAAAAGGCATACCTTCAAGGTTTGGAGGCCCACTTCAAATATACATCATAACAAGTGGGAGAGGGATCACATGGATGGCTTAGGTTGCAGAGATAATCACACATCGAGCTATCTGGTGGCTACAAGGGACTATTAGTTGCTAGCTGAGGACTATCTAGGAGAAAAAAATTCTCCTATATACACTACCCACAGGTGGTGGGTAACATTTGGCTCCAACTGGGACATGAGCTCTCGAGAAGGTGCATGAAGCTACTTTAATGGGATTTCATGAGAACATAATGTTGAAAAATGTGCAACAAGAAATGCTAAATTTAGAAAGTGCTAAAAATAACATGTATTAAAATAGCAGTTTGGCCAATGAGCATTTTGGCCACCTTGGGTGAGGTGAAACTGCTAAAAATAGAAACTTCTAAAAATAATATTTCTGGGTCCCTTCCTATTTTTAGCAGTCCTTAGTCTAACTATAGGAAGTAAAAACGAATTTGGTCTTAACAACAGTTTAAAATTTTAATTAATTAATCTCCATGAGTTAATTAGTTAAGGAAAAACAAACTTGAAGTCTTTGTGAGATCATGCAGTTATTTTCTCTCTTGATTTAGGTATTTATCCCTTGATTAAAGGAGATAAGGTTCAGTTCTATATTGAGAGGATCAGTTGACTTAGTTTAACTTAGTCAAGTCTAGTTATATTATTTTAACAAGTTGTTAAAATAATGAGATATAGTTTGTTGATTCTGCATGCATGTGACAACTATTATTTTCAGATAACTGTGTATTCACTCATGGATAATTGATGCATATCAGTTCTGTCAGAGACCCAGTTGAGATCAGAGAAGGGACAATGTACTATTAGTTGGATGAATATTTTTCCTATAAAGGAAGCTGATCCATGATGAAGATTTATCTCCTTCAGGTTTGTGCAGTTATTTTAGAGGTCAGTGTTGTGTGTAAGGTGAGAATCACATAGGTTGCAGTTGGAGGACCCAGGAAAAACTGTGCATAGAAATAGGAGGCTTGGAGGGTAGAGGAGAAGGTTTGTGAGAAGCCTTTAACTATCTATGAGTAGCAGAGGGATTGTATTGAGAGCTGGATAGCTTCCGAGCTAAGGCTTTGTATAATCCGGACCATATTTCCACTTGTATGATAATACAGAGTTGGGGTTTTAGGCTGAGGCTTTCCCCGGGTAAATTCTTCTGTGTTATGTGTGATTGATTCCTTCTTATCAGTTATATGTGTTCTTATTGACGTTTCTCATGTTCAGCTAAGCTTCCGCTAAATTGTTTGTAGAAGTAGATCAAGTGTTTTTCTTTAGTACATTGCATTACTAGGTGATCTACGGGTGGGAAATTTCTACATGGTATCGGAGCTAGCTGATTTGTAGAAAAAGTTCTACATGGTATCAGAGCTAGTTGATTTGTAGAAATATTCTACAAAATTCTACACACAAACAATATCTTCGTATCGCGAACCTACTACTTGCACATATCAAATACCAAGCACATGGGGCAATATGTTTTTGTGGTGTCTTAAGATCACCCATGCTTTGTATTTGGCCATAAAATCAACAAGAATGTAAAAATGCAATTTAATCTAAATGTAACTAATTTATCATGAAAATATCATATGATGTTAGTTCTAATGAGAAAATGAGTATGCAATGCATCCTACCTAACATGCATATTACATTGTGTAAGTACTAAGTTTAATCATAGAGTCAATACAACCAAGACATAAATAGATCAATATAAAAAGATGTTGTCCAAGGATTATTTATGCGAAAAATCGAAGAGAAAGGAGAGGGACAATCATATGGAGGGTCACTAGGGTAGGAGGTGGGAAACTAGAATGCCCATACATCAAGGATTATGGTATAAGAGGGAAAAAAGGGATATAATCTACTCCATAAGATCCTCTCTTCTAACCAAAAGAGAGAGATGTCAACAATTAGGCTCATTAACTTTTTATGGATGGAAACCTCAGGCATATCACCCCCATCATGGTCTTTGTTATTTATGTCATGCTTAATGACCATCATAGGGTCATGATTAGTAGGAAAGGGAGACCAATGAGATAGAGAGACACAACAAGTAGGTGGCCCATGATGATCACACTTAGGAGATATGGAAGATTCCTCATTATTAGTGATAATGTAAGAAAGGTTGAGGAAAGGGTCCACATGGGACTCTACTACAACCCTATAATTTTGAGGAAAAACAAGGGTCCTATGGATATCTTCGTCATCAGTGTCATAGATAGGGTCCTTGTCAAAATGGACCTCCCACTTCCCTTCTTGAATAAGTAATTAATCATTGATATCAATGTTTGAAGGGACTCTACAATCACCTTCTCCAAGATCTTCAAAGGGTAGATCATCAGAGATGGTATCCTTAGAAAAGGTAGGGTCAAACTTAAATTATACAAACTCACCCTCCTTATCACATGAGCTTTTGGAATTATTGTCATGTGGAACTAGGGAGGACCCTCTTTCTTGCCCATCATATAGATTCCCAAGCTGATGAGGATGCTCAATGCAATATCCCTCTTGAATGTTTAGTGTGGGGAACACTTGAAATTTTTTAAGAAAACCTTCAAATAAATCCTCAATAGATGAGATACTCATAGGTTCGTGAATATGCAACCATGAGTTATGATCATGGAGAGAACTCATGAACAATAGCGTATGGAAATCCTAATGGACCACATTCTCCTTTGAAGTATGTGAAATAAATATTTCTACATGATTAGTTGTGGAGAGTGGATCACCATCAAACATGGGCACCGCATGTACCATCCTTCCTCTGACATGATTAGGGTATCCAGGGATGTTAGTGATGTCCAAGGCGGGAAAATAATCAAATAAAGACATCCTTTGATATATACATGTAAATGATGTAGAAGTCTATTGTAGCGGCTACAACACCCTCAAAATTTTTGGCCTACATCAAATTTCGGAGCCTTCCTTCGATTTACCTTGATGTTTGCAAGCACTAGGGATCATCCTGTGAGCTTGTGTTGAGTCTTTGCACCCTCCTTGCTTGACTGTTCATCGGTCATATTTTTGCAAGTTGGTCGTAATGTCATTCTTGCAGCCATGTTATCATTATGAACAAGGTTCTTATTCATGTGTACAGGTTGTGTTCGCTATGTAAACATCCATCGCAATCACACATGAGTTGTATGCACTGTCGTGCAAGTGTCACCACATTCATTCAATGATCTATCACAAGTGTCACACTTGTCACTTGCACCATTGGTGAGTCATAGTGAGTGTATGTTGTCTTGATGGTTTCAGGTGTCTTGTCGTTAAGTCATGCTAAGTGTGTGTTCACAAGGTCATGCATGTACGAAGTCACTCGTTCACACACTTAGTCATTCTACTGAAGCTATGTCGACCGGACCAACCCCAACAACCGAACCTGCGCTAAGTTGCACTGTGTAGTTTCAGACCTCAGTGAACATGTACTGCTGCCCAAAATTACACAGAGCTTGAGACTGCCTCTCAAGCAGCCTGCACTATGCAATCCTGGAATCGACCGGACTAAATGTCACCCAAAACAATGCAAAAGTTTCTCAGCAAGCCGTCTCAATCTACGTTGCCCGCAAGAAAATCAACTAAGCCTCCAGTTGGTCAATCAGAGAGTTTGTTCGGGGAGTGACCCCGGGCCTCACTCCTCCACAAAATTTCATAGAAGCTGCCAAGCATTCCCGCTTCCGCTATTGAAGAAATTGCGTATACATACCTGATAGGCACCCGCTGCATGTTGCTACATTGCCCTAAAAATTGTGCATTTTTCTCTGCCAGTCACCCCTACACCAGGCCTACTGCTCATCCTGGAAAAATGCGCAGTTTTCATGATTAGTCTCCTAGCTGCCTAGCATCTAGATCAGCTCAGAAACTGTGCAAGGATGTCTAGGAGGCCAACCCCCCAACTCTGCACAATTTTTGCCAACAGCCTTCCGCAGCCCGCTGCCAGCTCCCCAGAAAAATTGTGTAATTTTTCCAAGCATCTGCTGCCAACTCCTAGGAGAAATTGTGTAGTTTTCATTGCCAGTCTCCCTCTGCTGCCTGCACTGTCTCCTTGAAAAAATTGCACAAATCTTCCCTCTAGCCAAGCCAGATCTCGCAAGAAGTCATTGTTGATCCGGATTGCCCATCTCAGTCTCCTAGTGACCTCTGCACAATTTTCACCAATAGTGCCTGAAGCCCACATCCCGACTTGAAATGTGCTTTGCGCAGTTTTAGAGCCTTGTCCTCTATCCCAGTCACTCTCATCTGAAAGCGAAAGATAATGCATCATTGTAGACTAAGAGATTTATGGATTTCATGTCATCTTTTCATGAGCGATTGTAGATATAGGTACATGGATGATACATGACACGACGACAAACAAGATGAATAAGAAGTGCATGCGAGGAGATTATTTTGTGAATGAACAAACAAGGAATGCATGCGAGGAGATTATTTCATGAACGGAAGAACAAGGAATGCATATGAGGAGATTATTTCATGAACAAATGAATAAGGAATGCATGAGAGGAGATTATTTTGCAAATGGACAAACAAGGAACGCATGCGAGGAGATTTGTTCGCAAATGGATGAACACATGAAGCATGCTAAAGTACAAGAAAAGGAGCGACGTGCACATGCACCATCAAGTGAACAACAAGATCATCGAAGACTCTGCACACCTTACCATGTAGAGGTGAAGCTATGAGAAACCAAGAGCACATCCATCACTTAGTATCACTGTAGCTCGACATGCACACCACCACCATCATGAACATACTAGCTCTGTCATGTCGAGCCATGTCATGAGTCATCTTGGCCACATCACTACTATGGGCCACACTGTTGTAATCAATGTAATGTACCATGGAAGTCAAAGATACCCACATGTAAATCTGAAGAGTCATGTAAAGTTGAAGATTCATGTAAGTCAAACAGTCATGAGGGATGTCAAATAGTCACAAGGGACAATTTTACCCTTGGCTATAAATACCCCTCATTTTTACATGCAAAGGACTTTTCACCTTGGCTCCTCCCACATATCCTTGAGAGTCTGTAATATTTTCTTTGAGGAGAAAGCAGTGGCTCCAACACCCCACTATCGGGGTTAGTGATGTAATGGTGTATGGATGTGTCTTGGAACTTTTGTTTAATTCAGAAGCCCATTAATAGGCCAACACATTTTCACACATGTATTGTAATTATTTTTAAGGCTATTCTTTGGACACTTCTAATGCATGTTGCTTTAACCTGTGTTAAGACAGTTGAACTATTTTGGTTGTTAATACATATCCTTATGAAAATGTGTTTTATAAGTTGTTAATGATGTCTTCGTCGTGTGGGCTATCCTGTGAGACACTCAACAGATTCATTCATGTAAAATTGTTATAACACATGCCCGTCGCACTCGTGTGGACTATGCCGCTGGGTGTTGTATGTGCTATCTTTTCACCTTATGTTTGTGACTGTCGCATCTGTGTGGACTACTCCACCGGAATTTGTACATGTCTTGTTGTGTTGTGTATCTCTAACAGAGTTGGGACTATTCCCTTTCAACCTGAGACTCACTTCCACCCTCTCCCTCTACAATGAAACAACATTAACACAAGTAACATGAAGCACATGAACCTCGTTGTTCGAAGACAAAGTAAACCACTCTCACATGCTAACAAGCAAGAGCTAAGGAAAATATTCAAGATAATGGAGACCGGGCCATTGAACCAGATGGGACTCCTACACCAAATGATGTGAGTCTAGTTGGGACTTCATATAAGGGAGATCCCCTTAATGTTGGCAGGTCCAGTGCCATTAACACTTCTGGTGCTAGAAGGAGGGCTAGATGACAAGCTGAGTCCTCACATCCTATTTTGAATCTTTGTACATCTCTCATGGATATCGTTAGAGTCCACCCTCCGTGATGTCTATCTAATATACATATCTTTGATATAACAAAGGAGTTTTATGATCTCTTGTCTGAATTCACATATGATGGTGAAGGCGAAGTGGCCTAGCCTGAGAGCTTACCTGACTTTCTTGCACTCTTGGAGGATGTAGACAATTTTTATTAAGTTGAATTCAACATGCTACTCGCACACACACTTCATGAATCCATGGAACGATGGTGCCGTAACCTGCCTCACAATTGCGTGCACTCATTTAGGTAGTTCAGTGATCTAATCGAATCTGTTTTCCATCATTTCAATCCTGAACCTCTTGACAAGAAAATTTTTAAAAAATCGAAGGCCCCGCATGAATCACCTATGGATTTTTGGTAGCACTTCTATTTAATCCAGTTCGAAGCTTTGAAAACTCAGATGAAATTCCAATATCTCATGGGCAAATTTGAATATTGCCTTATGTTGACAGTGTTGGACTTGCCAACATTCAAGGGATCACCTTGGTATGAAGTCCCAACTAGGCCTCACACCATTTGGTGTGGGAGTCCCATCTAGTATGATGGCCCGATTGCCATATTATTAAGGATTTGCCTCAACTCTTGCTTGTCAGCACAAGATAGTGATTTGCTTTGTCTTTGGGAAGTGAGGTTCATGTGCCTAGTGAGTGTAAGTGTACTTGTGTCAATGGTTCTTTCACTATGAGGGGAAGAGAGTGAAGGTGAGTTCCAGGTTGAAAGAGATTAGTCCCAACTAGTGTAGGAACACACAATACAAAAGGACATGCACAACTTCTAGTGGAGCAATCCACTCAGATGCGACTATCACAACAAACGAGGTAAGATAACATGTACAACACTCACAGATTAGTCTGAGATGAGTGCGACAATTGTTACAATAAGGTTCATGTTAAAGGTTTGTCTGGTGTCCGATAGAGAAATCGACACGGACGAGATAGCATTAACAACATATACAACACATTTCCATTAATAGATGATGCATTACAATAAATGAATCAGTTTAGATGTAGAACACATGGTTAAAGCAACATGCATTACAAGTGTTAAAGATCGATCTTACAAAAAATACAATACATGTGTGAAAATGTGCTAACATGTTAATAGGCTTATAAATTAAGCGAAACTTCTAAGAGACATCATTACACCATACATCACTATCCCCAACAGTGGGGCGATGGAGCCACTACTTACTCCTCAAAGAAAAGATTACAAACTCTCTTGGCTATGTGGGAGGAGCTGAGGTGAAAAGTCCTTTCATGTAAAAATGAGGGGGGTATTTATAGCCAAGGGTGAAACTGACCCTTGTGGTTGTTTGACTACCCTCATGACCATTCGAATTCCATTACTTTCCGACTTACATGACTCTATGTTCAATAAGTGGGTCTCTTGGACTTCCACGTTATATCAAATTGATTGACAACAAGCCCATAGTGGAGATGTGGGCAACATGACTCATGACTTGACTCAACATGACTTGAAAAGACAATGTTGGTATATTTGTGCTGCTGCTGGAGTGCATGTCGAGCTACAATGCTGTTAAGTGATGGATGTCTTCATGGTGTATCATAGCTTCACCTCCACTTGGTGAAGTGCGTGGAGTCTTTAATGGTCCTTGGTTCGCTTGATGAAGCTCTGGCATGTTGTTCCTTCCTTTCATGTTGAAAGGCTTAATAGGTTCACTTGTTTGCAAAGGTGCATGCTCATCGCTTTCATCCGCTTCACATACTTCATTCGTTCATCCACTTTGCATGCTTCATTCGTTCATCCATTGGTGAAACTGTCCATTTGCATGTGCTCTCTTCGTTCATCCCGTTCATCGTCTTGACATGTTTGTTGGTGTACCTATACCTGTAGTCACTCATGATGAGACGACATCAAATCCAAAACCTCCTAGTCTACCATGACACATGATCATTCGAATGTGGGTGACTGGGAGAGTCATTAGGGCTATGATGCGGGATGATGGCTCTGGGAAACTGCCGATGAAAACCGCGTAAGAGTCACTGAAGGATGGAGATGGAAAATCCGAGTCGATAGTGACTAAGTGCAAGGTTTGGCTCGGTTGGGAGGCAAAATTGTGCAAATTTTGGGAGGGACAGTCTGGGCTACAAGAAGGCAAGGCAGGCATGCTCTATGCATTTTCCAGAAAAAATGGTCAGTAGGGGCTAGACAACCAAATTTGCGCAAATTTCCAGAGGAACGAGCCGATTTTCATGAGGGGTTATTAGGAAGGGATTACACAATTTTTCTGGGGAACTTCCTGGGATACTAGCAGACAAATCTGCACAACTCCTAGAGGGAACTGCTAGTTGGATGCTAGGGTCACTGCTAGGTAGAACTATGTGATTCCCAGAGGGAACTGCCAGTTGGTTGCTAGGGTCATTGACAGCCAGATTTGTGTAATTCCCAGAGGGAACTGCCAATTGGCTTCTGGGGTGACTGGCAGCCAAATCTATGCAATTCCCAAAGGGAACTGGAAGTTGGCTACTGGCTGGAAAAAATGCACTAAGGCTGGGAGGCTGGCCTGCTGATCATCTATGCACAATTTCTGAGCTAAGCTGACTAATGGGAAACGAGAGACCTGCTCATGAGCACTGCACATTTTTTGAGCCGAATTGACTGATTGGAAATGAGAGACCTGCTCATGAGCACAATTTCTGATATGAACAACCATTCGACTCTGTGGGTGGCCAACATGAGTGTTACTTGAGCTGCATGCGAGAAACCCAACTTGAAAGAACTAGCTTGGTGTTTCTTCACTATTCTGGTTGATAGTCAATTAGGTTGAAAGCAGGGTGATGGTTTGACTGTCAATGAGGAGTTTGGTCATCAAAACTTCAGCAAAAATGACTAAGTGTATGAATAGTTGAAAGATGCATAGGTGATCATACGAACATACACTCGCATGAGTTTACGACGAAATGACAAAAACATCCAGACACACATGTTCAACATGACTGACCGATGGTGCGAGCGATAAGCGCAACACTCGTGAGTGATCGTTCATGATTGAGACGACGCTTGTGTGATAGTGAATGTGACTCTGTGTGTGAATGTGACAGATGCTTTCATGGCGAACACAACAAACACATACGAAGCAAAGACTTTGAGCATAACCAAAACATGGTCACAAGCATGACTTAGACATCAACAGAGACTTGAGTGCAATAGAAAAGCAAGGCGAATGTAAATACCCACACAAGCTCACGGAGCGAACTCGATCATGTGCAGTCATCAAGCAAGACTCTTCAAGGGAGGCTCCGCAATTGGTGTAGGCAAAAATTTTGGAGGGTAGTTGTAGCCACTACAACACTTGGCGACACACTGGTAGAACTCTAGCTTCTCTGTTTCGGTTCATTGCTAGAACAGGGCCTTGGTCCTTCGGGGAGTATTGAATCACTATGTAGGTTACTTCAATTTCCCCAGTTACCTCATGGACATACATGGTTCACCCTTTGCCAACTCAGTCAAACACAATCAAAAGTTCAGCTTAGATCTCAGTGTTTCAAATCTGGGAGGGTAGTTTAGCTCGCAAGTTGAATACTTTTAGAATATAGCACACATTGCTCCACTTCCAACGAGCCTAGTTAGTACCCCGGTGGAGTTGCATGTTTCACCTCTCTATGTAGGAAGCGTTTTTCTTCTTTCACCTATGTATATTTTTTTTAAGAGAATTGTGGATAGGCACTTATTTGTTTTTGGGGCAGAAGAGGGATCCCGACTTATTGAGAGCAGAAGAGGTTGTTCCTTCAGAGAAGCATGTAAGACCTCTGACATAGGTTTGCTTGTTTAGATTTCTCCCCTTCTCCGTTTCTAATAATTGGATTAGCTTCAACACACAGAGCAGAAGGTTGGGTATAGGCATGGGGCTTCCCAATGTGGACATGTTGAAGCCCCGAAAATCGGGTCGACAACAAGGGGGATACCCACCTGGTCCAGACCTTGGTTGGCAACTCCTTATTTGTTTGGTATAGTGGGTCCGACTGGAGATAATGGGACCAGTTTCCCAATCTAAGGGGTGTGTGTGTGTGTGTAGAGTTGGATGGTGCTGATCTAGGAGTATTTTAATCTAATTTAATTCAAACTTCTAAACTAACTCTATGCTATTGTAATCTAATAAAAAACAACACATCTAATCTACGCTAACCCGGGGTGTATTTCTTCTATTATGCGATCTAAAGAGATTTCGAACAATAACTGGTAATAAAGATCATTCAGCTATCATAAGAATAGAAATCAATTAAGATAAACCATTCTGCATAAGAAGTTAAGAAAAACAGTTGTGAACAACATATCGCATAATAAGTTATTCATATATCAAGCACAAATAAATGACTCCACCGTACAAAAGTGCCAAATGGTAACCCACACATTCATGCATTAACATATAAACAACTGAAAACTGCATATCACTTTAAGAATATGAACAGAAACTGGTCAAGAGATAAAAGTACCATTTATGACTGGTTCCACTCATAAGCTTCAAGCAATAATGATTTATCTCTACTTGCTCTAACATCTACTAAGAGTACAAAAGTGCAACATCAGTAGCAGACATTAAATGCAAACATTGATAAATCTCGATCCATCCATTCACCAAAAACCCCCTCCGAGGGTGCAAAAGAGCATGTTCTGAGGACAAGTTTTTTGACAAATTTCCGGACCCTTCTCCAAATGCCTGAGAAGGGTTTAAATACTGCTAACTAATTAATCTTAATTACATAAATTTAGGACACAGTTTCAAATGACCACCCTTCTACTAAAGCAAATTTATTTCTAAAAATTGAATCTAATTTCTAACCGTTTCTGTATTTGCTCCTTAGTGCTGTAAGCAATGCAACATTTGCCTGGGAAGAGTCGGCTGTTTGTCTTCTCCTTTCATTTGAGTTACGAAAATAGAAATAACAAGTGCTGGCACCGCTTTTTGACAAACTGGAAGATATTTTCCTCTGGCTTGGTGTATTCGCTGTGTGTATACTTGGTAATAACCCAAATTTCTCTCAAACTGATTGTGCTGTTGCTATTTCGGTTTCCGACCTTGCGAATGACTGAACAAGTTAGGGACTTTGCTCTCTGAACAATTTTCTGTATTGAAAACTGTTTCCGTTCTTTGTTCCAGGCTTTTCCGGTGCTTTTTCCCTCTTTAGCGTTTTTTCTTTTTGCTTTCACCGGTCTAAGCTTCAGGATCTTTTGTAAACATGCTACTTTTGTGCGCCTTTGACTCTGAGTCTTGGATAGTCTATTTCCATCAGTATCTGTTGAGTGATACTCTGGAATCCGCGGTCCTGCTGCATGCGGCATCCGTTTGCGAAGGCATCTCTTCTCTGTTCTCCGAGTATTGACGCTTTCCCCTTTTCCTTAGATGTTTCCTACACATTGATTTATATTAGTTGTTGTCTTACAGTTTACGCAAAGGAAAAGAGTAATGATGAAAAGATTGACATGAAAGCTTTAAGCTCTAATGAATGCATAATCATGACACTCATAATGAACTGACTCTTCGAAAAACACAACACAATCCTTCTCGGATACTTTGGCGTACAATCATTAATTTCTTTTTAAGGCACGCACCCAATTTTGGTCTGCAGATAGCTTTCCTTGAACGCTGTGTCGAGGAAATTTTGCGATGAGTGATTTCTGCGACTCACATCGTAGTGTCAAGGATTGCGTCGTTTAAGATGTGTCATCGCAGGAATTGATGATCGCATTCATCGCAGATTGCACTTAATCCTCCAATCATTGTGTGCTGCTTATGCGATGTTGCGATATGCGACGTCGCATATCGGCAGTCGGCGATTCCTTAAGCTTTTTATTTAAGAGAGTTTCACAATATAAGCGATGCGATGAATTTCGCGTCGCTTCTTCGCAGCTTATTATGCGCATAGGAAAACGTCTCACTCTCTTCTCACGATGCGATATAGCTTTAGGGAGTCAAAATACAAAAATTTTGATAAAAAGTTTTTTTGGATTTTCGTTAAGGGTCCCCATTTGCTTGGTGTTATTGCTAATACCAATGAAAGAGGGGGGGTTGTTGGTGACCACAACAATGGCGATTCACTGTGAAGAACCAGTTATCTCTATTTTTCTATTGAATTCTAACTTCCGAAGCAGAAAAAATTTTCATATGTCTAAATTTTGTTCTGGACAGATAGAGTATATTACGCCTTATCCTAGCATTGATACTTCATCTCAACCTTTTCATATTCCAATCGTTTGTTTCCTCAGGTTTAGTTCTTGTATTCACACCAGACACTACTTGGTCTTTTAAAGATAAAATAAGGTCTTCTCTGCGCGCTGGCTTTTTAAAATATGCTCATTTGTCATAGGTAGAGCCTCTGCTGCCCGCAAGCGTCCATAGCCTCGACAGGGTTACCTATTATCCAACAATGATCCTTTATCCTGCTTGAGGTTATTTACAACATTTCAGAGGAAAACCCTTTTTGACACTTTTTCCTTTTTTATTCTCTAAAGAACGATGTCTTGGTTTGGTGGCCAAATTATGACACAGTCATTCACTTGATTTACACTTTTGCTGAACAAGCTGGCTCGTGATGAGACCCCTTGTCTTTTGATTGCAAAAATCTTGAGTCGTTGCCCTGTTTTGGTAGACAGTATTTGGCAAAGTCAGCAAGTTATAATATCTGTGATCATGATAAGCCGGCTCGTGATGAGACCCCTTATTCTTTGAGATATAGTGTTTTCTCGGATTGTTCCTCTGAATGCTGCGATTTCCTTTAGCAGGGAGGAAGTCATTGTTTTTCCTTAAGAAAGCTCTGGACGACAATAATAGAGTTTGAAAACATCAGCTTTACAGAGAATATTTATTTTATTATTGATACCTTTCATTGTGCTGATATAAAACAATTTTTTACCAAAGGTTGCTTTCATCAAATTTTTGAAGTTGAAACTAGCATCATGTCTAGGTTGAAGTTAACTCTACCTGTCAATAATAAAAATCAGATTTTTCGAAAATTTTTGCTACTTGTACAAGCGAAAAGCTCAAAATCTGATAGAGAATTGGTGTCTTTTTCATGAACCCTTTTAGTGACCATCTACAACTGGTTTTATTTATAAGAAAGAGAAAAAAAAATAAAAACTAAAACTATCCTACAAAAATAGAAGAGTGATCTTCTATGGAAAATAGATTTTAAGAATATGTCCATTAACAGGCAAAGAATCTCTTCTACCTGCTAAATCCTACAACATAAACGTCGATGGGCCTAAGACTTCTACAATATGAAAAGGACCAAGCCAAAGTTTCTGAAATTTCGTATGTTTGCCCTTTTCTTCATGAGCCTTATCCCATTTCAAAACTAAATCTCCCATCTGAAAATTTTTTCTGGTCATTATGCTTGAGTCAAAAGAGGATTTTATCAGCGCTTGGTGATGAGCATGGGTTTTCTTAGCTTGTTCTCGTCGTTCTTCTAATTTAATTATTTTCATTTGTCTTAGTTGTATGGAGGAGGTAGATACCTCATCGATGTGTTGTACTAAAGACAAAGAGGGAATGACTAAATGAGTTGGAAGAACCACTTCTTTCCCATAAACTAAATTAAAGGGAGAAGTGTCGATTGAAGCTTTCTTCGTTATTCTATCTGCCCATAAAGCATTTACCAACGCTTTGTGACAATTCTTTTGGTTTTGGTCGACTGTTCTTTTAATAATCCTAATCAGGTTTTTGTTTGTTGATTCAACCAATCCATTACCTTGCGGATAGTAGTTGGCCGAATATTTCAGTTTGAACCCTCTTTTAAGTGCAAACTCAATCATTGTATTTCCAGAAAAGTATGAAGCATTATCAAACATTAAGGCCATTGGCAATCCACACCTAGTGATTATAAATTGATCTATGAATTCAATAATGTTTTCAGAATTGGCTGTCTTGAGAGGAACTGCTTCTACCCATTTAGTAAAATAATCTGTTGCTGTGAGGATGTACCTATGCTGCTTAGAAGAGTGAGGAATGATCTCACCTATTATGTCCAAGCCCCACTGGCTGAATGGTTGCTCGATGTTTACCGGCTGTAGTGGCATGGACGGTTTCTTTTGTTTCCCTGCAGCAGTCTGGTAGGCTTGGCATTTCCTCACGTGACTGTGTGAGTCTTTGAACAACGTGGGCCAATAATATCCTGCACGTAAGATTTTATGTGTAGTAGCATCTCCAGCATAGTGTCCGCCTGCTGGTCCATCGTGGAGTTCCTGCAAAACCTTTTCGGCTTCAGTTTTCTCAAGACACCTAAGAAGCACAGAATCGTAATTCCTTTTAAACAGAACATCATTTATGAGCTGGTATTGTTTAGCTTTCAACCTCAGAGCTCTTTTCTTGGTGTGATCCAGGTGTGATGGAGCATACCCGTTCTTAAGATAATAAATGGTGTCAGCATATAATGATTCTGCATCGTTTAGGCTTACCTCATACGTATGTACCTCTTCAGATGAATTCTCAGGAATTTGCGATGCTCCAGCCAACATTTTGTAGAAGCCTTGACCTCTTACAATGTTTGCTGGTTTGATCTCAAGATCGTATTCTTGTAAAGCGGTGATCCAATTTGCTCTTTTTTCGCCCACATCCTTCTGTATCAGAAGGTTTCTTACCGCTGGAAACGGTACTATGACCTTAGTATGGGCTTTAAGTAAGAAAGGTCTGAAATATTTGATCGCTTTGAAAACAGCATATGCCTGTTTCTCCACGTCTGAATAGTTGAGTTCAGCACCTTGTAAATTTGAGCTAAAAAATGCGATTGGAGCTTCCGCTTTCTCTTGCTTTGCTTGAGTTAGAATCGCGACATAAGATTTCTCTGATGTAAACGTGTATAAGATAAAAGATTCTGAAAAATTCGGGGTCGCTAAAGATGGAGTGTTAATGATGGCTTGTTTGATCAAGTTGAATGCTTCATGCTCATCTTGACCCCATTTATAATTTGAATTCTTTTTGATCATATTTTGCAAAGGAGAAACAATACGTGAGAAATCTGGGACAAATCTCTTCACAAAATTGATTTGACCAAGGAAATATTGCATGGCTTTTTTGTTATGAGGCATGGATATTTCAGAAATTTCTTTGATTCTGTCAGGTTCAATGTGAATACCAGATTTTGACACTATGAATCCTAGAAGTTTTCCTTCACTTAATGCGAAAAAAGATTTCTTTGGGTTAAGTGAAATCCCATACCTTAAACATCGTTGAAAGATTTGTTTCAAGTCTTTGAGATGGTCGCTTCGCTTCTTGGAGTACACTATAATATCATCCAGGTAAATCAATACAGATTTATTGACTAAACCTTTGAATGCGAAGTCCATGGCTCTCTGAAATGTAACGCCGGTATTGATCAAACCAAATGGCATATTCCGATATGCGTATGTGCCCCATTTAGTTCGGAATGTGGTTTTTAACTGATCATCGGGATGTACCAGCACTTGATTGTATCCTGAAAATCCATCCAAAAAATACATTAATTCTGAGCCTGCTACTGCTTGTAATATCTGCTCCATAGGTGGGAGGGGAAAATTGTCTTTTTGACAGGCTTTGTTGAGATTCCGGAAATCAATACAAATTCTAATATCTCCGTTTTTCTTTCTAACGGGTACCATATTGGAGACCCATTTGGAATGTCTGACGGGGAAGATTATTCTGGCTCTCAATAACTTATTTAGCTCAGTTTTTATCTGATTTTCTAAATTGGGGTGGATTTTTCTGAGTTTCTGTTGGACAGGTTTTTCATTGTCAATCATAGGGATAGTGTGTTGAATGATAGAAGTGTCGTATGTCTTCAGCTCATCGTAGTTCCAGGCAAAAACATGTCTGTATTGTCTCAAAAGACGGATATATGCTAATTTTTCTTCAGGGGCTAGGCCGTGGCCTAGATTAACGTTTTGTGGTTTCTCATCGGTTCCTAGGTTTACTAAATCGTAGTTCAGAGTCGAACTGTAAAGTTTAGAATTGGTAGACCTTTTAAACCGACTTTTCAAATCATATAAGTCTTCTAACTTAACCACCGACTTAGGTATAGCATTATCAGTGCTATTTTGTTGTATTTGGTGATCGTGATGGTCTTCGTCAATTATTTGATTTGAGTAGGATCCTTCAGAAGTGAGGAAATTTACAATGTCTGGATCGTCATTGAATACTCTCCAGTTTGTAATGTTGTCAGGGATGGACGGTCTAAAAATTAATTCTATTGAGAATCTATCTGGACTAAAATCTTCGGAGGGAATAAGTCTAGAGGCCACGTTAGCTAACAGGTCTGCGCTCGCATTTTGGAGTCTTGGGATTGACGAAATATTGAATGCTATGAAATGTGCAGTCAGATCTTGTACTAAAGATTGATAGTGCTTCAAATGACCTGATAGGCAATGTATGGTGTTACATACCTGTTTGACGACAATTTCAGAGTCTCCGAAGACTTGAAGGTACTTAACGTTCAACCCGATTGCTTTGTATAGGCCTTGCACCAAGGCCTCGTATTCCGCTGTATTGTTTGTGCAATCGAATTCAAGTCTGCACGTAAGCATGGTCTTATTTCCGTCTGGGCTAATCAGAACGCATCCTGCTCCTGCTCCCTCATTAGATTTAGAGCCATCAAAATATAATTTCCAAAACAAAGATGTATTTACAGGGTTATCTAAAAAATTAACACACTTTGAATTATCAGTTTGGGAAAAATTTTCGACTTGGGACAAAACTGAATTTTCTAAGTAAGGTGAGGTATGAGCATTGAAATTGCCGAGGAAAGAATCTACAGAGTAATTTCCTATGATACTGTTGTTGTATGCTATTGCTTCATTTTCTCCCTCCAATTCCGTCACTATGTACTTCTGGTGTAACTCTCGTTCAACCTTTATTTGATTCGGTTTACCATTGTAGGGTAACCACATGTGCAACCAGTCGGTTGAGAAGTATTCATGGAGTTTTTCGGACCAATCCCTGCTAAGAATTAAGCCAAAGAATTCAGGGATATCAGCTACTAGAATGTCAATAACCTGACATACCTTCGGGTTAGACGACAATCTTATGGTCACTTGATTAAGTTCACTAATCACTTCGACTTGGGATCGATCAAGCTGAACTATGCGCACTGCGGATTTTTGCGGTTGAACATTCAACTTGGCACATATTGATCTGGGTAAAATATTCGTTGAAGCACCAGAATCTACCAAACAATTGTGCACATTTTTGTTGAAAATTTCATAAGTGAGAAGAAAAGGGGGAGTGTGAGACCTTGATCTTCCTCCAATCAAGGCGATGTCATTTGGTTCAACCTTATTGATCGTGTTGGTTGGAGGTCTTCCCGTGTTCTGGGAAGCTACAGCTGTAGGCAAAGATGTAGTAGGCACGACATGTAATTCTTTCATCATTATTTTCTGTTGATGCTTCAATTTGCTCAACTCATAAAGAGTGATATTAGCCCTAGTCTTTTTCATGTCATCAATAATGTTGTACACCATTTCATCCGACACAATCAATGTTCTTGATGGAGGTGTTTGATCTGATTGGACTGGGCTAGATTGAGTCGCTTTGGCGGTTGTTTTCTTTGTCGCGGCTTTATCTTTTGCTGCAGGGCTTGCGCCTTTCTGCTTAGGGGTAATTTGGGGAGGATCAAGTTGATTTTTTCTTCGTGTGTTAACCAGAAATGATTCTTGATCTTCTTCTTGTGGGAGGATGAAATCCCACATTCCTTGTAGTTCCACAACTTCTTCGTCATCATTCTGCCCTTCAGTGGTATTCTCTTCTTCCTCTTCTTCTTCGGATTCGACGTTTGAGATAGCGTTGGCATTGAAGGATTTCTTTTAAAAGCTCTGTATGGCTTTCTCGAAGAAGTTTCTGCTACTTGCTTTTTTATGTCAATCATCTCATTGGACATGGTTTTTAACACTTTTTGTAATCCTTCCAAATCGAAAGGATCTTTCGATTGTTTCTTCTTGGGGTCTTCCTTGTAGGAAACTTTCTTAGATTTGCGTTCCTCTATCGCAGATCTTTTTTCCAGGGCTACTACGCATTTCTCTACTGCTATCGCCTCTGTCAAGTTTTCAACTAAGGTTGTCTTATTTGCCCTATCCACAAAGATTTCCAAGTTCGATGGTAAGGCCGTAATATACCATTCACATCTCACTTCTTCGCTGGGTTGGGAAGCAGTAGGAATTTTGTTGAGGATTTTATTGAACCGTAAATTAAAATCTTTGATGGGTTCTCTAGCCTCCGCTTTAAGATTGGATAGGTCATTTATTAACGTCGCCGTTGATCTGTCATCACCAAATTTGGTAAGGAATTGACTTTGAAAAATGTCCCAACTTGTGATAGACCTGGAAGGTAATGAAAAGTACCATGACCCGGCTGTCCCTTGCATTGTGTAGGGAAAAAGCCGGACGACAGCATCCTCATTGGTAACTCCGTTGAGATTAACAGAAAGCATGAAATTATTGATATGCTCTTCAGCTAGCATGCCTGCTTTTGGATTGAATTTGGGTAGCCATTTCTCAGGATGGGCCGGTATTGGGCTCAGGGGTGGAGGCATTAAAACTGCCCCAGGATTGTTCCATGGAGACTGGGCCATCGTTGAGCTGCTAGTAAATGAAAGTGCAGAGGATGATCCCTGATGCTGGGAAGATGAAGATATTATGATCTTTGATGATTGAAGAGGAGGGGTTGTGGAAGATGGATGAGTGGTTTGGAATGAAGATGTGGGTGGCTGACTTCGCGGTGAGGGAGTTGAAATGGACGACGTAGATGAAAGAGTCTCACTGTCAGACTCTGGTGGTGTTTTCCTTGCTCTTTTCTTAGTGGGGAGAGGGAATTCAGTTGGCTGGATGCCAAATTTTTCACTCTTTAATCTGGTCAGAGGATGAGCAGGATTGTACTGTGAAGTCACACTGCTTTGAGATTTATCAGACCTCTGAGTAAAAATAGAAAATCCCTGGAGTTTGCGAATCAGAGTTTGAACTTCAGGGGGTTCAATGATAAATTGGTCTGAAATATTAAGGTATGTAGCAGCGGTTGATACTCGAGCGACTTCTGACTCTGGATTTAAACGTACTGGGGAAGTCGGGGGAGTTGATGAGGGCGATTTACTCTCAGAATGGTATTTATATTTTGATTTAGGTGCCATTCATAGTTTGGGCCCTCCTTCTAGCGCCAAATATGTTGAAGCCCCGAAAATCGGGTCGACAACAAGGGGGATACCCACCCGGTTCGGACCTTGGTTGGCAGCTCCTTATCCGTTTGGTATAGCGGGTCCAAATGGGGATAATGGGACCAGTTTCCCAATCTAAGGGGTGTGTGTGTGTAGAGTTGGATGGTGCTGATCTAGGAGTATTTTAATCTAATTTAATTCAAACTTCTAAACTAACTCTATGCTATTGTAATCTAATAAAAAACAACACATCTAATCTACGCTAACCCGGGGTGTATTTCTTCTATTATACGATCTAAAGAGATTTCGAACAATAACTGGTAATAAAGATCATTAAGCTATCATAAGAATAGAAATAAATTAAGATAAACCATTCTGCATAAGAAGTTAAGCAAAACAGTTGTGAACAGCATATCGCATAATAAGTTATTCATATATCAAGCACAAATAAATGACTCCACCGTACAAAAGTGCCAAATGGTAACCCACACATTCATGCATTAACATATAAACAACTGAAAACTGCATATCACTTTAAGAATATGAACAAAAACTGGTCAAGAGATAAAAGTACCATTTATGACTGGTTCCACTCATAAGCTTCAAGCAATAACGATTTATCTCTACTTGTTCTAACATCTACTAAGAGTACAAAAGTGCAACATCAGTAGCAGACATTAAATGCAAACATTGATAAATCTCGATCCATCCATTCACCAAAAACCCCCTCCGAGGGTGCAAAAGTGCATGTTCTGAGGACAAGTTTTTTGACAAATTTCTGGACCCTTCTCCAAATGCCTGAGAAGGGTTTAAATACTGCTAACTAATTAATCTTAATTACATAAATTTAGGACACGGTTTCAAATGACCACCCTTCTACTAAAGCAAATTTATTTCTAAAAATTGAATCTAATTTCTAACCGTTTCTGTATTTTCTCCTTAGTGCATGCAACATTTGCCTAGGAAGAGTCGGCTGTTTGTCTTCTCCTTTCGTTTGAGTTACGAAAATAGAAATAACAAGTGCTGGCACCGCTTTCTGACAAACTGGAAGATATTTTCCTCTGGCTTGGTGTATTCGCTGTGTGTATACTTGGTAATAACCCAAATTTCTCTCAAACTGATTGTGCTGTTGCTATTTCCGTTTCCAACCTTGCGAATGACTGAACAAGTTAGGGACTTTGCTCTCTGAACAATTTTCTGTATTGAAAACTGCTTCCGTTCTTTGTTCCAGGCTTTTCTGGTGCGTTTTCCCTCTTTAGCGTTTTTCTTTTTTCTTTACCCAGTCTAAGCTTCAGGATCTTTTGTAAACATGCTGCTTTTGTGCGCCTTTGACTCTGAGTCTTGGATAGTCTATTTCCATCAGTATCTGTTGAGTGATACTCTGGAATCCGCGGTCCTGCTGCATGCGGCATCTGTTTGCGAAGGCATCTCTTCTCTGTTCTCCGAGTATTGATGCTTTCCCCTTTTCCTTAGATGTTTCCTGCACATTGATTTATATTAGTTGCTGTCTTACAGTTTACGCAAAGGAAAAGAGTAATGACGAAAAGATTGACATGAAAGCTTTAAGCTCTAATGAATGCATAATCATGACACTCATAATGAACTGACTCTTCGAAAAACACAACACAATCCTTCTCAGATACTTTGGCGTACAATCATTAATTTCTTTTTAAGGCGCGCGCCCAATTTTGGTCTGCAGATAACTTTCCTTGAACGCTGTGTCGAGGAAATTTTGAGATGAGTGATTTCTGCGACTCGCATTGCAGTGTCGAGGATTGCGTCGTTTAAGATGTTTCATCGCAGGAATTGATGATCGCATTCATCGCAGATCGCACTTAATCCTCCAATCATTGTGTGCTGCTTATGCGATGTTGCGATATGCGACGTCGCATATCGGCAGTCGGCGATTCCTTAAGCTTTTTATGTAAGAGAGTTTCACAATATAAGCGATGCGATGAATTTCGCGTCGCTTCTTCACAGCTTATTACGCGCATAGGAAAACGTCTCACTCTCTTCTCGCGATGCGATATAGCTTTAGGGAGTCAAAATACAAAAATTTTGATAAAACATTTTTTTGGATTTTTGTTAAGGGTCCCCATTTGCTTGGTGTTATTGCTAATACCAATCAAAGAGGGGCAGTTGTTGGTGACCACAACAAGACACAAGTTCACGGTTGGACCAAAGCTTCCCTTACAGACGGTTCGTATTTTCCGTCAGGACTTCATCGGGCGAAGGTTGTAACCAAGCATAGAGAAAATGGACACAAGACTAGCGAAGTGCTATAGTGTCACAAGTCTCTTCACATTTCAGCCACATACTCTATTCAAAATCCAGAACTCAATAGTTGGCAGCACTTATTTCTGGAAACAAAAATAGTAATATATCAAACAAACAAAATGTACGTGAACAAAAATACTAATCACAACAAAGAAAAAGCAACAATAATAGGTAAAAAAAACCAAATGAAACAACAAGCAGCAAGCAGACTATGTACAAGGCACAAGAGTGACACGACCTACTGAGCTAATGTTTGAGGACTTGGCCTTTGATAGGAAGATTATCAATCCTCCCATCAAGTGATTGCAATGATAAGTGTGTGAGCCAAGTTTCTCGTGGACCAGTGCCAGTCCATCGGGCTCCGCTATCGAAATCTGGTGGCATTTTGGAAGAACTTAAAGTGGAGACAACACCATTATTTCAGGAGTTGTGTGCAACATGGGCTCAGATGATGGCATGTGGTATTTGCTTTTATTCTGGGAGGGGTTTAAGTTTCTAAAATCAATGCGTAAGCGTATCTTCCGAGATTTCTTATGTGCGGGATTTACATTAGAACACCAAGTGTGATGATGAACTTTGCAAGTAATCCAACCACTTAAAATATTAGTAAATCTATTTGGTGAAAGGAGTGCAAACAACATATATGTGTTACCTGTTCCTTTTTGTAATGGCTTGACTTCTCCTTTACCTGGAACCTCATGTTGGATTGTTCGCATGTAGTGGGTACTCAGGTCATCATCTACTTGTGTAAGCCCATCTTGGTACTGTTCGATCAAGTAGTCAACGATTGGTCACTGCTATAGTGTGAAACTTGTACCGAGATTAGCCATCTTTGGATCATGGTGGATTCCCAAGTTGCTTTGTTCGTTCATAGTGTTGGTCCTCCTTGTGTTCAACATGAGTGCTTCAACATCCTTGTTTGTGACTCCAAACTTCAAACAACTTGAAATCATGCATTGTTCATTGTTTTGGATGACTGAGATGCACTCAGTCCTTGAGTCATCATGTGTTCCTGATTTATCAAGACTCATGGTCTAGAAGTTTTCTGTACATGGACCGTTTAGCATGTTGGTACTGCTGCTACTACCGTTGTTACTACTACTGCTACTAACAGAAAAAGAAATTGTACAAGTTTCATTATCATCATTTGGGCGAGGAAGGAGTCCCAACTGCTTGTCTGATGGGGTTGGGGTTGGCCAGGTAAGATAACACTCCAATGTCTTTTCCAAGAATCAGTTTCCAAACATGAGTTCTGCAAAGGCCAATGGTTCGTTATTATGGTCAAGAGGAGTGACATTGTGTTTCATATACCTCTTGGATAACACCCATATTTGGTTGAATTTTCCCTTCTATGGAAGCCACAGGTGAGACCATTTTGTAGCAAAGTACCCATCTAGCTTGCTCGACCAGTGTCTACTAAGCAACAGACCATATTCTTCCATTATGTCCACAAAAATTATGTTGATGCACAGGTGGACTCGACTGTCATGGGATAGTTAGATGATCATGTCTCGTAGTTTAGCAATGGCTGGTACTGATGTTCTATCAAGTTGGATGATTATCTCTGATTTTTTGCTCCATTGTGCATTGATCTTCTTAGCAATGGAGAGCGACATGACATTGGATTCCGCGCCAGAATCAACAAACAGTTGTGGACATTGTTGTTGAAAACTTCGAATGAAAGAAGGAATGGGAGGAAACCTGAGTTTGCTTCTTCCATCCAGAGTGTATTGATCATAATGGATAGTGATCTGGGAGGTGTGCATGCTCCCTTGCTGGTAGAGGCCGGGCTATTTGTTTCCATTTATCCCAATGCGCATAGCAAGATAACTCGCTGGCTCTAGACTTTGGCTAACTCAAACAAACTGATGTTCACTCGAGTTTTCTTCATGTCATTAACTATGTTGTGATCCACAGGTGGTAGACTCACAGAGGTGTCCAGGGTGGAACAGATGCTTGTGCTGTCTGGCGGACTATTCTGCAACTTGCTGCTCATGGATATGTTCTTATCTGCCACTGTCTTTCTGGACTTGCTTTGTGGTTGTTGGTTTGAAGCAGCTGGTGGATTTTCCTTCTTTATCAACCATCTCACTTTCTCTTGCATCTCCTCAAGTGTCGAGGGAGCCCCTTTACTCCTAAGATTGTATCGATCATTTTGCTTTTGGGGTTGCTTCTTGGTGTTCGTCTTCGAGACTATTTCCGAGCACTGATATGCATTCACCACATGCCCAGAACTTGGTGATTCATTAGGTGCAACCTCTTCGTTATCATCGGTGTCTTTCGGTTGCTCCTGTATGTCACAATCTACATTGAGTGTATGAGTATAGACAGAGGTAACAACTCGCTTCCAATTTAAATAAGTTTTATTGGGATGAAATTCTTCATGGAAGGAATAGTACTTAGGATTAGTGTATTGATCGAGTTGGAACATAGGCTTCTTCGCAGATCTGGAGCCGAACTGGATGTTGCTTGATTAGCTAGTTGATGAATTGCTTTACTATGTTTTTCTGGGTGGGCGACTACTCATGAATGTGTCCATCTTCCATTGCTTGAGTTTGGACATTTCGGTGGTCAATTTCTTAACAAGGTGAGTGAGGGTCTCAATGTTAGTTTCTTCCTTATCTCTGCCTTTTCTCACCATTGCTTGGGCCTTTATTTTCACATCCTTGGAGTCTTTCATTGATTCATCATCCTTGATGATTCCAATGGCGCGCAAGTCATTTTCAACAACAATATCCTCTTCGCAACTTTCTAACAGTGTTGGCTTTGCAGCTCGCTTGATGAATTGCACAATGGTGGTTGGCAGTGTAGATGTGTAATAGTTGACAGTGATGGAGTCATGAGGTTTAGTGTCTACTGCAAACTTGTTCAATATGTGCATAAACCTTTGATTGAAATATTTTACTTTCTCTTTTCCCTCCATCTTGAGGCTTCTCAATTCTTTGAGTAGCATGGATGGAGTCTTGTCATCAAATTTTTTTTCAAGGAACATACATTTGAAATAACTCTAGTTCTGTATGGAGTTGGGTGGAAGGTTGTGATACCAAGCAACTACCCGATTGTCTAAGGTACATGGAAACAATCTACATGCTACTTGTCATAACATACCTCAAGGGTCTGCAACTGCAGGTAGCAGCTGTCTAAGTGGTCTTTTTCCTTCACCACACTGTTAGGATAAAACTTGATGTTCATTCTCTCCGCTCACTTTGGCATCTTGTGCAGAACATCAGGAGAGCCAATGGTCCCTCAGTCATCCATTCAAGATTTGGGTCAGCCATCTCTTCGTCTTCTTCATCCTTTTCTTCTTCTTCTTCTTCTTCTTCTCTGTCTGAATCTGATGGTTCTGGATCTGAGTCTGTCAGTTCGTCTCCACTTCCACCTCCTCTGCTGCCTTCCCCTCCGCCTCCTACAATGGATTTCGATCCCAAGACCACAAGAGCTCCTTTTTCGTCTCCAAAGAAGATTTGAGGTTACTCTTCATCTTCAATAGCTTCTTCCAACCCTTCAAGAGTAGCAACAACTGCTTCTTCCACCGATGATACAACCACTCTTGTGGAAGTGGCCTTCGGCTTCTTAGATGCATGTGGAAGGTACTGTACACCTAAGATTAGTCCAACTGTTTTTGCGAACTGGCGAGTGATGAGACTGATGAAGCAAAGGTGTTGATATGAAATTTTGTGTTCAATTTTCAGAGGTGAGGAGTAACCAACTGTAGAGTCGTGAGAGAGGGGTTGCGAGTTATTGCCTTGACCAGATGGTTTATGAGTGAGTGTGAGGGGAATTTTAGCCATGTACAACTGACTACCCTCCTCTAGCACCAGAAATGTTGATGGTGATAGACCCGCCAACATTCAGGGGATCACCTCGGTATGAAGTCCTAACTAGACCTCATACCATTTGGTGTGGGAGTCCCATCCGATATGATGGCCTAATTGCCATTGTCTTAAGGATTTGCCTCAAATCTTGCTTGTCAGAATAAGAGAGTGGTCTGCTTTGTCTTTGGGAAGTGAGGTTCGCATGCCTGGTGAGTGTAAGTATACTTGTGTCAATGGTTATTTCACTATGAGGGCAAGAGAGTGAAGGTGAGTTCTAGGTTGAAAGGGATTAGTCCCAGCTCGGCTAGGAACACACAACACAAAAGGACATGCATAGCTTTTGGCAGAGCAGTCCACTCGGATGCGGCTGTCACAACATACAAGGTAAGATAACATGTACAACACCCACGAATCAGTCTGAGACGAGTGCGACAGTTGTTACAACAAGGTCCATGTAAAAGGTTTGTCTAGTGTCTGACAGAGCAGTCGACACGGAAGAGACAACATTAACAGCATATACAACACATTTCCATTAATAGATGATGCAATACAACAAATGAATCAGTTCAGATGTAGAACACATGGTTAAAGCAACATGCATTGCAAGTGTTGAAGATTAGTCTTACAACAAATACAATACTTGTGTGAAAATGTGCTGACCTGTTAACAGGATTATGAATTAAGAAAAAGTTTCAAGACACATTGTTACACCATACATCACTAACCCCATCAGCAGGGCATTGGAGCCACTACTTTCTCCTCAAAGAAAATATTACAGAATCTCCTAGCTATGTGGGAGGAGCTGAGCTGAAAAGTCCTTTCATGTACAAATGAGGGGGGTGTTTATAGCCAAGGGTGAAACTGACCCTTGTGGCTATTCGACTACTATCATGACCATTCGACTTCCATGACTTTATGGCTTACATGACTCTGTGTTCAATAAGTGGGTCTCTTGGACTTCCATGCTACATCACATTGATTGGAAACAAGCCCATGGTGGAGATGTGGGCAACATGACTTATGACTTGACTCGACATGACTTGACAAGACAATGTTGGTACATTCGTGCTGCTACTGTGTTGTGGTCACCAACAACCCCCCTCTTTATTTGGTATTAGTAATAACACCAAGCAAAGGGGGACCCTTAACAAAAATCGAAAAAATATTTTTATCAAAATTTTTGTATTTTTACTCCCTAAAGCTATATCGCATCGCGAAGAGAGAGTGAAGCATTTCCTATGCGCATAAATAAGCTGCAAAGAAGCGACGCGAAATTCATCGCATCGCATATATTGAAAGCGCCCTTAAATGAGAAACTCAAGGAATTGCCGACGGCCGATATGCGACGTCGCATATCGCAACATCGCATAAGCAGCACACAGTGATTGAATGATAAAACGCGATCTTGCGATCTGCGATCTTGTGATCTGCGATCCTGCGATTTGTGATCTGCGATGAATGAGACTATCAATTCCTGCGATGACACTTCTTGACATCGCAATCTTCGATACTGCGATGCGAATCGCAGAAACCACTCATCGCAAAATTTCCTCGACATGGTCTGTAAACCCAAAATTGAGCGCGCACCTTAAGGGAAATTAATGATTGTACGCCAAAGTATCCAAGAATGATTGTGTTGCGTTTTTTGAAGAGTCAAGTCATTATGAGTGTCATGATTATGCATTCATTAGAACTTAAAGCTTTCATGTCAATCTTTTCATCGTTTCTCTTTTCCTTTGCATAAACTGTAAGGCAGCAACTAATATAAATCAATATGCAAGAAACATCTAAGGAAAAGGGGAAAGTGCCAATACTCGGATAACAGAGAGGAGATGCCTTTGCAAATGGATGCCGCATGCAGCAGAACCGCGGATTTCAGAGTATCACTCAACAGACACTGATGAAAATAGACTATCCAAGACTCAGAGTCAAAGGTGCACAAAAGCGGCATGTTTACAAAAGATCCTGAAGCTCAGACTGGATAAAGCAAAAAGAAATACGCTAAAGAAGGAAGACGCTTCAGAAAAGCCTGGAACAAAGAATGGAAGCAATCTGCAATACAGAAAATTGTTCAGGCAACAAAATCCCTAACTCATTGAGTCATTCGCACAGCCGGAAACCGAAATAGCAACAGCACAATCAGTTTGAAAGAAATCTGGGTTATACCAAGTATACACACAGCGAATACACCAAGTCAGAGGAAGATTTTCGAAAATATCTTCTAGTTTGTCAGAAAGCGGTGCCAACTCTTGTTATTTCTACTTTTATCGCTCGAACGAAACGAGAAGACAACCAGCCGACTCTTCTCAGGCGAACATTGCATTGCTTACAGCACTAAGGAGCAGATGCAGAAACGGTTAGAAATTAGATTCAATTTTTAGAAATAAATCTGTTTTAGTAGAAGGGCGGTCATTTGAAGTCGTTTCCTAAATTTGTGTAATTAAGATTAATTAGTTAGTAGTATTTAACCCTTCTCATGGCATTTGGAGGAGGGTCCGGAAATCCGTCAAAAAACTTTTCCTCAGAACATGCACTTTTACACCCTCGGAGGGGGTTTTTGATGAATGGATGGATCAAGATTTATCAACGTTTGCATTTAATGTCTGCTACTGATGTTGCACTTCTGTACTCTTAGTAGATATTAGAACAAGTAGAGATAAATCATTATTGCTTGAAGTTTATGAGTGAAATCAGTCATAAATGGTACTTTTATCTCTTGACTAATTTCTGCTTATATTCTTAGAGTGATATGCAGTTTTAGTTGTTTATATGTTAATGTATGAATGTGTGGGTTACCATTTGGCACTTCTGTACGGTGGAGTCATTTATTTGTGCTTGACATATGAATAACTTATTATGCGATATGCTGTTCACAACTGTTTTGCCTAACTTTTTATGCAGAATGGTTTATCTTAATTGATTTCTATTCTTATGATAGCTGAATGATCTTTATTACCAGTTATTGTTCGAAATCTTTTTAGATCGCATAATAGAAGAAATACACCCCGGGTTAGCGTAGATTAGATGTGTTGTTTTTATTAGATTACAATAGCATAGAGTTAGCTTAGAAGTTTGAATTAAATTAGCTTAAAATACTTCTAGATCAGCATCATCCAACTCTACACACACACACACCCCCTAGACTGGGAAATTGGTCCCATTATCCCCAGTCGGACCCGCTATACCAAACGGGCAAGGAGCTGCGAACCAAGTTCCGGACTGGGTGGGTATCCCCCTTGTTGTCGACCTGATTTTTGGGGCTTCAACATATTTGGCGCTAGAAGGAGGGCACGAACTATGAATGGCACCTAAATCAAAATCTAAATACCATTCTGAGAGTAAATCACCCTCATCAACTCCCCCGACTTCTCCAGTACGATTAAACTCAGAGTTTGAAGTCGCTCGAGTATCCACCGCTGCTACATACCCTAATATTTCTGACCAACTTATCATTGAACCCCCTGAAATTCAAACTCTGATTCGTAAACTCCAGGGATTCTCTATTTTTAATCAGAGGTCTGATAAATCTAAAAGCAGCGTGACTTCGCAGTACAATCCTGCTCATCCCCTGACCAGATTGAAAAGTGAAAAGTTTGACATCCAGCCAACTGAACTTCCTCTCCCCACCAGGAAAAGAGCAAGGAAAACACCACCAGAGTCTGACAGTGAGATTCTTTCATCTACTTCGTCCATTTCAACTCCCTCACCGCGAAGTCAACCACCCACATCTTCATTCCAAATCACTCATCCATCTTCCACAGTCCCTCCTCTTCAATCATCAAAGATCATAATATCTTCACCTTCTTAGCATCAGGGATCATTCTCTACACTTTCATTCACTAGAAACTCAACGATGGCCCAGTCTCCATGGAACAATCCTGGGGCGGTTTTAATGCCTCCACCCCTGAGTCCAATACCAGCCCATCCTGAGAAATGGCTACCCAAATTCAATCCAGAAACAGGCATGCTAGCTGAAGAGCATATTAATAATTTCATGCTTTCTGTTAATCTCAACGGAGTTACCAACGAGGATGCTGTCGTCCGAATTTTTCCCTATACAATGCAAGGAACAGCCGGGTCATGGTACTTTTCGTTACCTTCCGGGTCTATCACAAGTTGGGACATTTTTCAAAGTCAATTCCTTACCAAGTTCGGTGATGACAGATCAACGGCGACGTTGATCAATGACCTATCCAATCTCAAAGCTGAGGCCAGAGAACCCATTAAAGATTTCAATTTGCGGTTCAATAAGATCCTCAACAAAATTCCCGCTGCTTCCCAACCCAGCGAGGAAGTAAGATGTGAATGGTATATCACGGCCTTACCATCAAACTTGGCTATCTTCGTAGATAGGGCAAACAAGACAACCTTAGTTGAAAACTTGACAGAGGCGATAGCAGTAGAAAAACGCGTAGTAGCCCTAGAAAAGAAATCTGCGATAGAAGAACGCAAATCTAAGAAAATCTCTTTCAAAGAAGACACCAAGAAGAAACAAACGAAAGATCCTTTCGATTTGGAAGGATTACAAAAAGTATTAAAGGCCATGTCCAATGAGATGATTGACATAAAAAAACAAGTAGCAAAAACTTCTTCAAAAAAGCCCTACAGAGATTTTAAAAGAAATCCTCCAATGGATGTAAAACCACCCAATGATGTCTCAAACGTTGAATCTGAAGAACAAGAAGAAGAAGAGAACATCACTGAAGGGCAGACCGATGATGAAGAAGTTGTGGAACTACAAGGAATGTGGGATTTCATCCTCCCACAAGAAGAAGATCAAGAAGCATTTCTGGTTAGCACACGAAGCAAAAATCAACTTGATCCTCCCCAAACTACCCCTAAACAGAAGGGCGCAAGCCCTGCAACAAAAGATAAGGTCGCAACAAAGAAAACAACTGCTAGAGTGACCCAATCTAGCCCAGTCCAATCAGATCAAGCACCTCCATCAAGAACACTGATAGTGTCGGATGAAATGGAATATAACATTATCGATGACATGAAAAAGACTAGGGCTAATATCACCTTTACGAGTTGAGCAAATTGAAACATCAACAGAAAATAATGATGAAAGAATTACATGACGTGCCTACTACATCTTTACCTACATCTGTAGCTTCCCACAACATGGGAAGACCTCCAACCAACACGATTAATCAGATTGACCCAAATGACATCGCCTTGATTGGAGGAAGATCGAGATCTCATACTCCCCCTTTTCTTCTCACTTATGAAATTTTCAATAAAAATGTGCACAATTGCTTGGTTGATTCTGGTGCTTCAACGAATATTTTACCCAGATCAATATGTGCCAAATTGAATGTTCAACCACAAAAATCCGCAGTGCGCATAGTTCAGCTTGATCGATCTCAAGTCGAAGTGATTGGTGAACTTAATCAAGTGACCATAAGATTGTCGTCTAACCCGAAGGTATGTCAGGTTATCGACATTCTAGTAGCTGATATCCCTGAATTCTATGGTTTAATTCTTAGCAGGGATTGGTCCGAAAAACTCCACGGATACTTCTCAACCGACTGGTCGCACATGTGGTTACCCTACAATGGTAAACCGAATCAAATAAAGGTTGAACGAGAGTTACACCAAAAGTACATAGTGACGGAATTGGAGGGAGAAAATGAAGCAATAACATACAACAACAGTATCATAGGCAATTACTCGGTATATTCTTTCCTCGGCAATTTCAATGCTCATATTTCACCTTACTTAGAAAATTCAGTTTTGTCCCAAGTTGAAAATTTTTCCCAAACTGATAATTCAAAATGTGTTAATTTTTTAGATAATCCTGTAAATACATCTTTGTTTTAGAAATTATATTTTGATGGCTCCAAATCTAACGAGGGAGCAGGAGCAGGATGCGTTCTGATTAGCCCAGACGGAAATAAGACCATGCTTACGTGCAGACTTGAATTCGATTGCACAAACAATACAGCGGAATACGAGGCCTTAGTACAAGGCCTATACAAAGCAATCGGGTTGAACGTTAAGTACCTTCAAGTCTTTGGAGACTCTGAGATCGTCGTCAAACAGGTACGTAACACCATACATTGCCTATCAGGTCATTTGAAGCACTATCAATCTTTAGTACAAGATCTGACTGCACATTTCATAGCATTCAATATTTCGTCAATCCCAAGACTCCAAAATGCGAGCGCAGACCTGTTAGCTAACGTAGCCTCTAGACTTATTCCCTCCGAAGATTTTAGTCCAAATAGATTCTCAATAGAGTTAATCTTTAGACCATCCATCCCTGACAACATCACCAACTGGAGAGTATTCAACGACGATCCTGACATTATAAATTTCCTCACTTCTGAAGGATCCTACTCAAACCAAATAATTGACGAAGACCATCATGATCACCAAATACAACAAAATAGCACTGATAATGCTATACCTAAATCGGTGGTTAAGTTAGAAGACTTATACGATTTGAAAAGTCGGTTTAAAAAGTCTACCAATTCTAAACTTTACAGTTCGACTCTGAACTATGAATTAGTGAACCTAGGAACCGATGAGAAGCCACAAAACGTTAATCTAGGCCACGGCCTAGCTCCTGAAGAAAAATTAGCATATATCCGTCTTCTGAGACAATACAAAAACGTTTTTGCCTGGAATTACGATGAGCTGAAGACATACGACACCTCTATCATTCAACACACTATCCCTATGATTGACAACGAAAAACCTGTCCAGCAGAAACTCAGAAAAATCCACCCCAATTTAGAAAATCAGATAAAAACGGAGCTAAATAAGTTGTTGAGAGCCAGAATAATTTTCCCCGTCAGACATTCCAAATGGGTATCCAATATGGTGCCCGTTAGAAAGAAAAATGGAGATATTAGAATCTGTATCGATTTCCGGAATCTCAACAAAGCCTGTCAAAAAGACAATTTTCCCCTCCCACCTATGGAGCAAATATTACAGGCAGTAGCAGGCTCAGAATTAATGTCTTTTCTGGATGGATTTTCAGGATACAATCAAGTGCTGGTACACCCCGATGATTAGTTAAAAACCACATTCCAAACCAAGTGGGGCACATACGCATATCGGAAGACGCCATTTGGCCTGATCAATGCCGATGCTACCTTTCAAAGAGCCATGGACATCGCATTTAAAGGATTAGTCAATAAATCTGTAGTGATTTACCTGGATGATATAACGGTGTACTCCAAGAAGCGAAGCGACAATCTCAAAGACTTGAAACAAATCTTTCAACGATGTTTAAGGTATGGGATTTCACTTAACCCAAAGAAATCTTTTTTCGCATTAAGTGAAGGGAAATTGCTAGGATTCATAGTGTCAAAATTTGGCATTCACATTGAACCTGACAGAATCAAAGAAATTTCCGAAATATCCATGCCTCATAACAAAAAAGCCATGCAATCTTTCCTTGGTCAAATCAATTTTGTAAAGAGATTTGTCCCAGATTTTTCACGTATTGTTTCTTCTTTGCAAAATATGATAAAAAATAATTCAAATTTTAAATGGGGTCAAGACGAGCATGAAGCATTCAACTTGATCAAACAAGCCATCATTAACGCTCCATCTTTAGCTACCCCAAATTTTTCAGAATCTTTTATCTTATACACATTTGCCTCAGAGAAATCTTATGCCGCGATTCTAACTCAAGCAAATCAAGAGAAGGCGGAAGCTCCAATCACATTTTTTAGCTCAAACTTACAAGGTGCTGAACTCAATTATTCAGACGTGGAGAAACAAGCATATGTTGTTTTCAAAGCGATCAAGTATTTCAGACCTTTCTTACTTAAAGCCCATACCAAAGTCGTAGTACCGTTTCCGGCGGTAAGAAACCTTCTGATACAGAAGGATGTGGGCGAAAAGAGAGCAAATTGGATTACCGCTTTACAAGAATACGATCTTGAGATCAAGCCAGCAAACATCGTAAGAGGTCAAGGCTTCTGCAAGATGTTAGCTGGAGTATCGCAAATTCCTAAGAACTCATCTGAAGAGGTACATACGTATGAGGTAAGCCTAAACGGCGCAGAACCATTATATGCTGACACCATTTATTATCTTAAGAACGGGTATGCTCCATCACACCTGGATCACACCAAGAAAAGAGCTCTGAGATTGAAAGCTAAACAATACCAGCTCATAAATGATGTTCTGTTTAAAAGGAATTATGATTCCGTGCTTCTTAGGTGTCTTGAGAAAACTGAAGCCGAAAAGGTTTTGCAGGAACTCCACGACGGACCAGCAGGTGGACACTATGCTGGAGATGCTACTGCACATAAACTATTACGTGCAGGATATTATTGGCCCACGCTGTTCAAAGACTCATACAATTACGTAAGGAAATGCCAAGTCTGCCAGACTGCTGCAGGAAAACAAAAGAAATCGTCCATGCCACTACAGCCAGTTAACATCGAGAAACCATTCAGTCAATGGGGCTTGGACATAATAGGTGAGATCGTTCCTTACTCTTCTAAGCAGCATAGGTATATCCTCACGGCAACTGATTATTTTACTAAATGGGTAGAAGCAGTTCCTCTCAAGATAGCTGATTCTGAAAACATTATTGAATTCATAGATCAATTTATAATCACTAGGTTTGGATTGCCAACGGCCTTAATGTTTGATAATGCCTCATACTTTTCTAGAAATGCAATGACTGAGTTTGCACTTAAAAGAGGGTTCAAACTGAAATATTCTGCCAACTACTATCCACAAGGTAATGGATTGGCTGAATCAACAAACAAGAACCTAATTAGGATTATTAAAAGAACAGTTGACCAAAACCAAAAGAATTGGCACAAAGCACTGGTAAATGCTTTATGGGCAGATAGGATTATGAAGAAAGCTTCAATCGACACTTCTCCCTTTAATTTAGTTTATGGGAAAGAAGTGGTTCTTCCAACTCACTTAGTCATTCCCTCTTTGTCTTTAGTACAATACATCGATGAAGTATCTACTTCCTCCTTACAACTGAGACAAATGGAAATAATCAAATTAGAAGAACAACGAGAACAAGCTAAGAAAACCCATGCTCATCACCAAGCGCTAATAAAATCCTCTTTTGACTCACACATAATGACCAGAAAAAACTTTTAGATGGGAGATTTAGTCTTGAAATGGGATAAGGCTCATGAAGAAAAGGGCAAACATACGAAATTTCAGAAGTTGTGGCTTGGTCCTTTTCAGATTATAGAAGTCATAGGCCCATCGACGTTTATGTTGCAGGATTTGGCAGGTAGAAGAGATTCTTTACCTGTTAATGGACAGATTCTTAAAATATATTTTCCATAGAAGATCATTCTTCTATTTTTGTAAGATAGTTTTAGTTTTTATTTGTTTTTCTCTTTCTTATAAATAAAACCAGTTGTAGATGGTCACTAAAAGGATTCATGAAAGAGCACACCAATCCTCTATCAGATTTTGATTTCGCTTGTACAAGTAGCAAAACTTTTCGAAAAATCTGATTTTTATTATTGACAAATAGAGTTAACTTTAGCCTGAATATGATGTTAGTTTCAACCTCAAAAAACTTTGATGAAAGCAACCTTTGGTAAAAAATTGTTTTATATCAGCACAATGAAAGGTATCAATAATAAAATAAATATTCTCTGTAAAGCTGCTGTTTTCAAACTCTATTATTGTCGTCCAGAGCTTTCTTAAGGAAAAACAATGACTTCCTCCCTGCTAAAGGAAATCGCAGCATTCAGAGGAACAATCCGAGAAAACACTATATCTCAAAGAATAAGAGGTCTCATCACGAGCCGGCTTATCATGATCACAGATATTATAACTTGCTGACTTTGCCAAATACTGTCTACCAAAACAGGGCAACGACTCAAGATTAGTGCAATCAAAAGACAAGGGGTCTCATCACGAGCCAGCTTGTTCAGCAAAAGTGTAAATCAAGTGAATGACTGTGTCATAATTTGGCCACCAAACCAAGACATTGTTCTTTAGAGAATAAAAAAGGAAAAAGTGTCAAAAGGGTTTTTCTCTGAAATGTTGTAAATAACCTCAAGCAGGATAAAGGATCATTGCTGGATAATAGGTAACCCTGTCGAGGCTATGGACGCTTGCGGGCAGCAGAGGCTCTACCTACGACAAATGAGCATATTTTAAAAGCCAGTACACAGAGAAGACCTTATTTTATCTTTAAAAGACCAAGTAATGTCTGGTGCGAATACAAGAACTAAGCCCGAGGAAGCAAACAATTGGAATATGAAAAGGTTGAGACAAAGTATCATTGACAGGATAAGGGGTAATGTACTCTATCTGTCCATAACAAAATTTAGACATACGAAAACTTTTTTGTTTTGGAAGTAGAAATTCAATAGAAAAGCAGACATAACTGGTTCTTCACAGTGAATCGCCATTGTTGTGGTCACCAACAACCCCCCTCTTTATTTGGTATTAGCAATAACACCAAGCAAAGGGGGACCCTTAACAAAAATCCAAAAAATATTTTTATCAAAATTTTTGTATTTTTACTCCCTAGAGCTATATCGCATCGCGAAGAGAGAGTGAAGCATTTCCTATGCGCGTAAATAAGCTGCGAAGAAGCGACGCGAAATTCATCGCATCGCATATATTGAAAGCGCCCTTAAATGAGAAACTTAAGGAATCGCCGACGGCCGATATGCGACGTCGCATATCGCAACATCGCATAAGCAGCACACAGTGATTGAATGATAAAATGCGATCTTGCGATCTGTGATCCTGCGATTTGCGATCTGCGATGAATGAGACTATCAATTCCTGCGATGACACTTCTTGACATCGCAATCCTCGATACTGCGATGCGAGTCGCAGAAACCACTCATCGCAAAATTTCCTCGACATGGTATGTAAACCCAAAATTGAGCGCGCACCTTAAGGGAAATTAATGATTGTACGCCAAAGTATCCAAGAATGATTGTGTTGCGTTTTTCGAAGAGTCAAGTCATTATGAGTGTCATGATTATGCATTCATTAGAACTTAAAGCTTTCATGTCAATCTTTTCGTCGTTTCTCTTTTCCTTTGCGTAAACTGTAAGGCAGCAACTAATATAAATCAATATGCAGGAAACATCTAAGGAAAAGGGGAAAGCGCCAATACTCGGAGAACAGAGAGGAGATGCCTTTGCAAATGGATGCTGCATGCAGCAGAACCGCGGATTCCAGAGTATCACTCAACAGACACTGATGAAAATAGACTATCCAAGACTCAGAGTCAAAGGCGCACAAAAGCGGCATGTTTACAAAAGATCCTAAAGCTCAGACTGGGTAAAGCAAAAAGAAATACGCTAAAGAAGGAAGACGCTTCAGAAAAGCCTGGAACAAAGAACAGAAGCAATATGCAATACAGAAAATTGTTCAGGCAACAAAATCCCTAACTCATTGAGTCATTCGCACGGCTGGAAACCGAAATAGCAACAGCACAATCAGTTTGAAAGAAATCTGGGTTATACCAAGTATACACACAGCGAATACACCAAGCCAGAGGAAGATTTTCGAAAATATCTTCTAGTTTGTCAGAAAGCGGTGCCAGCTCTTGTTATTTATACTTTTATCGCTCGAACGAAAGGAGAAGACAACCAACCGACTCTTCTCAGGCGAACATTGCATTGCTTACAGCACTAAGGAGCAGATACAGAAACGGTTAGAAATTAGATTCAATTTTTAGAAATAAATCTGTTTTAGTAGAAGGGCGGTCATTTGAAGCCGTTTCCTAAATTTGTGTAATTAAGATTAATTAGTTAGTAGTATTTAACCCTTCTCATGGCATTTGGAGAAGGGTCCGGAAATCCGTCAAAAAACTTGTCCTCAGAACATGCACTTTTGCACCCTCGGAGGGGGTTTTTGATGAATGGATGGATCAAGATTTATCAACGTTTGCATTTAATGTCTGCTACTGATGTTGCACTTCTGTACTCTTAGTAGATATTAGAACAAGTAGAGATAAATCATTATTGCTTGAAGTTTATGAGTGAAATCAGTCATAAATGGTACTTTTATCTCTTGACCAATTTCTGCTTATATTCTTAGAGTGATATGCAGTTTTAGTTGTTTATATGTTAATGTATGAATGTGTGGGTTACCATTTGGCACTTCTGTACGGTGGAGTCATTTATTTGTGCTTGACATATGAATAACTTATTATGCGATATGTTGTTCACAATTGTTTTGCCTAACTTTTTATGCAGAATGGTTTATCTTAATTGATTTCTATTCTTATGATAGCTGAATGATCTTTATTACCAGTTATTGTTCGAAATCTTTTTAGATCGCATAATAGAAGAAATACACCCCGGGTTAGCATAGATTAGATGTGTTGTTTTTATTAGATTACAATAGCATAGAGTTAGCTTAGAAATTTGAATTAAATTAGCTTAAAATACTTCTAGATCAGCATCATCAAACTCTACACACACACACACCCCCCAGATTGGGAAACTGGTCCCATTATCCGCAGTCGGACCTGCTATACCAAACGGGCAAGGAGCTGCCAACCAAGTTCCGGACCGGGTGGTTATCCCCCTTGTTGTCGACCCGATTTTCGGGGCTTCAACATACTGGAGTGCATGTTGAGCTACAGTGTTGCTAAGTGATGGATGTCTTCATGGTGTATCATAGCTTCACCTTCACTTGGCGAAGTGCGCAGAGTATTCGATGGTCCTTGGTTCGCTTGATGAAGCTCTAGCATGTTGTTCCTTTCTTTCATGATGGAAGGCTTGACACAGTTCACTTGTCCGTGAAGGTGCATGTTCGTCACATTCGTCCACTTCACATGATTCGTTCGTTCTTCTACTTTGCATGCTTCATTCGTTCATCTACTTTGCATGCTTTGTTTGTTCGTCCATTGGTGAACCTGTCCATCTGCATGTGCTCCCTTCGTTCATCTTGTTCATCCTCTTGACATGTTTTTTGGTGTACCTATACCTGTAATCACTCATGACAAGACAACATCAAATCCAAAACCTCCTCGTCTACCATGACACATGATCATTCGGATGCGGATGCCTGGGAGAGGCAGCAAGGTTGTGATGTGGGATGATGGCTCCGGGCAACTGTTGATGAAAATTGCACAAGTGTCACTGAAGGATGGAGATGGACAATCTGAGTCGACAATGACTAACTTCAAGGTCTAGCTCAAATGGGAGGCAACATTGCACAAATTTTGGGAGGGATAGTCCGGGCTGCTGGAAGGCAAGGCAGACATGCTCTGTGCATTTTCCAGAATGAACGGTTAGAGGGGATAGACAACCAAATTTGCACAAATTTCTAGAGGAACGGGCTGGGCTACATGACGGGTCAGTAGGCAGGGATTGCACAATTTTTCTGGGGAACTACCCGAGAGACTAGCAACCAGATCTGTGCAATTCCCAGAGGGAACTGCCAGTTGGCTGCTAGGGTCATTAGTAGCCAGAACTACGTAAATCCTAGAGGGAACTGCTAGTTGGCTGTTGAGGTGACTGAAAGCTAGATATGTGCAATTCCCAGAGGGAACTGCCAGTTGGCTGCTGGGATCACTGGCAGCCAAGTTTTCGCAATTCCCAAAGGAAGCTTCCAGTTGGCTACTGGCTTGAAAAAATGAACTAAGGCTGGGAGGCTGGCCTGCTTATCATCTCTGTGCAATTTCTGAGCTAAGCTGAATGATGGACAGCGGGAGACTTGTTGATGAGCATTGCGTAATTTCTAAGATGAATAGCCCGTCGACTGTCTGGGTGGCCAACATAAGTCTTACTTGAGTTTCTTGTGGGAAGTGCAGCTTAAAAGAACTAGCTCGGTGTTTCTGCGCTGTTATGGTTGACAGTCGATCAAGTCAAAAGCAAGGTGATGGTCTGGCTATCAGTGAGGATTCTAGCCGTCAGAAGTTCAGCAAAAATGACTAAGTGTGTGAATAGTCAAAATATGCATAGGTGATCATACACACACTCGCATGACTTGACGACGAAACAACTAAACCATCCAGACACACATGTTCAACATGGCTGAATGACGGTGCAAGCAACAAGCGTGACACTTGTGATTGATCATTTATGATCGAGATGATGCTTGTGTGATAGTGAATGTGACTCCGTGTGTGAGTGCGAAAAATTCTTTCATGGCGAACACAACAAACACATACGAAGCGAAGACTTTGAGCATAAACAGAACATGGTCGCAAGCATGACCTAGAAATCAACATGAAGAGACTTGAGTGCAATAGACAAGAAAGGAAAATGTAAAGATCCACACGAACTCATGGAGTGAACCCGAGCACGTGCATTCATCAAACGAAACTCTTCAAGGGAGGCTTTGAAATTGGTGCAATCCAAAATTTTGGAGGGTGGTTGTAGCCGCTAGAACACCTTAGCAAATCACTCTATCCCAAAATGAAGTTAAAGTTCAAACCCTGCTTAGCATACTTCCGTGATTGAGTTGTACAATCACAAGCGGACACCATTTTTGTCACGAGTGTGTGATCATACGAACACACACTCGCATGACTTGACGACGAAACAACCAAACCATCCAGACACACATGTTCAACATGACTGAATGACGGTGCGAGCAACAAGCGCGACACTTGTGATTGATCATTTATGATTGAGACGATGCTTATGTGATAGTGAATGTGACTCTGTGTGTGAGTGTGAAAAATGCTTTCATGGTGAACACAATGAACACATACGAAGCGAAGACTTTGAGCATAAACAGAACATGATTGCAAGCATGACCTAGAAATCAACATGAAGAGATTTGAGTGCAATAGACAAGAAAGGAAAATGTAAAGATCCACACGAACTCATGGAGTGAACCCGAGCACGTGCATTCATCAAACGAAACTCTTCAAGGGAGGCTTTGAAATTGGTGCAATCCAAAATTTTGGAGGGTGGTTGTAGCCACTAGAACACCTTAGCAAATCGATTTATCCCAAAATGAAGTTAAAGTTCAAACCCTGCTTAGCATACTTCCGTGATTGAGTTGTACAATCACAAGAGGACACCATTTTTGTCACAAGTATGTGTTCGCATTCCCCTCATCAAATAGCTCCACCCTCACAAAGTGATGTGGGAGAACAAGCACACACAATTGTTCAGCTATCACATCCTCCCACCCTCACTACTCTCAATTTCTACGCAGATTTTTTTGGGGATCCCATGCATTTCTATACACACTTTTTACCTCATCCCCCATCTTTGCATTGTGTTGATCCTCTATATTGCACTATCTTGTGTTCTTCTATTCCAAACTCTACACTTTTTGTGAACGAGGATCAAGCCATCGACAAGTTTTTTTTTTCACAACCAACCTACACTGTTATTCACCAAGAGTATGATCGAGCATATGAGCATGAACCCACGGTGAAGGATGACCTCCTTCTATCCGCACCTCCTCTGCTTTTTCCTAACATCATTGGTGATTCTGTTATCGCTCATTTTCCTTATGTTAATTCATCCACTAATGCATCTACTTCTGATCATTTGCATAATACACCCAATGTCAGTACATCATTTGATAGTGGAGAGGAAAAATATTTCATTGAGAATCCACTTGAAGTTTTAGCTACTTTTTTCAGAAGCGTAGAGGGTGGACATCCTTACTTCTCATCTACCCCTTTGTATGATTCATCAAATCAAGAGAATGTCGACAAACATCCTAAATTTTTTGATCATGGTTGTCATGATCTCTGTACTTCTTCATTTGATTGCGATGTTGATTCAGTCGATGTTAATCTATCTAAGCACTGGTCTCTGATGATCTATCTATTGAAAAAGTGGAAAACCCGCAGGCTGTCAAGGCACTTCAACTTGAGCTGATGGTTATGTCAAGCCCTTGTTGTCCTAATGTTAGTTCCACTTCCGATCAAAAAATTTGTGAAACAACCAAGGCTCATCATCACTCATATGTATGCATTGAAGATCAATCTAACACATAGATTTCACTTCCTCCACTGGAATCACATGATCCCATCACTTGTGCACTGGAGGAATCATTCATAGCAAGCACACTTGCAAGGCATAAGTTGTCTCTTTTTCTCATGTTTTCTTGTCTTCCATAGTCAAGAGAGTGCATATGATTATCATCTGTATGCAGTGTGTCACAACACCATGGTAAGTCCACAGATTTTTTGTCTTGCACTTTCACTCTTTTCTTTTTTTGTGGATGCATTTAAACTCAGAGTGTGTTGGTCTTCATTGCTATATCTTTTATGTTTGTTGGTTTGATTGAATGTGGTTCTCACGAACCATGCCTTCACCTAAATGGGCCAGCCAATGCATCAGTGGCTACATTGGAAATATCACTTCACATGAGTAGGCCCATGCACTGTTTAGCATAGGAGTAGGATTAGTGTTTGACTTCTTACTTGTCTTTGCTTTCTAGTTTGCATGTTTGTTTGCTTGCTGACTTGGTTTGGTTTATATACTTGCTCACTTTTCTTTCTTGTTGTATTTGTCAGGACAGGGAGTAACTCCATAAGGCAAAAATGATTCGATTGATTTATTCCTTCAGGTAGGTCTTCATTATATACATGAGGGAGAGACTGTTCAGTTCGTCTCCCGATGATTGTTCATATTTCCTATTTATCTATTTACATTAATTCACCCAATCAAAAGGATTAGGTGTCAACATTCCCCCCCTTAATATAAATGGATGTTGGTGAGTCCAAGCATCATTCTGAATTGTTCAAGATTTTCCCTTCCAAGCGCTTTGGTGAAGATGTTTGCAATTTGCTCATTTGTGGAACAATGATGAATATGGATTGTTTTGGCCTCAACATGATGTCGAATCGTATGATATTTAGTATTGATGTGCTTCATTCGATCATGGAACTTTGGGTTCTTGGCCAAATTTATTGCAGAGGTATTGTCAATCATGAGTGGAGTTGATTGTACTTGTTTTACCTGCAAATCTTCAAGAATTTTCCTGAGCCACACATTTCTTTTGTTGCTTCAGCTGCTGCCACATATTTCGCTTCTGTTGTGGAATCTGCTGGAACTTATTGTTTGCATGATCTTCGAGAGACAGCTCCTGATCCAAGACTCATAGCATATCCTGAAGTTGATACCCCAGTTTCTTTGTCTCCATCGAAGTCTGAATCAGAATATCCAATCAAACTGAAGTCGTCCACCTGTGTATACTTGATTCCAAAGTCTTGAGTTCCCTTCAAGTACCTTAGAACTCTTTTTGCAATAGACCAATGTCCCTCACAAGGCTTTTGCATAAACCTGGAGAGGATTCCAACAGCAAACGAAATGTCTGGTCTAGTTGTAGTTAGGTAGTTGAGACTTCCTACAAGCTATCTATACTTTGTTGTATCCTCAAATTCTTTTCCTTCAATAGATGTGAGCTTTAAGTCTTGTTCCATTGGAGTAGTGAGAGGATTGCACTCTGTCATGCCAAACCTATTCAACATATCTCCAATGTATTTCTTTTGAGAAAGAAATATGGACTTTGGATGTTGGGTTACTTCAATGCCAAGATAGTAATGAACATAGCCCAAATCAATCATTTCAAAACTTTTCCCCAATTCCTTCTTTATGGATGCAATGTAGCTTTCATTGTTCCCTGTCATCAAAATATCATCTACATATACCACAAGATATACAATTGTTTTGCCAACTTTCTTGACAAATAAAGTTGCATCATCAAGATCAAAATGTTTGAAATTGAGTTTCAGAAGATGCTCAGTTAGTTTTTCATACCAGGCTCGCGGTGCTTGTTTGAGGCCATACAAGGACTTCACAGGTTTGCATACTTTATGTTCTTGTCCTTTCATAGCAAATCCTTTAGGCCGGGACATAAAAACATTCTCTTTTATATCTCCATTCAAGAAAGCAATTTTTACATCCATTTGATGGACTTTCCAACCGTTCTGAGCTTCTAGTGCAAAGAGTGTCTGGATGGTAGCCCATTTTGCTGTGGGGGAAAAAGTCTCCTCATAATCGACCCCTTCCTTCTATGAAAAACCTTTTGCCACAAGCCTAGCTTTGTGCTTGTCAAGTGAGCCATCAGCTTTATACTTGTTCTTGTAAACCCACTTGTAGCCAATTGGTTTGGTTCCTAATGGAGGATCAAACAGCTTCCAAGTGCCGTTCTTTATGAGGGCATTATACTCCTTTTGCATCTCTTCTTTCCATTCATCATGAGAAGAAACTTCTTTGAAGGAAGTTGGTTCAAAATCTGTAGACAAGTTCAATTCACAATCATAAGAAACATCCATATCAACAGGTCAATTAGAGTCATCTACGTCACCTCCATTTTGCAGGTTTGAATTTCTGGTTCCTATCTTTCCAACTTCATCAGGATGAACACTTTCAAGTGTCTTTGTCACCCACTTTGGTGGACCTTTTTTAGATGGACCAGGCTGCTCCGTTGATTGAGTTGGGACTGAATCAAGATTGAGTCTCCCAATTCTATCAATCACATCACTTAAAGCATCATCCATTGTTGGAGTTTCATACAGGGGAGAGTGTTCTTCAGAAGAAGATTCCACATGTTGATCTAGTATAGGAATCCCCCCTTCAAGATGTGGAATCTGACTATAAAATTCTTGAAATGATTTTGCTTTTACGAATCTATCCAAGCGATCAAGTTGCCGCTCAACAACATTGTCAGTTTTGGATGATTTAATGAAAATTACATCTCTAGATACAACAAACTTCTTATTTACTTCATCATAGAGGCAGTATGCTTTGGAGGTGTTTGAATACCCCAGGAAGATACACTTACAACTTCTAGCACCAAGTTTGTTTCTATGTACCTTTGGTATCAAGGCATAGCAGGTGGAACCAAAGACCCTAAGATTCTTTACCGAAGGAACATGTCCATACCACATTTCATAAGGAGTCTTGTTTCTTATAGCATTAGATGGACATCTATTCTTTATATATGCATCACATAGAACAACATTAGCCCAAAACATTATCTTTACATTTTTGAAGAAAAGCATGGATTGTACCATATTTAAGATTGTCCTATTCATTCTTTTAGCTACACCATTCTGTTGGGGATTATAAGGCACAATTGTTTGATGTTTGATCCCATGTTGGCGAAGATAGTTTTCAAATTCATTTGATGTGTATTCTTTTCCATTATCAGTGCGAATAGACCCAATATGAGATTGTGCATCATTTTCAATCCATTTATGAAAATTCTTGAATGTTTGAAAAGCATCAGATTTGTTCTTCAATAAATAAACCCAACACATTCTAGTGTAGTCATCAATAAATGTCATGATATATTTATTTCCATTTGCAGAAGGAACATGCATCAGACCACATAAATCTGAATGAATGATTTCAAGTTTTCTATGTGCTCTTGAATGTGAATCATGAAAAGACTGTTTGCTATGCTTTCCTAGAATGCAAGCATCACATTGCTTAAGTTTCCTAGGAGTTGTAGGCAAACCAACAACACCATTTTTCTTCAATAAGCGGAGATTGTCATAGTTCAAATGTCCAAATCTAGCATGCCATAATAAACTTGATGGAAGTGTACCTTCTTCATGATGAGAATTGTATGAGAAATGTTGTGCATGAGCAGAGGTTCCTTGCAGCTTGATAAGCCTTTCTTCTTCTATTCCCCTCATGACAAGTGAGTGATCAGATGCTTTTCTTACCTCAAGCTTGCCATCAAACATACGAATGGAGTGACCTTGCTGGTGGATGTGGACCAAGGACATCAAGTTTCTCTTGAGCTGTGGGAGATATAGAACATGATGTAGAAGAAAGTCTGGATGACCAGACAGTTTAAGCGTGATTGTGCCAAGTCCCGATGGCTTGATTTTTGATTGATATGCAAAGTATACTGCTCCATCAACATTGTCAGTGAAATATTCAAAAAAATCTTTTCTATGAGTCATGTGGCAGGTTGCTCCTGAATCAAGCAACCAATAATTTTTCCAAGAAGCAAGTGAAGCATTAAATAAATCTTCATTTACTCCCATGTTACATTGTGCCTCAACATAGTGAGTGGATTTAGGTGCTTTACCTTTGTCTGTATCATCAGTTTTACCTTTCTATTGATTTCTTTTCTGCTCAATTTTGTCCCATGGTAGATTGCATGTAGAGGCATCATGTGATCCATTTCTTTTGCAGTGTATGCAGTGCAAATCTGCCTTCTCTCCTTAAGAATGTCTGCCCCCCTGCCTCTGAAATATCTTCCTCTTCCTCTTCGATCACCTCTTCCTCTTATAGAATCTTGAGCAGGATGCTTTTCTTTATGAGCAAGGCACACAACCTCTTCAGAAGATTCAGGGGCTGTCTTCTTTCCAAAATCTTTCTCTCTTTCAGCAAACTTTTTCACAAGAGAGTCAAAGGTTATATCTTTGAGATTTCCATTTGCTTGCAATAACTCAATATAATTGGAGTAAGTAGGATAAAGAGCCTTGAGAAAAGCAATAAGAGGAATATCAAATTCAACCTTAGTGGATTTGATATCATGCATTATAGACTTTACTTCAGATGCAAGAGCAAGAGGATCATTATTTTGTAGTTCAAGAGTGAAGAGTTTAATCATGAGTTGAACTACTTCAAGTGCAGAATGTGAGTCATAGAGTTATTTCAGCTTTTGTAAAGCTTCAAAGGTAGTTGAATGTGACAAAATATGGTGACTCACCTCTTCATTTACAAATGCTGCAATTAATGCATAAGCTTTGTTGTTCTTGTTTTCCCAAATGACGAGCTCTTTATCTGAGGTAGGCTGTATTGGGTCATTGTCTCCTTCTCCAACACACACTCCTTTCCACAACTCATTGAAAATGAGGGTGTGTTTTATCATCTGGGACCATTCAGGATAGTTCTCCTTGCCAGTGAGAACTATTCCCACCATGGATATGATTGAATGCATATTGTAGCAAAAAAAACTTCTGCTGCAAAAATTTTACTTTTAATGGAAAAAAATATAGTTCTGATGTGACTGGACAACAAACTCAAATATCAATCTGCATAATGTTAAAGTATAAAATATGGCAGTATACTAAGTCCAAAAATACTCTCAACAGCATAAAGCACTACGTCCACCAAAAGGCTTTTGCATTATATACCATTTATACTGGTATAAATTTATCCTTGACCAATACTGAAGTAGCTGTAGGTCGGAATCATACAACTTTTGAAAAAAAAACAATCCAACTGATCACAAAAAAGGGTGTTTAAACGCCAACACCGAGGAGTCCACGATCCCTTCCAAAACTGTCCATCAAAGAATCAAACAAGTTTTTTTTATATATATAAGTAACTATTTATCATTAATATCAACCATCAACTCCACAGCTCGTTAGTGCTCAACTTGCACGGCCTTTTGTAAGTCGCTGTCAGTTTAAAAAAACGCAGAGTGACAAGTCACCACGTCTCCACGCATGAAAAGAAGGTCACAACATAGAAACCGGATTACAAAACTAATTATATCATACTTATAACATCCATCTCAAGCTATAATTCCATGAACTAAACCAACCATAGAGCTTCAACCTCAAACTAAAGACAAACGGAAGGAAGGAGCTCCAAGTTGCCTTCTACGGTCACGTATCTAGTCTGGGCTGAAAAGCTGTGGGGATCACAATGGGCCCAAATCGTCCTCTTTTGTTGTGTTTCGCACTATGATCATCCCGGTTACAACAAGGAAGCCAGCTCCATGAACCTGTACTTAAACTGTAGGTAAGTACTTTTAAACTGTAGGAAACTGTCAGCATATCAAGAGTTCAACGCATACAAGAATATCAGCATTAATACATAGCCAGCGTGAAAATACACAGCGTTGATACCACTAATACATAGTGTTGGAACCTGATTCACGCATGCAGATCCCAGCAATGGTTCTAATTTGTTCTGGTTCTTCAACGGATGGTTCTTCAAAGGAGTAGTGTTCAAGATGCAACGACTTGACCAACAGACCAGTGTTCAAAATGCAAGACCAACATAGTTTGCTTCTGCATGGAGGTAGAAATGCAGCAACACGACCTCAAGGCATGCAACGATTCAGATGGTTTTCAGGTCTGAGGCTGACATGTCAAAGGATTTAGACTTATGGCAGACAGAGTGGATAGGGGCAGTGGACAGAGAGCTGGAGGTAGAAAGGAGTTACAGCTATTTTGGGAGCTGGCTTTGATACCATGTCAGGCCAGGGAGGAACTCCATAAGGCAAAAATGATTCGACTGATTTATTCCTTCAGGTAGGTCTTCATTATATACATGAGGGAGAGACTGTTCAGTTCGTCTCCCAATGACTGTTCATATTTCCTATTTATCTATTTACATTAATTCACCTAATCACAAGGATTAGGTGTCAACTGTATTTTCACTTTACTTTTCTATTTTTGTTTCACTTTGTTATGTTTTCTTAATATCATGCTATTTTTGTATTTTCCAATAAGTTCTTCCCTCTACTGAGTTTTGGCTTTTGAATGAGTATGTGGCTGAGATCTAAGAGTCTTGTGACACTGCAGCACTTGGCCAGTGCTGCATCTATCTTCTCTATGCTTGGTTAAACCTTTAGCCGATGAAGTCTTGACAAAATATGAGTTGTCTGCAAGGGAAGGTTGGGTCCAACCATGAACCTGTGTCCACACTAGGAAAGCCCATGCATGTACTCAACCTTCTTCTCTGTGTGTTCAAGCTCATCCAACTAGTAGAAACAGAGAAGGGGAAAATCTAAATGAGAAAACCTATGTCATAGGTCTTACATGCTTTTGAAGGAACAACCTCTTCTACTCTCAATAAGTCAAGATCCCTCTTCCACCCCAAAAAATAAATAAGTTCCTATGCATAGTCCTATTAAAAAGTACAGAGGAGAAAGAAGAGAAAGGATTCCTACGCAAACAGGTGAAGCATACAACTCCACCGGGGTACTGACCAGGCTCGATGGCAGTGGAGCAATATTTGTGTTCATACATGACTCCACTAGGGTATTGTTCAGGCTTGTTGGTAGCAGAGCAACACTAGAGATGAAAACTTATGCTCTGAATTCTTTTAACTCGCGAGTCAAATTACCCTTCCCGATTTCGAAACACTATGATCAAGTTGAAACTTGTTGTTGTGTTTGACTGAGTTGGAGAAAGGTGAACCATGTATATCCATGGGGTAAGGGGGGAAGCCAAAGTAACCCGCACAATGATTCAATACTCCCGGAAAGACCAAGGCCCAGTGTTGTCAATGAACCAAAACAAAGAAGTTGGAATTCTACCAATATGTCACCAAGTGTTGTAACAACTGCAACACCCTCCAAAATTTTGGCCTGCATACAATTTCGGAGCCTTCCCTGGATTTTCCTTGAATTTTGCAAGCACTAGGGCTCATCCTGTGAGCTTGTGTTGATATTTTTCACTCTCCTCGCTTGGCCATTCGTCAGACATATTTTTGCATGTTGGTCACAATGTCATGCTTACAACCATGCTCTGGTTATGCACAACATCCTTCTTCATGTGTATAAGCTGTATTTTCTATGTAACCATCCATCGCATTGACAAATGAGTTGTATGCAATATCGTGCAAGCGTCGTCATGGTTTTTCAATGATCTACCACAAGTGTCACACTTATCACTCACACCATCGGTTAGTCACACTAGGTGTATGTTGTCTTGATGGTTTGAGGTGTCTTGTCCTCAAGTCATGTTAATTGTCTGTTCGCAAGGTCATGCATGTATGAAGTCACTCATTCATACACTTAGTCATTCTGTTGAATCTAAGTCGACCATACCAACCCTAATAGCTAGATCTCTGTTGAGCTACACTATGTAGCTTCAACCCTTAGTGGACATGTACTGCTGCCCAGAATTGTACAGAGCTTGAGGCTACCACTCCGACACCTTGCACTGCACAATCCTAGAATTGACCAAACTGAATGTCACCCAGAACAACGTATAAGTTTCTCAGTAAGCCATCTCAATCTGCGTTGCCCACAAGCAAATCAACCAATCCTCGAATTGGTCAACTAGAGAGTTTGACTGGGAAGTGACCCCGAGCCTCACTCCTCCAAAAAGTTGCACAGAAGATGCTAAGCATGACTGCTTCCACTGACTGAAGAAATTGCATAGACATACCCGACAGACATCCACTGCATGTCATTGCATTGCCCTAAAAAATTGCATAGTTTTCTCAGCAAGTGACCCCGACAGCTAACCTGCTGCTCATCTTGAAAACTGTGCAAAGCTGGTGGGCAGCTGGAAGAAAACTGTGCAAAGCTGGGGGGCTGGCTTGCTATAAATCCTTGCACAGCTTCTAAGATGAGCAAGATGCTGGGAGACTTCTATTGAAAACTGCGCAGTTTTCATTAGAAGTCTCCCACCTGCCTAGAATCTCGCTCATCTCAAAAACTATGCAAGGATGTCTAGCAGGCCAGCCCCCTAGCTTTGCACAGTTTTCTTCCAGCAGCCTCCTGCAGCCCGCTGCCATCTCCCCAGAAAAATTGCACAATTTTTCCAAGCACCCTCCCATAGCTCGCTGCCAGGCCCCTAAAGATATTGTGCAGTTCTCATTGCTAGTCTCCCTCTGGTGCCTACACTGTCTCCCTGAAAAAATTGCGTAAATATGTTGTCTAGCTGAGCCAAATCCCGCGGGTAGTCACTGTTCATCCGAATTGCCCATCCCAGTCTCCCAGTGATCTCTGCGTAATTTTCACCTGATAGTGCCCGTAGCCCTCATCTTGGCTCGAAATGTGCTCTACCCAATTTTAGAGCCTTGACCTCTTTCCCAGTCACCTACATTCGAAAGCGAAAGATAATGCATCATGGTAGACTAGGACATTTTTGGATTTGATGTCATCTCATCATGAGTGATTGTAGATACAGGTACATGAATGAGACATGACACAACGACGAATGGGATGAAAAAGGAGCCCAAGCAAAGATATTATTTCGCGAATGGATGAACAAGGAATGCATGCGAGGAGATTATTTCATGAACGAATGAACAAGGAATGCATGCGAGGAGATTATTTCGCGAACAGACAAACAAGGAATGCACGTGAGGATATTATTTCATGAACAGATGAACAAGGAATTCATGCGAGGAGATTTATTCACAAATGGATGAACACATGAAGCATGCCAAAGTACAAGAAAAGGGGGGATGTGCGCATGCAACATCAAGTGAACACCAAGACCATTACAGACCCTGAACACCTTACCATGTGGATGTGAAGATATGAGACACCAAGAGCACATCCATATCTTAGCAGCACTGCAGCTCGACATGCACACCACCAACAGCATGAACATACCAGCTTTGTCATGTCGAGTCATGTCACGAGTCATCCTAGCCACACCACTACTGTGGGTCACACTATTGTAATCAATGTAATGTAACATGGAAGTCCAAGAGACCCACATGTAACTATTAAGAATCATGTAAGTCAAACAGTCACAAGGGCCAATTTTACCCTTGCCTATAACTACTCCTCATTTGTACATGAAAAGGACTTTTCACCTTGGCTCCTCCCACATAGCCTTGAGAGTATGTAATATATTCTTTGAGGAGTGAGCAATGGCTCCAACACCCCACTATCAGGGTTAGTGATGCAATGGTGTATAGATGTGTCTTGGAACTTTCGCTTAATTCAGAAGCCTTTAAATAGACCATCACATTTTCACAAATTTATTGTAATTGTTTATAAGGTTATTCTTTGGACACTTGTAATGCATGTCGATTTAACCTATGTTAAGACAATTGAATTATTTCAGTTGTTCTAATACATATGCTTATGGAAATGTGTTGTATAAGTTTTTAACATTGTCTCAGTTGTGTGGGATATCCCACCAGACACTTGACAGATTCATTCATGTAAACTTGTTATAACGCCCACCACACTCGTGTGGACTATTCCGCTAGGTGTTGTACGTGTTATCTATTTACCTTGTGTTTGTGACTACTGCATCTGTGTGGACTACTCCACCCAAAGCTGTGCATGTCCTGTTGTGTTGTGCGTCTCCAGCAAAGTTGGGACAATTCTCTTTCAACCTGAGACTCACTTCCACCCTCTTCCTCTGTAGTGAAAGAACTTTGAGATAAGTAACACCAAGCACTCACTAGGTACGCGAACCTTGTTGTTTGAAGACAAAGTAAACCCCTATCACGTGTTGAAAAGGAAGAGATAAGGAAAATATTTAAGATCCATCGTACCGATGGGACTATTACACCAAAATGATGTGAGGTCTAGTTGGGACTTCATATCAAGGAGATCCCATGAATGTTGGGGGGTCCAGCACCATCAATAGAGTCGTCAGGGTGAATTTAAAGATGCCTAGAGAAATGCTTGCTTAACCCTACAATCATTCACTTTAAAGTTCAATGAAGAAATAAGGATTTTTTATTCTAATGGAGTCACCAATAGAAATATATCAATGATGTTATATTGGAAATAATACACAATCCTCGTGTCCCCAGTAACGACGCCAAAATGTTACTGCTCAAACTAGCAGGGGGTCCTAGGAGGGGATCCTATGGAACAACTACTAGTTTGAAGGGAAACAATGGACAAATAGCCCATTGTCACCTCGGCTAAGGCTCCCTACTATTTACGTAATTTCACCGATGGGAGGAGACCCGGTATGAGGGGAATCATTAGATGAATGGATCAATGAAAGGATGAAAGGTGATTCCCAGGGCCCATTCACAAGAGAGACTCAATAATATGTCTTTCTTGCTTAAAAATTAATGTGATAGGGTCTCAAGGAAAGGCTAGGAGGATTCTTGAGACTAGGGTTTGGGAATATGTCTTGTCAAGAGGGTTCTTAAACCCGAGAATCCTTATGAAGAAATGGTCCTTATGTGATCTTTGCAAAATTAGAGTTGTGAGGTTGCGAGACCACACAGGACCAAGTGTACCTAGAATTAGGTCAAGGATATGGAGTCGATCAAACAAGTAGGAGATTGACCTAATTATGGAAGAGAAGAGTATTAAAGGAAAAAGTTTCTTTGAGGATTGAAATGCAATGATCCAAATAAGGACACCAACCCAAATCAACCTAGGGAGAGAAATGATACTTGAGCTAGGGCTTGCAATATATTAGGATTCCACAGTCAAGTTATGCTCGAATTTGGAGGACCCATTGAGAAGACCCCAACGCAGTTGTGGACCAATTTTCAAGTTCTTTGGATGGCTATAAAGGATTTCACTTGATGCGCTAGGTGACACTTTGGGATTAGGCCTAGAATTTGGAAAAATGAAGAAAAGAGAGGTAAACTTGACCACCAAAGGGATATAAGGATCAATTCCTTATTCCTTGGTCTTAATGGAGTCAAGATACACATGGATCGAGAATTTTCATGAGCTAAGGGTTCCTAATTGATCTTTACTAGCCTCTCCAAGGGTAGCAACTAGGTCAATAGGGATTTTTACTTCAAATTTACAAAAGAGATGAAATTTTGAGGCTTAAAACCTATTAGGTGCCTCTAGGAACATTCACCCATTCTATTCAAGTAAAATGCATGCATTAAATCACTTATTCAAGGTTATGAAAAGAATTTCGCATTTACTTTAACCCATACAAGAATCATGATAACCATAACATGTAGTAAACTAGTAAAATAACAAGAATCACATCAAAATTCAACTTACATGAGAGAGATAGTATATCCATTCATCAATTTCACATTATAAAGAGGCTTTGAATATAATATTAAAAATCCAAACAACATAGTGCATCATGAAATATCCAAAAAGTTTACCCAACAAAACGTGCGAAAATCTCTTGAGAGATATCAATCTAATCTAACTGATGATGAGAGAAATGAATCACCTCCCATATATTTATACAACTCAAAAGGGGATTCAATTTTCCTAATTAAGCTAATTTAGCCCGAAATAATAAAATAATAGATAAAAATGACATGATATGATGACAAGCCCACCAAGATAGCTCAATAATACAAAGAATATCTCTTAAGAGGGCAACATAATGAATATGATGAGTCGTTGGGCCATTGAGAAGGTCTAATGAAGTCCAAAGTGTTGCATGGTGAGGGAATGGACTCCAAACGTAGTGGCCAAGGGGTTTGCACTTTTTTTACAAGAAAGTCACTGTGATGCTCCCAAGTGGGTGTGGGGGCACTAGGACATCCACATAGGTCTCCAAGTGGATCGATAATTCCTATGAACCATATGTAACAACTAGAATGATGACATAAGCCCTCACTTTGTCTCTTGCAGTGAGACACATCCTCATATATACCTTGGAACCTTTGCAAAGTGTGTGGTACAAGTGTGGAGTCTGATGGGCATGGTGGTCCAAGTGCATCATCATCATCCAAAAGGTGGAACATGAGAAACTACTGAATGGTGTTGGGGATCCATGAAGTAATCTCTTCTATGGTGGAGGCCCATGGCTCTCAACACTCACCCTACAAGTGCCAATGTGGCTCTCTAGAGGGCTTGGACCCCATATAGGGAGACCAAGCCCCAAATTAAGACCCACCTGCAATCTTGCATAAGATCCAATGTGTCCCCTTGCCCTCCAATAACAAATGATTAGAATAATCAAATAAAAGATCTTATAATCATGGAATCAATGGGGCATTTCATTGTGGCATTCCCTTCCATAGTGGGCATTTCCATGTACAATTTTCTCCAAGCTCAATAGGGGGTTAATCAAGGACCATATTAGGTGGTTTCAGCATTTAAAGTGGGGTGACATGTCCATGGTACATCCATCAAGTTGTAGAATTTCCTACAAATTCTCTACAAATCTACCTCTGAGATCTATGTAGAAAATTTGACTGTAAATTATCTCGATAATGCAATATACCAAAGAAAAATACTATAATCTACTTCTACTATCAAACTTGCGCAAGATTAAAGATAGAGCAAGAATCGAACTAAACACATATAACCATAAGAAGATGAATAAATGCACATGAAACACATAAAATACTCAGGGGAAAGCCTCAGCTAAAAACCCCACTATTTGTATTATCATACAAGGTGGAAATACATTAGAATTACACAAAGCCTTAGCTCTCATAGTTAGCTAGCTCTTAGTACAATCATCCTCAATTCTCATAGGCAAAAAAAGCTTCTCACAAGCCTTCTTCTCTGCCCTCCAAGCTCCTATTTCCTTGCGTAGTTTCTCTGGGTCATCCTCCTCTTACCAAGTGGAAGACTGATCACTCACACTGATCCTACACCCTGTTAGAACTGCACAATCCTCAAGGAACCTTGCCTTGACTGCATAGATGAGTTTCCTTTATAGGAAAACACATGCAACTGATAGTAACCTATCCTTAACATTTAGCTCAATTGGGTCTTTCTCAGAATAAACATGCATGAGTTTCTGATGAGGGAATATTCAGTTATATGGAGTACACTAGTTGAGTGCATGCATGCATCAACTGACTGATAACTCACAATTAGTTCCTCAAACAATTTGGAACTAATTTAACTGGACTTAACTCAGTAAACTGAGCTAACTAATTACAACTCAAGTATAACTCAATCTTAGCATGACTTCAAAAAGATTTCTAACTTGAATTTCTCCAATTAATTAATCCATAATGAATTAATTAATTAATTCCAAGCAGCTGGTGAGACTAAATTCGAATTTTAATTCAAGGACAAATTAAAATTGGAATATTCTCGATTCTATTTTTATCATTTCTTGTTGCTATTTTCAACACTCCCTCTCAACAAGAAAGGAATTCAACTCAATCTCAATCCTGAAACTTTGGAAGGTTCTACATGCAACACTTCTCTCAAGTGTTGTTGCTCCAACAACTCCAAAAACAAAAAAAAATCCAACCTGAATCAGTATGGTGCATCTGTCATCAAAGTCTTTGATTGCTATTGCCTCTGTCAATTGAAAATTCTGCGCTTCTGCTGACTCGACCTTTCTGCACTGTTGTCAATCCTTCTCTACAATCTTCAGTATTTGAATACTCTAGCCTCTGTCACTTTGATCTATGATTGCATCAATCCCACTGATTCCTCCCACTACTGTGTACTTTGGGCTCCTGTAATAAGGTACGATCCATGAGATAAAACCTCTCAATGGACCCTGGCCAATTTCAACCTTCTTGGGGCTATCACTTCACATCGCCCCACCTCACACCTGGAGGTATGGCTACATGTGATCCCTCTGTTGACTCTAATTGTGGCTCCCCCACAATTGTCTGAGACTTCTTCTGGGACTACATGTTGCGAGGTAATATACTCTCCCTCTCAACCACCAAGTATCTAACATTTTCCTTGCTCCTCAAGGCTTTGCATGCATCTTGAACCTCAAGAGCATACAAGTTCTTAACTTGTGAACTGATATGTTTTACCTATCTTGTGGTGATGTGTCTAAGGAAAACCTTTCCCTTACTAAAGCAAACATTGTAGCCTTTGTCCTCCAAAATCACAACCGATACCAAGTTCTTCTTCAGTCCAGGCACATACTTCACATCTGTCAAGGTGATAAGAGCTTCATGCTCCCTCTAAAAAGCAACAGTGCCCACTCCTGAAATACAATACCTTTCATCGTCACCCATCTCTATGCACATCTTGAGGTCTTTCTCCTCCAAGATACTGAATAAAATTTTATTACTGGTCATGTGGAATGAGGCTCCACTGTCAAGATACCAACCACAACCCATCATCAATGACATCATGCATGCGATGAGGGTGAATTCCATTTCAAACTGAGAGGCTAATGCCTCACCTTTCGATCCTTTCGAGGATCCCTTCTTGGACTTCTTCGATGGGAAATTAGTCACATAATGACCCATCTCGTGACAATTAAAGCATCTCACTTTAGACTTGTCAACCTTCTTCCCTCCATGAGAAGAATTCGATTTGGAATGGGACGCCTTCCCCTTCCATTTCCTTTCCTTACTCACTAAGGCAGTATTTTCTTCATTGTCATCCTTGGATGAAGAACCATCTCGAGTGCTCCTTCTGATCTCCTCCTGCATGAGATTTGACCATAGTCATTCCCAATCCAGAAGTTTATCCCTTCCATTCACAGAGTCCTGGAAGCTATTCCAACTCTTTGGAAGGCCAATGAGAGCAAGGCTCACCATATCATCATCGGTAGTAGTTATTCCCACACTTCCAAGCTCATCTCTGTAAGTGGTGAGCTTGTTCAGATATGTGGAAATAGTATCACCGTTCTCCATCTTGATTCTTTGAAGCTTATCCTTGAATGCCAATTTCCTCTGGTCGCTACTATTCTAGTAGAGGTCCTTCAATGTCTTCCACATTGAATATGGGGTATCCTTCCCATGGAGACTCGAGACGATATGGTCTCGAACTCCCTCAAGGATGATCCATCTCACCCTCGCCACACACTTCTTCCACTCAGCCAACTCTTGTGCATTAGTTGAACCTGGCTTTAGGATTTCTTGATCAATGAAATCCTTCAAGCCATTGTCTTCTAAGACAACCTCCATGCGATCTTTCCATGCTATGTAATTAGAGTTGCCTTCCAAGGCATACTTGAATCTTAAGCCATAGAACGCCATTGGCCAACCTTGAAGTGTGATAAGAATTAGATTTGCACCTGCAACCCCGAACTTCAAACTTCAAATTCTCTTCTCCGTATACTGTTCACAATTCTGATAAACTCAGCTCCGATACCATGTAGAATTTCCTGCAAATTCTCTACAAATCTACCTCTGAGATCTATGTAGAAACTCTGACTGTAGATTAACTCGATAATGCAATATACCAAAGCAAAATACTATAATCTACTTATACTATCAAACTTGCAGAAGCTTAAAGATAGAGAAAGAATTAAGCTGAACACATATAACCATCAGAAGATGAATCGATGCACATGAAACACAAAAAATACTCAGGGGAAAGCCTCAACTAAAAACCCACTATCTGTATTATCATACAAGGTGGAAATACATCAGAATTACACAAATTCTTAGCTCTCACAGCTAGCCAGCTCTTAGTACAATCCTCCTGGATGCTCACAAGAAAATAAAGCTTCTCACAAGCCTTCATCTCTGCCCTCCAAGCTCCTATTTCCTTGCGCAGTTTCTCTGGGTGATCCTCCTGTTACCAAGTGGAGGACTGATCACTCACACTAATCCTACACCCTGTCAGAACTACGCAATCCTCAAGGAACCTTTCCTTGACTACATGGATGAGTTTCCTTTATAGGAAAACACATGCAACTGATAGTAACCTGTCCTTGACATTTAGCTCAACTGGGTCTTTCTCAGAACAGACATGCATGAGTTTCTGATGAGGGAACCTTCAGTTATCTAGAGTACACTGGTTGAGTGCATGCATGCATCAAATGACTGATAACTCACAATTAGTTCCTCAAACAGTTTGGAACTAATTTAACTAGACTTAACTCAGTAAACTGAGCTAACTAATTACAACTCAAATATAACTCAATCTTATCTCCTTAATTAAGGGATAATCTCCTTAATTTAAGGGATAACTATTGCATGACTTAGAAAGACTTCTAACTTCTCCAACTAATTTCTCCATAATGAATGAATTAATTAATTCCAACCAGCTAGTGAGACTAAATTCGAATTTTAATTCACAATTTTAATTCAAGGACAAATTAAAATTGGAATATTCTCGATTCTATTTTTATCATTTCTTGTTGCTATTTTCAACACAAGTGGCATGTGGAAAATGATACAATAATAGAATGGCAGGGGATCAAGGGAATTAGCCAGACCACATGTCCTGGTACAAGGTTAACTATAATAAGAGAATCCCACACCTAGGTATATGAGTGTAAGAGGGAGAAAATATGGTATATGAGTTACCTCAACCTTTTTTTTTCCACCCTTCTTCATATGCATTTTTCCTTTGATTGATTTTTTTCATAATTGCTTGGGGATCCAAGGGATGAGAGGCTGCTGTGTTGTATAGAGCATTGAATACCCCCTTAAGGTGAGGCGGTTCATCACCCAGTAAGAGTTGGGGAAATCATGGGTTTGTTAATCATGGACGGGGTTCATATAGGGCACATAGGAAGTAGGGTGATGGCCATGGATAAGGGGTAGAGATCATGTTTGGATTTTTACCACATGCTAAATTGGTATGTCCCAACCATCTTTTTCATTTTGTGGTACATTTATTATTTGAGAGTGGCCAAATTGTTCTTTTTATTTTATTTTTAGTTGCATCAACCTCTGGGCATCATTGTAGGCCCGCCCCAAGGTGTGAACAAGTGGAGATGGAGGCTAACCTTATCTAGACCCAGTGGACACATGAGGACCAAGATGGGAATAGAGATGAATGGGGCTAAAATGTGTGGAAGGGGGATGATATATGTGGTCTTGGGAAGCGGGACCATGCAACCAAAATCAAGATTTCCCTTTTAGTGCTAATCCTAAAGCTAGTGGCTAGTAAAGGAGATCTCATGGGACTAGGATACAAGGCTAACCATAGAATCAGGCAGTGGAGACGAGAGTACAGACCTTGCAAACTCTTTCCGCCAAATCCCCTCCAACAATACATTGCCAAAAATAACCATGAAAAGTAAAGAAAATTTCTCAACTAGACCAATGAAAAGCCATACCTTTGGGGTTGAGAGGCCCACCTTCAAACATACAATCATAACAAGTGGGTGAGGGACCACATGGAAGGCTTAGGTGGCAGAGATTATGGCACATCGAGCTATCTAGTGGCTGCAAGGGGTTGTTGGTTTCCGATTGAGGATCATCTAGGAGAAACATTTTCTCCTATATACACTACTAACATATGGTGGGTAACATAGCCCACATTTATTTGGTGTATTTCAAACCTACTAGCCTCTTCAAATCATCATCATGAAGATTCTGGTAGATTATACATCTTGCTTGTGCAACAACTGCAAAAGTACGGGTGCAAGTGGATCCTTTCCACAACCATCACATACCAATCTCCAAATATTACATCCACTAGACAATAATTGAGATTTAACATTTTTTTGCCATGCCTTAAAATTTGCAACAGTGATGACATACACTCCTTGAGAAGGCATTTTGAAAAAAAATTCAAATTTTCACCAATAAACCCCAAATCTACTCTCTAGTGATCAAACTACAACCAAGATCCTCAGTCTGATGTTAATTATTGGAAACCTTGAGCACTACTCAGAGGGGTGGTGAATCAATAATGTTACTTGTTAACAATTTTCACCAAATATTACTGCTCTACTGAATCACATATATTAACCAGCGACACATTATATCATCACATGAACATAAACAATGTAAGAAGCTAAATAAAAAAACCATGAGAGAAACAATACACAAAAAAACCATAAAACATATAAGAGACACATGATTTCTGGTGGAAACCCTTCTTGGAGAAAATCCACCCTTGTTGTTGTTGCACTGGTCTAAATATCTATTATGTCAAGCAATGGTCTTTTACATTGATTTTATGACTCCCATCAGCTAGGAGACTCAACCTCATATACAAACACCTGAACCCCATCAACCAAGAGACTCGATTCTACTGATTAGCCCAGAATACTATGTTCTCATGCAGATCTATGGAAAACCATCCATTGAAAGACACCATTATCAACGATCCTCGCCCAACTCCAATTGGAATATCAAAATCCCATTAAAGGGAGAAACTGTTCCTTTCAATAATGTTATGGAATCACTACTCCACTCTCATTAAGTCACTACTCCTCTACTGATCCAGGTGGATATTGGTGGCCATCCATCTGTCCTACCTAGACCTTCAGCAAGTTTCGTTTGTTTCCTTGTTTATTTCAACATTTACTATTTTTAGCAATTTTTCGGGTCCTGAACTTTCGGAGCAATTTTAACCCCCTAAATTGCATTTTTTCAGGTCTTCTACAGGCCCATAGCCAAAGGCAAGGGCCTGAGAAAAATCTTGTAGTACTTGGAGAGACCTTTCCAACAAGGTATTGTACGTGCCAAATAGAGATAAAATGACCAAGTTATGACCTTGGGAAGTTTGTTGCCCAACTAACCCTAGCGAGGCCCACAAACTCTTGTTGTTACATCTCTTGGGGTTAGGGTTTTGGTTGTTTAGGGTTTTCTCATGTTCTTAAATAATAAATAAGCCTTTGAGCCTCATTGTAACACAATTCAGAGGCATGTATATGCCACATCTCTTCTCAGAGATAAGATACCATCGCCCGAGCTAGTCTTATCTCCATTATGTTTGTAAGAATATTTCAGTATTTGATATTAATGAAATGAAGTGTTATTTCTACTACATCTCTGTATTTATGACAATATCTGTAAGTTGTTGCGTTCTTGTTTAAACTTGGGTCAATGGTATCAGAGTGGTCTGCTCTTTCTCTGTTTTTCCTTTCATGTCCCCAATGAGATTGGGATATAAGGATTTAGGGCTTGAATTGGTCAAACGTTTGCAAGAATAGCCTCACAAATACCAACGAACTCCCATGGTGGAAGAAAATAAAGTCGAGGGGGTAGGAGATCCTTTCAAAATCTTGCTCGAAGAAGCCCTCGAGCGACAAAAGAATGTGATGATGGACAACTTTACCCAGATCCTTTAGCGAATACCCAAAGGCAACGCATCTACTTCCAATAGCTACACTGGAAGCACCACACCCTTAAGGTACAAGTTAACTTTGACATTCTCATATTTGAGGGTCAGATAGATGCAAGCACAGTAGATAAATGGTTAAATATGTTAGAAGAATTTTTTTTAGTCATGATTTTTCCAGCTGGGAAAAGATTAATTTTTCTCTTCTGAAAGTTGTCTTCCATGTCAAGGATTGGTGGGAAACCTACTGTGAGAAGAAGGATGAAAGTATGCCCTCACTATTTTCGTCTGCACCTACTTGGGATTCATTCTGGGATGCCATCAAGGACCAGTACTACCCTATCAGGAGCTATGAGGAGCAATATTTATCCTCATAGCTCCCAACAGGGTAGTATCACTCCTTGATAGCATCCCACAACAAATTCTACTAATCAACTTAGAAGACTATGTTCTCACACAGATCTACAGACAACCATTTGTTGAAAGCCACCATGATAAACGATCCTCACCCAACTCTGATTGGAGTATCCAACTCCCATTGGATGGAGAAATTGTTCCTTTAAACAATTATATGGAATCATTCTTGCACACTCATTAAATCACTGCTCCTCTACGCTATGTGGACTTCATTTCATATATTTTCACACTAGATCCCAAGACTCTCTACTCAACTCGATTCAGATCTGCAATATGAACTCCAATAAACATACTTTGTACAAATCATAATAAAAAAATCCACCAACAATGTGCTCTTAGCATCAGCAAGATAGTGGCTCAAATATATGCATCAACTCTGCAATAATATGACCAAACAACAACTAATAAACCAAATACAATAATGCAACCATTAACACTAGTATGCAACAATAAATTCAACAAACCCTACAACAACATATGAAATATCATGGCTCATTTCCATTCACAAAAATTCCCTGCATACACAAAGAACTAGCATGTAAACACAATAGAATCTATATGTAATTTATTCCTTAGCCATCAATCTAATCTACATAACTGATATTTTTCTTTAGAACACTGCTTCAGTCTTTGAAACTTCTCATGCAACTAACATATGCACACATGCACAAGATATCTATCCTCTCCAGTAGGTATGAAGCATTCTTCTACTTTTATATAGCCTTTTCTCTCACATACTCACTCGACCATCCAACACCCAGCTCTAGAATGAAGTATATAAAACATTAGGGGCAAAATCCACTTTTGGTTTTGGACCAAGAGTGTATAAAGTTGATGAAATCCAACAATTATCACCACTAGTTGTGAACTAAAAGTGTTCACACTCACTAGAGGACGTTTTCAATCAATTTAGACCTTTTTTAATTAGTATATAACCTTCTAGGAAATTATACGGATAAAATATTTTTCTAAGCCTTAACCACACCCACATAACTAGTAAATTTTAGTTGTAACCACACTCAGAATCCTACTAGATTTCGGTTGGAGCCTTCCAACCACATGCACAAGCCTGCATCCTTGCAATTCGGCCAGAGTATAAGGCATATCATAAAGACCTCAACCCATAACCTTTTCCACTTATTTGGTCACCTTCATCACCTCCTATACATGCCTCCAAACCTCTGTTAAGCTCAGTAACACCTCTGCAAATAGGCAAAACATGCCTCCCAAGTGCCACTACCATGTTGACCTAAAAGCCAACAAAACAAGGGTTTTCATGACTACCAACAAGTCTTCTACTCTCATTTGATATCTACACAAGATTTAACACCTATACAAAACTCTAAATCACATATTTATCATCATCATAAGGCTAATCAAACAACTGCAACTAGTTATCCATCAACACCTGCACTACGATTATGCATTAGGCCATGATCTAGAACATAAACATCGCTAACATATGAGGAACCATCAACAACACACTACATAGTTTGACCATCAAGGTTTACAAAAATGTTAGCATAACCATCTCAATGTCAACACAAGCAGCTATAACCAAACCAATAACCTACAAGGATTGCATCAATGCATCAACTAGATCATCATAGGGTTGACATCAATGCCAACATTTATTTTTTGGAAGAGATGAATGTTGGGAACTATAACTGATCCATATTGATGAAGGAATGAAATGAAATATAGATATAAATAGGAACACAGAGGTACAACAAAAATAGAAATTCAATTCATTACTAACAAAGTACTCAAAATTGTTTACATGCATAATGGAAGTAAACTAGTTCAGGCGATGGTAGATTATCTCTAAGAAGAGATGTGGTAGCTACATTCCTTCTCAATTGTGTTACAATGAGGATCAATGGCCTATTTATTATTGATAGACAATGGAAAACCATAAATATCCAAAAACCTAACCCTAGGAGATGAAGCGCGAAAAGTACGTGGACCTCATTGGGGTAAATTCGTACATCAACTTTCTCGAGTCGTAACTTTGGCATACAATATTTGTATGACAAATACGCAACCTCATTAGAAATATCTATTTAAGGACTACAAATTTTGACTAAAAAATCATGCAAAAGGCTATGGTTTTTCTCATTTTCCAAAAAAAGAAAAAACGTCATTTAGGGCATCAAAATATCTCTATAAGTTTGCAACTCGAAAAAATGCCAAAATAGTAAAATGTGCTACAATTAAGGAAACTGAAATAAGAAATGGTGGGGGTCCAAGTGGAATAGGTTGTTTGGCCACAAATATCCACTTGGAACCAACAAATCAAGTTGTTTTTCATACCAACTCGATTGAAAAATCCATTTTTCTATGACGGTTCTTCATTTTTTTCGTTTTCATGTGTATGTTGCAAATTTGCATAATATCAAAACCAAACTGGATGTACAACATGGATATGACAGGGGGTCAAGTGAAA